>CM029667.1:27817378-28444572 GCA_017311315.1 Dendrocalamus latiflorus
ATTCGGTGTTCGTCCAATTAGGACTACTTTGGACGCAGCTGGACCAACATGCCCATGTTATTGGCAGATAGAGATATACTATGTATTCGCCCCATTAATCTATCCCTGCCTTATTTTAATCTTGATGCATGCACATAGACACAAGAAACACCAACTTACATTTACCAGTCTAAATGGCATCTGGTTCCTGTCCATTTTTCTTCGGATGGGACGTTGAGGAGCTTCTAATCTAAGCCAGGGTTGAAGCGTACGTCTACAATCTGCCCATGTCCAAGTCAAATATCCAATTATATTGATGATAAAATGATCAACCAAGTGACCCAAACACTTGTATAACTACAGCTAGATTGTGATGGGAGGCAAGACGCCGTGTGCTATTCGTAATGTAAAAGCCTCTTAGGTACGTATAATCAACCTCACGTAACCAAAAATGAATGATACAGATCAAGATTAATCAGGAGTTGTTCATAACTAGAGTGCGATGATGGTCACATGACAAACTATATACACGTAGACGTCAAATATATTCCAGATGGAGACTAATTTATTCAGCTAAAAATTTGGACGAATTACTCACCAACCGGTTGATACGACTTTCTCGGCATATCTATAGCTAGATAATGCAAGTACTTACTGCGCTAATGGCCTAACTGATCTGTCGACCATTGGGTACTCTAATCGCTGCAAAGTTAGATTCTCACTAACTGCATGTTGGTAGGTTATTCAGTGGGTTACCATCAAGATTTCCGTCACTTATTCGTAACCTTTGAGCCGTGAAACTTAATACGACTATACTATGCAATTAAACATCTAATTCCCTGAAAAAAAAACGTCTAAGTAACCTAGTTGCTAATAAATGATTAAACCTAAATTAATTACTTCCTTTTTGCTCGCACCAACCACAGAAGCAAATCGTTTTAGGATGCATGCAGTCAAAGTTTCAATTTTTTTGACTATCAACATATTTTTAAATATTTAAGTTTGATATATAAAAATTTTATGTATAGATTTGTCACAAAAAATAGTTTCATAATATTATAATTTCATTAGATTTTATAAATGTATTATAATATAAATTAGCGAACAAAGTTGTATTTTAGAGACATTATCGATGTATAAAATGACATGTATTTATGACCGGAGGGAGTATTTTCTTAGCGTGGAGAGGAGAGGAGACATGATACATCAAACATTGGCTCTGTTCTTTTGGGCTACGGTCGATAGTTTTGTACTATGATTGATAGCTTTTATCTACGTTTTTTAAGACAATAGTGGACGGCGAAGACGTCGATGTGGACAATGCATATAATTTTGAGCTTAAGAAGCTGTCTGAAAAATTCGCTTTAAGAAACCGTTCTATTTATTTTAATTTTTAAAGGAGCTAAAATCTCTAAAACCCAAAAGAACAAGGCCATTGAATTCCATGTGAGCCCTGCATAGTTTATTTCGCAGTCTCACAGATTGATTAATCCACCCCTCTATCTCTGAAAAAAGAGATTGATTTGATTAATCCTGTTCCCGGGGCAGTTTAGCTAACCGCACGATTAATTGTACGCGGCCCTGTCGGCGCAGTTGCCATGACATATCAACTTGGCGTGGCTAGTTCGGTTAAGCTCAGTCAGGATTACTCAGGAACGTGCAACCTTCTATCATCTGTCTACGAGTATATGTTATATGGGATTTTGAATAATATAGAAGAGAGAAATATATTATATACTATTTAACATGTAAAATTATATATACTATTATATAGATAACTTATTAATTATATAAAGCTATTATAGATAATTATATAGACAACTTATTATATAAATTATCTTTAGTTCTATGTATAAATAATATAAGTATATATTACAGACAATCATCGTCTATACCGTTCTATATTCCTTTACAAGTTACTAAACAATTGCATGATGATGAACAATAAGCAACTGTATCCGTTCATGGATTTTTGGATAGATTTGTCGTGTTACGCTACGTTACGGTACATCTAGATCCGTCAGGGCAAGATATGTAATGGGTAGAGGAATCTTGAACGAAACGATATTTACCCGTGTTATGTTAATGATGACCTGAGGTATTCGTCGAGATAGTATTTTGACACGGCAAGGCGGGGTTTTGATGCTGTGGGCGCGGGACAGGACGTGAGAGTTGTATTATTTTTGCCGACTTAGGTTAATGGCGACCGTGCCGTGTGGAATTAATAGCCCAAGAAAATGCTTCCTTTTCTCCAGCTTCGCGAGATTAAACTGTAGCTCTGCATTAAATCTGTCCCGTCCATATTCCAACTCCTGCTGTTCCTACTGTGAAGTGAAAGCGTTGTAAGACTAATCTCACTTTAAACAGGGTCTAGAATGCTAATTAACTATAAGGATACACACGTGTTGCAGTGAGAAATTGTAGAAATCAATTTTTTGAGTGTAATATTTGAACAAATCAGGATGAAATATAGTAGAGATTAAAAAATTAGAAGACAACGTCAATAAACGAAGATCTATAGCACTCAATTTCCATCTAAAGGTTGTGAACAATATGAGTGATATGACTGTATAAGAGAATAGAGAAATATCATTAATTATAGTTAGCGGGAATTACTTGTTTAATACATGTAGACCTCAGTTTGACAAATAATGAAAAGTTGTAAGACTGTACTCGTCATGCTTTTTGATTACTAGTAGGATTTGGACCTTTGATTACTGGGCTAGCATTTTAACATGGAACGGGCCAAACCAGGATATTAACCGGTCGTATCCAAAGAGGCCCATTGCCAAAGCTTCTCCCGCCATGGAAGCCCAACGCACGAAGCATCTCTCAATTGAGCCCATAAATCCTAAAAAAGCAGCCCAGTGTGGCCTACTACTAGTCGTCTTCCACTGGCCCACATTCCGACACCCAACCAAGCCCACGCTTGCCTTCGTCTCCGCCGCCGCCGCCTAGCAGCGCAACCGCACGACACCACACCCGCAGGTGTAGATCTCAGAGAGAGAGAGAGAGAGAGAGAGAGAGGTGGAAAATGGCAGGGAGGCTGACCGCGGTGGGCTCCCGCGTCCTGGGCTGCCAAGGCGCCGCCGCACGAGCCGCGGCCTCCGCGCTCCGGCACCGCGCCGGCATGGGCCTCCCCGTCGGCAGGCACATCGTCCCCGACCAGCCCGTAAGGCCGCATCACCTCCCTCACCCAAACCCGTAAATCTCCTCTCCTCATGTGACCTCCATCTGTAATCGATTCTATTGGGATTTGGGATTTTGGGGTCGCAGCTCCCCGTGAACGACGAGCTGGTGTGGGACAACGGCACGCCTTTCCCGGAGCCCTGCGTCGACCGCCTCGCCCCGCACATCGGCAAGGTCTGATGATCCAAACCTCATACTGCACGTGATGCCACATCCATCCGTTACATTTGCATTGCATCGTAGGCGTCTGAATCGGTTGATTTGATGTGGTTTGGTGGTGGTGTTTGTTTGTTGGTCAGTACGAGGCGCTGGCTTGGCTGTGTGGAGGTCTGGGCTTCTTCACTGCTCTCGGCGTGGCCGCCGCTGTGAACGACAAGGCCTCCAAGGTGCCCTATGTGAGTGTCCAATGCTATTGCTCTGCCTCCTACTGTATTGTGGATTTCCAGTGTTGATTGTGCTACAGAGACCAACCCTTGTAGTGTAGCTCTGTTTGGGCTATGATATGTTTGAAACTCGCCTTATGTGGTTGTTCTAAAGTTAGAAATAATTCCTCCAAGTTCCGTTGCAAAAAAAGATGTTGCTTTGAGGTTATATAAACGTTGGGTCACTGAGAGAGGTTGCGGTAGACTATAGGCTAAAGTTGTAATTGCTATGAAAACGAAGTACGTTTTGCACGAATTAGCCCAAATAAAAACCAAAAACACATTCCAACCCACGTCAATGGATTAACTTAAATTACAGTACATTTTGAAGATTTTTTTTGTTTTGTACTTGCACCTATGGGGTGTTTAGTTGGAGTTGATGGCTTTTGGCCGGAGCTTTCGCCTTTTGGCTGAAATGCGGGAAGAAGTAGCTTTTGGAAGACACGGATGCGGAGGAAGCGACGGAGGCTGGCCGGTGGCTTTTCTCTAAGCTGCTTTTGGAAGTCGAGGTATTCAAATCGGCTTCCAGCTTCTCCAAGCAGAAGCTAGAAACCAAAGCCGATTTGAACCCCCCCCCCCCCCCCCCAATTCTCCTGCTCCTAGATGGCTAGATGGAAGGAATCCTGTAGTCTCATGAACATCACACCTACTTTCCTTTTTGGGTTATTGGTTGCAATTTGTTTTCTAGTTATGTACTGCACAATTTTATATTGCTCTTAGTTGACAGTTTACAGAGTCAGCAAAAGAAAAACGTGTAATTGGGAAATTGGTTAATGGAATTGAGATAATTGATCTCAATTTGCTCAAATATGACACATATTTTTTGAAAGAAACCGAAGAATGATCCATGTGATAAACAATTATTGAGGACCTTGTTGATTTCAGAGGTATCAATGATGAGTTGATGGCATTCTTTGTGGATATTTTCAAACTAAATGCAATGAATCATCTAATCGAATAGTTATAAATCCAAGTTTTATTTGCCATTCACTCTGTAGCAGCAAGTTGTTTTATGACTTCAACTGCTGGCTTGTAATGCTCTATACCATTTAAATTACCTCTAGGTCAGACCCTGTATATTTGTGTTGAGCCTGTTCTGACTTATAACTCCAATCCAACATAACCTTATTTGTACTTCCCCAAATGTGGTGGCTTGGACTCCGTTACTGGACAAATAACAGTGATTTTTTTGTCCAAATGATCTGTATATTCTGATAACTGTTAAGTTTACCACCATATGCTTTGTGGCGCTGGTTTGAATTAAACTATGGGAGGAATATGGCAGTAAGTTGAGCATGTCCTGTGTCAAACCCTTCAATCCCTGACCTATAATGTCTCCTTGGTCAGCAACCTCCATAACCCCATATCCAATTTCTGATTCTGAAGTGGAGGTGTTTGTAGCTTTGCAGAACTCTCATGACGTGGTAGGCTAATCTATTATAGCCTTCAAAGCATGGAAAATCTAGATATCTATCCTAAGTACCTTATTTATGTGTTATCTATGTGAGGAAACACATGTTTGATACTCCTCTACAGGCTACAAAGAGAGCTATCTGCTAAGTGTATGGCCTTTGTCGTAGATGAAATTCCCGTAGAACTAATTAGCAATTTAAACTTTCATCGATGACAACAGTAACTATGGATGCTTACTGGACTTACCTTTACCATGTTCTAATTCTATTAGGTTACTGGGTGACCCACCTGTGCATTTTACTCGGTTCCAATTCTATAAGTCTACTAGGTGACCCACCCGCACATTGCTGCCGGGCAGTATGGGCACATGCGTATTTTCATTTGTCTTGTGTCTTTTTTTTGGAACTATATGGGACCTTTGAAGTGCATGAGCTGTGATTTGGTGCATCTTCATCAGTTATACATTTGATTTCCCCCAAAATTCTTAATACATAGGACACCCATGTAACATTCAAAAGATCTAAGTTGGCTGAAATATACATGCGGCAATATTGGCATTCAAATGCTTCTTTTTGTTTTGGAACAATAAAATATGGCCAATCCGATCCCCATGTTTTTTAAGATTGACCAATGCCTTGATTTTGAATCGAGTTATTAGTATCCATGTTCTATTTTTTGTCCTTGAACAACAAAACACGTCCAGTCTCCTGGAAGTATTTCCCCCCTGAAAGTGCTCCTGAAGTAGAAGATTGAATGCGTATGTGAGGGATGAACATGGGTGTCTTGACTTCTCTCTCTGTTCATTAATTACAACACAGTTACCAGCCATTTAATTTAATTGCCTGAAAGCTGCACATGAACTGAAGAATCACTGCTCAACATCGTGCTATATTAATATGAAGTCGTAAAGTATTGTCACGTTGAGATAAGCCATGTATTGATGGGCTATAGAATAATCCTATGTCAAGTATTTGAACCTAGTCATATGAAAAACAACACCAAGTTAAACTTAATTTGTGAGAAATATGCCTGCCGATGCATACATGCACGATTGAAGCAACAGAGATGAATTAGTTTTAACTGATGTCCAATGCCCAGGTTCAATTAAAGATACATACATGCATACATAATTTCAGCCAGGCCTTAACATATTTCTTGTTCAACTTTAGTTGCTGCATAAAGCAATTTCAGGGTCACCTATACTCAACTACTATAGTAATCAGTGTTATAATGGGCATCAATTGACACAATTCATATATCACCTAGCAAGGACCTTCTGACAGCATCTTTCTTTCACCTGTACCTCAACTACTATAATACTCAGTGTTATAATGGGCATCAATGACACAATTCATATATCACCTAGCAAGGACCTTCTGACTGCCTCTTTTTTTCACATGTACTCAACTACTATATTACTCAGTGTTATAATGGGCATCAATGACATAATTCATATATCACCTAGCAAGAACCTTCTGACTGCATCTTGAAGCAAAGAAACAATTGAGAGGATTGGCAATGCACTTGATTTGGTATTAAATGCCTGTTCTACTTGGACTTGAGTGAAAACAGAAACATGTTAAAGAAGGGGCATGTTTGGATTTGGTACGTACCCTATGTCGAGTTTAGAGAAAGAAGGAAGGAAAGTTGGAAACAATAAATAAATAAATATTCTGCGATGCTGTCAAGTTTGGTTAATTCGATCTCTTATATAGACTCAAAGGGGTGTGAAGAATAGATAGATGTGTGGAGTCATGAAAGGATATATCGTTTAGATGAGTAATTACCAACGGTTGGTTATTTTGTTAATTACATTTTTTTGAGACGTTAATCACTTGTTCATGGGCTCATCACGTATTCTATTCCTACGTGGCAATACTTTAGAGGCGAGGTGAACTCAGGCTGGGAGCGCTTGCAACCCACGTCAGTTATTGTTACATATGTTTAGACAGATTCTGAGGTTTGGTAGTTTAGAGTGCAAATCTAACGGCTACTGAAATATTGATGATGTGGCCAAACAAGAATACTTCATTTGTAGTCAATAATATAGGAGAGAAATATATCTGCATTGAAGATTCTTTTCTTTTGTTGTTGCAAAACTGTTAATGGACTATTTTATCTTCTCTTGCTGGTTGTTATAATATTCTGTAGTCTGCGCTGCAAAGTGCTTCGGTACAATGGCATGTCTGTTTCATTGATCACTTTGTAACGGATGGATAAAGAAGGTTGACTTTGATTTCTGAATGTAGACCTGATCAAGTTGTATTGTTTCTTGTGAATCGGTAAGGAAGGATGCCTGTTCTCGATATGTTTTGCTGAACAAGCTAACCAAAACTTGTCATGTTGTTTCTTGCAGACTCCAAAAGTCTACCCATATGACAATTTGAGAGTGGAACTTGGTGATAGACCATAGAAGACTACTTTCAAGTGTTGTGATGAACTGTGCTCTCATGCCTCCTTTCATCAGAGAAAAACAGGAAAAAAATCTTGATGTTTGTGATGGTTGTTTCTGTTGTGATTGTCGTGTTATAAATTACCATCATGTGACTTGTTGAATCTTGCCAAACATGGCTTTGCACTACAATAATGCAACTAGTGCCTTTGGGCAACTGTGTACTGCACAGGTTAAGGATTCAACCGTCAAAGATTTGGTGTTAGAATTTCCATGTTCAGATATATCTTGTAACTTTACGCAAAAATCAGAACCTTGTTTGCAGCATTCATTTGCCAGCCAATTTCTCTGTAGGTGCAAGCTGGGAGCACGGTTTGGCGCGTGCTTATGACAGTTGGCCTTTTTCGGTTTGGGGTTATGCTAGAAGATCAGAATTTCAGAGATGAAAGGTGCCATGCAACCAAATAGCATTGTTTCTGCTTAGTCCAACCCGTAGTCAAATATGTTTAGGTCCTGCGCACATGAATCTGCGAGGCCCTGATCAACTCGGCTTCTGGTTTCTGACTTATTTTTCACTATTCATAAGTTTCGTCTTTTTCTGAACTTTTGGCTTTTTGTTGAGTTTTTTTGCCGGTTCTTTTTTTCCCCGTATTTGTTTGTATTATACATAATGGGCTAACATATTTTTTATATTTTTTAAAATTTAATTATGCTAAATAAGCCTCTGTCAGCTACAGTGTTTTTTTCAGCTAGTTACAGTGTTTTTAACCATAAGCCATGAGCTTTTCAGCCGAACTGATCACCATCTTAATTTCCTTGGATCCCCACTGTTATGGAGTATCCATCATGCAGACGAAGCCATGCCAATGGTGGTACAACCATCAGTGTAAGATCGGCTGAAAGGCTTCGCAGTATGCCTCATCTCAGGCCTATTCTTTTAAGTCAAAAGTTAGCTTTTAATTTTTGCTATAGTATTTAACTTTTAAACGGAGTATTTTCTCAAGACGGGATCTACAAGTTAAACAATTTACATGTTAAAAGCCTAACATCTGTACCAGCCAAAATCGCAAGTGAGTATCTGTCTCTTCGTAATCTGTACCGTAAACAGTCAAAATTCAAAAAATTTAATTAAAAGTCATAAACCACAATTAAAAACCATAAGCCGCAGCCGTAATCCTTGCTCCTCCCAAACTTGCCAAGAGCTAACGCGCAAATCGGGTGAAAGGCTTCGCGGTCAGATGACAATACATAGTGGGATGATCCATCCAACTATCCGGAAAACTAGTAGCTATGTAGTATGTAAACTGAGTAGGTTTAGGTTCATTTATTTTCAACTTATAATTTTTTTAAATAAATTAAAAAATAATTTCTCTATCATTATTTTAAAGTGGTTTATCATATAGTTTTTTTTAACAGTTTAATAATATTTGATTCATTCATACGCCACAGAAAAACCGATCGTTTAGCTGCATGAGTCAAGAAAAAAAGTAAAAGAAATATCTCACCTTCCTCGCATATATAATGCAACCATTCCAGCAGGCCCGTATCACTCTCCCCAGCCACAACAGACACCGGCACACCATCCACCTCTTCTTCCTCCTCCCGCCCGGCCTTCACCACCCTAACCGCCCGGTGGCCAGCATCCTCTCCCTCTCGCCGAGGACTCCGATGTGGCAGCCACCGACCACGCTGCATCTCTCTCTCACCGGTGTCCATCCACCTCGCCGTCTCTAGTCGGGCTATGAGGTCGTTGTCCCTGTTGCCGTCGCTGCCATCTCGAGTGGCCGCCAAGCCCGGCGTGTGGGGTGGAGAAGGGGCTTCGTCAGAAATAGGCTTGGGAGGCATCGGGAGATGGGCAGATGGCATCTGCCTGTCAGAAGAATTCACACTACACTGTCTGTCGCCATTGCTGCTGAAGCGTTCAATGGTCACGGCTTGTATTCATGTAGCAGTGAAATTGTTACTTTCCATTGCTAACTTAAAAGATCGATTTGGCGATTTTTTTTTTTTGAAACGGACGATTTGGCTAATTTTGATGTAGTAGTGAACAAAACCGCTACGTTATGCCTTGGGAGCGAGATTACTTGCAATGAAACGAGGCAACGGGTATATTGAAAACATTTCGGTAACACATCAACTTCAAAGAATTGGGCACAGCCTTAAGTTGATAGAAAAACACGCATATCCTAACCTTTACTACCTTTTGCCATTTACTTTTTCTATACTTTAGAAGTAGACCATAGCTGGTAGAATCTTGCATTCATAATTTGACTTTGACTTTAATCAATATTGTTTCATATCGACGTGTTGATCAATATGTGAGTTACACCTATTTCTTGTTTCTAGATTTTGTTCATGTTCGTTATTACTTCGCGTCGATGTTTTGTCTAGGATCGACTTTCGTTCAGATTACCTATTGTTGACTATGCCGATTTGCTAGAAAATCGGCTGACACGTCGCATACATTGCTAGAGAGCACTCTCCATAGGGACGTGGTGTTGTTGTCAGAAATTTTTCGGTGACAACACACTCCTAGCACGTCCGATGGAACACAAATCATTTAATCAAGATCAAGATACCACTAAAGACTATTGAAGATCCATCGGCTCATAGAAAGCCGTTGCGTAATTTTAATGTCATCAAAGAAATTTTGATTCTTTTGGAAATTAAAAAACTTTCTGAGAAAGCGCAATCCGAGCTTAATCAGAAGACGGAGGAATTGACGAGAAGATTCCGACGTTATTTTGTCAAATTACATTCGAACGGAACAGTCGGTGTCACCCAATACCAATGACGTTTTTCACTTTTGAATTTTGATGGGCCTTGCAAAGAAAATTACTTAATTCAATCATGCAACAGCTCTCATTAACCTAGTGCCAAGACAAGGATGCAACAGCTCTCATTAATCATCCGAGAAACAAACAGTTAACTAATGACAACTGCTCTCATTACGTTTCATTATATCTTCGTTACGACAAATTAAAGGTGGTACAGCTCCAAATCTGATGAATAAATGAACCTAGTGCCAAGACAAGGATCAACGTGAATGACGGCAATAACAAATTACTTAATTCAATCATGCAACAGCCAGCCAGCCAGTCGTTGCATGCAACTGAACTTAGGGACGCGAGAATTAACGCCGTACATTACATGACGTGTAGAGTGCTTAACGGCAACTTAATAACATTAAGCGGGGCAAGTGAAGCCGGGTGGGCACTGCTTGCCGCAGTGGCTGAGGACGAGGCTGATGTCGACGGGCACGTTCACGTGGATGCCGAGGGCGTTGGCCCTGACGGCGGTGCAGAGGCAGACGGCGGCGTCGAGGTCGACCAACCCATCTAGCAGCAGGCAGCACTCCCAGTACTCGGCAGGGCCGTCTTGGGGGGCAGGAAGTGAGACGGCCAGGGACCCATGCCACGAGGGGTCCACCGGTCCATAAGTATGTATATCAGTATATATATGTATGTATGTATACCACGGGCGTCGCTTTCTATCCGATCGTTTCGGCGTTTCGTCTCCCTATTGCCCCGCTGCTGCTTCAGTGCTTCTCCGCCCGGGCGTCATAATTCCGATCGGCGATCGGCCGGCCCTCGCAGACAGCAGCAACGGTGATTGGCCCTTCTCAGTTCTCAGCGTCATATTAAAAAAATAGATAGCTGGGCTCTTGCTGTCTTGCTTGCCCAAGGGCCTTTGAAATTGTTGAGACGGCCCTGGTACTCAGGCACGCCGAGCAGCCCGTTCAGCACGTTCGCGCACAACCTGAGCTTGAGCGCATCGATCGGGCAGTGTCTTGTAGTGTGGACGCGTGAGCCAACTAATAGGCTGTAGCTAGCTTGTGCTTAATAAGTAGCACTGCTTTGGCTTTGGGATGGTTTTCTCCTGGTGTTTGGAATGGTATTTTCTCCTGTCACGGTAAAACTCTAGACTTAGTCAAAAAATTTAGCATTCAAACTATGATAAAAATATAAACTTAGCCAAATTTTTAGGCATCCAAGTTATAGCAAAATCGGAGTGATAGGATTGAAGAAAAGGTGGAGAAAAGAGAGGAGTGGAGGAGAAGTGAGAAGTGAGAAGAACAGCCGATCGAGCTTTCTATTTTTAAGAAAACATTTGGCGAGGAGAAATGAGAAGATAGAAGAGTGGAGGAGAAGAGAGAAGAGGAGAAGAACAACCGAGCCTTTTATTTTAAAGAGCACATCCAGCGAGGAGCGAAAAATCCAAATTCGTCGAGAGTGGGTAAGTTAAAATATTATTACAGATGGTTCTAGGTAAAGAATCGTCTGTGATAAGTAGGTCATTACAAATGGTTTTCGTTCCGAACCGTCTGTAGTAAGTACAGATATCATAGACAGTTTTTGTTTTAAACCGTCTGTGATGTATCATCACAGACGATTCGGAAAAAAAATCATCTATGATAAATAGATCATCACAGACGGTTCTTTTCATCGCGATGAATTTGAATGGTCCATCTTGTAAAACCGTTCGTGGTAATTTTATCACTGATGGTTTGTGTTGAATGGTTTGTGAGGAGATATTCAGAATAATCTTTTTGTAGTAGTGGTTGGTTGATTAATTTGGCCAAGACATGTTTATTTCACGCAATAATTAAGCAAGTCTTCGGCCTGATCAACTCGGCTTCGGCTTTTGCCTTCTGGCTTATTTTTCACTATTCATAAGTTTCGTCTTTTTCTGAACTTTTGGCTTTTTGTTGAGCTTTTTTGCCGGTTCTTTTTTCCCGTATTTGTTTGTATTATACGCAATGGGCTAACATATTTTTTTATTTTTAAATTTTTTTAAATTTAATTATGCTAAATAAGCCTCTGTCAGCTACAGTGTTTTTTTCAGCCAGCTACAGTGTTTTCAGCCATGAGGCTTTCAGCCGAACCGATCACCACCTTCATCTTTGTCGTCGATTGATTTTAGAATATTGAGTGATCCTTTTACATGAGCTCACGTAAGCTGTAAACTCAACTCCTCTATCCTCTCTTTTCAGGCTTTGGGTTGCCTTAATTTACAGTGCTTCAATTGGAGAAGAGACGCCTGCCATTCGAGTTTCCCCTGAATATATGTATAGGTTGAACTCTACGAATATAGTCCCAGCTGGTAACATGTGACGACGTGTTATCACAAATCGTTCGTCCCAAGCAACTTTGCATAATTCTTGGCCTGCTAATTTTTTTTCACATCCGTTTGCTAACGAACAAAACAGAGTTCTCGCAGCACCGTACATTAATACCTGGATCAATACTTCAAAATTATATTTGGTGTGTGATTCTGGTGTGAGCACTTGGACTAGCAGCGGCTCGGAGGACCAGAAAATATGGGCACGGCCACCGGAAGCTGATCTCGAGGATTATTAGAAGATTTATAAGAATCCATGCATATGCACGATACCTTCCAAAGTATTACTAGATCAGTTGAGCTAATGCACACGTTGATATACATGATTTAGCTAGTCTCTAAAAATGCATTCTTGTGCTAAGCATGCCAATTGATTTAGATCCTATTCTAAACAGCTTCTGGCTTTTAGCCTTTAAAATCGGTTTTTAAACGGAATAGTTTCTCAAGATAGTTTGCATAAGTCGTTTGTAAGTCGCTGGAGTAACCCCTTTGGATAAAGTGGCTTTTCAATACGAGTGTCATTTACTCTCTCAATCTCGTAATCGAGCCAAAAGCCAAAAACTATAAACAAAAGTCAAAAACCACAATACTTTTAAACAGAGCATTAATCATCGATCTGGGATTGATTATCAACGAGTTGGGCCTGACTTATTGTCGTTTCGGCGTGATCGAGTGTACTTTGCTGGAAAAACTAGGTAGGGGCCGGTGCTTGAATTGTTGTAGCCAGCACTAATAGACCTTGATTGATCCGTGGCATGGTGAGATTACGAGAGAAGTGGCATTGGCGCGGTACGTACGTACGTACGTACGTGCTGATCGATCTAGGTACGTACTAGTGAGCAAGTCCCTAGGCACGCTTGAATAATGTATAGCAGTATATATACGTCATATATACTTCCTGCGTTCTTTTTTTTACTTAATTTCTTAGAGTCCATGCTGTGGAACGTTATATCTAGATTGACTATATAAAATTTATGTTATTAGATTTATCGTTAAAAATAATTTTATAATTTTATTAATATATTTTTATTCTAAAATTATAAAAAAATTATCAAAATTGTATCTCGAAGATTCTAAAAAAAATCAAAAACGTTAAGTAAAAAATAGATGGAGTACGTGGCAGTGAGACCATTATAGAACGATAGAACGCGCATGTAAATTGCGCTCTGATCAACTCGGCTTCGGCTTCTGACTTCTGACTTATTTTTCACTATTCATAAGTTTCGTCTTTTTCTGAACTTTTGGCTTTATTTTGAGCTTTTTGCCGGTTCTTTTTTTTTCCCGTATTTGTTTGTATTATGCGTAATGGGCTAACATATTTTTTATATTTTTAAAATTTTTTAAATTTAATTATGCTAAATAAACCTCTGTCAGCTACAATGCTTTTTTCAGCAGCTACAGTATTTTCAGCCATAAGCCATGAGCTTTTCAGCCGAACCGATCACCATTGGTTTAATGTGTATATATACAGCTAGCTGAACCGATATGTATTGTACGTCGTTGATCTTTAAATGTTTCTTGGTTTGGCGTTCGAGTGACCTGTAAAATGTAAATATATATATGTACGTACGTACCAGCTGGTCTCACGATTTGTTCACAAGATCAGCAAGTGGAACGAGACGCGCGACAAAATTGTGCGCATTATCAGGTTCACGGGTGCGCATTGTCGCTATGATTCAACTTGATCGCTTCTATATCTCTTGTTTCTAGCGAGCATCACTGGAGAAGTTTGGCCGTGTACGTACGTCTTCAGTTCATACACAGAAGACAGTACTACATATGTTCTTTGTTTGCACCTGAATATTCTCAAGCAAATGGACCGACCGATCTGGCGATCTGTGCCGTGCCGACCGTTTACTAACCATGCATGTAATTTTTCGTTTGGTTAAATATGCATATATAACTGGTAACTCTCGCGAAATGTGTAATTAAGGCACTTTGGCTAGGGGGTGAAAAATTGGGTACATTGGGACCTAGAAATGTTCTGTGATGAATGGATAGGAGAAACCCTCTTTAAATTTGCCCAAAATCTTTAGAATTCATTTATTTCTCGTAGGGTGGCTTGCTTTGGCCTCGGCACATTTCATGTGACGCGCCTATGAGAGGATCGATTGACGTGCTGATGGATATTTTCATGCCATTCGTTGGCCGGTTGGCCCATACAAGATGATGATGAACGGCCGAACGGGTTGATGCTAACTAACATCTTTGCATTTCTCAAACCAAACACTCCTCGGCTTTAGCTGTACAGGCATGTATGCTTAGAGCATACGTACGTTGAGCTACTTATGGAATGTTTAGCGGATTTGGTATTGTTAGACACAGTATTTACAAAAATAGCAATATACACATTGTATTTGCAAAAATATCACTTTTACCGTCCGGTGGGCGGACAGCAGCGCAGGCGAGGCGACGCGTGGGGGGCACTGGCGACCCGGTGAGGAGACGACAGGCAACCTGCCGTCTGGTGAGAGACGACAGGTGATTAAGCCGACTGATTAGATAACATAATTATCTGCCCTAATTTTTTCGATTAGTTCTTATTTAAATTTTTAAATATGTCAAATGAGCTTAAAAAATTACAAAATTTTATGTACTTGATAGTGTACTTTTTGGGTAATTTTATCCATTGTGAATATTGCTAAAAACTTCATATAATTTTGATATTTGTATGAGTTTTTATATATAGCAAACGAGCTCGAAAAATTATAAAATTTTACATGAGGCCTTCTGATATAGTCATAGTTATTGTGTAATTCTTTAAGAATTTTATTTGGTCTAAATTTGTCACATTTATTCAGGTTAATTTAATCATGAATTTACAAATATTTCACAATTTGTTTACAATTTTATACATTAGGAATACTTGTACAAGTAAAAATAAATGTATTAGTAAAAACATGTATTATACTGGATGCGATATGGCTCACCCATCTGAGCCACTGCTACCACCTCGCCGCGTCTGCTTCTTCGTACGCAATCGAGGAGGTAACAGTGACTCAGATGGCTGAGCCATTCCGCATCTAGTGGCACACATTCCAAGTATTCCTTGCCTGACGTCGTGAAGAAATCTTCACGCAGGATGTTCCTGCCGTTCATTTTTTGCGCGACTTGTATTTGCAAGCGCCGACATGGTTGCTAGTCTGATAATAGCGAAGATGTCCAGATGCGAAAGTTCCAATCTCCAAATGCCAAAGTTCCAGTATCACGAAAGAAATTATTACTTCACTTTATTCGATGAACTATAAAACAGATCATGGGAAACAAAGAATACATATGAACGGTAATTAACCGATCACCCCAGACAACTTACTGGCCACTTGCTACGCTTGCACGCAGTGACCAACTGACCATAATTAATTAATTGCCGGGCATAGAACCAAGAAGGAAAACAAAACAAGCAACTTTAAAACCACAAACCAAACAACATCACGATATGATGCTACTCGCAGCCGCAGGCATATGCATGGAGCGGTGATCGATGATCTTGCTAGTGCACGTACGCACTTTCTAGTAGGCGCACTGGAAGTCGGACGGGCAGATCTTGCCGCAGTTGTTGAGGATGAGGCTGAGGTCGATGGGGAGGTTGAGCTTGATGCCGAGCACGTTGGCCTTGATGGCGGTGCAGAGGCAGAGGGCGGCGTCGAGGTCGACGAGGCCGTCGAGGAGCGAGCAGCAGGGCTCGTACGGCGCCGCGCCGATCTTGGCCTTCACCAGGCCCAGCACGTTGGCGCACACGTGCAGCTTGAGCGCGTCCCTGGGGCACGACCCGCGGCCGCCGCGGCCAGGCGTCGGCGTCGGCGGCTTTGGCGCCGGCGGCGGGGGGCAGTAGGTGGCGCTGGCCACGGCGACGACGAGGAGGCTCACGGCCAGGAGGAGCGCGGCTCTCGTGTCAGAACGAAGGATATTGTATATGATCGCTGGGTGGATCTCTCTGGGAAGATAACGCTTCGCTGGGACTATCTGGTTTCTATGGATGGTCAGGATTTCTTCATATTCCAAGATGGAGCATCAACGGTCTACAATGCTTAGTTAATGCTAGTTTAAGTTCCTTTATTTTGAGTGTTAAGTAATTAAGTTTAACTTTAGCAAACTGAGTGTTTAGTTGTAATCTGGTCTACCTAATTGTCGGCTTGTACCCATATACAGACAGCATGGAATGGAATGGGGCATAGGCTATTGCCGATATCTTCTAGACTCCTTAGCGTAGCGTAGAACACAAGTTCCTGGTTTTTCTTCCCTTTTCCACGATCTGATTTTCGTTGAAACCCCCTCTCTAGGTTGGATTCCTCCCCGGGATCTGACAAACTGGTATCAGAGCACACCGATCCTCGGCGTGAAGTTGGTCGGCGCGGTTGGGTTGGAAACTAGGGTTCCGTAAAATTCCCGATTGCACGATCTGTGGCGGCGGACGAATCGGAGCTTGGTGAAGGTTCCTGAATCCATTCCGTGGTAAAATCCCTACACTCCTTGCTTCGATTGTGGAAGATGACCAAGACCGTGGCGAGGAATGAAGCGGAAACTTCCGAGCTCACGGTTGCTCGGCAAGAAGCAGTGGAATACAAGGTTGAGGCGCTGCAGCAGCAGATGGGGGATCTGCAAAAACAAATGTCCGGGATGCAAGATCAGATGAATCGCTTGGAGACCTTGATGCTAGGGAGGGCTACCCCCCAGATACGATCACCCGAGCGGAGGGCGGTACCAGAAGTTGCGTCATCTGTGGAGGCCGAGAGAGAGATGACGCGCAGAATGGATGAATTGAAGGCTCTCAACGTCAACAGCACTCAAGGGTTGCAACTGAGGAGTACACCAGATGGTAATTATACTCATCCTTCCACTGGGTTTTCTGCTGTTGCTACTGGTTGGGGTTTAGATCAAGAACCGCTCTCTTCTTTTCCATCCCCTACCTTGAACCCTTTGAATACTGCTCAAGAACCGATCCTGGACAGACAGCGGCTTCCAAATCCTAGAGAATATAGTAATCAGCCACAATATCAGTACCAGTATCAGGCTAGGCAGTGGAACCCTAATCCCAGTAATGACAGAGTTCATAATTTTTACCAGTCAATTGCAAAAGGGCCTAAACTGGACTTTCCCAGATTTGATGGTGGTGAACCCTTAGAGTGGATCAGACAGAGCGAGACCTATTTTGATATGGCGAATGTGCCGGATGAAGCTAAGTTTGGTCTGGCTCAGATGTATATGGTAGGTCGAGCTGATAGGTGGTTGAGAAGCTCTGGCTTACTTGGGCATCCTCCCCCATGGCCAAATTTTTGTGCTAAGATCTGTGAAAGATTTGCACAGCAAAGTGATTATGAGGTATTAGAAAACTTCCATTCGGTCAAGCAGTACAATATGAGTGTCTCTGATTATATAGACCGGTTCGAAGAGCTTATGGCAATGTACAAGAGTGAAAATCCCATGTTGAACTCACAATTCTTTGTCAAATGTTTTATCAATGGATTGAGGAATGATATCAAGCACTTTCTTAAGCCGCTGAGACCGCAGAGTTTATGTGAGGCTTATTGGATGGCTAGAGATATGGAAAAGGGGGCGGGAGCTATAGCTAAGAGGAATACTTCAGGCACCAATGTGGGGCAGAACAAAAGTTCTTTCACCTTCCAGAAGAACAAGTTGATTCCTGAAGCTGCAACACAGAAGAAGGAGATCAATCCTAGACCGTTTACCCCTGGAGTATGTAGGTATTGTGGAGGCAAATGGTTTTTGGGCCACAAGTGCAAACAATACCAACAAGTGAACTTGATGGCAGGGGAGAGTGAAGTAACAGCTCCAGCTGACCAAGAACAGGAGGAAGTGGTGGCCGACGGCTCCGACAAACCTGCTGGACAGGAAGAAGTGGTGGCTGACCCAGAACAATTGATGCAGATATCTCTGCAGGCTGTTAGTGGACAAATTGGAGTAACCACTTATACACTAAGGGTTACCATTGGTGGGAAGCAGGGTATTGCATTGGTTGATAGTGGAAGCTCTCATACTTTCATCGATTTGTCCTTTGCTACCAAGACTTCTTGCAAAATTAGAGTAACTCCTCTAAAGAAGGTAACAGTAGCAGGTGGTGGAACTCTGTTGACTGGCTCTTATATAGCTGATGAAGAGTATTGCATTAGTGGGGAGAAATTCAACAATGCTTTCCAGGTTTTACCCTTAAGGGGATATGATGCGGTTTTGGGTTGTGACTGGCTATATCAGCATAGTCCTGTAAGTTTGGATCTAAAGACAAGGAAGTTTATCATTATGAAGGATGGCACTACTGAGGTAACTTTTGTCGATTTACAGCCGTCCCCAATGGTACAGTTGCTCAGCTCCAAAGGGTGTGAGAAGTTGTTTAGGGCAGAAATCTGTGGGTATTTGATTGATTTCCAGCCAAAAAAGCCTTCTGAGGGGGCCATTACCAGGAGCCCCATACTTCAGACCTTATTAACATCATATGCAGATGTTTTCACTGAACCGCAAGAGCTACCTCCAAAGAGGGAATGTGACCACTCCATTCCTCTAAAAGAAGGGCAACAGCCACCCAATATCAGGCCATACAGAGTACCACATCAATTAAAGGGAGAAATGGAGAAGCAGATTCACAACTTGTTGGGATCTTTTGTCATTAAGCCCAGTACTAGTCCTTTTGCTTCCCCAGCTATCTTAGTAAAGAAGAAAGATGGTACTTGGAGGTTATGTGTGGACTATAGGAAATTAAATGCCATGACAGTTAAAAACAAATACCCTATTCCAGTAATTGAAGATCTTTTGGATGAATTACATGGAGCAAAAATTTTTAGCAAGTTGGATTTGAAGTCAGGGTACCATCAGATAAGAATGAGGCCTGAGGACATTTACAAAACGGCTTTTAGAACTTATCTTGGGCATTTTGAATACCTGGTAATGCCTTTCGGGTTAACAAATGCTCCAGCCACCTTTCAGTCCCTGATGAATACTGTCTTCGCCAAATATCTGAGGAAATTCATACTGGTTTTCTTTGATGACATACTCATTTATAGCAGAACTGAGAAGGAGCACATCCAGCACTTGACTATAGTGTTGGACATATTGAGGGAACAAAAACTGCATGCAAATTTGAGCAAATGTGTTTTTGCTGCAAGTCATATAGAGTATTTGGGACACATTATTTCTGAGCAAGGAGTGGCAACAGACCCCAAGAAGATTAGTGCTATTAAAGATTGGCCTAAGCCTCTAAATGTGTCTCAGTTAAGAAGCTTCTTGGGCATGTCAGGGTACTATAGGAGATTCATTAAAAACTATGGACTGATCTGCCGTCCCCTGCATGATATGTTAAGGAAGGAAGGCTTTAATTGGGGAAAATCTCAGGATGAAGCTTTTGAGGAGTTAAAAGTTCAGCTAACTACCTCTCCAGTATTGGCACTGCCTGACTTTTCAGAACCCTTCCTACTGGAGACTGATGCCTGTGACAGAGGAATTGGAGCAGTTTTAATGCAAAAGGGGAGACCAATTGCTTACTTTAGCAAAACCTTGGGAGTCAAATCAGCAGCCCTTTCCACTTATGAAAAGGAGGCCCTGGCAATATTAGAAGCATTGAAAAGATGGAGGCATTATTTCCTTGGCACTCAATTGATAATTAAGACTGATCAGCAAAGTCTTAAATTCATGTCTGATCAGAGGATTGGAGAGGGAATCCAGCACAAGTTAATGTTGAGGTTACTGGAGTTTGACTACACCATCGAGTATAAGAAGGGTAAAGAAAATAAGGCGGCAGACGCTTTGTCAAGAAAAGGATTAGAATTACAGGCAATAACCATGGCTATTCCAACTTGGGTGGAAACTGTTGAAGAAAGTTACACTACGGACAGCCACTGCAAAGAATTAATGGAGCGCTTAACCTTGGCACCAGACCCTGAGTCAGGCTACACTTTTCAGGCGGGAGTATTGAGGTACAAGGGGCGGATATATGTTGGTGACAATGAAGAGTTGCGGCAAAACATCATACATTCTTTACACTCCTCGGCTGTTGGTGGGCATTCTGGAATAGTGGCCACTTACCAGCGGGTCAAACGTTTGTTTTATTGGCCGGGCATGAAAAAGGAGGTACAAACTTGGGTCCAGAATTGTCCCATCTGTCAGAGGTCCAAATCTGAGCATTGCAACTATCCGGGCCTCTTAGAGCCACTGCCAGTTCCTGACATGGCATGGACACATATCTCCATGGATTTCATAGAAGGTATGCCTAAATCCAAGGGATATGAGGTAATTCTTGTGGTGGTAGATCGGTTCACTAAGTATGCGCATTTCATTCCATTAACTCACCCCTACTCAGTCCAGTCAGTCGCTCAAGCTTTTGTTGATAACGTCTTCAAGTTACATGGCTTTCCATTGGTAATCGTCACTGACCGGGATCGCATCTTCACTAGTAAGCTTTGGCAGGAGCTTTTCAAATCTTTGAAGGTGGAGTTGCGGTTTAGCACGGCTTACCATCCACAAACCGACGGCCAAACCGAGCGTGTGAACCAGTGTCTGGAAACTTATCTCCGTTGTATGGCATTCCAAGAACCTCGGAAGTGGTCGAGTTGGCTTGCTCTAGCGGAGTGGTGGTATAACACAACTTACCATACTTCTCTCAAGCTATCACCTTTTCAGGCATTATATGGCTTTCCTCCCCCGTTGATCAATGAGGTAGCAATACCGGGACCTGGAGGTGAGGAGATCAGTGACTTCTTACAAGAAAAACAAACAATGCTCAATCGATTGAAGGAGAATCTGACTCAGGCCCAGGCTAGAATGAAGAAATACGCTGATCAAAACCGCAGTGAAAGGAAATTCGAGATTGGAGACATGGTTTATTTGAAATTGCAGCCCTACAGAGTTTCTGCATTTGGCCTCAAACAAGCTCTGAAGCTGACAAGTAGGTTCTATGGACCTTTTCGAATTATGCAGAAGATAGGCAAGGTGGCATACAGGCTTCAATTACCCGATGGAGTCGGCATACATCCGGTTTTTCACGTCAGTCAACTCAAGAAACACTGTGGACCTAAAGCTGTTCCCAGTCCGGACTTACCACTGGTCAGTGCTGATGGCAAAGTTAAAACAGAGCCTGCGGTGGTGTTGGAAACAAGAGCTTTGCCCAGAAAGGATCGCCTAGTTACTCAATGGCTGGTGCAATGGGAGAACCTTTCTCCAGAAGAAGCGACCTGGGAAGATGCGGACTTCATAAAGGCTACATTTCCAGATTTTCATTCACAGACTATTCAGTCCTGGTTCCCTGATATTAACACTTGAGGACAAGTGGTTTGTCAAGGGGAGGGAAATGTCAGAACGAAGGATATTGTATATGATCGCTGGGTGGATCTCTCTGGGAAGATAACGCTTCGCTGGGACTATCTGGTTTCTATGGATGGTCAGGATTTCTTCATATTCCAAGATGGAGCATCAACGGTCTACAATGCTTAGTTAATGCTAGTTTAAGTTCCTTTATTTTGAGTGTTAAGTAATTAAGTTTAACTTTAGCAAACTGAGTGTTTAGTTGTAATCTGGTCTACCTAATTGTCGGCTTGTACCCATATACAGACAGCATGGAATGGAATGGGGCATAGGCTATTGCCGATATCTTCTAGACTCCTTAGCGTAGCGTAGAACACAAGTTCCTGGTTTTTCTTCCCTTTTCCACGATCTGATTTTCGTTGAAACCCCCTCTCTAGGTTGGATTCCTCCCCGGGATCTGACATCTCGGCGCCATTGCAAGTAAGTGCTAGCGATGCGTACGTGTACCTAGCTGCTACGTGCTAGTGCTAGCTGCTGCTGCTTGTGCGCTTGCTTAGCGTGCATGGTGAGCGGTATATATAGTGGCCGTGGAAGTGGAGAATAGGAGAAAGCTGTGGGCGGAAGCAATGCGAGACGGGGCCATGCATGTGTGGTTTGAGCTGGCGCATCAGGAATTCCACATCATTCCCATTAGGATATTTGCTTTAGATTTGGACGTGCATGGATCCGTGATTGGTTGAACTGTGTAGTGTTGGGCTTGTACTTTTTATGTACCCTTGCATGTTCTGTCCAGTTCACGTATATTCCTTTCAGTTTGTTTGCTTACTGGATTGAGCATGTGAGATCAACATCTACTGGCCGGTAACGTTTACGCCGTAAATCTGCGGATCCAGGTAGAAAGCTTGAGTTCAGTCTTGATTGTTTATCGAGATTTCCAGAGTTGCAGTGCGTAGGTATAGATGGATCGATCCTCTAGCCTAGTGGATGCCATGAGTTCGATCTTGACTGATACCGTGTGATGAAGTTTGCAGCATCCGTTTGTCCATCCTGTGGATTTGCTTAGCAGCTCATGCATTGGGCCTGTAGGACTTGGATCAGTTGCAACTTATAGCCCATCATTTTTTTTTCGCTTTACACTGAGATGCATGGGCATCATCCCAGAGGGGAGAAGCAGAATGTTGCAGACGCACCTTCGTATGGTAAACAAGGGCTAGTTTTTAATATCGCGAAAGAACACAAAACACGAATTCCCCTTGGCGCTCAAATTCTCTAATACACCAAGGCGTACATGGTACATGAATAGGTTGCCCATCGTAATTGTTTATGTGCTGCCAATGATAATGGATTCAAAAATCTATCGCATTTTAAGCAACAGCCTGTCTTTGGAATCATCTGCGATTATTATACGAATGTCTCTCGCACTTCTGTAGGTAGTTTCAGCTCAGGCTCAAATTCCCCCAGAGGTGCAAAGTACGACTCAACCATGTCCTCTGAAACGTACTCAAGCGCAGGAGGATCCCACTGCGAGAACAAAACTTTTAAGAAAAATACACAATAGAAGAAGCAATTGCACAGCCAGCAAAATAAAATACCTTTGGGGTCAAGTCCTTGTCCACTAATCGAGCTCTTACACCCTGCAAAAAGACAAGAAATGAGCGCAACTAGTATAATTGAAGCTGCAATTTTTTAACGGAGAATTTACAACTATTCATATTGACTTCTACTTATATGAATGCTCTAGTTTCTATAAGCCGCTTCTATTAGCCACTACTATTCATCAGCTACTACTTTTCGATTTCACATATTATAACATAATTTGTATTTTATTATATTACAACTTCATAAGTCGCATAGCGATTCGAATATTGTAGTGTCTTTTGTTGCACGTATTTCTTACATAATACACTACTATTCATCAGCCACTACTATCATCAGCCACAGTCAAACACCATCAACAAAAGTCAATATAAACAGACCCTAGATAATTATGTATGCATTATAAACATACATTTTGCATTCTCTAATGAGGTGCGGTTGTATTTCCAACAATTATGTGCCATTATCTACGAGTGTCCTAATTACTTAAATACTTTGTACAATGGTCACTTGGTCACTCCTAAGACTTTTTACAATATTTCATTAACTTCTGAAGAGGATATGAACGTAATAAAAGCATACCTCACAAAATTCATGAGAAAATTGCTTTGAGATTCCATTGATGGACATGCGGTATTCGCGTACAAGGCATTCATCGAGTGTCTGGTATCTACCTTCACGTATCTACAGGATGGCCACACACTATATCAGCCAACAGCATAAACACAAACAAGCGAGGTTTTTCAACTTTCTACTTACCGATCGCAGTGAGACTTTCAAAGCGAGTGGAGAGGCCTCTTTCAAGTGTTTCAGTGCTAAGGTGCACCATTCTTCATTCAACCTAGCTGCTTCACTTTCCTGATTACAAGAGCAGAGACCCATTAAGTTCTCATATGCAAATTTAACAAACTTTCTGTCATTGGAACCAAAACCTTGAACTCAACAAACTAAAAGATACGCTGTTAGTACACTGAAATTACCAATGAAGCAAAATACATGCCAAAATGGCAATAAAAGTTTGTACAAAAAGTTGAAAACTCCAAAACATTTACGAAAGTTTTGCTTGGGTAATTAATGAGATGTGAACAAAAATAGGCATTAAAAGAGATGTATCAATCAATAAAATTTTCTGGTGGCTCACGTCCAAATGAATCAAGCAATAAGCCATGTTGAGAGATTCGGAAGTAAAGTAGCTGAGCCATCACTCACCAAGGCATCCACAATCTCTTCAACTGTTTCATGGCTGAAGCATTTATCTATAACCGCCAGCCTAGAGTAACAGAAAGGGCACAAATGAGATACGTATTGATCAAGATGATCGTTTCCAAAAACCAAGACATGAGCATGAGGATATTTGCAGAAATCTACAGCAAAATTCATTTTTTAAGAGGAGATAATAAAGCATGCACGGTGACTCCATCCTGACCAAATATAAAAAAGCATTCATTGAATCATTTATTATTACCACCCAATGAGATTCCCAAGAGGATCAAGGTCCCAAAAACAGGATTTTATTCCAGCCACAGGCCCAGGTTAATGCCACAATGAAAAGAACACACAAATCATACTCCTCACATGCTTCGCTCAACTCAAGGAAAGAACAAGCATAGATCACAGACCCCTCTACACCTAATTATAAGTGTTTCTAGCTTTCTACTCCGGTTTCTAATATAAACATTTCAACCTTTTTGAGGTGACGTTCTCACATACTTTCAACTTATACCCCTCACCTTATTCATCCTATTAATACTTTAACTATCCATAATAAATAAATAATTAGGAATGTGAAGGAACAAATAGGGTTATGGAAGTCATTTCACATCAAACTTTAAACTTTGTACCCTAGTCTAGAAGGGAACAGAACAGAGGGACTAGTGTTAACCAAGACAATGTTTTTGATTTACACTCGAGCTGAAAGACCAAGTACAAAGGGCAGAAATCAGTGTTGATAAATTGACCTGGCAAAATATTAGGTGCTTGCAGAATGATGATATTCTGCATAAAACTGGATCACGGTCTAAAGAACAATTAGATATATTCTGTTAACCATAGCAAGAGGAAAGCATTTTTTTATTCCCTTACAGAAATAAAAAATACAAACAAAGCCAGCTAGAGAACTGTAAATACTTAACTAGAGAAATGTTCAATCTAGAATTCTGTTTATTTTCGTATGTTCATTGTACAGCTTACCTATGGACAATGCTTGCCTTATCTGGATAAACAAGGTCTCCATATTGTGCAAGGGAAGAATCAATAACTGATGGATCATCAGTTACCAATTTTGCAAGTCGTTCGTCAACCAAATCCAAATGCTGTCAAACGAAACGGAACTTAGAAGGTTGATCCACTAACTTGCTAAAAGAGTACCAGGTTAGAACTACAAGAAATGCAAAATGCATGGTTTAATGAACAGGATCTTACACCGGTCATGGAATAGTGTGTGGCAAGGCCAAGTGCAATCATATCCACTCCATTGAGTTTGTCACCAGTCAAGGCCAAGTATTCGCCTGCAAATGGTCAAGGGTGAAAATTATAATGTTGCTTATATGAACATATTGTGCAATAGAGAGTTAGAGACTATAGCATAACCATCAAATATGATCAAGGACAGCATTAATTAATAAAACTGTAGGGAACTAATAAGGACACGGAACACTAACCAACATGACCAGTTAGGTGTGACAAATAAAAGGAGGCAGCAGCATCAGGATGGAAGCCAATATGTACTTCTGGAGTTGCAAACACCTGAAAATAGTCACGGTAAGCAAATCTATATTTGTCAATCCCCAAATTCACATGTTCATAAACGCGTAATTCAAGGAAGCATCTAGACAGAAATAGTACTGCACAGTTATCAGCTCACCAGCAGCAATGTAATAAAAGCAAATCAAGCAAAAATTTTGATGTTTTGACATACTGTTCTATCAGTGGCAATGCGGAATGTTCCCGGAATGGAAACACCTCCTCCACCGCCCATAGTAACGCCATCAAGAATGGCAACCTATGTAAAGGCAATCTCAGCTGCCAATCCAAAAATTAAAATGAGATGTGTAATTGAAAAAAACTAGTTTGAGGCCATATACTTACATGTGGTTTCAAGTACGTGCCTAGAACATAGATGAAACTGTACAAAGTCTTGAAAAAATCCTTACACTCGTCCAACTTGCCTGATTCGATAAAAGACAAGGTTAACACTTAAGGAAACCTTTGGCCATACAACTAAAATGGGTTATCTATGTATATAAGTTTCCAGAGGATCTGTTTGATTTAAGGAATTTAGTATATAATCTATTTCACACGAAAATCTGTTGACATTGTTGTTGCCAACCTTTCCATAAATAAGTGAAGGATGTCACAAAAGAATTGGAGACGATTGTTATTCTAAGTTGCACTATCATAATCACTTCCTATCCTTCTAAATGAAAACATGCAAGCCTCTTTAATATAATGGAAGCAACACTATAATGCAGAGGTCAGTGTTCCAATATAATGGAAGCAACAAAATAAATGTTTCAGAAAGAAATGTGAATTATATGCTGTGCAGGGCCCAACCACTCACCTTCACTGATAAGTTGGTGCAATTTAATAACGTCCCCACCAGCACAGAATGCTCGGCCACTGCCCTTCATATAATATACACCTCAATTTATTTTTTTCTGGTGACATTAATATCATGCAATGATGAAGCACCATACCTTCATCATGACAAAGCCAATGTTCGGGTTGTCCTCCCATGACTGGTAAAACTTATTGAGCCTAGCTCCCTACCAAGACAGCCATTTCACCAGATATCAGGTCAATGAACAACAAAGATATAAGTTATAACTGTAAGAAATAACCCATGCATCCACCATTAAAAATGAACACCACTAGTGTGTACACGCACATGGAGTAAACCGAGCAACAAGCATTTGCATTGCCATGAAGGCACAGAATCAAGCAGAAGGATCAGTATGTATGACAATGCAGATATTTCATCAAACGTTACACTCACACAACCAAAAATGCATTTCATTAAACACCACAACACCACTCACACGTACATGGCCATGCAGGCATTCCATGAAACACCTCGTGTCCATGCACCAGAGGGGAATTTCATGCATCACTGCATTCGCAAGACCACAAATACATTCAATCAAACACCACAAAGCATCAATAGGGAGGCACTTCGTAGCCATAGGGCAGCACAGCACAATCACATGATCGCACAGCATAGATGCATTTCATCTGAAAACGTGCACGCATTTCGTCGAGCAGCAATGGCGCGTGACCGCAAACGCATTTTATCGGACACAACGCCTACAATTCACTAAGCCCCTCCACCACGTAACCACGCAAGCATTTGTTATCGAACACAGAGGCATTCCATCACCACCAGAACACTCGCGCACCAACGCTAGATCACTACAACACGAGATGAGGAGGAGAGGGCGCACGAACCATGGTGGTGGTGAGGGAGTTGAGATGGCCGGGGCGGTTGAGCACGGCGGCGCGCGCGCTGGCCTTGCCTTCCACAAGCACCTGGAGACACCCGAAAAGCGCAATACAATGTCAGCGACAGATGCTCTCGCCTCCGATGTCGGAGGGGGAGGCCACGAAAACGAGCAAGGACTGGCGCGCAGTTACCTCGTCGCTGGCGGAGGCGGCGGGTGACGAGTGGAGGGAGGACAGAGACCGCATCCCGGCCATCACGCCGCGGCGCAGGGCCTCGCCGGCGCGGCGGGCGGCGGCGAGGCTCGGCATGGTGGGGGCAGCGCGTAGGGTTTTGGCGGCGGCGAAGAGTGGGAAAGGAAGCGACCACTCGTGTGGCCTGCGAGAAATGCCGAGATGGGAAGCAACCGCCGCGTGGGCTGGGCTAACCGGACCAAAGATCTCGGGCTCTGGGCTTCCGTTTAATGGCAGAGCCAATATATCAAGTGCCAACCGGGCCGCGGAGTCGTGGTCTGGATCGAAGTTTGGCCCAAATGATCGGGCCCATCGGACCGCCTCGCCCAGCCCAATAGTCTTTCGTTTTCCTCGCAAAACTCCTCCTTTCGCATAGATCGGTATTCGGCTCAGTGAAGAACCCTTTCTCACTCTCTCCCCCCTTTCGTTTTTTCTCTCTCCTTCAAAAAAAACCCTTTCGTTTTTCGGCTCAGTGAAGAACCCTTTCGTTTTTTCTCTCTCCTTCAAAAAAAAGAAGAACCCTTTCTCTCACTCTCTCCCCCTTTTTTTCTTCTATTCTTATGCAGAACCAGTAACCATGTGACATCCCAGCCCACTTGAGATTAGGCCCATTGTGGCCCATAAGTGTGTTTGCATGAGTGTGGTTCTAGTAAACATTGAGGTCAAAGGATAGCAACTCTCGGTTGATCATTTTGCATAAGTTAAGATTAAAATGTAAATGAGGTGTTGCATATGCGTAGTATATTCACATGGAGATCCAAGGATAGCAACTCTTGGTTGACCATTTTGTATAAGATTAAAATGTAAATGAGTTGTTGTATGTGCGTGGTATATTCCGAGTAGGAGAGGGCGTGAGCCGGTTTGAACCCTAGAGCATTACAAACCAACGCATTGATTTTTGTTTCTAGTATCTCCCATCCGGTTTACAGCCGCAGTTCTTATCTCGTCTCTTGGGGCGAACACTAATCAGCCTGCGTGCGTGTTTTGCTTCGAAGGAACTAATCAGTTTTAGTTTCCAGGACGTTTACAAATTGCGAGCAAGCAATTTTTATCCAGATGCAAAACAGGCATGCAAAAGATCACAGCTTCGATGTTTGAACTGGGGGAAAAAATTCCAACTGACAGGTACGTACACAAGTATCCTTCCAGATGCAATGGACTTGAAGAAATAAAATACAGAGCATCTGTACAACGTGGGTTCAATGCTCCCATGTTGACTTGTTATGTGAGCAATTGAGCATATTGGCAGCTAAAAACTGTTGAAGCATACTAAAAAAACAAAGCAGCAGTTGTTCACAACCAACCAATAGAATAAAGCAAAACCGCGGGGCAGTCATACACTAGCAGGAACCAAAACTTTTTCAGCATATATTCGTATGTACTAAAGGAACCGAAACAATAAAAGGAATGGAATGGCTTGAGAATCCCATTAACACAAGATGAAAGTGGAACCCAGAAAAAAAAAGAGTTGACAAAATGTGGCAGCCTCTCATAAAATGCCAAATCAAAAACATTTTGGCCTGACTCCTCCATATCAGCCGACTTATTGGTTAGCAGTATATATTTTGCTTGTATTTATACTCTTGGTGCTTCTCCAAACCAGCAAAACCGACGTTCTTCCACTCTCTGCTCAAGTGGATTCCTCCTTCCATGTTGCCAATTTCCTCAGGAACTCCATCACCTATATACCAAGAATATTTCATCCCGAAGTTAAGTAGCCACATAATCAGCATATATATCTTGAATGAATTTTCAACAATTTAGAGCAGAAAGAAACTGAGGTAGTACTACTAGTTACCTCAGTTGGATCCCTTAAGGAGTAGAAGGCTTCACTATCCTTGGGCACAGATGACACCAAAATTCCAAAGCCACAGTTATTTGCCTTCAGAAACTATTTGCACCAAGAGAACAATTATACTTCATGATAGCAATTTATCTCTTGCAAGTTAAGCAAGCAAACCAGACATGACTTACCTTGAATGCATCTTCATCAGTCTTGTCATCTCCCACATAGATAGGAAGAACATCATCTCTCTCGCTTAGTCCAAGCGATTCAAGCAAAAATTCCACAGCTTTCCCCTTGTTCCAGTCTATCACAGGACGAACCTCAAGAACCTGTATTCAAGTGCGCAATTGAATGAAAAAATGGTAATCAACATGTAATTTGATATAAGAGCCAGGTTGTTGTGCATAATTCTCACCTTCCTCCCATGGGTAAGCCTAAGACAAGGGTAATCCTTCAGAACAGCGGTGACACGTTGATGAACCTTTTCGTAGTCCTAAGCGATAATCAAAAGGACAAGAAGATAAATATTCTGGTAACATTTTTTCCAAGAAATATTTCCTGTCTGAAAGAAACTCTCAAATGCAAACTTACATGTGGTGCTACGTTACGGAAATGCACAGACACGCAAAACTTGTTATCTTCCATCCTTGCACCGTCAATGTCCTTGATACTCTCACTAAGATTTTTGAACACCTGGAAGTACCAAAGTGAGCAAGTTGAACCATAAGGCGTAAAATGACATCTTAAGTTTTAGAGGTTGATACATACCTCACCGATCATGGGTAAAAACTCACTTGCGGGCTGAAAGAGGTTGACCTCCTTGCCCTATGAGCAAAAAAAAGGAACAATTAAAATTATGAATCAGAGGAACAGATTGTGTCAGTAGAAAATCAAGAAAGCTGCTTCACCTCTGAATCAGTGGACCTAATACATTCAACATGGTGACCATTGGACTCAGTCGTCCTAACAGGCCCCATGATGTCCATTCCATGACTTCCAGCGTAGTACAGTTCAGTTAGTTCCACAAAGTCAAAAACCTACAGAACAAAACACCAATGAGAAACAAGAGCTAATAAAAGAGGCAAAATGCAAAAGTTGATATAAAGAGTACTTTGTGTGATGAACATGAACTGCATACCTTATCACGAGACCTTCCACTAATGATTGCAGTCGGGAAAAGTGATGCCACATGCCTCACAGCAGCACGCATCTGTGAAATACAGTCTTTAGAAAATTGGCTCGGAAATTTCACCAGCCGAAGATAGGACTGACACTTTAAATGGTACACGGAGCAAGTTTTTTTTATTAAAAAATACCTCATCAGACATTACTGCATTTTCAGGATTGTCCACGATTGGTGAAAGAGTTCCATCATAGTCAAGAAATAATGCCAATCTTTTACCTCCAGCAAGATCAGTAATTGCCTCGAATGAGGTTAAAGCAGAGGGATACTTCACCTACAAAACGAAACAATGGAAAACACTTACAGGTTGTCCAATTTCCTTCAACTTTGTCAAATACTACAGATTCAAATACATACCATCCAATTACGATATCGTAAATCAAGATCGTCAGCTTGAACATCATTGGCAAAGTCCTTGGTCTGCCTCTTGCGAGGAGGTGACGAGGCTAGCATGAGATCGAGCCATCCAGCAGCACGAACTTCTTCGATTTTGCCAGGCAGAGGTTTCTTCCTTGGAGTATTCAAGTACAGACCCGAAGAGGGGAAGCTATTAGGTGTTGTGTACGTCATCACAGCAGACGGCAAGGCTAATGTCGAGAGAGGATCAGCAATGACAGGAGAGTTGTGGCTTGTCTTCAAATCCATCAACAACACAACACTCCCTCTCCCTCTCAGTGTCCTTGTATCACAGCTACAAACAACACAAGGACAGTGCACCGGATTCAAGAATTCCACAGAGGTGAGCTCCTAACCAACCCTCTTATCAATGAAAAACCAACGTTTCAATGTCTTTTTGTCACTGCAATCGTGCATGCAACGCATCCAGCCCATCAAGCGAGAAGATCCTGCATTCTGTGTTAATAAACAAGTTTAGCCTGATAAAAAAAGCAAATAGACGAAAAATAAGAACAAGAGAATGTCCAGACACATACTGGTTCATCGCCATGGTCGACACAGTTCATTTAAAAGGAACGCTCATGCATCTGACCGGTCAGCACCGAGAACAATAATTGTATGCAGTCACAACCAACACTGCATTAAGAACAAGGACCCAACCTTTATTATGTAAATGCAATGGAACACCAAACAACCTAATGCAAGAAGAGCTGACAAAACTGATTTGATTGCAGTACAGCATAGCTACTGTTTTTGTCTTGCAAGTTAAAAAGGAAATATAGTACAACTTTTTGTCTGAGATTCCAGAGCGACAAGAAAATTTGACAGGACATCAACTGGTGAGGTCCGATTCCTTTTATGTACCACCAAATATTAGTTGGAAAACGACGTATCATCCATCCATCATTAGCAACTAAAAATGCCAACTTAAAACTAATGATCAACAACAACAGAAGACAGGAAGCACATAATCCCAGTTTGACACACAAATCCCTCTGTAAATTCTAACAAAAGACAACTGATGGATAGCATACAAAAAGAAAAAGAAAAGACCAACGGAGTAGCACAGAGAAAAATACATGGACAAGTTGAGGACATGTGCACATGGCTATCGTTAATGGTAACACCGAAAACATAAACCCAAATTGACAACGGATTAGCTGAGATGCCATTATGTGTTCTGATAGAACCAACTCATCGATTGGACCGGCAGTGCTGCAATCAACCAATCTGCTTTCACATCATAATGACGCCCGGCCAGGCTTGCAGAAGCAACAAGGCCCGGCCGATGCAACATGCCGCGCGCAACGGCGGCAGTGAAAGGCACAGCGCCCATCAACCCCAACCAACCAGAATTCCCAGCGCGCAAGCATGGTGGGCGCAGCGCAACTGGATGCGACGATAGGCCGAAGCCAGCGAGTGTACTGCAACAATCATCGAAGAGTTTTCTCTCTCTCTCTCTCTCTCAATCCATCCAAAAAGGTTGGGGAAAAGGGCAAGAAAAGGTACGGCCAGTAGGACCCCCCGCGAAGAATCCCACACCGCCAACCACCACCGCCCCTCCCCTCACCGAAATGGCCACTGGCCGCGTTTGCGACCAAAAAAGTCGCATCTTTTGGGGGTTCCACAGATGGAACAGAACGGAGACAGCTTTTATTGCTGGCTCGTCGTGCCGGTGGGGATGGCCTGGCCGCCGGGGCCAGCCGTCGCACAGAGAGAGACAGAGACCGAGCATCCAACGACGAGGAGCCAAAAAAAACCGAAATTTTACACGAACCAGGCAAGCAATCAGGCGCGAGATCTACTAGACGAACACCCATGACATGGCAGTGAATTCCAAGAAAAACAACAGCGACAATCCCGGGAGGAGAAACCTTACCGGACGGAGAAACCTTGTCGAGACGGCCCCAAATGCCGGCCCCGGCGAGCAACCGGACGGGAAGGAGGCAGTGGGGGAGGGGATTTGGGAGGCGGAAGAAAGAGAGAGGAGAGGCGAGGAGATGGAGGAGGTCGCGTATTAATAGGCGGCGACCCCCTCCTCCTTCTCTCTCTCTCTCTAACTTTCTCTCTCTAGTAGGAGCAGGAGGGAAAGGTAGTGACCGGTTGTTTCGGTCATGGGCGTTTCGTTTCGTTCTCTCCCTCACGGGGTTAAACTTTAAAGTGGCCGCGGGATTTGCTGACGTGGACGGATCGGGACGCGCCACGTAGGTGGAGGACGGCGATGGAGGGTTGCCTCGGGTCGAGGGGTCCACCCGTGCGCCGGTTAATTAAGCGATGTGGTGGGCCCGGGATCTATGGAGGGGCATCGACCGAATCCTTGACCGGCTCGCCCCCACCGACGCGTCGACACGTGGTGTGCATGCGCGGCGGGACGGGGTCCACCGGATCTCCACGTACGCGGACGCTGGCCACGGTGGCGCCACGTGGGCGAGCGCGCGATCCGGGCCAGCTGACGACGCGCTCGTGCGTCGTGCGTGAGCCGTAGCATTGGCAAGCTGGCGTCCGGTTCTTGCCTTATATCGATCCAACGTGTACCAGCCGATTTCTTTTTCTTTGTGAGGCAGGTCCACACGCCACTCCCAGTACAGACTGCTTATATTAATTCTGTGATGGTATGATCACGCTTTTAGTTTTGTAGAACAAATCTTGGTTGTAATAGTACTACTTAAAGATGGTTGCTAAATATTAGGATCCTGAAAAGTTTTGATAGTCATATCTTGAAGAAATGTAGCATTGCAATTGATTACCCCTGTATTCTGATTAAAATAAATTTTGCTTATGTTGTACCTATGGATAAGTGGTATTTTGGAAAGTTAAATATATTGCTCCTAAATTATTTTTATCGTCTCTTTATCTAGATGAATAGTGAGACAAATGTTTAGAAGATTATACATTGTGGTAATCTAGTAGATGTACTCAAATATATATATTGGCTTGTATTCATTTCTTAAAATGTGTATTGGAAGAATAAGATTTCACCAGAAGTGGTCTTCAGAGGAGCATATGCTGAATCTTTATAGTTATACATGAGATTTAGAAAATATCAACTTTAGTCTAACCTAGTAGGTATTGACTTAATGGTCACTATCTTGAAGGTCTTTACCACCTATCGGTATAAGTCCAAATGATGGACATAATAAATATCTTGAAGATCATAATAAATCCTAAAGATAGTTTATGAATTCGGAAGAAAAGTGGTGTACTTTTTTTCTTTAGTAAATCTTTCCCGTTGGGTTTCTTACTTGAAAGTTTTTAATGAGTCAACAAATGCAATACAATTTAACATAGGCTATTATCATTATTTCTTAGCACTGTCATCTCTCTCTTTTTTAATTACCCTCTCACACTCTCACATCAGCCTTTTCTTATTTGGTATGCGATAGACATTGCTCATATCACTCATTTATATCACTCATTTAGGAGTGCCTTACTTCAATTGGTACGGCAAATGTGTTTTTTTACACAATAGTTCTAGCCAATTAGCTGTACGTTACTAGATGGGTTTATTTGTGGTTTTTTGCATTTATTTGTAGTAATTGTTGTTTTAATAAATAGTGTCACCCACTTACAGTCCTTTACTGCTACTGTATCGTTGAGACGCACGTATTGGCATGCAAGGGCCTTCATAAAAAAAAACAAAATCTGCTGATTTGGATTTGAACAACGTGTGTTTTTGGACTAAAACCATGCTTTCAATTATCTAAATAACGATGTGTATTAGCCTTATCTAAAGAAAGCTCGGTGGTGTTGTTTCATGCTTCTCATTTCAATAAAATTCGAACAAGCAGAAGCAACTTGTATCCTCCTTTTAAGGGTATGAATTTTGATCAATAAGCAGAAGCAGCCTGTATCCTCCCTTAAGGAAGAAGACGGAGATACGAGATTGTGAGATTGACCGCCACAACAGTAATCGCGCTCTATCGCTAGGCTACATAAAATAACCAATGTATATCCGTGTTACCTTGACCTAACGCCATGGAGAGAATGGCATGGTAGTAGAACATTACAGTACTGCCTTTCTGCATGGCGCACGCTGTGACGAACTAGGGTTTGTTTTTTTTTTAAGGTGGGGTGGCGGGGGGTAGGTGCTCTTTGCGAGGAGGCAAATGCGTTTGCTGTTTTTTAGACGGGCCGCAGCTGGCAATGACGTGGATCCTTAAAACGAGGAGGAGGCACGCAACAGTGCAGGGAAAAAGGTGACAGGATGGCCTAACCACCGAAACAACTAGCGAACAAATTTTCGGTAGCGGACGTCTGACAGCTTTTTTAGGCTGGTGGATTTTATTTGTGTTTCTTTATATAACATTAGATAATGAAAATGTCGACTTAGATGATGTATGTGGTTTTGGATTCAAGAAGCCGTTTAGAGAATCTATTTTAAAAAACAATTTTATTTTCAACTTTTGAAGAAGGAAAAAGCTCCAAAAAAACGGGGCCCTATTCAAGGAATCTCTCTTCCCTGAGTTCTCTTGTTCCGATCCGTTCAATTTAGATTTTAGACTTAGCGTGTGGCGAGGCCAGCAAAGAAAGGATGAACAAGCTAGCGACTCGATCTATCACAGTATTGATGTGATCAATACCAACAACTAAGATCGAGACAAATCTGTAATGCCACCATTTTTGGAAACAAAGGCGTCGAACAACCCACAACAACCTAGGAGTTCAATTGCGGACAGAAAAAGTCCTGCTTACGAAAGTTTGAAAGGAGTTAATTTGATTAAAATATGAGCTAACAGTCAACTTAAATAACAATACAGGCAAACAAACATTCATGTGGAGTTTTTTTGGGGTTCTTCCCTGAGTTCTCTCTCGTTCCATAGGAATGTTTGAGTACGATTGTAACTCTAACACGAAAACTCGCAACATACTCTTTTCTTCTAGTAACTATTGTGGTAGAAATATTGTAAGACTGAGTACAATCAACCGTACTTAGCAAATCACATGGGAAATGCTATATAGCTATTTGCCAAGATTCTCAAGTGATGTGAGTATAGTTGATTCATCATGATATGTGGATGCAGTTTTATTTATAAATATTTTTAAACAAAATAGAATAATAACTACTTAAGGATTTGGGGTTTCAAGACTTGATTAACAGACCTCGTCATTTTTCAAATCATTTCCAAATCTACTTATGCTTCGCTGTTGGAATCACCCACTGAACATAGCTTCTTTTACAGGAAGTACAGCATATTCGAGATACTATTGTGATTACTCCGTAGAGTTGTCTAGCTTTACCCACAAGATTCCTTAACCCTCATGACTGAGTTAAGAAAATAAGGTCGTTTCACTGCTCATCTCTTTATATAGGCTCTATCGAGTAGATCTCCAGCTCAGACCCAGGTATCTACCGACTCGGTCAGATATCTTCTGCCCGTCCTGAGAGGAATCTACCGTTGTTCAGTATGGTTTTACCATTTCCATACCAACGCTCATTCACTCTTGTAAAGATTCAATTGATTTGAACAGCTACTAAACCAAGTTTGATGAGTCAAAACTTGTGGTTAAACTATCACTATTTTCTTTGCTCGGCATAAGGTCATCCTTAGTTTCTCCGAGCTTTGTCCTCATTTTACTCCGAGACATTTTCTATCTCTAAACCCATATCACAATGCTCAAAAGCAGTATTACCCAACCAACAGATGGTTTCCCACATTTTCCTAGAAACACTTTTGCAACATTACTGGCAAAATGATATGCTAAACAATCATTACGATTATAAAAAAATGAGCTGGTGGTTGTACGTCCATTCTCCTCCATCCGCTCTATTCCCTCAACTTCTCACCGCTCTCCACTTTCCAACCGATCAGAGCAACTCTCTTCTATAGCACGATTCTCTATACATTCAATGAGTTCTGTTGTAACGTACGGATACGTAACTAGTAGTATAAAATAGTTGAGTTTCCTACACTACCATGATTATTTAAGCAGTAGATTTAGCATTACTAAGTCTTGTCAAGTGAACATGGGCATCAAATTAAACAGGGCCTTTTCAGTGGAAAGATGTAGCTAGGTATTATGTCATTCTAAACATTTATTGTACGTAAAATATCAAAGCGTAAATAAAAGGTAATGAAAGGACTGATAAGTAAATAATTAACAGAATGTAGGTTCAACATGATCAAAAACATATGACTTGCCTCCTTCCTGTTGTTCTTGGTCTTCTCTATCAGCTTTAAGCTTACTTCAATTACTCTTCCAACTCTTTTGTTGACCAACTCGCTTGGTCCATTTATTAGCGCGGAAAATGAGAGTAAATAAGTTCATGATTTGCATAATGCAAGTTGGGAACAAAATATAATCTAAATAACTAAAAAGACATAAAGAAATAGGTTTTGGTGGCTAGGACTTAGGTGGTGTATGGGTTGGCTGATCGGAATTGGAAATGGCTAGACAGGTTCAAGGCGGTTGAAACGGTGTTATAAATAGGTTGGACAGATTTTGGAAGTGGAGAATTGATTTTAGAATAGTGTGAGTTTGAATTTTTATTAAGGCTTGATTTGGCAAAACGGAGGTCGAAAATGAAATCACGGGGTCGAAACAATCAAAATGAGGTATTTTTGTAAATTAGGGCTTCAGATGAACAGTAGTGGGTTTGATATTGTTCACGGCAGTTCGGGTGGCTAAAGTATCAGGATCAAACAGTGACAGGTTGGGTTTTATTGTTCACAGTGGATTTAGTCCTTATCGGGTTGTCGCTGCGTACTCGGAGAATAGAGGAGTTACGAGCACTTGGGTGGTCTTGAGTACGACTACGAAGTCGGGTGAGCGGTCAATTGTTGCTATTGATGCCATTACATCAGAGATGAACTATAGGTTCAATGAAGTTTCTTCAGAATTACTGGTATGCATGTCTTGTCTTGATCCAAGAGACTCTTTCTCCAAGTTTGATGTAGATAAATTTGTTCGACTTGCTGAGATTTATGCCGATGACTTCAACATAGGTGATTGTTTGTTGTTAAGAAATCAGCTTCGAGTATTTGTTCTCATTATTAGAAGAAGTGTAGAATTCCATGGATGTGGTGATATTACAAAGCTAGCTCAAAAGATGGTTGAAACAGGTAAAAATAGAATATTCACATTGGTCTATCGCCTCATTGAGCTAACATTGATCCTTCCAGCGGCAATGGCATCGGTTGAAAGGGTCTTTTCAGCAATGAATATTACCAAGACATATTTGCGCAATATAGTAACGGATGAGTGGTTCGGTGACTTGATGATATGCTACTCTGAGCGAGAGATTTTTAGAAACTTTGATGCTGATAGAATTAGAAAACGTTTTCAAAGCATAAAATCTCGTAGAATACTATTTCCTCGTACTTACACTACTACTACTCAATCGTAGCTACTAGTATGTTTCATCCTTTTTCAATCTTTATAACTATTCACAAATACAATTTCTAATTTTATCACTAAGTTTGCTAATTATAGTGTACAGATAATTGTTTACATATATTTATGGGTTTTGAGAGGCACATTATCCATTACCGAGGTACAACTTTGTTGTATTTTGTATTTTTACTATATCCCTATTCTAATTATATGTGATTTTAGATTACAAAATATACTTCGCTTTATGTTTAGTGTATTTATCTTTTGTACATACTAACTCCTTAAAATTTAGTTTTGGATCTGCCACTGCTTGTCGATCAAATTAATCAACGAATTAAACGGCTATAAAATGCACGTACGCCAGGCGTGTTGTAAACTGTCTTCTCAAGATCGACAAACGCAGAAACAGCGGCAAAATTGTCGAGAAAGAAACAGTGCACATTCTTTTCGTTCAGCTGGTGTTAACTTGGTCAAGGACGAAGATGATACGGTGCACATTCTTTCGCCGCAAATCTGGCAGCTTAATTAAGAGCGCAAATCAAGCTTGCCTACGAGCAACTTGCCAGTTTAATTAAGTGTGCAAATTAAGCGAGCCTGTCGCTGGCAGCTAGTAGTGAGAGAGAGATCACACGTCAGCACGCGCCCGGCACGTACTGTCCTAGGCAGCGACGTTTTTGTCGGTGCATGTCGCCAGCTGCGAAACTAAGCTGAAGCTCCATATAGGTACGTGCGTGCGTACGTGGCAGTGACGGTGCAGGAGGCAGAAGATTCTTGACAAGAAAAAGGAAAGGTCGGTGCATGTACACGCGCGTCCAAGTCATCGCTTCGGCGATTAGCTCCCAGGTATGAATTACGCGGCTGCAGCTAGCGAGTTGGCGTGAGGCCGGACAGCTACCGCAGCTTTAGTAAATTCGCGAGTCAATTCCTGAGAAATTGTACAGAAACTTCACGCAGGGGGATGTCGTCGATCGTACGACGTCATGACTTTGTGTTTTTTCTTTAAAAAAAATGGTACGACGGCATGACTTTGATTCAGACACGGCTGGAAAAAAAGTGATTTTTTAATATTGTGGTTTATATTTTTATTTAAGTTTTGCTAAGGAGTATAGATAGAAATATTCATATGCGATTTTAGTCGATATAGATGAAGTCGAGATAATGTCTACTACAATTGTCTTATATAATCTGATTTCAAAAATTATTCTGTTTGAAAGCTAGTTTACAGTAAAAAAAATAAATTATAAGTCTAAAAGAATCTAACCTAATTTGCTAGCTAGCCAAGCCATGTTTGACCAGCGAGACAACTTGCTTTGCTTTGTTTATCTCATATTGACAGATCGAAGGAAACAGCATTGCATGTCTTCTCCTCCAAGACAAGACCAAATTAAGCTCTAGAACAGCCTGCAAAGTGGAAACTACTCAGCGTATGACTCACTGACACATCGATCGCGAATGGACCGTAATTATGGCTTCTAGTACGTCGTACTGCTATTACGCTGCTCCTAATTAAAAACTATACTGCTTCCCCTGCTTTCAGTTGACTTAGTATTAATTAGTACTAGTCGTAGCACCAGCCAGCTAGCTAGTCCCGTGCCCACAATTTTGGACTTGATCACCACATAAACTAGTTTGTATGAGCATTAATTATTAATTATAGAGCTCTTTTATGGTATCTTAAAATGAATATGAGTCATTCAATTTTTATGATCTAATAGTTCAGATTAGTTTAGATTTAATTATACTACCATCCACGCTACTAACAGTATAATCTTCAAAGGGATAAAATTGTAAATGGATGATGCCACACGAGATGAGGAAGCTGTTGGTCGCAGGCAAGCTCCTAGTCCCAAAGCAGGTCATTCGCTGGCAACGACAAGACACGGTCGTCCACTGCCGCCGTCCTCGTCACGCCGCTATGGTACCGCTGGTTCAGTATCAGACTACGCAGCTCCATGCCCTCATCCACCACCGCCAGCACCATGCGGAACACGATGTTCGCACCCGTGTGGCAACTATCATGAAGACGGGCCTGTCAGGTGAGCCAGCAGCATACGAGCGGACCCACCAGACCGCGTCAGCGACATCCTCGAATGCGGCGAGGAGGCGGTGCTCGGGCCCAAGGCGGTAGTCAACATAGACGACGACCGCAGGGATAGTGGCAGCGAGAACCGTGCGGTTGTTGTGGAACGGCTTGGTGGCCGCGCAAAAGAGGATGTACCTGCTGCCGTGGAAGTACAGGATCAACAGTAGCCTGCCCCTGCAGGGAGCCGCATCGTCATTGGACACTAGTGCCGTTGGTGTTGTTGAGCGGGACGTCATTGGAGTGGACAATGCCGGTCTTGTTGCGTCCGGAAAATCTTTTCCTATTTTCTAATATGCAAATCCTGAAGGCATTGGAACGATGAGATCAGGAAGAGCTTGCTAATGGAGCCAAGCCTTTTGAGTGAGCTGCCAAAGGCTCATCTCCTCAAACAGCTCTTCCTCCGAATATCAAAACACCATTACGAGCCTGTGATCAAGGTCTCACCAGAGGTGAAGACTGCCATCCTAATTATCTTGGTACCCTAATTATCTTTACTCTGCATCTAACACAAATTATTTTTAGTTAAAATCTAATTATGTGGTGCCTAGCTTGTTATACACACATTACCTTAATATATATCGCAAAGGCATCATTCATTGCCTAGGCTCCATGTAAACAATTATATTTCAATATCATTTTTAATTAATATGTATTTAAAATTAAGTGGCGCGATGAGCGGAGCATGCGGGTGCAGTATGGGGCGCACGCGATGAGGGGACACAGGGGGCGCACGGGGTGCGCTGTAGGGTCAGTCGAGGAGAGGACGCGAACGACGCGTTGCGAGCAGTGTCAGGACGCAGTATGGGCAATGCGACATGGCATGGCGCATGTGACGGGTGCAAGTCAGGGCATGAGAGAGCGCGGCGCACGGTTGGGCCGAGAAGAGGGAAGGAAGGAAGGAAAGGGAGAAGGAAAGAAAGAAAGAGGAGAGGGAGATGGGCCAGGGAAAAAGAATTGGAAAAATGGACATAGCCCAATTAGGTTTAGAATTTTGGAAATTTTAGATTTATTTTCATTTTGGTTTTGGGTTTGCATTTGAATGCAAATTTGAATTTCACTTGGCAACATTTTGAAAAGTGCACAACTCCAATTTTTATTCAAATTATTTTCAATCTTAATTTTGATTCAATTTTTGGGTTTAGCGATTTTAAATTCAAATTTTGCTCTTTTGTTTTCAAACTTTCACTTCACTTTAAATTCTCCTAGTTTAAATTATGGATCATCTTTTCGAATTCGGATTTCTATTTTTAATTTGCTTTGACAATGGTATATCTTTTAACCATAAATTTCGGTTTCCTTTTTTTTTATTTGTTTTAAGCGCCAACTCCAATTAAGATCTTTGAATAAAAATCCAAAACTTTCAGACAATACCAAATGCATTAAATTTTTTAAAAATTACCATACTGTCGAATATCCAAATTTTGGGCGTTACAAATACATTCATAATTAGTTAAGCGGGCTGTACATAGTATAGACTCGAGATCAGTAACGTAGGTTGTATAACTGTACAGTAATAGTACTCGGCATCGTCTAGCGGTCGCGCACGCGGTGCAGGTACGTGTCGATCGACCTGACCCAGTTCAGGTCAAGAGCCTTCACCAGCCCATCACACATGTGAGTAATCGTACTGCGTATGGAATGGCCAATTACAATACAGGTTTTTTTTACGACGCAATACTGGTTTTGGCAGTACTGCGGTGGTGATCGGTTCGGCTGAAAAGCTCATGGCTTATGGCTGAAAACACTGTAGTTGGCTGAAAAAAGCACTGTAGCTGACAGAGGCTTATTTAGCATAATTAAATTTAAAAATATTTAAAAATATAAAAAATATGTTAGCCCATTACGTATAATACAAACAAATACGGGGAAAAAAAGAACCGGCAAAAAAGCTCAACAAAAAGCCAAAAGTTCAGAAAAAGACGAAACTTATGAATAGTAAAAAATAAACCAGAAGCCTTAAGCCGAGTTGATGAGGGCCGTAGCTAAGGGCCTGTTTGGATCCACCCAGATTTTAAGAATCTGGCTTTTAGAAATTGGGTGGGATCCAAACAGACCAGTTTTTGGGGCAGTTTTTAAAATCTACCTACCCGGATTCCTAAAAACCAAGAAGCTGTTGATACCCAGCTTTTGCCAGTTTTTTTGCACAAATACCCATTTACCCTCATTAAAGACCACGCGCAGACGCTTCCAATCATAAATGTAAGGGTATAATAGTCTATTAGCATCAATCATAAATGAAATCATCTTTTAAAAACTAGGGGATCTAAACAACCCATCAATTTTTGCTTAGAAACCAGCTTTTAAAAACTAGAAGTAATAGCTGGTTTTTAAGAATCTGAAACTGATCTAAACAGGATCTAAATTTGTTGATCAAGACAAGAGTCGCGAAAAGGCATTTCTTGGCTGCAGCTGCCTCGTGCCTGCCGCTGCAACTTGCGCGCTAACGTCCGCTCGCAGCGGTTGCTGACCGGCGGATCGCACATCGATATCGGCAACCGCCGGACCGGACCAATGGGGTAAGAGCTGGACACGTTACGAGACAAGCCTCCGACGAATTAGGACGAGGAAACGGCAAGAAAACCAGCAGCAGCACACGCCGTAGCTAGTAGCCTCGTGGATCGTGCGATAGATAAAATACGATGCGCCTTTGGTGATACTAGTCGTACTTGCTGCTACATTCTCTTGGGCCATGTGCGGTGTACCGGTGCTAGCAAATTTTTGGCCTTCTAGCCCCGGTGGGAGCCACTCTAAGGCCATCTACAATATACATAGTATAGATTTGACACCTCATTATCATATTGTAGATTTATTTTTTAGAGTTTTTAGCACTTATTTTTCTCCACCACACACTCTCTCTCAATTGGCGTACAAGTGGGCCCATAACATTTTTAATTGAGCTAGCATGGATGCACCGGTGCTAGCTAAATAAAAAAAATGTTTATGGGCCCATTTCCATTTGTATGTAAAATAAGAGAGAGTATGTGGTGGAGAAAAATAAGTGATATTTTATTTCGTTGTGTGGGTCCCATCTTGGAGAGAGATAGAGATAGGATGCTAAACACTATGGGGAAAAAATAAATCTAGCACCAGCATAATATGGTAATGAGGTGACAAATTTGGCACTACATACATTATAGATGTCCTTAGTACACCTAGCATAGTTCGGTCAGCAGTTAGCTAGTGCGCTGTCAGCAGTCATCGGTTTGGCTTTGAAATGATATATCTGGATATTATATAATATATATGTTTAATTATGCACATCAAACTTTACTGGTAATATTATTCCATCATAGCAGCCAGTCAAATATAACATATAGTTGGATGTGTCCAATAGATAATACTATCAATTCATCAGTATAAACTGTTATTGTTGTTCAGTATTAAAGCGGATATAGCTGGTATCGATCGACGATCGATATCAAAGCTAATAGGAACACGGGGCTACCCTGTACCAATTTAAGTGGTGAAATGGTACATATCGACCATACCGAAACGGTATTGATGAGTCTAACGGATCCATCGCACGCGGCCGGCACGGTCAATGGAAGAGCCACGCGCGCGTAAGTACGTGTGCCAACTGTCATACACGTACCACACTGTGCCACACGGCTGCACGTACGTTGATCTCCATGGGCCAGCCGCCGGCGTTTTGTTTAGGATGCACGCGGCCACGCGGATCGCTGGCTTGCACCCACTCTCTTTTTCTTTTGAGCATGTGGAGAATATACTATAAGTATATTCCACCGCGCGCACTTGCCTAGTAATTAGCGTTAAGTTGCGTGCTGTTGCATGCGGTCGTTCCCGCGCGTACGCGATGCCGATAGGAGCCGGCCCGGTGCGTTTAGGTAGCCATGCACTTTTCCGCGATCGATTGGACAGGGACAACCTTCTTGCTGTATATGTACCAGCTAAAAGATCGTGTTTTATTATAGATAAAAGGAATCATATTATCTCAATGTATTAAATTAGATATTATCGGGGTTAATCTATCTGGCCCACACACTCAGCAGTGCCATACCTCAACGCACTCGGCTCTACCGCGTATTCAATAGAGTTCTGTTGTTTTTCTAGTTAGAGAATTATTAAGATGATAGAATATTTATTTTCTTAATAGATTGTTTTTTTATTTTTGTTAGCCATTTTTTATGGGCATGTGAGGTGACTTAGGAGAGGCACATGATCCCCACAACCAACTCTCTCTTTTTTTAAGCCTCGATCGATCCGACGACAGCGGCGTACGTGGTGATGGCGCGGTGCGCGCTTCCATACAATTCTCCTCCGAAACGGCGCGCAACGTGCATGCTAGCTCCGACGCATCGATATATCGATCGACGTTAGGTACATATATACATGTTAAGTTACGTTACGTGACGAACACATCGATCGATCGATCGCGTGCGGATCAGCGACGCTCGCATGGTTGCTGCCGCCGCCGCTGCCGCATTACAGATTTTAAATATGATTGCAGGCAAGGCATCGTGTTGGACGTGATTAGACCCGTCGGCCTGTTGCGTAACATAGGCGGAAATTGCAGCTGCGTGCGACCACAGCTGCTGCCACTTGCCAGCAATCGAAACACACATGCGAGAGCTAGCTACCGCATGCTATGGACAGACCATGCGAAGTATTGCTACAATGGCCTCGATGGCCTGATCGATCGGCAGATCCAGACAATGCTGCTGGCCAAGTGTCACGGTCCTTCACGATGGATACACCAATCAGCACAATTCACGGGTACCAACCATAAACTTTAGATTCTGTTCTTTTCAGCTTCTAAAAGCTGTTTTTCAGCTTTTCTACAGTAACTATGTTTTACATGGAGTATTTTTTAAGATAAGGTCTACTAGTTAATTGTAGTACATATTTTACTGATTTTATTTATATTGGCAAAAACCACACGTGGGTTTCTGTTACTCTATAATCTCTCGTACAAACAGCCTAAAAGACACAAGCCGCAGCCAAAAAGAACAGACCCTCAATGGCCTCAAACCAAGTCAAGAAACAAGCAGCTGGGATACAAATTGAGAGAATAGGAAGCAAGGGCTGGAAGGAGCAAATCTAGACTAGGAATTGGAAGAAGGGGATTGGGAATGGGAGAATGGAAATTTTCTATTCTTCGATCATATCTCCTATGCTGATGCATCGATTCTTTTGTAGTGCCACTCTTTGTCAGTAGAATGGGCCAAGGATCAACCCAATAACTTGTCCATCCCAGAGGGCCAGGTACACCAAGCAAGAATAAGGCCCATCGTCACATACAAGGTCTGACATCTATACGCATGGGGCTTGGAATATTTGGGCCGCGCGTTCGTCCAAAATGCAGGAAGACAATTTGTCTCTTTCGAAACATACCAATGTGAAAAATAAAGGGAAGTGTTAGCTATCAGCACCTCACCCTCACTGCTTCCTTTTTTTTCCCAACAAATTTTGTGCGTAACTCATCGAGTGAGAAAAAGATTCCAAGGAGGCCCTTAATTTGCATAATTGTGTCATGTCGATCTAATCATATGGTGATAGTTGCAGTATCTGTTTGGTACGAAAGTAGGTTTAACGTTTCTAGAGTACCAATCCAAAAGAAGAAGCAAATATGTTACGAAAAAAAACAGAAAAGAAAGTAAAGAGCACAAAGCAAATGGACCTGGCAAAACTAAGGAGGAGCCTTGACAGTTATAGACTCACAGGTGTAATTTATGCTTGACAGTGATATCAAATCTGGACAACCCATCCACGATCTTTACGGTTATGGTTACGACCACCCCCACACTCTCCCCAAGATGCCCAATTCCCCCTTACTCTTCCTCCTCGTCCTCCTCCGCACCATCGCCGCCGTCTCCATCGACAGCGTCGACACGTCGGACCCCTATGCCAGCCACGGTATCCACATCAGGCTCCTACCCCCGCGCTTCAACACACACCTCCTCTGCCACTGCGATGCCGCCTTCCCGCTCGCTGACCCGTCCGCGGCGGTTACGTTTGACCCGCCCTACGAGTCGCTCGCCAACCACAGCCTTGGCTCGTGCACCCATGCCCATAGCTGCTCCTGGTACCACACCTACACATGTCTCCTCGAGGCCTTCTTCCACCGCCGCCTCTTGGAGCGCGGCTGCCTCATCGGCGACCCCGCCCTCGCCGAGGCCGTCTTCATCCCATACTACGTCGTTCTCGACTCCCTCCCTTATGTCCTCGACCTTGCCCTCCTCAACGCCTCCGTGTAGCACGGCGCATCCCTGGCCCGGTTCTTGGCGTGCGACATTTTGGTCATAATCTTGACATATAAGTAGTTCAGTAGTGTGTGTTCGAGTGCTCGTGGTCATAATCGAGTACTCGTGGTCGTACACGAGTATCCAGCGCTCATGGTTGTGTGTGTGGTCGTAGGTGCAAGTACTCATAGTCATGTATGTGGTCGTAAGTGGATGTGGTCGAAAGTCATGTGTTCGAGTACTCATGTCTACTACTCGTTTGTAGCTAGTCGGAGTCAAGTAGTCGTGTTTGAGTCTGTAGCGGTCAGAGTCGAGCATGTGGTCATAAGACTGTGTTTAGTGGTCATAGTTGGAGAAGCAGTCAACCGAGTGACGGTTGTAGTAGTAATTGTAGCCTGAGTCAATAAGTAGTTAAGAGGACCGAGTCATGCGAATTGTGGAGGAATTTTAGGAGTTAAGTGCATGATCGTAGGTAGTGAGTGAGTGGTCTACATGAGCGATCAGTTGTTTCTATTTAAAGCGTCTCAATCGAATATAATAACCGAGTCATTTGCAGTAGTCATTTATCTCCTGAGAATTTGTATTTGTTTCTTGAGAGAAATAGAAAATACAAGAGAGAGCGAGTGAGAAATCTCAAGAGATATCCAACAGTTGGTGTTAGAGCGTGGTACAGTCCTAGGTGATGTCGAAGATGATGCCACATGGTGATGGCTCATCAAGTGACGCTGCTACGAGCGGCGGCGTTGGCGATGCAGCAACGGCGAGGTTCCAGTGCCCGCAGCTAACGAGGACGAACTACGCGGCATGGGCTATGAGGATGAAGATCCTCATGAAAGCTCATGGCGTATGGGATGCGGTTGATCCCAAGAGCTCGACCAAGGTGGTCGATGAGAAGAAGGATCAGATGGCCTTGGCGATTATCTCCCAGGGACTCAGTGATAAAACATTGATGTAGGTTGCAGAGAAGGACACCTCCCTTGAGGTCTGGACAGCGTTGCGTTCCATGCACATGAGTGCTGAGCGTGTTAGGGAGCGCTAGGATCCAAACTCTATGCTGGGAGTTTGAAAACCTCAACATACGTGATGCGGATTCGGTGGCCGATTTCCCTGTAAAGATCACGCTGCTTGTTGGCCAGATCCGAGAGCTTGGAGAGAAGATGGAAGAGAAGTACGCCGTGAAGAAGCTGCTGTGAGCGGTGTCCAACAAGTTCATCAATATTGCTTCGTCCATTGGGCTATTTGGTGAGATTAATAGCATGACTTTAGAAGAGGCCATCGGGTCCCTAAAGGTGCACGAGGAGCACCTCAAGGGACGTGAAGTACGCATGGAAGAGCATATTTTCATGGCAAGAAAAGGTGGCTCGTCACGAGGGTGAGGGTGTGGCCGTGGTCAAGGACGTGGAGAAGATGGATGTAGAGATAAAAGCAAGGTGCGTTGCTTCGATTGTGAAGAGTTTGGTCATTACTCGTATGAGTGTCCTGCGAAAGTGAAGGACAAGAAAACACTTCTATGTGAAGCGTGAAGCGATGATGGACCAACTCTTCTATGAAGATTTGTGGAGCAAGACGTGTCAAGGTTAGAGGGGAAATTGTTGGTCATAATCTTGACATGTAAATAGTTCAATAGTGTGTATTCGAGTGCTCGTGGTCGTAATCGTGTACTCGTGATCGTAAACGAGTACCCATCACTCATGGTTATGTGTGTGGTCGTAGGTGTTAGTACTCATAGTCGTGTGTGTGGTCGTAAGTGGCTGTGATCGAAAGTCATATATCCGAGTACTCATGTCTAGTACTCGTCTGTAGCTAGCCGGAGTCGAGTGATCGTGTTCAAGTCTGTAGCGGTCATGTGGTCGTAAGACTGTGTTTAGCGGTCGTAGTTGGAGAAGCAGTCGACCGAGTGACGGTCGTAGTAGCGTTTGCAACCTGAGTTAATAAGTAGTTAAGAGGACCAGGTCAGGTGAATTGTGGAGGAATTTCAAGAGTTAGGGCCTGTTCTTTTTTGCTGCGGCTTATGGCCCTGTTTGGATACGCTTAAAATCCGATTTTGAGTAGAATTAAGCGAGAATCCCACCCAAACGCTTTGATTATTTTTCGATTCTTTCAACCGCCGCGGTGGGAAAAATCAGCATTTGCACTAGGAATCCAAAATCCTGTACCGCAAGCCCGATCAGGATTATTCAGATTATTCAGATCGCAGATTCTTCAGATCGCGACTTATCAGAAAATTCTAATCAAATTAAAATCGATTCTCAGATAAGCGTATCCAAACAGGGCCTATGGCTTTTGGCTGAAATTTTTGAATTTTGGCTGTTTACGGTACAGATTACGGAGAGATCGATACTCACTTGCAATTTTGGTTGGTACAGATGTTGGACTTTTAACATGTACTACGTTTAACTTGTAGACTCCGTCTTGAGAAAATACCCCATTTAAATGTTAGGTACTGTAGCGGCTGCGAAAAGCCGGCCGACTGGAAGCCAGCCGAACAGGCCCTTAAACGCATTATCATAAGTAGTGGGTGAGTAGTCTGCTTGAGCAACTGGTTGTTTCTATTTAAAGTGTCTCAATCGAATGTAATAACCGAGCTATTTACAGTAGTCATTTGTCTCTTAAGAACTTGTATTTGTTTTTAGAAAGAAATAAAAAATATAAGAGAGAACGAGTAAGAAATCTCAGAGAGGTCTCAAACAGACCAGCCGCAGAACCTGTCGCGCCACCGCAGTCACGACCATTTCCTGGTCCTCGCAGGGTCCGCGTGGGACACTGGGACTACGTGCAGCCGCCGCACGCGGAGCCCAGGACATAGGGCACCACGTCGCTGCTCCGGCTGCCGGAGTTCGAGAACTTCACGTTCCTGACGCTGGAGTCGTGCGTGGCAGTAGCACGCGGTCCCGCACCCGACGTCCTTCCACCCGTCCTCGCTGCCGCGGCTGTGGGCGTGGGTCGCGTGCACGCGGCGGTCCCGCCGCACCTCGCTGATGCTCTTCGCCGGCGGCGTCTGGCGCCCGTCCCGGCCCAACATCCGAGGCTCCATCCTCGCCGAGTGCGCGAACCGCACGGACGCGTGTGTCGTCGTGGACTGCTCCGGCGGCAAGTGCTCCCACGACCCGTCTGGTACATGCGGCCGATGCTGAGGGCCAAGTTCTGCCTGGAGCCGCCGGGGGACACGCCGACGCGGCGCTCGATGTTCGACGCCATCCAGGCCCTGTGCGTGCCTGTGTTCTTCGAGGATGTCGCGGCGAGGCGGCAGTACGGCTGGCACCTGCCCCCGGGGCGGTACGACGAGTTCTCGATGCACATACAGAAGGAGACGGTGGTGTTCGGGGGCATCAAGATCGCCGAGACGCTCGCGGCGGTGCCGGAGTCCGAGTTGCGGAGGATGCGGGAGCGCATGCTGGAGATGGCTCCCAGGGTGCTGTACCGGCGGCACGGGAGCTCGGCGGAGCTGAGGGGGGCGGGGAAGGACGCGGTCGACTTCGCCGTGGACGGCGCGCTCCGGAGGATACGGAGGCGGGTGCGCGCGCTGGAGGACGGCCAGCCGGAGAGGATATACTCGCAGCTGGACGACAGCGTCGAGGCCTAGGACCAGGAAATGCTCTAGGTGTCCCTCTCTTCGGTTGGATTGGACATTTGATAGTATTTGTGTAGTTTAGTTCACTTCACTTCCATCTTTCATTTTGGAGTGTGTAAATTTGCTGCGGTTCTGAAGGTTTGTCTTCCCTGTAATGGTAGCATTTTTTGTGTTCGTACCGTTGTTGTTTTCTGATGGTCTAATGGAAATTTGATATGATAATACAAGGATAGACGACAACTTCAGTGGCTCCATACTTGTGATGCGATGAAATCATGCAACAGCAGGAAGATACCTTGGGCTTTAGTTAAGGTTGTTCCTAGGATGGAGGCTTGGTTTTGGCGTGTTGGCGTCAGGACAATGCTTTCTACTTTTAGTTTAAATTTATTTATGGTACGTACGGCTCAACAAGCACCAGTGGTCTAGTGGTAGAATAGTACCCTGCCACGGTACAGACCCGGGTTCGATTCCCGGCTGGTGCATTTCTTTCTTTTTGCGCACATCACTATAGTTTACAAGCACCAGATGATCAATACAACTCAGAAGATCTACCTCCCTCGTTTCAATGATAGTTTCTGATTTTTAATTTATTTATTTTTATTTTTTCTAACCTTTTGGTTTTTTTTAGAATTTTTGTCTTCTTTTCGTATTCCTTCATATTATGTATGATGGGCTAATCTAATTTTTTAATTTAATTACGTCAAATAAGTCACCATCAGCTATAGTAAAAAATAAACTAGCTATAATGAAAAAAAGATGTAAGCCATCGTTAAACTGAGCGCCCCTAAATAAATGAAATGGCCATTCCAGACTTGAGACCTCCATGTACAAAATTATTTGCTCTGTAATGCTTATTGCAAGGACTGTCACGGTCATCAAACAAAAATCGAGATGAGTCATAATTGATAATACATATTTTACAAGTATTTCTTGGAGTCCTCATTTGCTTGTGCCACTAGATGATTGTCATCCCACTCATCGCGGTAGCTCTCCGGACGAGCAGCCTTGTTCTTCCCATTAGCAGGATGATCCATCAGCTTCCTCCATTCTTCAATTGATGGATGGCCGCATTACTCCGCGAGCCAATCATCGTTCTCTTAACTGCAAACAAAGTATGCTTATCTAAGAAACACAACTGTATCTAGCATTACTATTCATAAGCTAAAACCAAAAGCAAAAGCCAAAACCAATATGAACAGACGCTCAATCTATTCTTAGAATTTCAAGTGCCTGGAAATAATAATTTTAAGCTCACAATACTTTCGTGGACACAATTATCCTAGATTTGCAATTATAGAATTTGAACGCTCTAAAGCACTAATAGATTGTGTACTTCCTTCCATAATTTATCTATGGTTACGATTTCAAATTAGATTTACACGATTACAAGTTCGTAGTGCTAAGATTACTTACCAGGTATGAAGGCAATGCGAGGCTCCATGTAGTGCCCATTGCAAACCACGACGGCATCATACACCTCCTCGTCCTCCTCACGCTTCCCTTTCTCCCCGAGCTTCCTCGATGTCACCGCCCACTTCCTGCTCGCCTCCCTTCGAACCCTAATGACCACTGTCTCGAATCGGACAAGCTCATACAGATTGAATCGTCGAGCAAAGGTCTCGAGGTCTTGTGGCCAGGGAACCTGTGGGGGTTGACGAAGCCCAGCGTCGTGGCGGCGAAGGGGAAGTCGAGGAAGCCCATGACCTCGCGAGGCAGGTTGGGGCTGAGCGAGGCGTAGAGGCTGGAGTGGGCAGTGTAGGGCCAGGTGCCCCCCACAGCGGCGGCGCGCTTGAAGACGACAGGGGCCGCCACCAGGCCGGTCATGCCCGCACCGACGATAGCATGGGAGGCGGAGAAAGCGGGAAGAGATGTGTGGAGTTGGAATGATGGGCTCGTGCTCACTTGATTTTTTTTCATGGAGTCTTCATGTTTGGTTATGCCATGTGGCCGTCGGCATCGGAGGGAAGCTGATCTTTTTCTGGTAGCTGCCTCTGCCTGTGGACGGAGAAATCTTTTTCCGGGACAAGCGCAGTTCAAATCCTACTAAAATCGTGGTAGAAGTTGTGACCTACTAACTCTCGAGACTCTACATACGAATATATGAAATTTTCCAGAATCCAGGTTGAATATTTTGAAATTTTTACTTTCCAAACAGTTGTGGTTTTTATCTTTTCTTTTCTGAATGGAGCGTGCAGTATTGGTTACGCCGGTGCAGGGTGGGCCAGGCACGCAACGGGGCTTCGGGCTGCGTGATTGGGCTGAGCTTCGCCTACATGTTGGAGTGGTCGGTTGCTCCGGGCTGTTGGGCCGATGCGGGCGGGCCAGGAAAACACGGGGCTAATCTGTGTATCGGCCTAATTTGGCTAGAGCCCGTGCAGACAGCAACGAGTGACCATCGTCCGTGTCGCGGTTGGGCGATGCGAGCAGTGCACCCCAACGTGGCGATCGATGCCTTTGCGATATAGGACGAGTAGTACTACCCGACTGGTGTCTCTGTCTCCACATACTTGGCCATCATCATCACGGGAGAAAAAAACGAAGCATGAGCTAGTGTCGTAGTAGTTGGTACATGGTGGTACAATTAGTACCAGTTAAAGATTTGAATGGATTCTTTTTGGACTATTGGTCTATGATTTAAATATTGAGATTTTAGTTGTTTACGAGAGGTAGTTTGTATAGAAAAATAGTCGTATATGATTTTAGCCGATACAGCTGAACTCAGTATACTTTTTACTATAATTTTTCTGTTGATCCAGTTTAAAAAATACATGTTTAAAAGTTAGTTACACATACACAAGCGATTGATTGTCAAAAAAAACTCTGCCAGTCACAAAGGAAGGGGCAGAGCCAAATGCTCAAAAGCCCCATATGCCGTCGAGGCAAGCAAAGGGCGCAGAATAAAAGATACTAGACTCATAGGCGCGGCGGCACGTCGCGCCAGCAATCGTGTGTACCGAAGTAAAAGAGGCGATAAAAAACTGACAGGGACTTTTTTGCGAGGAAAAATGATCTTTTCGTAATTTCGGAAAAATATAGGCAAACCGCGGGGCGCTATCATGCGAAGTATAAAAAATTTCGGTAAAGTGGAGGGGTGTTTTCGCAAAAAAAATTTAAAAAAAAGATACCAGGGGCCTTTTCGCGAAAAAAGGACCTTGACGTAATTTCGAGAAAATACAGGCAAACCGCGGGGCGCTATCCTGCAAAGTACACGAATTTTTGGGAAAGTGGAGGGGTGTTTTCGGAAAAAAATTATTAAAAAAACTGCTAGGGACCTGTTCGCGAGGAAAAAGAACCTGTACGTAATTTCCGAAAAACTGGAGGAAAGTGCCTCCTCCGGCCGTACAGGGATTGCCCGCCACGCGCCGACCGGACACGCAGGCGGGGGGACGTGGCCGAGCGGGGGGTCGCGAATCCCCCCGGCTATATGGTGGGGAGTATACCGAAGTGGACACCATCACCATTCTCATGAAAATATCAGCGCCAATTTTAGCACTCTGATCCTGTACATCGCATCAACCGGCAACATGTGTTTTGCACCCCAGCTCTGCGATTGCTGAGGACAAGTTAAAATAACGATAATTTTTATAAAATAACATAATTTTTATAGAACTATAGAAAACTATATTTTTTAAAAATTTAGTTCAATAAAAATATACTTATTTTTACCAACTCGGAAGAGTTGAGAAATAGTGTTACAACGTCTCGTACTTCTCTGATAACATACTAAGTATCTTTCTTACAATATCAACATCCATTGTGACATGCCAAGGCCCTTGAGCTCATTCACAATGCTGTTGAGGCGAGAATACATTTCATTTATGTTCTCATGAGGTAACACTGTAAATATCTCATATTTGATCCGAAGCCTATGTAATTTGACTTCTTTAACTGTGGATGTTCCCCCATATATTTTCGAGAGGGTTGGTCCAAATATCGTGAGCAGTTTCCAAATTGTTCACTCTATTGAATTCATCCGCGTTTAAAGCGCCAAATAGAGCATTCTTAGCTTGAGCATCTAAATGAGCGTTACGTCCCTCTTGGTCCATGGGATGTAGTGGATCAAGATGCATGACATAACCCTCATTTACTGTATGCTCAGACTCATGGCCTTAAGAAAAATAGACATCCTAATTTTTCAATAAGAATAATTAGTTCCAATAAGTATTTTTCTCCATAGTCTTTCCCACGAAAGAAAGGCTGTCTTCCCTGGCCGTCTCCTAGTAGAACCACTTCTTCTTCTAGTACGACTACGAAGATCGAGTATACATTTGGATGTACTACTCCATTTTGTCGTCATGGAGCTTCAGACCGTAGCTCCTGACAATACCAGTCTGCCGACTCATTTCGTAGTAATACCAAAAGAGCTTGAGGTTTGCAGGAATCCCAAGATAAGTCTCACACAGGTACACGAATACACTCAACATGATAATCGAATTAGGAACTAAGTTCACTAATTCAACCCCCGAAGTGTTCGAGTACAATTTTAAGAAAAGGATGAGCTAGAAGACGAAGGCCACACTCGCAGTATGCCTAGAACACCGGGATTTGCCCAATCTCCCCTGATGGCCAGTTTTGTTCGACAACTTCGATCCATCTAACGAGTTTCCACCGAGGAATCTTCTCAGCATCCTGCAATACCCTCAATTTCGCATTATCCAGCTTGTCTACAACGAACTACTACCTCGTGGGTCTGTCTAACAAGACGGTTAGAATGCGCGCTTATTCTTAATAATCGCACATGATCTCTCTTTGACAACAATAGTCCCACAGCGAACGAACCACTATGTCTCTCTGGCAATAACTTTCATTAGATGATTATTATCCAAAGCGTTGAGACGTCTTTTAGCACGGGACAACGGCCGTCACTTCGCCAACTATGTGAAGGTTGATGTCGGAGAGGAATAGGAGACCGATCGGATGAATCACATCGGTCCAGTCCAAGTTAGAGATAGTGCAAGGCAATTCGTATTACTTTCTTAGTTGTAATCATTCTCTGAGCAATAACCACACAGAAAGTGGGGTTATTATTCTTCTAAGAGAAGGCCCGAATCTGTATAAAAATCTCCATGTCTCTACTCTACATAATCGTAAATCCAGTCTTCTAGAGTTCCCCCGAATCCAAACAAATCATATGTAAGATTGGTGTTAAAACATCGACAAATGTCTACTTTAATTGACTTGTGAACTCCGTTTTGAAAAGATACTTCGTTTGAAAGCTAGCGACAGCAGAAAAGCTAAAAGCCAAAAGACAAAAGCTGAAAAGAACATATCCGTAATTTTTGGACCTTTTGTTTTGTACCTCCCTCCCCGCCGCGTTTTTTTTACTTGACTTCATAAAATCTGTGCAATCAAGCTTTCTAAAGTTTGATCATCCATAGATTTAAAACTATCTATATTGGCTTTATGAAAATTATATCATTAGATTTGTTATTAAAAATACTTTTATAATATTATAATTTTATTATTATATTTTAGTATAAAGTTATAAAATGCAACGGTTAAATAAAAAAGTGAACAAAGTCGTATATCGAATAGCGTAAAAAATAAAAAATGTTAAGTAAAAGAATGTGGGGGAACTAGTGCTATTTTTGCTGTGGATCTTCTACCGCCCCAACCACATAGGCCATAGCCATCAATGATGAAGTTGCAAATCCAAAGAAAGCTAACAATTAAATAATTGCGGATACAGGAATCACGCGAAATTATTGCCCACACTAAGAGCAAGTACAACAATAGTCTTATAGCCAAGCTAGTCAGCATTTTTGCTGATGTGGAGGAGAGAAGAGAGGAGAGAGAGGAGAGCTTGGCTCTAAGCAACAAGCTGCACACGGGAGCCTATGCAGTGGTGGGTCCAGATAATAAATGTATGTAAGGAGGAGTAGGAAAGAGAATGTGAGACATGGTACCACATAATAATAAAAAAAATCTTTTGTAGACAAATAGAAGACAGATTATTGTATAACTTGGCTCTTATAACTTGGCTTATAGCCAAACACTTGGCTCTATTATTGGACTTGCTCTAATCGACAGAAGAATCCTCTGAACTCAACCAACATTTATTTGTACTGTGCAACACAAATACATGTTTCATCCAAAATAAAATCGTTTCCTACACTAGTCAACACAAAAGACTTTGTAAAACCTTGCATAAACACATCAATAGAGAAGATGTATAAATGAAGATGTGGGAGGATTTGCACAAATAGCACACAACAACCACAGCAAAGATCCTAAAGCTGTTCTCCAAATATTTGTTTCTCCACCACACAAAAGAATTGAAGTCTTTGGCTAAAACAGTTGCCATATATCTCTATCCCCAACCAACCTTTGCATATGGAAAACAAATAAGCCCAGGGAAAGAGGGATCCAAAAGAGGAATCTATCTCTATCTCCAACTCCCAAAGTCTATATAGAGCAGTAAACCAAGTACTCCACCAGTATAAAGGGTGAACAATAGAAAGATATGTGCGGCTCTAAATGGTTTTTTAGTCGCGGCTTTTTCCTGTCGCTACTAGTTGAAAGTGTTCTGAAGCGGCTATTAGTTTTTTAAGTCATTTAATTAAAAATTTTAAATGGAAAAAAACCATTATATCATTATAGACAATACAAATAAATAAAAAAGAAAAAGAAAAAAAACCAAAAAACCAAAATTAAAAGACGGATATGTTCCAGTGCTTTCAAGAGAAAATATGGAGTAGAAAAAAAGAGGCAAGAAAGACATGAGCAGGGCCTTCTGACACCACAGACAGCAGCCCGAACCAGCATCCGCATCAGCACCCGCATTCCAGGCCAAGATAAAAAATAATAATAAAAGATCCGAGTCCGAGGAGGAGAGGTGCAGAGAGAGCGAGAGAGAGAGAGCGAGCATGCAAAAAGGAGGATATTGACGACCCGGATTAGTTCCTTCCTTTTCTTTTCCGCTGTAAATTTTCTTGTACTATGTTCTATAGTTGTAGCCTTGTATGTTTATATGTACTCCATGTGTTTTCTGGTTAAATTGCTTTACTTTGGTCTGAGTTTAATCAGATTAATTCTGTTTGCTGGCTTTGCGCAATAAAGATGGCTGCTGTGGTGGATTTGGATCTCAACTGCCGTCCGGCGTCGCCGGAGCCCCCCGCACCGGAGGAACTCCGTGGTGTAATGCTCCCTCAAGAACAACCCTTCCCCGATCAGGTTTAATCCAATTCTTTGCTTGACTTGTTCGTAGCCAAGTTCTAGTTATTATAATTGATGTGTGTGTGTGTGTTGGGGGGGGGGGGGGGGGGGTATTTGATTAGTTGTAGTTAGTTTCTTGTTCATACCTAAGTTATAGCATTTGGAGTTTGTTGTGAGGTTAGTTGTGCCTTGGTGTGATGTCTTCTGCTTGTGTGGCCGTCGTAGATGGACTTGCCTAAGTTGTATTGGGCACAGAATAATCTCCCACATGGATCCTTCTGGAAGCAATCCTGTGATGCACTGAGTAATCTGCATTCGACTCATGAACACATGACGGTGAGAAAAATAGTTGAGAAGAAAAAAATTCCACAGTTTGGTCCAAATTTGTCTTACTAAAGGTAGGTTTTTGGTGTCACAGAGGAATTTTGATGAGAGGGGCAATCCAGATGTTGCCAGTAATTCCAATCAGCACAAAAGGAGGTCCAATGTTGAGGAGCAGAATATGGATGTTAAGAGTTCAATCTGGGGAAAACCTGATGTTGGTGTGCGGGAGAAATGCGGTAATTGCCATGTGATAGATTTGGAGAAGCCTGCGACATCTGATGATGAGGTGGAGATTATTTCTTCCTCTGCCTTTGGTAACCTTGCCAACCGCAATGGTATGTCTCAGGATGGTTCCTGCTGTGTTTCACCGGAGAATTGCTCGCTTGCAGAGTCTGGTCGGTTGTGCAGACAACAAAATGCTTCCCGTGTAAGCCCAGGTGAGTTCTAGAATCCTTTCCTTGTTTATAACTCACATTTCTAGCATCCTGGCATGTTTCTGAATGTTTAGTCTGATATGGGTTGGATTATTCATAGTTAAAAAAAAGTTTGGATGCAATCTTGTTACTGATCAATGATCATCTAGTACAGTCTATTGTATGACTTTCCATGGATTTTATACATATGCACCTATCGGTTGAACCATTGATGTAAAATAATTAAAACCCAAACGAACTCACCCCATATAGATTAATGCCTTAACAACAAAAAGGACACTACTGTAATATTGGTGTTCATTTTCAACCTACAAATACATTATTTCAATAGCAATAGATTGATAATGTCTTCGCTTGACATAAATGCAATTTTTTAATAGAACCAATGATCTCTACGTGGTGACATGGATCATTTCCATGATGTGCACTTTTTTCCTTTTCCAATTATAACCATGTTTGTAGTTTAATAATTCCTGCCTTGTCTAATAAAGTTGTGTTGCATACCAGGTATTAGTTTAGGTCCCTATAGAAACATGAAATTTAGTTTAGAGCCAACCATTAACAGGGATGAGGTATTAGTTGCTTTGTTCTACCTCTGAATGTATTTGTGTCCAAACTAAAAACTTATAAACATCTAGGTTTATATTCATGCGAGAGCTCCAATCTTTACAAATTCGAGTATTCTCATTGTAGCATCATTAAGGCTTTGGACCTTTAGTTGATACTTACTAGTTACTATTATGAATTTGACATGACTATAAACACAATAAGGTTGTTGGAAACGTTTTCGTGGTTTTATTCTCCTTACAGTCTCTGTTGTACAATATTTTGTTCATTGAAATCTGAATGATAATCCAACAAGATGACCTGCACATGGAGCATTCGCATGACTATTCAAATTATGCATTTTCAGGTTCAGTTAGATCTAGTGATACTCCAGACTGCCAGTCCCCTACCAAACCAAATAATACTGAATCAAGACATTCTCTGATTGACCTAAATGTACCTCTAGAAGAAAGTCTTCATGTTTCCTATGCGCCTTCCCAAGAAATATGTTCTCCTTTAAATCTTTCTTCCTCATCACATCATGGAGATTTTTGGAGCAGCTCCAGCAAAGTTTTCCAGAAAGAATATAGCTCTAGTATTGAATCATTGAAAGAATCTTCCATCAGGGTGATAGCGCCCAGCTCTGCTGCAGACGGTTCAAAGGAAGTGGATGCTGCATGCTCAGCTCAAGGGAAGGGCCTTATTGACCTAAATGTGTCAATTGGAAGCATTGACTTGCCATCAACAATAACCAGTAAATCGAGAGACAAGTTTCTGAATAATGATGAAAGTGAAGGAACTGTATCCAATCATTCTTTCTCCAAGAAAAATAGCCTTCAAGCTGAAACTTTCAGGGAACATCCAATTGTTGGATACCATCATATGTTAGAGAGACCGGATGACAATAACACGCTTCTGCCAATCTCAACAAATAAGGAAATCGATAAGGTTCAGTCTCCAGATTCTGAAACTGTTAATGATAAACTTTTCATTGCGGAAATTCCTCATGCTGGAGCATCAAATCCTCAGGAAACTGTTAGTATACTTCAAGCTGAGACAGAAGGTGACAAAATGGCTTCTATTGCAGCCGAAACACTTCTTTCCATTTTCTCGGATAATTCTGCATGCGCTGCAGATTGCCCAGGAAGGAACAGTGAGACAGGAACTCAGGATGGAAACGATGAGCCTCAGCATTCGTTGGACTCTTACGAGGAAATCGTATTGAATCTAGAGGAGATCAGAGATGACGGGGAATCGACCCCTGTGATGCCACCCGATAAGGATGGACCCTCTTGTGGGATCAAGCTGAGGAGAGGAAGAGGATTGAGAAATTTTCATAGGGAGATAATGCCTGGACTTGTTTCTTTGTTGCGGCACGAGATATGCGATGACTTGCACGCTGTAGGTTATGAGATCAGAAAGACTCGATCTAGGAAAACGTGTGGGGATAAAGGTTCACCATCAACTCATGGAAGGCCGCCCAAGCGTAGTTACACTGCCAGGAACTGATCAGCAACATCTCAAGTCCATACCAGGATGCCAAAAGACGGGCGATTCAGAACATGAAATCTAATTCTAACCGTGTGAATATTCATGTGTGTTAAGCCTAGTTTCAAACTCGGTTTGTTACTAGTCATTGAAATGGGGAGATTCTTTTCATTTTTTTTTGTTTTATCTATATCTCTTGGAACTTGGAAGTGCTGAGAACTGTTTGGTTGGAGCTTTGTCGGCTTTATTTTTGAGTTTAGCAATGAAGGCATATTCACAGCGTTATAATGGTGAATCTCTTGAGCTAACTTTTTGTTAGTCTTGAATCTGATGTCAATGAAGGCCTAACAATTGTATTCTGATGGTAAGGGCATCTCCAATGGTTCTAGCTAGCAACTAACTAGAAGACTTCCACATCATTTATATAGTACACGCTAAAAGCTAGCATTCTAAAGAACTATCTATAAGGATAGCTATTTGATGCTTACATGCACACACAGAAAATGACTATCATTTATAGAGGCTGCCTCGTTTTGCGTTATAGACTAGTGCTTAAGGAAGAGCTGGCTCGGTTTTTTTGCATACTCTCTTTCCTCCACATAGGATATATGCTGATATGTATATACATATAGCTATCTGACCCAGACCATTGGAGATGCCCTAAGCTAGCATTTTGTCTTGAATTATATTGTTATGGTATCTGATGCTGTTCAACATCTGACAACCGGATCAGCAAACAACCCAAGCAGCAAACGGATGCAGAGGCCCTAGCCGAGTGAGGACTAGGTCGTGTAAAAGGTTCGGTCCAGCTACCTGGGTGGTGAACGGGTCCACTGGTCATACCATGAAGGAAGAGTCTAGCACTTAAGGCGACGGCGGAAGAGGAATAGGGCATCGACTCTGTAATCAGCCAACGGCTTCTGAACCCTCCCTTCCTCGTGTTCTTCCTTTCCCCCAAATCCCCTTTTCTCGTCAAACTGTAATTCCGTATAAATTGACATAATCTGTAATAGATACTCCGAGATTTGAAAGAGGAACATAACATCTGGTATTAGAGTCGTGCTTAAAGCCCTAGATCCGCTGCATTATCGCACGAGAACCCAAACCCAGGCAGAGTAGATGGATCAAATCGCCGATCTGATCAAGGCCATCAAGGCCCAAAGTGAGACGATTGCTGATGAGGACATCACTCCTTCGGATGCAACCGCTGATCCTCCAACCGTTATGCAAAGTCCAATGACCCGAGCTCGCATGTGACAATTAAATCTAGAGGTGAGCTCGTTTTTAAGCGATCCTTTTCATAGTTTTGAGAATAGATTGCTACCTAATGATGTTATCTTGCTTAGGAACATTGGAGAGGGTCCTGAAGTACATGGAGAGAGGTGTGGAGGCGGAGAAGACCAGCAAGGACGTCCAAGTCAAGCCGGAGGCCCAGTCCAACTCGAGTTCGAGTCTGCCTCGGCCTTCAGGACCAGCCTGCAGTAAAACGGACGCCCAGGACGCATACGGACTCCGTTTTCGACGACCCACATATGCATGGAAAGATAATTTCATAGGCTAACCAATGGCTTTGGTTTGAGGTCCAAATTCCACCGGAGTCAACGGGAATCGTCAAAACAAGTCAGCGTCCAGAATCTGCCAGGGTGTTGCGTCACCGTCTTTTGGTCCGTTGGGCCGTGTATCGTCTTAGACCGTTAGGGGGCGCGTCTAGGGGGTGTGACGACCCTTAGACCTTATATTAAGTCGTCACCACACATGATAGGGTTGGGTTTTGCTTTAGATCAATCTGTCATCGAACAGTCGCTGTCTTCGGTCGTGAAACCCCACTTTTGTGATCTTAATCATACATCTGCAGATTGTCACTTCTTTGAGCTGCGTTCTTTCGAGTTCTTGCTTGTGTTCTTCGTTTCGCAGGCAGGGATTAGCCTTCTTGGCGAGGTCAACCGGATTAGTGACACGGTTGATAACCAGAGGAGTCGTGGTGCTAAGGTTGCAGGGTTCGGGTCTTTTGGATCTGAAGCCGGATCGGTGTGTCGCGTTCCACCAAAACGAGAGTTATCATCACCTGACGGAAGATCGGGAACCCCGTCCCCATCAATTGCTGCTCAGGGAGAGTTCCGGTCATACCAGGCGCTCCGGTCATCCCATCAATTGGATCTGAAGCCGGATCGGTGTTTCGCGTTTCTTGCATGGAATTGCATGCACAAGGGAGTGCAATATTCTGATCCGTGGAGGAAACCAAGCCGGCCATGCTCAAGCTGCAATAGTGGAAGCCAGAGGCGGAGAAGGCAATCGATGTGTTGTGCTTCGAGATGGGCGAGCTGCGAGATCAACTCCAACAGATCGTGCGCAATCCAGTGCTGGCAGTCCGCCCGGTGGACTTGCATGGGATACTTCCAAAGCTGGAGGCAACGTTGACCACTCTTGCCTTCCCAATTCGGCTGTGGCCAGAGGAAGTGCCGTGGGTTGTCCCTGGTGGGGAAGATTGAGGGACTAATGGTAGTGGTGGACAAGTTCTCCCGGTACACCCATTTCATCACTCTATCCCATCCCCTTCACAACATTTCAAGTGGCACACGCATATCTCCATAACGTGTTCAAACTGCATGGGCTGCCACAATCCATTTTCTCATACCACGATAAGATATTCACTAGTACCTTATGGCGAGAATTATTCAAGTTAGCACATACCCAATTGAGGATGAGCTCTGCATACCATCCACAAACCGACGAGCAAACGGAGTGCGTCAATCAGTGTGTGGAGACGTATCTTCGCTGTTTTGTGCACACATGTCCCAAGAGATGGTATGAGTGGCTGTCTTTAGCGGAATTTTGGTATAACACCTCCTCCCACGCCATGCTAGGTAAGTCCTCGTTTGAGGTGCTGTATGGGCACAGTTCTCGTCACTTTGGTATAGTGAATTCATCTACTTGCACTATACTGGACTTGGAGAAATGGCTGTCTAAGAGAGAGTTGGTAGCTAATCTCTTGCGGCAGCATTTGCATAGAGCTAACCAACGTATGAAGGCTCAAGCTAATGCAAAGAGATCAGAACAGGAGTTCACTGCGGGGGACTGAGTTTATACGAAGCTACAACCTTATGTTCAATCCTCAGTGGCGGTAAGGGCTAGTCATAAACTGGCTTTTAGATATTTTGGTCCATTCCAAGTGGAAAGCAAAATTAGAGCGATGTCATGTAAACTTTGGCTTCCGCCGACCTGCGGCATACACCCTATCATTCACATGTCCCAATTGAAGAAAGCCTTGGCACCAGTTAAAGAAGTGCAACCAAATTTGCCTAAGCAAGATGAGCACCGAGTGCCGTGTGGCACTGTGGCCTGTGGGTCAAAGCAAATGCTGCCTGTTACAGCTTACAATAATTAGACATCACTTGGGTTGTCCCGATGGTCCCAATATTGCTGTCCTATGCAATGCATGGCATTAACATTTGTCAAGGCAAATTTCACAGCCCAGAAAGGCCTTGATTTTCTTCTGTGGGTTGTTTGATTATCTTGCCATTGATGAGCAAGAGACCATGTGGAAGTACAGGGAGGATCATAATGCTTTCTTGCTCATTTCAGCTTGAGTTTCTGATTTATTTTTTACTATTTGTAAATTTCACTTTTTTCTAACTTTTTGGCAACTTTCTGAGTTTTTTTATCGGTTCTTTTTTTCCCGTATTCGTTTGCTTTGTCCTTGATAGGCTAACCTATTTTTTCTATTTTTAGATTTTTAAATTTAACTACACTAAATAAATCACTATCAGCTACAGTGTAATTTCAATCAGATATAATAAAATTTTAGTTATAAAATATTTTTTCAGCTCAAATAAGCGACAGTGTTTTTTATATTTTTTATTTTTTTAAAAAAATTTAATTATGCTAAATAAGTCTCTGTCAGCTACAATATTTTTTTCAGCCAGTTACAGTGCTTTCAGCCATAAGCCATAAAAAAAAACCCAACTGAACACCACCTAAGTGTCACGAAACATCAGATCAAAGGTCAGCTCCAGCTCCACGGAGTAATGCATCTACTGAGGCCAACGAGTAAAATTTATGATGCATCCAGTTTGAACTGACCGGTTTATGAAACTCGTCACATACTACACCTGTAGACACGTGCATGAGTGGCATTGGTGTGCACTTTGGGAAGACATGGTGCCTGCTGTTGTGAGAAGACCTAGGACCTCACCATTATGGCCCTTGCATTGGCCATCTAGTAATAAAGGGCGGACATGGTCGGTGGCAAAGGCATGTGCTCGCCACACCCTGCATCATTGTTTGATTTACTACTGTCGTCAGAGGGACATGCACCTCTAGCCCCCCCCCCCCCCCCCCCCCAGGATCATCACATCAGACCTAGCAGTAACAGTCAAGACGACTTGAAAAGACCAAGCCAGCCACAGCAGTATAGTTAAACACACTTGATGAGTGTACTCTGCACCTGTTGTTTACTGAAGAAAGACAGGCCAGTCGTATGTGCTCTTTTCCGCAATAGTTGATGGTTTATGCCTACAGCTGAATTCTTTAATTTACAGTATAAATATTTGTGTGAATGAACCGAATACTGATAAATCGTTTCGAAAAGATTATTCTGATAAGACATTTCAAAATAACAGTAAAGAAACTCTTATTCATTTGATGGGAGTTTACTGCAACTCGCACCGGTACAGTAGCAATGCAGCATGATGGGAGCAGAGGAGGAATAAATGGTGTGGGCTCCAGAGATCCACAGATCAGAGGTTCTCGTTTATTATGGCTTCTGTTTGACCACATGGCGATGTGGAGTGATAAGCCAGTAACCTCTCAGTCTTTGGAGGGAGAGGTCAAAGCCAGTTCTCACAGACATCAGAGACACAGTTGACATAGGGATCAGCTTCAACTGGAAAAAATACCATCAGAGAACAGCTGAAAATGATAGGAAGAAACAAGCATGCATGCACGGCGATCTACATCGCATGCTGTTAGTGGTGGCCAATTGGTCGGATCTTACAGTGTCGGCCTGTGACCCGTTATTATTGGCCCGGTCCAAGTATGACACGGTCTGTTTAGCGTGTGGACCATACCGGCACAGTTCGATGGACCGTGTTGTGTCTGGGTCAAGAGGGCGGTACACCGGGCCGGCACGGCACGGTCCGATAACGGTAGTGGGCCGTGCCGGCATGTCACAGCACAGTTGCAACGGGCGTAAACAGGTCGTGTCGGCACGGCCCGGCCTGTCGATAATAGCCGTTTTTTGACCGTTGGGGTGTAAAAAATTCTAAAAATAGCCGTTTTTCTTTGCCAATGTTTTTTCAAGTTGAGTTTTTACTTGGTAAATTTTTTAATGAGACAGTCATCCCATGTAAATTGACAAGTTAATAAAGTTCATTATGTCATTGAAAATAATTATCTTGATGATTAACAATGTCTATAATTTTTAGGTAATTTTCTACAATTTTTCTTAATTTTCTGCAAATTTCTAATTTTTTTCTTTTTCTCGGCTTAACGGGCCAACCGTGTTGGCACGGCCTGTTAAGCCCGATCATGGGCCGTGTCTGGGCTCAGATCACGGTCCGTGGACCGACATGGCACGATCCGTTTATTTACCGAACCTAAACAAGCCGTGCCTAAATCGGATCTGTATCGTGCCAGCTTGGCACGGTCCATTTGACAGGTCAGCATGATGTGGTGTTCCCAACCGGCGTGGCACAGTCAGATAGAAAGAGTAAGGGGATGTTTGGTTGCCAGCCACAGTTTACCACGCCTAAGGTTAGGCAAGTTTGATCAACTTTGGGAGCTGTTTGGTTGCAGCCACAGTTGTGGCAAGATTCCCTTCCAGCAAACTAGATCCTACGCGTCAATGACCTAAAAAAGTGTGGCAAGATTCCCTTAGACTTGCTAAGGTGTGGTAAAGAATTTGAGCACCTCAACTTAGACAGATATGGTAATTTTTATTGGCAAAATGTGGTTAGCAACCAAACAGCCCCTAAATATCATCGTGTCACGTTGTTTGGATTGAGTTCATCGTCTTGACCGAGCACTGAAATAGAATACATATACTAGTACTGCAACTACTACCGGGTCATTCATTCAGTATGGAGTTTTGTGTCTGTAAGGCCTAGCTAGCATTCATGGCACTACAGCATTTCCCTAATTCCGAAGAGAAGCTCTCTTACTGCAAATGCTGCAGATTCAGAACATATAAAACACTCCTAGGAAAAGAGGCATAGTAATTCCAATTCTACGCCCGGATATTGAGGCAAGAAGAACAGAGCTAGCAGCATACCTGTCTCTATCCATCTATGATCTATCTACGGTTCCTATCTGCCCAATGATTCATACGTACACGGAGAGGGAGAGGGTGGTCCAGTGGTGCGGCCAAGTGTTGGCTGCAGTGAGCTGGCTTGAGTGCTCACTCGTTAGGTGCCTCAACATGAGACATCGTGACAGCCTCCCTGCAACCGTACGTGAGGGACTCAAAGAGGTAGGGAGGAAAACGGCTTCCCTGTTTTCTTTTTCGTGTTCCTTTCGTATTTCCGTCGACGTGGCAAACATCTAGAACACCCTCCCTATCCCCCTTATGTTCCCTGGTGCTCTGGATGTTTGCCACGTCGACGGGAACACGGAGAAGGGAACAGGGAAGCCGCGTTCGGTAGGGAGGGATCGAGCTAGTCAAAATCTTGCAGCAGTATGCTGGTGGGGCCTACCTGCCAGCCAGATGCACCGTAGGAGAGTTCATGGTTATGGATGATGATCATGATCGAACAATGATGAGAGGTATTACATTAGCAACTTAGGTGACAGAGAGGCTTCTGATGGAAAGTATGATCCCAACTCCACTGATAGAAATTTGTTGGCACAGAATGGCCTCGATCAGGAGGTGGTTTTGGGGATTAAAGCTGTCAACTTCTGATGGGCGTTTCAGGTCTTTAGCTTTCCGTGGATAAGCATCTTATACCATGCGTGCACAAAATCATGCAAAGGTTCAGAGATCAGAGCTGAAGATGTGCATGCTCTCGTGGAAGCAAATAGTAGTAAGATACTAAGATCCGATGCCATGGATATTTAACTCTAAAGTTTTTCAGATGCGGTGTCTTCTCACAAAAAGAATCGTTGGACCCAAGCAAGCAAGAGTTGTTGTCCACTGCTGTCTCTATTTCAACCTCACATATTTATTCCACATTAACATCTACCACTAGTCTGCCTGGTGGTTGCCACACCAATCAAACATATTTGTCATATTCAATGACAATGTCATTGGAACATATGCACCAAAATAGTATCAAAATCGTGGAGCACGATCTTGCAGCTCCTCTCTCTCTCTCTCTCTCTCTCTCTCTCTCTATCTCTCTCTCTCTCTCTTCTGAAAACACAGAGGAGAATTTGCAATGTGTACACTGTTGACGTGAGCCTCCTGTAGAATTGTAGAACACGAGAGAGCAAGCATGGACGGGCATGGGGAATGAGCTTAGCTAGCAAAGCAAAAAACTACAATAGCAAGGGTCCAAGAAGCTAGCATCCAAGACGTACGTACTCTAGAAAACCAGACCACGAGCCCGGGAACTTTGTGCCTGGCCTCTGAAGATGTCGCCAACTTCCTTTTATATCCTACCTGCCAAATCTCTCTGGTCACAGTAGCCTCACCTACGCTGCTCATCATGTGATCATGCATGTCAAACGGCGACGAAAGAGCAAGCAAACAAACCAAACGAAACCCGTGGCAATGGCAGAAAGGAACGCAGAAGAGAACACACTTGCTGTGACAAGAAACCCTTAAAACGGCGACAAATCTCCGCTCTGAAAAGCTAGGGGAAACGAAACGAGACATAAATTTTGCTGCATTGCTATGTCTTCTGATCTCTCTGCTGCAGAGCAGAAGCGCAGGAGTACACTGTTACTACATCCATGGATGCAGGACAAGAGTTGTTAGAATCGAAAGGTGAAAGCGAAAAACGTTTCTATACCATTTCAATATTCATCAAAGCAAAAGAAAAAAAGGACTCTTTTACTGTTTTACACACAGGCTGCAGCTCTGTTACTACGTGCGTACCACTGGCACCTGCAGCCGATCCAGAAAGCAAAACAAGAGAAAAAGATGAGGAGGAGGTGAAGAGAAGAGAAGCCTAACGATTAGTAATGCTAGTGATTAACGAGGGGTTAAGTACGGGTGGATTAACTGTAACTAGACGGTGGTCGATTAATGCGCGGTCTGGTGTCATGGCTAGACCTTGTAGATGATGACGAAGCAGGGGAGCACGGCGCGGCTGTCGAGGACGATGAGCTCGCCGTTGCCCATGTCGACGGAGTCGTAGTCTGAGGCGTGCCGCGCCTGGTCGTGCGCGGGCCGGACGCGCCCGGCGATGACGCGGCACACCAGCATCGCCCTGCGGCCGGGGCCGGGGCCGGGGCCAGCGCTGGCGTGGGCGGCGCCGCTGCCGGCGAACGTGCGCACGACGGAGCCGACAGGGCCGAGGCGGCAGGTGGCAACGCCCGCGCCGAACACCCCGCCGGTGCTCAAGCCGGCTGCCGCGAGGCACTGGAAGCGCATCATCTCGTTGCCGTCGGCGCCGCACCGCGCCGCGGCGCCATGCGCGCGGGCGGCGGCCCGAGCCTCCTCGAAACGCGCCACCGCCCGCGCCGCGCTGTGCACCCGGAACAGCGCCTCCACGGCCGGCTCTGGCGCCCCCGCGTCCCCCCACCCCGACGAGAATATGAGCTCCACCACCCGCCGCGACGAGTGGCCCTCCGGCAGCTCCGCGATTGTCAGGAAAGCCGAGCTCACCGGCGCCGCTGGCAATGGCGACGGCATGAACGCGGCCGCCAACTGCTTCGGCTTCTTCTTGGGCCTGGGCCTCGGCTCGTGCTGCCGCTCCTGGGCGGGCACGGCCCTCCGCCTCTCCCGCCGCGGCTTCTGCTTCTTGGAGAGCCGCACGAACGCCACCGCGTCCCTCACATCCTCCGCCGCAGCGCAAGACACAGGGAGCAGCCGCGTCGGCGGCTGGGGCTTCTTGGTCGGAGACGGCGCCACGGCGGCGTCGGCGACGCCGTATGACCTGCAGCTGAGCGAGCGCACCCACGCCGTCGCCATTGGACGGCGAAGGCAACTTAGCCAAATGACTCAACAACAGAGCACAGCAGAGAACCGCGCGCGCTTGACGGAATCGGCGTTCGCGCCGATGGGTCGAGCAAGGCGGCGGCGGCGGCAGCTCAGCCGCTGTGCTTGGGTTCGGTGGGTGGTGGGCTGGCTTGGCTCCGGGCGTTATTACGGGGGCGGATTTATTTGCCCCTGCCCTGTGCTGTGGGGCACCGTGTCGCTTCCATCTCTTCTCTACTAGCACTCGATCTACCTTACTCGCAGCAGTAGGTTACAGAATGACATGTGGACCCCGCGGTGTGGGCCCCTACGTTAGTGAGTGGTGTGAGGATGGTGGGGTTGGGTGGTGATTGGCAAGTACTGGGAGTAATAGTGGCGCTGCAGCTCTGCGCTGGTCTTTTGAGCTGTGAGATTTGATTTGATTTGGATTTATCTTTCCGAAATTTGTTTCCATTTGGGCTCATGATTTTGGGCGGAACGGGGAATCGGGCCCATTTTGAGTGGAATTCCTCAGATCGGGGATTTGGATGTGCCTGCTTGCCCTCAGGAATTCACCTTGCAATTTTTTAAGTTTCTTTTCCTTTTTCTACTTTTCGTTTCAGGTGGTGGCCGGTGCCTTCCTTTGATCATCTGACCGTGGAGTCCAGTTCTTCCTCGCAGCTCTATTTGTGTTTCTGATTTCTGCGCATCTACAAAAGATGCTTCTCTTTTTGTTATTTCCGCATCTCGTTTTTTTTGACTTGCTGCTACTTTGCTACTTGGATACTCCTGTTATTTGCGACGCACGGAAGCCCAACTCTGTGCGAGAGGAGAGGGAGGGAGGGAGGGATGTGCGAGAGGAGAGGGAGGCAGAGAGTATAGCAAGACGAGCACAAGCAATGTAACACAGGCTCGTTCATATTAGTTTTTGTTAATGTTTTTTTAGTTTTAACTTATAAAAAGTAACAGTTTGTAGAGAACCGTACAAAAAGAGAGAAATTCACATGTGATTTTAGTTGATATAAATAAAACACTACAGTATATACTTTAATCGACTAGTAGACCCTGCCTTGAAAAAGATATTCCGTTTGAAAGCTAGGTACTGTAGAAAAGATATTCACCGTAGAAAAGCAACTTTTAGAAGACAATTCAAGGGGCAGTAAATACTATGCGTCCAATATTCGTTCCACTTTCAAATAGTACATCACTACTTTTCCATTTCCTTCTGTTGAGATAAATGCTTTTCTTTTTGCGAGGAAAAATAGACAAATTTAGTTATTTAGTTGAGTAGTAATGCAAATGTGACCAGCAGAAACAATATTAGACATGACTCGCAACATGTCCGCGATTGAGGGACCATGTGAGAAGATCTATAATATGTTTGTAATGAACAATTGGTACTTTGATTGAGTTGAACTTGAATTTTATAAAAGTTTTAGAAAATTCATATTTTACATTGTGACGTCAAGTTTCAAGCGGTCTGACCTGACCTGGGATGGCGGTCGAACCGACCTTGACATGCTCGTCGGGTCTTGTGCCCAGCGGTCTGACTGCCATGAAAAAAGCGGTCAGACCGGCCGGTGGTAGGCGGCTTGACCACCATCGCAACTGACCTGACCGGCTGTAGTGCAATGGTTAGACTGGCTTCTCGAGACCAGACATGTCTGGGGTGTCTATAGATATTTTGGAGAGGACAAATCTATCTAGGGTTGTTGATGCGAATGGACATGAGTATGTTTGATGAGTGGGTTGTTAAGAGAGTTATGCCTACATGTTGTGAAGTGCATGTAGAGGTTATGTGTGATATGGTTGGACGAACTATGATAGTCTTGAGTTTGAGTCATGGCTTGAAAGCTATGAGGAGTTTGAGTATGTGCAACAATGGGTGCCGTTGTTTAGTTGTAGTGTGTTGCGTGATGCATTGCTTTGACAAACGTGAGTCAAGTATATGAAACTTGTGATCAAGGTGGTTGCTTGGTTTTTAGATGTATATGTGGCTTGACGAACGTTAGCGATCAATGGTAAGCGACCAGGAATAGGTTGGAGACTTGAGATCTGTGTGGTTGGATAAATCCGGGTGATGCTATGTGGCTCAAACAGAAAGCATAATGAAGATAAAGATCATACAAATACGAGTTGGTACATGTGATGCACCGAGTGACGAGAAATATGAAGAGACGGTTTGGAAGAGTCCAAATGTATCAAGGCGTGACGACTAGTCATTGGGCACTATGGCTACATATCAAATCATGCAGAGATTCTTTGAGGTGAAGGTAAGGATTCTTGGTTCATCAATTGTGTCAAGTGGTAATTTTGTGCATTGTGAAGTGCTACACGATGGTTTATTTGTCGGTGTTGGTTGTAGGACTTCGGAGCTAGGTCATGTGTGGCGGACGGGACCGAAACTAAATTATGAAAGCTTAGATCCAGAGCGGTCAAAGGATCAGGACTAAATTAGGGGAGCTAAGGTCTAGAACAATTAAGGTACCATCAGAAGATGACTGATGCTAGTAGAGTGATTACAAGGTAGGAAAATAAGAAATCGAGTGAGAGTTACCGGTGGTGGACATCATAGGTAACGACAAGTTGAATCGGGACTAAACTTAGGGAGGAGCTGATGTCCAAAATGGTCAGGGAAGCCGGATGCCATAATGGTGCATAGAGAGACATGTGGGACGCCAAGTCATTTGGGCCCATTGTGAGCGAGAATGGTTCGATGGGATCTGGACATTTGAGAGACTTGGTGGTAAATCATTGTGAGTCACATGGGGTTGAAGATGAAACACGAGGTTGCTTCAAGCGAAGGAAGTGCAAACCTTGTAGAAGATGGTTTGGGACAAAACGATCTTTTTGCCCCAAATCAGAAAGTGGACACTTGGTCACACCACAACGCAAAGAGGCATAAGAGAAGTTGGTTAAGTCAAGGATGTGTTGAAAATGTTAAGCAGATTAAATGTTGATTAACTATCAGGTAAATGGTTGTGTGTACTTTGAGAAGTATGCAAACGAGTAAAACTCGGTGTTAGTTAGGGTTAACGGGTTTTTTTGATAGTCTTAATGGGTTGGACCCATAAAGGTTTCTGGTTGGTTATTAAAGGGGAGGAGAGGAGGTATTAGATCCAATGATTATAGGGTTAAAGCTTTTTGTTCTTCCACCTTGCCTCTTTCCATGGTTTGAGAGAGTTGGAAAAGAAAGAGTGGTGCTTTGAGTGCACCTGTAATATCCGAACTGTTATAGTCTTTCCTCTCTATGTGATAACGAAGATCAAATCTTGCCTTTCAATTTGTAGTTGTTCATGTATTGAAGTTTGCTTGTATCTTGTGTTCGTGATGTGATTTCTTTTCTCCGGAGCTCTCTTGATCCTACTACGATCCATGATGAGTAAGAGGTACTAGAAGATCCTAATTGATCAATCGCTACCCATCTAGATCACCTCCATTGCAACAAACGAGATTATGCTCGATTTGTGAGTGTTCTTGAGCAAGATTTGTGATTTCATGATCGTAGGAGTTCTAGCCCGAATTTTTGCTTAAATTACCTTGCTAAGACATGTGAGAATAGATTTGTAAGACCTTGTGCTTTATATCATCACGAGTAATAAGTAATTTAAGTTTTAGAATTTTTTGTGCTCTTGAGACCTAGATTTAATTCTCTTTAATTTAGTGAACCGAAGTCCAAAAATCTTGTGATTCTTGATTTGTTTACATTACTAATGCCTTGAATAAGTATCATGCAAAATTTAAAAGTGTTTATATGAGAATTTAGCAAATTTTTTAGATTTGAGTTTTGACCTGAGATGATTTTAGATCTGAGAATAGAGAACTGGCTAGATCGACCATGGGCTTGCAGACCGTCTTTGTCTCGACAATCAAATCAGCAACAACAGTTAGGCCAGCCTATCCACGGCAGTCTGGCCAGCCTTATATTGAATGTTCCTGATTTTGTTGGTTTAGATCTCTAGTCTTGTCTTATAAAGTATAGTTGGTATTATTTAAATTTTGTGATTCTCATAGTCGCTTGAGTGGAGACTTTGAATATCTTTAAAGGAAGAACTTCGCAGCACGGGAATGATTTGAGCGGTTAGCATGCGTGGACGTTGACCAGCAAAATACCATTGGTAATCCCCCATAATTAGGATCCAAACCGTCCGTTTGCTTCTCGGAACATTCGCATTCAGTTGCACATAACCTGCACGCACGCAGTTGGTCCCGAGAGGAGAGACACTGCGGCAGTATCTAAATTGTTAATTAAGCGCGTAGGGTTTCGTTAACGCCATCTGATTCAGAATAATATGATACCCGGATCCCTCTCGATCGATCGAACTCGTTTCTTATTGACCAGAATGGATGCAACCGCGACTTCTCATTCGTCAACCACTTCGCCAACTGCAAAGCCATTTTTTTAAGGGAAGCCATTAGTTATTTAGCGCTCATAATCCTTGTAAGAATTCGTCTATATGGTTGACAAATTAATGGCGGTTGCATGCTGAATGAATGTGTAACGTGATGATCTTGGCTGACTTCCCTTGCACAGGAAGAGACAAAAGCCCTGGAATCTCTGAACTGACGACAGCCTCGCAGCCAACATACACATAACACGTTTTCAGATTAGCTAACCGATCATCTGCTTAAACAAAGAGATGTTGCTGCGTGCGTCATCTTGCTTACGCTCCTAGAAAACGTGCTAGTTTAAGCAGACTCTGGTGCGTGAAACCAGCAGAGGGAAGATTGATTAACAAACTAATTAACTGTCACAGCATTTTCTTGACTAACTTTCACCACCTTCGAGATGCTTTCCAAATTCCAACATGGAGTAGCAGTGCCATCATTACAAGACGAGCGGCAGAAGAGACATCGCAATCAACCCTAGCTAACTCCCGGCCAGTACCGAGAAATAAAGCTCATGAGGATATGATAGCCTCCAACGCGCTGCCGAGAGAACCCGATCATTCCCAAATCCATCTCCGTCTCCTTCCATTCTCGCAAAGATCTCGACGAATGATTGTGTTTCAACGTCGAAAAGAATGGTGTTGGGGGAGGGTCCCTTGCGACCTTGGGACTAGTAACCTTGGAGCGACAGTATCCATTAAAAGATCTGTCCTCAGTTAAGTCCATAAGTTAACCTCAACGAGATTCGCGAGACCAATCTTGGCGAGATATACAAGATCAACCCAGAGTGAGGTTTGAAACCAGCCTCAGGGATGGTCCGTGGCTAATCCCGGACGAAATCCGAAGTCAGCCACGAATCAACCTCGGAGTCTCGGACGTGGTGGGACCCATGAGTAGCAAATGATGTAGATACCCCTAGTAATAAGCTAGAGCTCAAGGGCAAGCTTATAACTTCACTCTCCTCCTTTCCGCTCTATGAATAGAAGCTCTTGTAATAGGAAAGAGAAGGCATCTTGTAACCTCAAACACTCATAGTGAAGAGACTTGGTTATTCATGTGGTTCTCCTTGAGTACAACTGCATCCTTAGTGGTCTCCGCATCCGACCAGGGGTATTTCTAAGTTTACTGTCTGATCCCGTATCGACGACTGTTAGTGTCGTTCATAGGGACTTGAGCAAGAAGACATGTCGCTTAGAAAGATGGAGGCACAGAAGGTTGTTGGGCTGGTCTATGCCATCCCGGAGGCTCTCTGGACTCTGTTCACGTGGAGGTCCTCCAAACTCGGTCCACACGGAAGCCCTCCGAACTCCATCCGCTCAGAGGTCCTCCGAACTCCATCCGCTCAGAGGTCCTCCGAACCCCATCTGCGTGGGTTGCTGAGCACAAGCATGAGCTCACTAAGCACATTGGTATAGATGCTTCATACGCTCGCTCACAGGTATAGGAGGGGTACTCGCTTTACAATTTGTGCCCTCAGAGTTACAAATTACTGACTTTTTCACGAAGGTAAGTGTACTGTGGGCTCTAGAGTAGAGACGTTTTATAAGACCGACACTCCTAAGAGTAGTGGTAAGCTGCATATTGATGTGACATGCAGTCATAGAAACAACCTCAGTCACAGACTAGGGTACAACGTTTCTATTTTGTCTTTATACTCAGCGTGTATGATCCATCATAAGTTTGAGGGAGGTGTTAGAATATGATAGGAATTCTTTGTTTCCTCATATGTCATTGTTTTCTTATTTGTATATGGTATATTCCTTTGTAATATCCATTTATACTTTCTCTATATATTGTCTATTAGATCTCATAAATATATACACAATATTCATAATTGCCACCTAATCTGCAGTTTCCAAGCAGAGCAAGTGCTAGCTAGGAGAATGTATCGAGTGTTGCATCAACATCGATCAGGAATTCATGATGTCGCAGTCGCACCAAACAAACCAACTTACAGGTTGATGCCAGCCATTGTTCTTCTACACTCATACTGGTAGCTAGCTGTAGTAGCATATATATACGCTATTTGATCAGCTCCTACGGAGTACAGACACTGCACTACGTCCATAAAGTCTTGGGTTGTTGGATCGATGGTTCCTAGATTACACACAGTCCTTGCCGTTCGGGATGCAGACCAACAGGAATGTACTAGTGCACAATCATAAAAAGTTTATTAGAATTCAGAAGTACATGGGATGGCAGTTGCTTAGACAGAAAACGGAGTGATTTGCAGAGAAAATAACTGAAGTGATGTGTAATTGTGTACGCTGTAAATGGAAGATATCGATGTCAGGTAAGGCAAGACACATCCATCATCTGTAAACGGGATGTAAGCGCTTTCTTTTCACGGTAGGCATGGACGGTAAAACGACAAGGGGAGAAAGTTGGCAGCTCCACTAGCAGTGTAGTAGTGTACAACAACATAGCAGGTCAGGTCAGATGGCAAAAGGCCAACAAGAAAGGCACCAGCTTTTGCATTTTTGGTAGAAGGGCAGCTGATAGGATGGGAATATTCAAATATAAAAAGAAGGTCGATACAAAAAATACAGTGAGACGTTGAGATGTCACGTTCTTTTCAAAATTTTTTAGCCAGTTTTGATTTTAGTTTTTTCAATAACTATTATTTATTATATTAATAAATCGTAGTTCAGAATAATAGACCCAACAAAACAGATCTACAAAATAAAAGAGACGACAAGAAAAGGTTACAGAAGTAGAGAGAGCATGAGAGTTTGGGAGTAGGAGTTGTACACACGTGTAAAGATGGGCTTTAAATTTTGTGGCACTGTCTCTTGGCCACTAGTAGTAAGTTCTTATTTCGGAGAAGCGTCGTTTTATAATATAAGTCTATTGTAGAAACTAAAAGAATAGTTATTACAATATTGTCATTGTATACTTCTATTTTAATGCTAAAAAATGACTGATTAGTTGTAATATACTATTTAATATGGGTATATATAATCTAATACTATTAAATTTTTTAAATTTAATATCTCTGTAGGCTATACACGGTGGGTTTTGAAGTTATATAGCAGGTACGAGGAGTAGCATGGATCAATGTGTGGAAATGGCTTTGTATTGGGGGAAAATTGAATATATAGGACCAAGTTGAGAGTGCTTTTGTGAAATAGGATCAAGTTATTTGGACTTGTAAATATAGGACTGAGTTGAGCACCTTCTTGCAAATATAGGATTTTTCCCATTTTAATTTCATTTTCATTTTTCAGCCCTTTTTCTCTACGTGAAATGACTCTTTTGCCCTTCCTTCCTCCCTCGCCTGGCCGCGCCGCGCCGCCGCGCCCTCGCCTGGCCGCGCCGCCGCCGCCGCCCCCTCGCCTGCCCGAGCGGCGACGGCGCGGGGCAGGCGAGGGCGCGGCGGCGGCGCGGCCAGGCGAGGGAGGAAGGAAGGGCAAAAGAGTCATTTCGCGTAGAGAAAAAGGGCTGAAAAATGAAAATGAAATTAAAATGGGAAAAATCCTATATTTGCAAGAAGGTGTTCAACTCAGTCATATATTTACAAGTTCAAATAATTTGATCCTATTTTACAAAAGCATTCTCAACTTGTTCTATATATTCAATTTTCCCTTGTATTGGAGAGGGGTTTGGGTTTGGGTGGGGCCGTGGGGGACAGGCGAGGCCTTCCCGCCGGCACGCGCATAAACTTGGCGCTGCCTCGGAAGTCGTGCTAACTTTTTGTGAGTGCTTTGTTGGCCCAGCGCTGCTAAAGTTAGTTATACCTTGCCTGCATTGGGCAACGGGGCAGCAAGCTGCTTGCACGTTCTTGGCAGTACTCAGAAAAGGTTCTCTGATTGCCACTGTTGCTTTGAGGAGTAATAGTCAGGTGAATTTATGATAACCAGTAGTACTGCTTATACACTTATGGCATCTTCAATAGTGCTATTTTAGTTATCTTTTAACTATACCATATTAGCTAATTACTATATAAAGAAGAGAGAAGTTGAGTAAAGAGAATATTATGTAAGAAACAACTTGAGCATATAAATTAACGTAAATGATAATGAAGTATGAGGGGAAAATATGATAAAAATAATATAAAATAATCTTTTTTAAAAATTAGTTTTAGAAATAAACTGTTGAAAATATTGTCTATAATATTATATTTAAGTAAGATGAAAATCTTAGAAACGAACTCAGGGGAGACTATTGTATATCCCCTTATACTGCATCAAAAAATTCTGACATGTGAAATTCTTCTAGTGCGCTTGGCTAGATTGATCCACCTAATCCTACTAGGAAGATTGTGTGATCCTCTGCATCGTGGCGGCATCTCGATGAACAATTAACTGCTACTTATTTGGAACGTGCCTCGAACGAACGAAAGAGAGAAAATGTCATATCGACGGCAAAATTTGTTTTACGGCAGCATGCACGCATGCCTGAATCAAATTCGTACAGCCCTGCGACTCTTTTAACAGGCGAGCCGTCATATTTGTCATGGTTATATCGGATTTTTGGCATATATATATATATATATATATATATATATATATATATATATATATATATATATATATATATATATATATATATATATATATATATATATATATATATATATATATATATATATATATATATATATATATATGTATATGTATATATATGTATATGTATATATGTATATGTATATATATGTATATGTATATATGTATGTATATATATGTATATATATATGTGTATATATGTATATATATATATATATATATATATATATATATATATATATATATATATATATATATATATATATATATATATATATATATATATATATATATATATATATATATATATATATATATATATAGACACACACACACGTAATTTTCCGAGTGTTTTATGCACCCAGGTGCCTAAGCACCCATATCAATACCCGTTGATGTGATTTGAGATTCACGACATTTGACGTAGGTATCTTCACATACCCATAAAAAAAGTATATTTGAGATATCAAACTCCGAAAAAAAAACTAAATTCAACTTCAGTTTAACTAGTTCGAGCTACTTTCACTGTATATATATATATATATATATACATACATACATACACACACATACGACGTCCTAATTTCAAATTTAGCCCTTCACATCTCATAATACTTGATTTGATCTTTTCTTCGAGCACGAGAACGTAAAAGTTCGACACGTGACACCTCTCGCACCCAAAGAGCACACGAGGTAAGTGCCGCGCCTACCGCCGCATCAGCTGCTATCGTGTCCAGGCCCCGCGTGAGGCGCTGCTGCGCCTGGGCAGTGCAGGAGGTGGCCGGGGCCCGGGCAGCGCATGCCGCGGGGCTGCACGGGCGATGAATAAATCGACGTCTGATTCACTACTTCTTCCCAAGGCCAGCCACTACCTGGAGAGGCCAAGCTTTTTGCACTCTAGCTCAACTCGTAGAGGATTTGCTTGAGTTCTTGGAGTTGCTTGGTTGATGGCAGAGAGGCGGGAACCCTCTGATCGGATGATCTCCTGCACGACAAAGTGCAGAAGGGTTGTCTTGCCATCAGTGCCTCTGACATCAACCAATTTCAGTAGAGTATCAAAAGCTTGAATGCATGCGCATACCCACGGTTTGTGCCAATATTCATCCTGTTGCCGGTCTTCAAAACAGCTTCCAGTAGCTTCTGCTATTTCTAAGCTCATCACAAGCAGCCTGTTAAAGAAGAAGTTACTGGTACCCGTGCGGCCCCGTGGCCTGGTCATGCGCTGCCCGGGCGCAGCAAGCCCCTCATCCTCATGCGGGCCCCGGGTGTGGCAGCGACGGTCCCGGACGTGGCACTTACCTCATGCACTCTCCGGGCATGGGACGCCGCATAGGGTCACATATACCAAAAATTCAAATCTCACCAGCAAAATAACAATTCCTTTTGCTTGCCGCTTGTACAAACCCTGTCAGAGTTTGTAGCATGGGGTAACATGCAACTAGCGAGTTTTTGGCCAATTTAGCGGTATTGCGAGCGGTAATTACAAAAGTAATGTCTGCCGTGAAGAAATAGCAGATTTGACAGGAAATCCGCACAGCCATTGTACGAAAGTGCCTCCCGACTGACACTCGCCCCCGCCGCATGGCCGCAGCGCAATAGAGGCAAATCCGTAAGGCTACCGTTCTGTGGCTAATTAGCTGGGGTCATTAGCCGTGTTAATTCATGATTAGCGAATTTATTTAGGTGTACTGCTTGCAGTAATTTTTATATATAGAAAATGAGCTAAAAAAATTACGAAATTTTTTGCGCATCCTCTCAACATAGCATACTTGATTGTGTATTTTTTCATAATTTTATCCATTCCGATGTTACTCAAAAATTTATTAAATTATATGAATTTTTGAGTAAAATTTGGAACATATAAAATTATGAAAAAATAAAAAATTAAGTACGCTATGTCGGAAGGCTCCACAAAATTTTTTGTAATTTTTAAGATTATTTTCTATATATAAAAATTGCTATATATAGTACACCTAAATAAATTCACTACTTATGAATTAATACGGCTAATTAACCACTGCACAGCGGCCAGGGTGTGTGTCGACTAGAGGGCATCTCTGTGCGATGGCCGTGCAAACTTCATATCAAATCTACTATTTCTTCATAACGGACGCTACTTTTTATAATTACCGTTTGCAATACCGTCAAATCGGCCAAAACTCTGCGGCTAGCTGCTCGATGCGCTGTTCATCACGAGACTATACGATGACTGGTTAATTAACCTCATTTCACGAAACTGTTTCCATCAACAGCTTCACTAACCTGAAAAGTACCTTTACTTTTCTTCAGACAAGTGACAAAACAGTCTAACGTGCCACGAGCTCATGATGAGAATGCAGAATAGTAGACGGTTCATCTCACATCTAGCTCCTCTGCGGCATAATTATATTGGATTCGTTACTAGTGAATAAAACTTTTTTATCTTGTGCTACAGCTTACGTGGGGAATGAGGTGAAGCGAGTGGGTTGGACACTGTTGGACCCTAAAATACCCAAAATTCCGTTATTGGCCCCTTGTACAAAAAAATTCCACTTTTGGACCCCTTCCCACCGCGGGATCGCCCCAGGCCGCCACGTGGCCCGGTCGTGCGGTCGGCGACCGCACGACCGGCCTGCGCCGCTCCCGACCGCGGCATTGGCCTCCCCGACCGCGCGACCTCGCTCGCCAGCGCGCGATCTCGCTCGCCACCGCGCGATCCCGCTCGCCACCGCGCGCCCGCCAGCGCGCGTCCCGCCCCGCCAGCGCGCGTACCCGGTCCCGCGGTCGCACGAGCGCGCGTTTGCTCCCCCGACCGCATGTCCCCGACTGCAATACTCGTGAATATTTGTATGGTTTCGCAATTTTGTAGTTATAAACTGAGAAAAAAATAGATAAAATTGCAATAATAATTTTTGTTCATTGTTAGTTGCAGATGTAAAAAAAAATTGGATAAATATTTTTTAAAAACGATTAATCATAGAACGATCGTTTCGTAAAGTGGTAAGTGATATTTAGGGTTTCGTATGGTTTTTAGGTTTGCAATCACCATGTTATTTGTATGTTTTGTCAATTTTGTAAATGTAAACTCGGAAAGAATCTGACCAAGTAGTAATAAAAGTTTATATTCATTATAACTTGTAGATGCCAATAAAATTTTGGTAAATTTTTTTTAGGAACAATTGACCGTAGAATGATCGATACAAATAGTGGTAAGTGACTTTTAAGGTTTGCTGTGTTTTTAGGGTTTGCAATCTCCGTGATTGTTTTCAGTTTTGGCAATTTTGTAGTTATAAACTGGATAAAAATCAGATAAAGTTGTAATAAAAGATTATGTTCATTGTAAGTTGTAGATGCATAAAAAATTTTGGTAAATTTTTTGTAGGAAAGATTGACCGTAGAACGGTCGATACATAAAGTGGTAAGTGATATTGTGAAGGTGAGTAACATGGAATGCGATACATAAATTTTGGTACATTTAATATTGTTAAATGAGGTGCTACGTGAATCATGGAATGCGAAAATACTAGATATTAAATTTCATAATACAGTTGGGAGTAACATGCCGCGTAGATTTTTATTACATGCATAACATATAGCATGATATGCGACTAACCCACCCAACTGCTCGTACGACCTACTGTGTGGACCGGGGCCACTTTCCCTTCCTTGCCCGCTCGGCGTTGAACTCCTCCGCGGCCTCTTTTGCCTTAGCCGCAATTTCCCTCTTTCTCTCGCGCTCCATCTCGCGAGCCTCCCGATCCCTACGCGTGCACGCTTCAAGATGAGCTTGCGTCTCGCGCTGTATACGCAGGGTGTGCTCGTGCTTGCGGCGCTCCTCCTCCAGCAACTCCTTCTCCTTTGTGACATTCCACTCCTCGAAGTCGAGGGTCCATTGGTCCTCAGGGTGGATCTCAAGATCGATCCATTTGCGGTAGGCACATAGGGGCTCCGGAGACTGTAAATAAAAGAGAGATATTGTTAGTGCGTGTTGTGAAGGAGAAAAGGTAGGGGAAAATGGTGCATGTGGTCGTTACCGGCTGCCGATAGGTTGCGGTGTCAAAACGGCGGTTGGGGTAGTCACTGGAGTAGTTTGCGCAACCCCAGTACCGCATACCTAGACTGATGCGGTGCTTAGACTTGAAGAACTTGCACACGTCCCCGCACCAACAAAGGGGAGGTGTCTCCCCCTCAGGTGGTAGTTGTGGCGAACGCTCGGTGGGGACGTCCGGGATGGGGTTGTTGCTACGCGGGCGCTCTGGGTGGGGACCTTTCATCGTAGCACGATGGGCTTGTTCTACCCGGGCCTGTATCGCCCTTATTTTCTCATCGCGGGCGGCATCGCGGGCTGCAGCTGACCGTGCTATGTCACGGGTCTCCTCCCAATCCTTCACCATCTTGTCCCATTGCTTCTTCTTGCCTTTGTCCATCCCGGTTGGGTGAGGGAAGTGCGATGGAGTATGGGGTTTGGATGTGCAATGTTCTCTGGGAAATGGAATGCATACCAATTTATAGGGGCCGTTTTGTCTCTACTCGTACGTGTAAAGTTGGTCCGCGTGGTCGTAGCAGTGAGTAAAGATGGGAGTTATGGCACTGCCCAAAGCTGGCATCTTTTGTCATCCCACTGAGCAAAGCTGACCTCTTGTTGTCATGTCACTGAGCACAGCTGCCCTCTTTAGTACTGTCCCTGCCCAAAGCTGGCATCTTTTGTCATCCCACTGAGCAAAGCTGCCCCGTTTTATCATGTCACTGCGCAAAGCTGGCATCTGTTGTCATCTCACTGAGCAAAGCTGCCTCGTTTTGTCATGTCTCTGAGGAAAGCTGCCCCGTTTTATCATGTCACTGCGCAAAGCTGGCATGTGTTGTCATCTCACTGAGCAAAGCTGGCCCGTTTTGTCATGTCTCTGAGCACAGCTGCCATGTTTTGTCATCTCACTGAGCAAAGCTGGACTCTTTTTGTCATTTGACTGAGGACAAATGCTCTCTTTAGTAATGTCACTGCCCAAAGCTGGCATCTTTTGGCATCCCACTGAGGACAACTGCTCTCTTTAGTAATCACGAATTGGCTATACTCATGCCTTTTGGCATTGTTTAGGTGTTTAGCTCTCGCCAATGGCCTCTTATCTCTAAATACAGAGCATCAGTGCACACCCAGTCACCCAAGCTAGAAATGATGTTCTCCTTATTCAATCCACGGGGAACCGAAGATGATGGCCTCATTCGGTAAGAGGTGTTATTTGATCCAATATTAAAATTTATTTCATTGTCAATATTAGGTACATCTGTCCCTGTATGCATTTGATGAGATAGGCTCCTCCCCTAAAGACCTGCAGGAATTTGTGCATTCACTCTCTTACGTGTACGTAGAAAATTGTACCACACGTCATTCTGCCAAGTTAAAGTATTAGCATGTATATGTCGTAATGGCCTAGGCAGAGTCATCAAGCAGCTCGGTAGGCGGTAGCTCAACAGCAGCCCGTTTTGTCTAGTCACTGAGCAAAAGCTGACTTGTTTTGTCTAGTCACTGAGCAAAAGCTGACCTCTTTTGTCATGTCACTGAGCAAAAGCTGACCTCTTTTGTCATGTCACTGAGCAAAGCTGGCATGTTTTGTCTCCTCACTGAGCATGGTGTGGGGTCCCTAAGGACGAAGCAAGGAGGCCCCTGTGCGGGTGCCGACAACCACACATGGCATCGGTGGTGCTCGTCCCAACGGGGCTCTAGCAGCTCGAACGCCATGTCCTGCTAAAGAAGGATAACAAGTTAGTGTACATTACAACAAAATGTGCAACAAATAACAACATAACTCACAACAAGGAATGTACAAAAACATACGTAAAATGTGCACACGAATATGACCCACACGACAAGGAAACATATGGAATGTGCGAAAATATACATAACATGCTAATGTGCAATACATAGCTACACCATCGAGCCAACAATTAAGCGTACACCTCCTGAATAATACATTACATATGGATTGTGGTTGGTACTACGGAGCGTTGCTTGATGCCGGCCTGTTTGGGCACTGACTGAGGGAGTGGCCAAAGGTCTTGCATAGCCTACACTTCGGGCGCCGAACACGATCCCCTCGCTGGCTCTCATCCATGTCGTTGCGGATGCGACGGCTTTGTCGTCTTCCACGCCCGACATGCTTCAGTGCATCGTTGGGCACCCACTTTATCTCCCCCGGCCATAATTCCCTGTAGTGCATGTCTACCCCGTAGGAATGGAACTCTGCACTCCAGGTTGCATACAAGTGCTGCATGTCGTAGTACTTGGAGATGTACTGTGTCGACGCCTGGTTCCATACAGCGCATGCCGCGTACACATGGGAGCATGGCTTGTGCAGAAGCTGGGGCTTGTTGCAGCTGCAAGATGCTTCATCACCAATCGTGCATACCTGCTTGCGCTCCCCTCTAATTTGACCCATGACATACTTCTGCCTTAGGCGGACCTCAAACTTCCTCCTTAAGCCATCAATGGGCTGAGCAATGTGGGTTCGAGCCTTCTCCATCTTCCTGTCCATGAAGGCCTGCATGACCTCAGAGTATTGCTTGTTTTCCTCAACGTGCTTCTGCGCCATCCTGGCTCTATTCACAAAGTACCCGACGGTACGGTTCCAGGTCTCGGCCACAATTGCCGTGATCGGCAGGGATCTGACGCCCTTCAATACACCATTGTAAACCTCGGACATGTTGGTCGTGCAACAAAGACCACATTTCCAAGTCAGGTGCATTGGACTGAACCCATTGTGAGAATACCCCGACTCCTGTGGAGCCCCCCTCCACGGCCCCTGCTGCTGCATGCACCTGCTGCAACTGCGGTAAGGATAGTGCCCTTGTACTTGCCGGATAGGAACGTCCCATCTACGGTTAGCACCGGACGGCACCACCTGAACCCTTGTATCGCCTGATGGAAGGCCCAGAACACTCTGTCAAGAATGTAACAGTTCGGGCCCTCCGTAGGATGGACCCTCTCCTGCCTGTTTATGTAAGTGCCTGGGTTTGATTGTGCAATTTGATTCAGCATTCTTGGGACCAGGTCGTACGCCTCCTCGTACGTCCCATACATACCGTGCAGCACCTTTCGCTTCGCCCGCCACACCTTCTTGTAGCTCACTTCGTAGCCCGCCTCGTTCGCTACTGCTGCCATCAGTACCTTCGGGGTAATTGACACATCCGCCTGGACGAGGTGCGTGACCACCTCCGCAACATAACGTGATGTCATGTTGCGGTGTCTATGTACTGGCCCCGCAAGCTCGCAACTGTGATCTTGCAGCACCGTTATCCGGAACTCCGTGCCAACGCCCTTGTACCGTTGTGCACGGACTTTGCCACCACACGACCCGTCCACACACTTCACAACGTACGTGTCCGGCTTTGACTTGTGGACCCGATACGTCCGGCTTATGTTGACGGCATGTCTAGCAATAGCCTGCTGGACAGCACTCTTATTACGGAAGCACTGCCCCAGAAAGAGTGCGCCCTCGCTGAACCCCCATTCTCCCTCCTCCTATGGCAGAACTAGGGCTGCCGCTGTGATGTCGTCCAGTCTGGACGACACGTACGCACCGTCCGTGGTCACAACACGACCTACCACCCCTCCAGTTGCACCTTCGCCGTCCTCGTCCTCTCCAGAGCTGCCTGTCTCAACCTCCTCATCCTCCTCGCTGTCCTCTTCTTCCACCCGGTCCCCAAGATACTCATGACAGTCAATACGGGCGGCCCACCACCTGTCGTGCACACCTTCGTTGCGCTGGAAATTCTGCGCACGCCTCCTGTCGTCTTCATCACCCACTTCCTCGCCCACATGTTCTCCCGCAGAAGGGTCTTCATGACCGCCGGCCACTTCATCTCCACCAGCGGCATCTGAACCAACCATGCCTGATGATTCTGCCCTCTCCACGAACTCGACATACACCATTGGCCTCCCATATATCGCAGCATCAGGGTTGCGCACGACCTCCATGTAGTTCGCCCATGACGCGTCATTGGTCACCTTCAGAAGTTGCCATATGCTCCCCCTTTCGTCATCCACCATTGAGGCATAGACTGCCTCGATCCGTAACTTCTTCCTTGCGGTCTCTCGATCGAACGCTGAACGGACACACCTCCGTAGCTCAGACAAGCTCATGGCGCTCAGACCGGGTGCCCGGATCACGATCCGCTCGCAATTTGACAGGTCCGCCCCATACGGCCCATCACGTACGAGACCACTCCCATAAAACACCATCAATTGTTCAATGCCAGCCATTGCGTACCTAACATAAGTGCATAATCAACCATTTTAGTACACAGCATGTAACAATCGTACCATTAAAAAATTTCCAACATACATCACATTACATATTCATTTCATTTTTATTTTCATTGGTATATGTTTTTATTTTACCTCAAACTACCCCATTGTAACATTAACAGTGCAGTATTTCATACATCTTCGTATCGCCTATAAAATTGATTACTATATGTTTTGTATTTCTGAACCTACAATTTATTTTCACTACAATACATCAAATTACTTATTCCTATTATCTACAATATCGATTAGTAATATTTTTATTTCTCAATCTATGCTACTACTTTGTATTCCATGTTTTTTCTAATTAATGCAAAAAAACCCTTTTACTCATTTTCCAACATTTCTTTTCTAACCTTTACTTAATACATGCTTTATTCATTTGTACTGTAACTTTGTATTACTGTAATTGCATTTTTATTCTAATTTACCAATTTTATTTCCAATTTATTTTTACCACCTACCGCACTGTATGCACTTTCTTCCCTAACTATACTACTTGTATGTTCCTAATCCTGCTAATATTGTTATCATCTACAAATGCTCTACAATAAATATGTACTTTCTCAACATCTACACATCTGCAAGTTCATATTTTCGCACAACATTAAACTACACTACAATACGTATGTTCACAGTACAACATTACATATACTACAATACATCATGCCTAAAATATACAAGATTTGCTACAAACACATACCGTACCAAACATTGACATCAAATAACATTACCAAAACATGGTTTGCTTAATTATACACTAATGACAAATATAAATTTATAGTTGCATGGGCACAAGACTTACCTCTTCTTGAAGCTCACGAGACGATCTACAACTTTTGTATTTGCAAAATCCGCAGATTCCGAACGAAAACAACTCAAATCGACGGGTTTTCACTCGTCACTTTTCTTCACTTCCTCACTTTTCTTCTTCGTTTCACTTGTGCTTGAGCTTCCCGGTTGGTGAAGCACTTCTGCTCCCTCCTTGCCCTTTTAAGTTCGCATTTCATTCACCATGGAGAGGGGGCCGTTTTTGGGCTCCTGACGCGTGTGCGGTCGGTCCAAGAAAGCCAGCGTGGGTGCTACTGCTGCTTTATTTTGCTTTCGGCCGGACGCGACGCGACGCGACCGTGCGGTGGGGCCGAGATTCGTGCGGTCGGCGACTCAATCGCGCGCTCCAGCCAGGCGATCGCGCGGTCAGGGCGGGAAATCGCGCGCGCGGCCGGGAGATCGCGCGGTGGCCCGGACGGTCCCGCGCTCGGCCGTGTGATCGCGCGGTGGGGCGGACGGTCGCGCGCTCGGCCGTGAGATCGCGCGGTCGGGCGCGGTCGCGCGGAAGCAGAGCGCGCGACCGAGATACGTGGCAGCCACCGGTAAAACGCGCGCTCCGAACGGGTCCAAAAACGGAAATTTCTTCGCTCGGGGGCCAAATCCGGAATTTCGGCTGTGCATAGGTCCAACAGTGTCCAAATTTCGTGAAGCGACAGCTTACGTGGGGAATGAGGTGAAGCGAAGCGAAGCTTTCAGAGAGATGCAGCTGCTGTCGCTGTCTACTAGTATATTATGCTGGCTTGCTGGATCGTAACAGCACATTGGAAGGCCTATGGCGTTCACTGTCCAACGCAATCATCACGAGGGGTTCGACGGTTGCTGGAGTCTTGAGTTGCTCGGCAAGGAAACTGCTACAGATCATGTAAGCATCAGCAGTGCCAAGTTGTTCGTCGTCCACACTTGCTTCAAATTATTTCAGTTTCTGATTTTTTTGCTTTTGATTTATGTAAGCTAAAAGTCACTTAGACGCATCGACTTCTAATTTTACCTTTTTTATATTTTCTTTTTTTCTTGTTTCTTTATATTGTCTGTGGTGATATAACATGTTTTTTTCAATTTTTTTTCTAAAAAAAAGCTAACGGCCAATAAATACAATTTAAACCAAAATCTAAAAGATACAGTTAGAGCTAGTTAGCACCACCTCAATTCAGGTTATCTGCCATAATTTTTCTGATCCATCAACGAGGGCTAGGGTTGCCAATGTTGGGCTTGGGCTTTAGTGCATTCCTTTCCTGTCAGGCCAAAGTCTGCTTGTGAAGCCCAGAAGGACAAATCGCTATGCAAAGGATCCTTGTCCTTGAGTGGAGTATTGTACTACTACATTGACAAACCACGGTCCACTGCCAGACACTGTACTACTGCATTGACAAACCATGCACCATACATCATATTGCTCATGAATTTCATGGAAACGTACGTGGTGTGTGGTGGGTTCACTTGATGAGCAATGATATGGCTGCTACTATAGACCTATAGTGAGCACCATGATGTTGATAGCTGTATCTCAAGTCTGCAAGAGTCGTGGCTCTTCAATTTTGCATTCAGTTTTGCTATTGCACAGACGACTGAAATTTTTTTATGTTTCAGTCACCTGAAATTGCACTCTCAATGAACTAAAATTGCAGCCCCCTAAAAAAACAGCTGCAACTTTAGGTGATTCAGAGTGCAACTTCAGGTGACCTGAAATTGCACTCTCAATCAACTAAAATTGCAGCCCCCTAAAAAAAACATGTGCAACTTCAGGTGACTCAAAGTGCAATTTTAGGTGACTGAAAGATAAAAAAATTTCAGTCGCCTGTGCAATAGTCTATCCCTTTTGCATTTTATCTCGTGGTTGGCTAGTTCTAGGCTCCGTTGTTTGCATATAACAACGGCACTCACACGGGGCATGATCATCATGATCAACGCGCTGGAGAGACACACCAATGCGTCATATGCCTATTTGCTTGCTAGATTCGCCGATCATCGTTCGTTAAGTGTAACATCCTGAAGTTTTTAAATTTGAAAATATGGAGTTTGAGTTACTTTTGTATATTATAATATTTGAATTTGGATTTTCATGGTATTTTTAAGTTCTTATTGAGCTCTCAAAAGTTAAAGAAATTCAATAAAGACCAAAATCAAAATCAATAATATTAATGCTACACATAAGAATATACAAATAAAGGAAACTTAAAATCTAAATTAAGAATCTGAAAAGATGATCCAGAAAAGAAAGGGGAGAGAAATAGGCCTAAAATATAAAAGTTTATTTTTAAACAGTGACATGAGTAACAAGGGAAATAAATAAATTAAATGCCAAAAATGGTTGAAAATATTTTATTAAAGCCAGAAGGTCCTCATGAGCTTCTGTGAATTTTCCTGAAATTTTTGGAAGTAATTTCATATTTTTCTGAGATTTATTCAATTAACTGCGCATCTTTGAAAATCTTGAAAGATAAAAATAAAAAATCCTCCTCCTTCTCCTCTCGGGCCGACACCTGGCCGACCCGATGTGCGACACGTCGCCACCACCCCTCCATCGCGCGGCCCAGCCCCGCGGCCGCAGCGCGCGTCCGCACCCGCGCCTCTCCCCGCTGATAGCGGCCCCGCCTCTCTCGCGCTTCTCCCGCTGGCCGGTGGACCCGCCTCTACCGCGCCTCCCGTCTCACTGCCGCGCGGGCCCCACCTGCTCCTTCTCCCGCTGCCGCGCGACCCCACGCGCCATAACCCCTCCCCTCTGGCCGGTGGACCCCCGCCCGCGTTCTCTTCCTCCTCCCCCTTCTTCTCCACGCGCCTGCAGCGCCATTCTCCCCCTCGCACTCGCTCTCCCTCGCGCAGCCGCAGCTAATCTCCCTCTATCTCTCACCCCGAGCAGGTTCAATGCACACCCTGCTCTCTCTCTCCCGCGCAATCCCGGAGAAGATCCCGTTCTTCTCCCCTTCCCCGCGTGAACAAGAGAAGCGCCAGCTGCCGTCCTCGCCCACAGCCTCTCCTTCTTCCTTCTCCCTCCCCTGTTCTCCCGGCGCGTCGCCTGCACCCGCACCCGGCCGCGCCACCCTCCGAACCAGGTCGCCCAGCTACAGCCGCGCCCGCTCCGCCCCAGTTTCGCTCGCCTCCACGCTTTGACCACCGCGTGCTTCATTCCCCCTGGCCACGGTCCTTGCATTCGCCTCCCCTGGTCGCAACTCCTTCGCGTTCATCCCCCCTCAGCGCCGCCCCGGTTTCGCTCGGCTTCGCCCCGGTTTCACCTCGCCCAGTTGCCACCCGTGCGTGCCGCCTATAAGAAGCCGGCCGAACCCCCTCCTTGCTCCTCTTCCCCGTTGCTCTGCTCCATCGCGCCCAGCCGAGCTGTCCAGCTGGTGTCGCCGCCGCCCATCTTCCCCATCGCCGGTTGGAACCCTCCGCCCCCACCATCCCTCCTTCCTCAAGAGCTCCCCTCCAAATTCGTCTCACCAGGAGCACCCCCACGACGCCCTCAATCTTCCCCAACCGACGCCCGGCCTCCTCGACGCCCGAGCTGCCCCCTCCACGTGCGCCACCCTCCGCCGCCCCTGGCTTCCGACGCTAGCCCGCCTCGGTCACTCGCCGGCTTCACCGACCGCACTGGTACGCTCCGTACCACTCCCTCTTGCCCATGCTCGTGCTAATTGGGCTCCCCTTCCCCTTGGCCGTCGCCGCCCCCATGGCTCCTCCGCGCCCGGCCGCCTCCATCGCCGCCGGCACCCCTCGGCGCCGCCTTGGCCGGAGCCACTACCACCCGAGGGTTCATCACCTCGGGGGCAGCCCATTTCGCCACATCTGCCGCCCTCCGGCCGACGGCCGCGCCGGCGAGCCCGCCGCCTGGTCCTGCGCCGCCCCTCCCCCTGTTCTGTTCCCCATGGCCGAAGGGCCCTCTGCCCTGACTGTCTCTCTCTCTCTCTGAGTTGTGGGCCCAAACAGGAGAACCCCCCCCAGGCAGTGTATGTTCCTGGTTTCTCTTCCAGTTGTTGTTAAATACTAATTAAAAGTTTTTCAATGAGGCAAAATTTGTAGAGTATTAATTAGATAATAAGGAGTAAGAATTAAAATTTTGAAACACCTTTTTGAAGATTCTTGCAAATATGTATATATATGTATGAATGAAGGAAAATCAAGTCTAGTTAATCTTATGACAATGGATAATGGGTGGAGTTAACTAAGGAGTTTATAAAATTGGTAAATTACTAAAGGTTTAATCCTCATTAATTACCGATAAAAGATTGTTAAACTCTTATATATGAAAGTGATTAAAGTATGCTCTTAAAAATATAGACATATAAAGGAATCCAAGAATTATAATCCAAACAATTAAGGAGGATAATGAGAAGGCCTTTGAAAGACTTTTAATGCCGGTTCTTACAATTAAAGAAGCACATGATAAATCATGAGTGGCAAATAATATTGGGAATGAGAATTTGATTATAAAATATAAACAAGGTGCATGCTTTGTAAAGATTTAAAATTTTAAATTAATTACCTTATATAAATAAATAATGAGCATTTACTATTTATCTTAATCTAATTAATAAGTAAAGGCATATATAAGAAATTATTCTAAAACTTAATAAAGGCATCCGAGTGTGATCATACTTTTGACTAACAAATTTATAGAATAAGTACAGATCTCATCCATCAGTCCAGCTTGCCTTGCCATAACCTGAGTTGCAAGGAATGCATACCCTAGAGATGAAATTTGTGCACTAAACTCCTACAGCAGACTATAGATCTAACCCGACTCATGGAACTTCCTTGATAAATACAAAAATAATAAAAGAAATTTATTAATAAATAGGTCAAGCCTCGCTTCTCCCCAATCGGCTATATATGGCCACCTTCCCTCCCCAAAAGTTGATAATTCCTGTAGGTATATCTTCACTTTCGATCCCTCGTATTTCTAAAATTTTCCCTCACGGTAAAGTATTCCGACCACTCGCCCTTCTGCTCAAATCCAGCTACCGCTATGCTTACAACACACTAACCTGTATCATCCTTCTACTCTCAAATCATACTAAATATATAATTTAAATTAAATCGGGTATTTAAAGTGTTTGGATTATTTGGGTCCTTTGAGTTATTTGCTTTCTTTTTGGATTCAGTCGTTTGTCGCGTAATTAGAAACTGAAGTTCGAAGATTCCACGGATCAGGCGTGATCAAGAGCGAATCGAAGGTTAAGCCCTAGAAGCACCAGAGAATCCGGATCCCGACCACTTTGCCCAAGGCGAGTCAATACTTTGATCATGTTGAACCCACATTTATGCAAATTACTTTGTTTTAAATTAACAAAATGCATGCTGTTATTTTTATGCAAATACATGCTAAACTTGATATTCTAGTTATATGCCAATGTTTACCTTGAATAGTATTACCCCTCCTTTGGAATGATTGAATGCGTAAACCTTGTCGCCCTAGCAAAAGTATAATACTAATATTTCGAAAATAAGTCCCTAATGATATGCTATGCTTAGTGTTGCATTAATACTCAGGGGGCGCTGAAATGCCCCATACGTCATGATCGCTTTTAATAATGAGAAAATGGTTTGGGCAGTCATGGTGGAAATGACTGGTATATTTGACATGACTATTTTATACCCTCAAAATCCCCAACTTGCTTAAATATCTGGGCGGATTGGTTGGATGGTGTGAGTGTGGTGCAGTGGAAGCACAAAAATGGGTTAGTGATAGACCGCCCAGATACCAATAAGGACTGAATCTTGTCATGACCTCCCGGGTAAAACAGTACAACCACAAGTCTGTAAATTACAACTTGGCTAAGTAAATTTATCGAAACTCCGGACTCATCTCACTGGTAGGGGGGTGAAGGGGCTACGCTATGGCAAGGGGGCCTGAAGGGACACCAGTGGAGGGTGAAGTTTCCCAGCTGTCCTACGTTGCGGAGAGGTAGAAGTCCGGCTGCGTAGTGGCTGGGGGAAACATCCCGCGCACAGATGGGACCCACCGCAAGTGGGCAGTTTCCCATAAAAGTGAGATGACAAAAGGGTCTAGATACTTTGAAAAGTCACTGTGATGGTCTGCTCAACCACACGTCTAAGGAATCGTGTGGGGCAACGAGTTGATTGTCTCTTGTGGTGAAAGTGTACAAACTTTGCAGAGTCTAAAACTATTCGAATAGCCGTGCCCACGGTCAAGGGCAGACATGGGAACTTAACTGGATATAGTTCTGTTTCAAAATATTGAAAAATGGGAATGGAAAAGTGGAAGGGCGATGGACTGCCCTGGTTTGGAATTGTCCTGGGTGTCGTCCCAGTGGTAAGTTAAGCGGCTATAACGCTGAAATACGTTGCATGGTGTGATGCCATGGTGATAGTGTGCATATGATATAATGCCTTGTGTATGGAAAATCATGTTAATATTCCTTGAACATTATGTTTTTGTCCAAAACTGCTAGGTCTCAGGAAATTTTATATATTATATTTCAAATAGTGGCATTTCTAGTCTTACAAAATAAAATATGGGTGGAATAAACAGGGTCGCGAGTAAAAGAGAGGAATGTTTGTAGAGTACCTATAAAGGCATTGGTGGATTCATGTCGATCTTGAATAGGAAATGATAGTGTGGGTTCTGGAGGAAATAAATTGGTGAAGTCTAGCTAAATGATAGGCTAGATAGAGGATTTAAATGATTTTTGGAGATTTAGGAATTGCACAGATAGATATTGGATTATGACACTGATAAATAAATTCTTGGGAGATGTCAATATTAGAATTAATAGATTCAGTTACTAGATGAATCGAATGAATTTTTGAGGATTTGGTGGAATAATACAAGTATTGGATTCTAATTCTTGATTAATGATATTCTTGGTGGATATATAATAGTGATTGTTAATCCTTGGAAGATGTTGTCAATATAGGGAATTAATAGGAGTTGATCAATTACTAGAGGGACGAATTAAATTTCTGAGAAGATTAGAGGAGTCATGATAATTAGTGGATTATAATCTTGGTAAATTGAATTTTTGGTGGAGGTATATCTAAGGATTAGCTAGTGATAGATAATGGAAAAATGAGATGGATTATTGGATTATGGGTTGAAATCAATGACAAAAAGGATTGAATACAAATGATATCGGTGGATTTGAAAGTAATTATGTTAGAGAATCATTAGAGTTCAGAGGTAAGGGGCTGATGAATAGTAATGACATGATTGGATTATTAATAATTCAAAGTACAAAGTATGATCGGTGGATTAAATAAATGATGATACTTGCTGTTTGGAGTTTTAGACAGCAATCAATAAATAGAGTACATTTTCGGTGGATTAAGTCGATTTTGGTAATTGTAGTGTGGAGTTAGGTAGTAATAATAAAACTTTGATTAATTAAGAATAATAATGCCGCTAAAAGCAAATTTTTGGCAAATAAAATAACCCGAGCCTTTCCTTTGTTATGCCATACATACTATTTATTTGCATTCTGTGTATTGGCTCGCGGAGCACGGGGTCGGAGTGCTCACGCTCGCTTTTGCGACAAAAATTCAGAATCAAGAATCACATCACCGCGCCTCAACAACGAAATTGGACAATCTGGCAGATAAGATGAAGATGAAGATGTCAAGGGCTAGGTCGCGAACCTCCAGTTGGCTGCCTGTGGGCATGTCCTGAATGTCCCACCTATGTGCTTCGTTCTTCCGCTGCTGCAATTTATTGATTTCGGCCTCATCGGCCCATGTGTAAGTTTGCTATTATATTTACGTTTCCGCATGATATGTACTTTGATAATCAGAACTGTAACTGTGTGCACTATCTACTGATCCAGGGAATAGTGCAGTTAAACACAGTAGATTCCGGATTGCAAAATCTGGGTCTGACATTAAGCTAGCCGCAACAACGGTGGTTCATTCACGATCGACCCAGCACGTTTTCATCGGCGGTCGTGGCGTGCAGTTTGCTTCACTGTTCATGTACACATGCGTGCTACAAGCTTGCTATGTTTGACCCGACTTTTTGGTGGTGGGTCGGGTGCGTGCTACAAGCTTGTGTTTGGTTTAGACCCCGTTTGGCACAGCTCCACCACCAGCTCCTTGGAGCTGTTTGGAGCTGTTTTGTGCCAAACGGGGTAAAACAAAATAGCTCCACCCAAGGAATTCCTTAAAACGTGCTGAGACAAAAGTAGCTCCACCCAAGGAGCTGAAAAAAGTAGCTTCACCCGACTCCACTTGTGAAGTAAAAAAACAGCTCTACTTGTGAAGTGGAGCCGTGCCAAACAAGGCCTTAGTATGTAGTCAACGTGGTGTGGTTGCGACGTCGTAGATGAAGCGGATTGGAGCTAGACAGCTTGCTTGGAAGTTAACGGGCTCTCTCTCATAGTCACGGTGTTTGTTGAAGGATCGATATATGGCTGCCTTTTTTTTGGGTTTAGGTTTATTGGCTTTTGTACGATGCTTTTGTTTTTAAATAATATGTTTTTTAAAAGCCTGATTTATAGGTAGATTATAATACAATCTAAACTGAAATCAGTTATACCGGCTGAAATCTTATACGACTATTTTTCTCTGCGTATTATCTCTCACGAACAGTTAGAAAAACAGTTAGAATTCAAAATTTTAAATAAAAAACTAAAATCATAGCCAAAGAACCCATGCATGATCATGTTTTAGACCAGTCATGGACCACTCATCTGGTATTAAGGCGTCGTACTGGTAGCAATAGTACTCGTAGTACTTCTTCTCTGCACATCCTAATGTTGTTAAGCCATATAAACTCTCCACGTACATAAGCAGAATACCTCTGCAGGTTTTGAAAATCGGAGGCCAGATAGTGGGTGCAATCGGATCGAATTTAGGTGAATATTATTTATATTATATTTTAACTTATATTTTTTTCTTGAATTTGAAATCGAATTTGATTTTTGTTGGCTCATGTTTCTAGTTTTGTTTTGCTTCGTTGTATTGCTATGATCCGAATTTGGTGACTATCATAATCAGTTAAGTAAAGATTTTAAATATATTTAAGGAAAAAATCTAGGAATCATTCATTCTTTTAATTATCAGCATCGGTCCTACTCCTACACGTGTCTCTTGCTCTTTAGTTATCATTTAGGCCTTTCTTCAGGACCAGTACGGCATCACCTAGCTAGGTTCCCAGGTGGCACCGCGCCTCTCCCGGGCGTCTTCCCTGATCAATATGGCTTCAGCTTCTGGCTTCAGTTTATTTTTGCACTATTCATAAATTTCGTCTTTTTCTGAACTTTTTTCTTTTTTTGAGTTTTTTTACCGGTTCTTTTTTTCCTCGTATTTGTTTACATTATACGTGATGGGCTAATATGTTTTTTTCTATTTTTAAATTTTTTAAAATTTAATTATGGTAAATAAGCCTCTGTCAGCTACAGTGCTTTTTTCAGCCAGCTACAGTGTTTTCAGCCATAAGCCATGAGGCTTTCAGCCGAACCGATCACCACCTTAATAACCATAAGCACATAGCTTCATCTGGAAATGTGTGAACATATCTTTGTTGCATCATAAACAAAATGGCCTTTTATTGATCAAAATATGCCTTAAACTGGCAGGAACTTCCTCGATCATGCGTGGCTTGACACTATTAGTATAGGATGTACACAGTATTTGACACTTTCTTAAGAAGTTCCTTTGGTAGCATAGCAAAGCCTCCTATCTACCAAGAGGAATGGCATGTATCGATCGCCACTATTTGGCACTTATTACGCCGTATCTTTCCATCCTCCTCCTATCTTTCTTTACGTACCCTCACGTACACATTAGCTCCACGTACGACGGGATTACACCTTTTTTTTAAACGGGGACGGGATTACACCTTGCATACCCCACCGAATACACGCAAAAACAAGTCAAAACACGCGAGAAAAGAAGAAAAAAAAAGCGGAAGTTATGCAAGGATCGACGCATGCATGCATCAGTGCCCGACGACCATGGCCTCCTCGTCGGCGAGCTCGATGCCGGCTTCGGCCAGGCGCTTCTCCTTGTAGACGTACCCCCTGGCCGCGGCCGTGAAGAAGCAGAGGTTGATGGCGCTGAGCACGGCGAGCTGCCAGTAGAAGTAGTCCAGCCGCCCCTGGTTGAGGTTGTCGGCGAGCCACCCGCCGCCGCGCGGGCCGTGCCCTGTGATCCTGTGCACGATGGTCACGAGCACCGTGCTGAAGAAGAATCCGAGCGCGCAGGTGCTGAGGAACAGCCCCGTGCTCATGGTCTTCATGCCCTTGGGGCACTCTCGCAGGAAGAAGTCGAGCTGGCCCATGTAAGTGAACGCCTCCCCAGCGCCGACGAGCACGAACTGCGGCATGAGCAGGAACACGGTGAGCGTGACCCCGTTCGAGGACGAGGTGAGGCGGTGGCGCTCGACGAGCGCGGCGGCTGCCATGCCGGCGATGGACAGGAAGAGGCCGACGAAGACACGCTGGAGCGGGGTGAGGCCGTGCGGGTTGCCCGTGTGGCGGCGCGCGACTGGCACGACGAGGCGATCGTACAAGGGGACGGTGAGGAGGATGGAGCCGATGAGGAAGACGGTGAGGGAGCCGGCGGGGATGAGGAAGCCGGAGCCGCCGACGCCGCGGTCCATGAGGGACGCCTGGGCCACGGAGAAGGTGGTCATCTGCGCGTGGATGGTCCAGAACATGATGGTGGTCGCCCAGATGGGCAGCATCCGCACCACCTGCTTCACCTCCTCCACGTCCGTCCGCGTGCAGAGCGTCCACTTGCTCGCCGTGGCCGGCGACTCCGCAGCCGCGCGGTCAATGATGGCCGCGTGGTCAAGGAATCTGCACACACAGTTAAGCCCGTCACGAATTATAAAGCAGTCGTAGCAATCACAGCAGCAAACTTCACCTGCATTGAGACCTGGTCTCGTAGAATTATTTGCCGTAGCCATACTAGTTACTGTCAGTGCTTACGTTTACTATGTAACTAATCGAAATGTTCATTCACATTTGCGCTAGTACTATTATTACCCCAAAGTAGTATGTATATTAATCATGTTGGTGCAAGCAGTAGTGCATCGATTAGTCAAGTAGAATATTCAGGGAAAGCAACACATGGTGTACAACTTTATGAGCTCTGAACTTCCCTCGCAACAATTAGTCGAGTAGAATATTCAGGGAAAGCAACATTTCCAGTGGCAAGTTACAGCTTGATTTTAGAAGAAGCAAACTGAAACAACCTTTGCGTGCTGCCGGCCAAACTTGGACTTATATTTGTGGCTCAGAACTAAAGCAACTTTTGCACATCATCGCGCTAAGACGCTAGCCTGCCCCGCTTGTTTCATCATAGATTCTGGGCTCTGACTTTTAATTTATTATTTCTTAATTTTAATTTTTTTATTTTTAGAGCTTTTTTACTTTTTCTTTTTGTATTCCTTCGTGTTATCTGTGATGAGTTAACATATTTTTTCTATATTTACTTTTTTAATTTAATTACGTTAAATAAATCACTATCAGTTACAGTAAAAAATAAATCAACAACGAGCCTAATGTACAAAGTAGGTCAGCATATATACGTAGCAGAGCAGAAGAGCAACACCGTAAGATCCGAAGCTAGCGAACACCGCATCATGTCCCCAACTGCACCAAATAACGCTGATGCACGCGAATTTTGGACGTTTTTGGCATTGTTGCTACCCGAAATTCCAAAAATAGCCTCTTCGGAAACGAAATTCCAACTCTAGCCCCCACCTGACCGCACCATTTAACCGCGTCACGACACGTGTCCAATGGTGCGGCCGGGGAGCGCACCACACCTGAGTGGTGCGGTCCCCGACCGCACCACTCACTCTGATGTGACCATGTGGTGCGGTCGGGGAGCGCACCACTCCGGTGTGGTCGGGACCGCACCATTGACACGTGTCACACTCCTGTTAAGTGGTGCGGTCAACAGGGTGCTAGAATTGGAATTTTGTTCTCCTCAACGCCATTTTTGGTATTTTCGGGTAGCAACAGTGCCAAAAACGTCCAAAATTCGATGCACGCATGGCCTGTCTGGGAGAAATCCTTAGCAAGTGACCTCTGCCCGTGGCCGTGAGCCTACAAATTAATCTTGTAAACTGTCATGTGATTGGGTAGCGCGACCCGTGGGCAGGCAGGCACCGGCCGGCCGAACGACATGTGGGTAGGAAGCAAAGGTGGATGTAGACTTAAGGCTGCCGGGATTTTAATCTTAAGTCTAAGATTAAAAACCTATTACAAAATTAAAAAGACTACCATATATATATAATGAGTGTCATCTATAATGTTGCTCTCTTCTGGTTACTTCTCTGGCTGTGGCGATGGGATGAACCATAAGATCTCACAGAAAATGCTATTCGATTGAAAGATGAGGAATTAGACTGCCTTTCTGCAAGAGAATATGGTGGTGATCGGTTCGGCTGAAAAGTTCATAGTTTATAGCTGAAAACACTATAGCTGACTGAAAAAAGCACTGTAGCTGACAGAGGCTTATTTAGCATAATTAAATTTAAAAAAAATTTAAAATATAAAAAATATGTTAGCCCATTACGTATAATACAAACAAATACGGGAAAAAAAGAAACGGCAAAAAAGCTCAACAAAAAGCCAAAAGTTCAGAAAAAGACGAAACTTATGAATAGTGAAAATTAAGCCAGAAACCGAAGCCGAGTTGATCAGGGCGGCATGCAAACTTTCAAAGAGCTAAGCTAATGAACTTTCCTACTTGTTTCTGGTTTCTACAAGACAAAGCTAAGCTAAGCATCCTGTTTAAAAGTAACGTGATTTTTTATTTTTGAATGATTGTAAGAGAAATTAAGAGGGCAAGAGATACTCATATTAAAAAGACACTCTATTTAAAATAGCTCGTAACTTCTACAACCGTCTTATAAAAACCTCCATAAAAATCACTCATTTAAGAACCGACGTCTAAAAATTTAAAACTAAAGTTGTTTGAAGCAAATCTTAGCTCTTGATCGCTCGGTCTTTGCAACTGCAACGCATCGTATGATCTATGATATATCACCTGGGAGAGGCGTTACCTCGCCCAGTGCTCAACTCCTGCATAATGCGGCTCATTTCAGCTTATATAAACTAGTTTATGCTTCTTGTTTCTAACATCTTTTTCTTATTTTTCTTATCTTTTTTGGTATTTTTGCCTTTTTTATATTCCTTTGCATTATTTGTGGTAGACTAACATGTTTTTTCTATTTTTAAATTTGTTAAATTTAATTATATAAAAAAATCAGCAATTATAGTATAAAATAAATCAGCTACGAAAGCTATAAGCCCACGTATAAAAGCCCATCTGAGCGTCCAGCTAACTAATAAAGGCCTATTCTTTTTGGCTGCGGCTTGTGACTTTTGAGCTGTTTGTACGAGAGATTACAAATTAACAGAAACTTACGTGCGATTTTTGCTGATATAAATGAAGTTAGCAAAGTATGTACTATAATTAACTAGTAGACCTTATCTTAAAAAAATATTCTGTTTAAAAGTTAGTTACTGTATAAAAGTCAAAAAATAGCTTTTAGAAGCCGAAAATAACAGGGCATTAGCCGAGGCAAAAAGTAAGCTCTGTGCTCTTCGCATGGTCTGTTTTGTGTCAATATGGTGATGGACTGAAAGATGATATTAGTGTGTGGTTGCAGTGTGTGCAGGTGGCTAGCAAATTGACCGTAGTTAGTGGTTGCCCATGTGTTTGTACAGCTCTTATGTACTATCGTTTGATTTTCAAAAATAGTTATATAGTAAATAACTTTTATATAATATCTAACTTTCAAATAAAATATCTTTTTAAAACGACGTCTACTAGTCGATTATAGCATACACTGTAATGACTTCATTTATATCGGCTAAAATCACACACGAGTATCTCTTTACAAATTTCTCTATAAATTATTACTATTTATAAATCAAAATTAAAATTAAAACTAAAACTAAAACTAAAAGTTTATAAGATCGGGCACTAAATTTGTTAGGTAAAAAAATCAGAGGAAATGAACCAGCGTGTTCAGGTACGTTTCGCCTCTGGTATTCACTCTTCGTGACTCAGCTTGTGAGTGGCGTATCTGGCTGATAGCTACGTGGATGTTGGAACTTATAAACTGGACGTTCCATTAATTTGATCGCTCGGCTGATAATTCCCGGTTAGGTTTATATGCTATGTGGAGTGCTTCAGTTCTGCAGTTAGTGTCATCAAACAATCGATGGCTATTTAGTTACCACTTAGCCCTGCAGATAGGCGCCCTTTTCTTCCGCAGTGCTCAACTTTTTTTCGTGTTTGTCCTTCTCACTACCTACCTATCGTACAAGCCTCTCTCTCTCCGCGCTAGCAATCGTACCTTTCACCCTAAAATCAACTAAGGTCCACTCGTTTCGATTTTGATTTCTAGTTTCTGATTTATTTTTTACTATTCAATAATTTTATCTTTTGATGATTTTTTAACTTTTTTAAGCTTTTTAACGGTTCTATTTTTTCCTCTATTCATTTGTATTGTCCGTGACAGGCTAACCTGTTTTTTCTATTTTTAATTTTTTAAATTTAATTACGCTAAATAAGTCACCGTTAGTTATAGTGTTTTTTCAGCCAGCTACAGTGATTTTCAACCAAAAGTTACTCAAAATAAGCCTTTTTGAGCGGGGAAAATGTCCGGCCCTGCTCAAAAGGGCTTATTTTGAGTGGCTTATGGCAGAAAAGCATTGTAGCTGACTGAAAAAACACTATAGCTGGCGGTGGCTTATTTGACGTAATTAAATTTAAAAAAATTTAAAAATAGAAAAAACAGGTTAGCCCGTCATGGACAGTACAAACGAATGTGAAAAAAAGAACCGTAAAAAAAACTCAAAAAACTAGAAAAAACAAAATTATTGAATAGTGAAAAATAAATCATAAGTTCAAACTGAAATGAGAGGGCACTTTCAACTGCCGTGGTTCGAGCTCGCTGACAGATATGATGTGCACTTGCGCAGTGCAGTGGGCAGTAGTAGCAGGTAAAGTTGTAAACGAGCCGGCAGTAGCAGGTAAGGTTGTATACGAACGGATCGAGCGAGTCTAGTAGCGTAGGGTCGAGTTCAATACAAACCCAAGCAGAACTCGAACAGCCTGGGTTGCACTTCAAGCTTAGAGATGAGCTTAAACTTGCCTCGAATAAAACTCATGTAGGATTGAGTTTGGCCCGATTGAACTCGTTAAACGACAATTTTATGAAGACTATCAATTTCCTATATATTGCTTAGCATAAACAGCAATCCAAAAACCCACAAATTTCAGTGCTTCACATTAATAAAAGAAGAGGAGGGTGAGAGGAATAGTTGTAGAACCATATTAAAAGTGTGCACGGTTCATATGTGTTGGACAATTGACAATCATGTTATGTTAAAATTTAAATTTGTGAGAGTTTACAAGTTTTCAAAATCGTTCTCTATCACGGACGGTCTTACCGGTCGGCGTGAGCGGTCTGACCGTCGGTCCGATGCAACTGGACTCTAGTTGGTGATTAGACCGCCGCTGCGGTGTGACCCGATTCTAGTTGACGACTGCTATTTTTCAAAGAGGTATATTTTGAATGCATAACCCAAGCAGTCAAACCGGTTAGGGGGGACAAGCCCTAGTAGGTGGACAAGTGGCCGATAGGCGCCGGAGGGCGAGACCAGACCGATCCGATCCAATCGTTGATCGATCTCCGACACGACGGCCTGCAACAATGGCTGTGTACAATGTCACTCTACGCATCGTGTCCATGTCTTGATGGGGCCCAACTCGTGTCGAAATAATTGGCTACGCAGCAGTACGTGCTGGTCCACACATGCACATGTGGAGCCAACGCTAGCTATGCTATGCTACCTTGCTATACTTACATCAGTAGATGCTGCTGGACCATTGCAAAAGTACGCACTTCACTACGCTATCGTGTACGTACATGTATACGTATGTGCATGCCTGCTTGATCGCAGTCTGCACTGATGTCACCGGTACTACGCCCTGCAGTGTGTCCTACTATGGGAAATTTTACCATCTTTGAGAGGGAAGAGGTACCAAATTTGAGCTGTTAATCACACTGATCGAACGGCTGAGATTTAGCAGTACCTAGTGGTACCGGACGTGAGGTACCAAGAGGTACAAGGTACTAAGAAGTACCAAATTTTGAGCCGTTGATCACACTGATTGAACAGCTGAATCTAATTTGGTACCTCTTGGTACCTTGTATCTCTTGGTACCTCCTCAAGGATAGGAAAACTGCTCGTCCTACTATAGGGCTTCAGTAGCAGGCACAGTAGTCTTGATAAACACCTATGTATCTGCCCTTGTTCTGAACTATTTCTGAATTACTAAAATTTTGGGACTGTGCTGACTTAATTAGGCATGCGTTAAGCATTACTACAAGCTAGCATACGGAGTATAAATCCAGTGTATACACATATTATGTGGAGTAGATAGCTATACTTATTCAATATATATACGAAAATGATTTCATACTCCTAAGGCTAAGAGTACATATTTCTAGATCTCATATACCGTTTTAATGGTGTTATTATATCTCTTTACCTATTTAAGTATACTCTAATAATGATTATAAGATATTATAAAGTGAGTTTCATAAAAAATTTCATCAAAATCCATTTTTATAGCATAATTTATATATACACACATACACACGCCTAATAGGTATTTCAATGTTAAGGTGTTAATGGTGGCGTGGACCGTCTGATCTAGATTGTATGACTCAGAGGAAGGTGAGTAGAAATCTCATCCCACTTAAACCCATTTGTAGATAACCCCTGTGTTTTTCATAAAAACCCATCAAGTGTGGAGCGTTTTAGTCAGATGAGGTTTCTAACCACCTCTATCCAAGCCATATAATCTAGATCAGATGGTCCGTATTGCCATTAGTACCTTGGTACAGAAATAACCATTAGCACTATATATATAAACTAAAAGTTAGACGGAGTGACTTTTTAAGATGATTTCTATATATTTGTAGAAATTACTTCATGAGTTATTTTGAATAGAGTAACTTTCTAACATGAATATTTTTTTTACTTTTTTAATCTCTCTTGTAATAAACCAAAAGTTAAAAACTCAGCCATCAGCCCGTATTCTATATATCTGTGTGCGTGTGTGAGAGGCCACCTGCCATGGCAGCTACAGTGAGTTGGTTTTGGCAAAAGGAGTTACCATCTGTGGGTACTCATGGATGGGGATGCGAATGTTGCAGTGGACCATACTGGGGACACGTGTTGAGTTGGTTTTTTAAAAAAATACTTTTTACAATTTTTCGGATTTTTTAAAGCATATTTTTGTATTTTTCGGAATTTTTTTGAATTTCTGGAGACATGTGTCACTCACCTGGGCACCCCGCACGGCGCTAAGTGCAAGCCCCCAGCATGTGAGCCGCACCGTGTATATATCCAATGATGAGCTCCCCGGATATTTAAATCGCTATTTTTCCTACATCCTAGCCCGGGCTTCAACTAGCTTACGGTATGTTTATAACTACGACTTTTAGCTAAAATTACTAATGACGATTAGTTTTTCTAGAGAAAAAAAAATTAAAAACCCCTATATCATCACAAACAATACAAAGAAATAAGATAAAAATAATTATAATAAACCAAAATTAAAAACTAATAAATAAACAAAAAATAAAAAAAATCAGGAAATCAAAGCTATTTGGAGAGGGGCCATGTACGCCTGATCCACATGCACAATAGACGTAGATGACAAGCTAGATGATGAATTGATGATTAATTCATCTCCTATAACTCGTCGAACAGGTCATAAACGGCATATTAATTTAATTTGGAGACTAATCCAACTTAATTGAAAATTTTTAATCCGTTCTGGTTAATTCGTTAGTATTGATGCTGCTGCCTACTGATTACTACCAGCAAATTAACAAAAGTGCAGGATACTGTACATAGGGACGCTAGCTTATTCGATTGCTTACCGATATTGCTTGCTGTGCGGCAGCCTCTGCTTGCCCTTGACGTCCTCGCCGGCGGCGCCCGCGTCGTCAACGTCGTAGAGCATGTCCAAGTCGGACGGCAGTGGCAGGGCGCGCTTGCTCCAGGCCGCGGCTGTCACGGTGGCGACCTGCGTCAGCGGGCTCCCGACCAGCTTCTTGAACCGGTACTTCCTGGTACCGGACAGGAACACGACGAGCCCGGCGAGGATGCCGGCGGCGCAGACGCCGTAGCCCCAGCGCCGGCCGATATTGTCCTGCACGTACACCAGCACGGTGACCGCGAGCAGCGCGCCGATGCAGACGAAGAAGTAGAACCAGTTGAAGAAGCGCATCATCTTCTTGCGCTCGCCGTCGTCGGTCTCGTCGAACTGGTCTGACCCGAAGCCCGACACGCTCGACTTGAGCCCGCCCGTCCCGAGCGCCGTCAGGTAGAGCCCCAGGTATAGCACGCCGAGCTGCGTCCCGTTCGCCGGCACGCAGTCGGGGCTCTCCCCCTTTGGGTCTGCGCACGGCTGAGGCCGCAGCCCCGGCGCCGCCGTCGAGATCGTCAGTATCATCACGCCCTGCACTCGGTCACGTACCCCAACGATCAGCACGTGTTCGCGCTACATGTATCACGTACGCATGCGGAGTGTTGCAGGGCTACGAGTGAAGTGGACGAACTAACCATGGCTTGGACGGCCTCGAATACGGCGATGGTGAGGTAGCGGCCGAGGTATGTGTCGGCGATGAAGCCGCCGAGGAGGCAGAGCATGAAGGACGTGCCGATGAAGTTGGTGACGGTGTTGGCGGCGGCGGCATTGCCGAGGTGCATGGTGCCGGTCATGTACGGAACCAGGTTCACCGCGATGCCCAGCGTCGTCATCCGCTCGAACAGCTCCGCGCCTTCCACGCACACCAAAACCAAACCAAGATCAGCAGTCTCGTCGCATACGAACAACAGTGAAATGGCGGGCCGGCCGGTAAATATATATACCTAGGATCATGGCGGCGCATGCCCAGCCGCCGGTGGCGGCGCGGTCGGCGGGGCGGCCCTTGCAGTCCCAGGCGTCCGTGAGGGCCTTGCCCTCCGCCGCGGTCTCCGGCAGCACCGTGGCCATCTCTTCTTCAAGATCAAGTCTCTCGCTCGTGCCGGCCGGGATGGCAAGATGGACCGAGCAGACTGCCGGGACAGGTGGCGCGGAGACGTCGAGACGAGGAGGTTCGAGCTCGAGGGGGGGTGGTGGTGGTGGTGGACTGGTGGGGCTTGCTCGGTCGCTGCCAAGATGCTGCCTACTTATAGGCTGGTGGATCTTTGCATCGGGATTCGGGCTGCTCCGGATCGGAGAGATCCTCCTTTGCTTTGCTATACTAGTTCATGCGGCCGGCTAAGCTGGGCGAGATTAATTAATCGTAATCAGTTGTGTTACGTGGGGGAACCAGTATCTCCTCTACGGAGGACTGTTCTTTTAACCTATGATTTATGGGTCCTTTTTATTGTAGTTTATGATTTTTTTTCAGCTATGACGTACTGTCTAATAAATAATAATCGCTAGCTTTTAATTATGATTTATAAGCTAATATGTCCAAAAGTCAAAAAACAAAAAAAAACAAACCGAATTCTTTCCCATAACTCTGGCACTCGTTTAGTAATTGCGCAATTATTGACTTTGCTTGTTTGGTGAGTGGAATTAGTGGTGGACGAAAAGGTCTTTTTACCTGTTGTACATGGTGGGTCAGAAAGTGAGACGGTTGATTTCGGTGCCTCGCACCGGACGGTGGAACGTTAACTTCGGTACAAACACACTCGGGGCTAGCTAGCTACCATACCAGGGAAAGCGTTTGATGTGCTCATTGATCACTTTAAGGTATGCTTGTTGAAACAAATCAAAATTTTCTTTAAATTTTAGATTTTATTTGAATTTTACATGAATATGAAATTTTGGCAAATTGGGAAGCTTTTCTCGATTTTACGTTTTCCTTTTCAGGAAATCCGCTTTTATCTTTGCCTTGGCGTCTTCTGCCCTAGCGCCATCTCCCCTATTCCCTCTGTCACCCGGCTGCTTGTCGTTCGTGCACTCACTTGCTCGCCATTGTAGCTCCCGTCAAACTTCGCACAGTGCTACGTCACCTTGCCGACCGAGCAATCGATAGCCATCACACCACTCCTTGGCCACGCGCCATGCCACTACCATTGCCGACCTCGTCGCTGCCACCTTGACCACCAGTTGCTCAGCACGCGCTCGACGCCTTAATTCGCCTTGCTAGTGTGCGCGCCTACGTTAGAGAGACGTTGCACACCTCGTGACGCCACCACAACTGCCAATGCTACCGCCACCTCACCAAAGCTCTGCGGCGGTCTACGTTATTTTCCACTCACCAGCCACACTGTGACCATGCCACTATTGCAATATTTCACACACTTTAGAAAATCTGTTCAAGTTAAAATACTAAGTCTTAGGAATTTGTAATTATTCATACTTTTAAAAATGTTGGTTTCAGCAAATAAAATAACCCGAGTCCTCCTTGTTAAACCTTGCATGTATAAATATTACATTCTATGCGATGGCTCGTGGGACATTGTTGCTTGTGCTCACACTCTCTCACAAAATCCTCAGAACCTGTGCATCAAGAGCAGTACGCATATTACAACATTCAAAGAGCTGATGGTGATGAAAATGGTGGAGTTTAGCTTAGGCTCTAGTAGATTAGGTCTCGCCTCAGTCCAGCTAACTAAGGTGGTGTTTGCGTGCATCAATATTATCTAAGGAATTAGGTAATTTCGGTCGTACACAAACCTTCCCTAGTCACTTATCTGTGGCGAAATGTACCCTTCCCTAGTTGCTTCCACTATATTTTCACATTGTATGTAATATATCATTTAGCCTAGTCGAGTCTAATGTAAACTTGACCTAATGTGTTCTCGTAATATTAATGTATGGTACAGTGTACATTCTGTATGAAATAATTTAGTGATGTATCTATGAATATTATATACTGATCAAGGGAATAATGGCTTGACTAAATCTGGATTTGACATAATATCAACAACCTTCTATCCAAGGTTGATCAGGCTGCCATGGATGGGTCGGTCTGATCGTCATAGCCGGTCTGACCATAGGCACAAAGTCGGTCTGACTGGTGGGGCTGGTCTGATCGCAGGTCTAGGACCAGTCTGATCGGTTCCTTGTTCCCAGACATAAAAGTCTCTCGGAACAAAATTCAAATCTCAAGAACTTGCTTAATTATTATCTAAACACTCCAAAGTTTACATGAGACTTATTCAAAGCATTAGGAACCTAAACCAATAAAGAATCACAAGGTTCTTAAGCTAGAGTTTACTAAATTGAAGAGAATCGAATCTAGGTCACAATAATACCAAAAACACTAAAACTCAATTACTTCTTGCTTGTGAGGATCTAAGACATGAGGTCTTACATGTCTATTCTTACATGTCCTAGCAAAATAATTTAAGAAAGAGCTTGGCCTATAATTCTCATGAACCCAAAATCATAAATCTAGCTCAAGAACAAATAAAATCAAGCAAGAATGCAAATAAGAATATGATTGAGATAAATTTTTGATCTATTTTCAATAGAGGATAAAGTTACATACTTAAGGACGATTACAAGGTGCAGTCAAAGCACCACTTTTATTTCTCAACTTTTCTCTCTCATAACCATGGAAGAAGACAAGGTGGTTGAAAAAAAATCTAAACCCTAGACTTGGATATAACTCTTCCTCTCCTTCCCTTTAATAACCAATAACAATTCTAATGGGTCCAACCCATTAAAACACCAGAAAAACCTGTTAAGCCCACTAACATGGGTTTTACACACACACACACACGCTTCTCAAAGTGTTTACAAGACTCAACCTGTAACACCTTAGCGATTGATCTACTTAGCAATTTCATTTCTTCTTGACCTAAACTACTTCTCCTTTGTATCTCCCCACGACACGATTGATCTACTTAGCAATTCCAATATGTACCAACCCGGTATTTGGCCAACTACTAAAATACCTCAACGAAATTTTTAGGTACCTTCCCTTGACTTTGTCTTCACTTTGATCTCAAAGTATCTTTGCATGCTTTGATACGTAGCTCGTAGTGCCTATTGGCTAGCCGTCATGTCTTTATGCATTCGGTCTCTCCCAAACCATCTCTACGTGCATCTACCTTGTCACTTGAAGCACTACATGCACCAACTCGTCTCTTCATGATCCTTATCTTCTTTGTGCTTCACATTTGAGTTATGGAGTCTCACTTGGACTTACATGACTGCTTGGATTTAGCTCCACCATCTAGTCCCGGTCCATTGCCGTCAACTGCTAACATTATCTAAACCACTTACACGTCCAAAGACCAAGCAACCATCTCGAGTATAAATTTTATGCACTTAACTCATGTTGGTCAAAATAATACATCATGCAACTCAACGCAAGCCATCAACGGCACCCATGTCGTGCACCCACTCAAAAACCATTTTTACTGATCTCTGGCCGTAGCCACCAGTCTGACCACACTCCCCGTGGCGGTCAAATCGCTGACTACTGGGCGATCTGACTGCTTAAGACCACCAGAAAATACACTCTCTAGAATTTCGGTTAAACTCAATATAATTTTAGCTCCAGTTTCTAATTCTAGTGGCACCTAATTCAAACTGATCCCTAAACAAATCTACACAAGTGTTTAGTGTTTAATTTTTCAAAAGTCCATGGTCGGTCTAACCGCTCATTTCATGGCGGTTAAACCGTTAGTCATCAGTCGGTTTGACTGTTTGAATCCTGATAGCACAATCTAAAATCTGAATTTTTCTATACTTTTACAAAATTTAAATTCAACTTAAATAAAATACCAATTATTTATCACAAATATATTTTAGACCTTGACATGGTTAATCACCACCCATCTTGCAAGGAAGAAGAAACCTCTCCTCCTCTGCTGAATTCAGGGGCTCCACAGGACCTTTCGAATACTTCCATTACACTCAGATCATCTATATGGAGCATGGATCGCATGAGGACATAGTTTCAATGTACAATAATGTTGGGGTCTAGCTGATCCGAGTACAGACACCAGAGTGGATCATGTTTAAGAGAAATTTGCAGCAGGTTGTTGGTCAGGTGCAGGCCATCCAGCCAGCCAGGATAGCAGCCAGAGTGTATGTGGACCAACTCACCGGTGTTTTGTCCGTTGGTGAAGACAACAAGTACTATTGCATTTTCCAACTACTACTAGTAGTAGTGGTTTCCTAGCGTTAGCAGCTAGCTAGCCCAACCCAGGCCAATCACAGAAATTAAACTCTTACAGTTACAGGGATCAAAACAAAATGAGCACACATGTGAGAACTTCACACCATTGGCCAATCAAGTAACTAGATCAACGACTCTAGCTACTGATCACAGGAACAAAGGTAGATCCAGCAATAGTTCCCGTTCCCCACAAGCGGTCCCTATAAGATTCAGCTCCTAGCAAATTTCTTCTTCTGCCTGCTGAAAAGTGAACTTAAGCTTGATTATTGTATGGTTCGCTAGCTAGGTTTATGGACGAGCTAGCTAGCCCAGATGCATGCAGCAAGAACTAGCTACTTCATGCATGCTGCAGGGTAAAGAATTTTGTTGTGGAATACTGGGAGCAGGTTCTATAAATGCTAATTACATCCAGATGGATCGAGCGATGAACATATATACAGACATAGAAGAACTATCTTGCTGTAAGATTGCTCTCTTATTACCCATTCATCACATCCAACTTTTCTTTTCGATACCTGCTACCTGTGGGACGTTTGACGACAGGCGAAGAGATCCATCGATCGATCGACACTGTCTTGACGACAGCGCACATCGCACGCCCTAAAAATACTCTTCAGACGTCACAACACAACACAAAATATTTATTTTAAACAATTTAAAATAAATTAAACAATTTAATTGCTTCCTTTGCAAGCAAACGTCATACTTGCCACGTGTAATTACACTATTAGCTTGTCATGTACCGCCAAGTCTCTCCCGTCTCGGTTCCACGTAACTACGGTTTACTTGGTCCGTGCAAGTTACCTTGCGTCATCCTACTGTTCGAATTTGCCTTCAACATTCCCGTCTTTTTTGTGCCATGCTTGAGCTCACCGTCTCATCCGGAATCTTTGATCGTTCTGAGTCTCAACTCCTCCATGAGCCTAGCCCTGATCACCGCCGTTGACCACAGTTGACTCCAAGCGACCCTACATATTCAAAGACAAAGAATTCATTTCCAAGCACAAGTTCTTCACAATTTGACATATATTAGCCAAGCCATGCATCATACAATCTTAACCCAATGACTCAGGTCAACCTAATTAAATCTATGACTCAAATTCCAAAATCTCAATATCTACACAAACTGATCCTAATATAGAGCTATCTTTGCAAAGCCAACTAACCACTTTATAGATATTGTAATTGATCATCACAACAATGACCTAGACCATCTCACATGTCCATCAAATGCCGGTGTAGAAACGCAAATGCGTTGTGCAGATCTAGGAAGCTGCCTACAGGTGAATATTGATTCTTCCAGGGAGAGACAGGTCTTACGTACTAGCTGACGGAGATGGGTGTTAAGAGTACGTAGCGTACTCTCCATGTACGCTAGTGAATTTGGAGTTTGGAGGCAAGTTGAGCGTATAAACAGACTTGATCGATCGAGACATGCGTACAAGTAGCCTTTACTTTGTCTTTTGAATTTGGGGGGTTGGTTTAAACCTATAGGAGAGTTTCATTTGTGCTGCCTACAAACATTTCTAAAATTTCCTAGATGGTTATGGTAACACACTAGCCTTTATTATCATATTGTCAATTTACATTAAATTACGCTGCTAACATATAACACATACTGATCTAAATCGGGCATTTTTTAGTTAACTTTTTTTTGGACAAAGTTAGGACAAAAGCCCAAGCGATCGAGGTGCTACACATACATGAGGGCAAGCGGTTATTGTACTACTAGGTTTCTATTGCTTGAAATCATATATAAGTTTTTATTAAACACAGATAAAAACTATAAATTAAATCTAAAAAGAACAAAACCACACCAAGGGAGGGTTCATGCCGCGCCGCGCCGACTGTTCTGGAGCAGAGCCCTGCTCAAAAGAACTTTTTTTTGGGTGGCTTATGGCTGAAAAGGCTGAAAACACACTGTAGCTGACGGAGACTTATTTAGCATAATTAAATTTAAAAATAGAAAAATATGTTAGCCCATCATATATAATGCAAACAAATACGAGAAAAAAAGAACCGATAAAAAAGCTCAAAAAAGTCAAAAGTATAGAAAAACACGAAATTTATGAATAGTGCAAAATAAACCAAAAGCCATAAGCTTAAGTCGAAACGAGCGGGGCAAAATGTCGCGGGTGAGGGCCCGGACCGAGGGTTCGATTGCGTGGGATCCTGACATCCTGTGATGTCACGTTTCGGTCATCTCGTTGGCGTCTCCGCCCGATGTACGGACTTGCTTTCCTTTTCGGACTAGGGACTCCTCAGCTGACTAGGAGTCGGCGTACCGGATCCATGCCGTCTGGCTCCTCATATACGGCTGTGCCACACGATGTTTTTTTCTCTCCTCACAAGTACTACGTGCGTGGACATGGCTCGCCATAGCTATAGCTACTTCGCAAAAATCGCTCACTGTCCCGACGTTGTGCACAACTTTGCCTGCTCCTACGGTGACGAAGACGACGGCTGCACCCGCATTCGCGTCCGGGGCAGCAACACCTTGTGCTGCCCCGGCGTGGCCCTCCGGTTCATCACCGCCATCGACTGCACACGCGGCGAGGACCGCACGTCGCCCGTGACGATCGACTTCGTCAAGAATGAGCCGGACGGCGCCAGCGGCAGCAACCGGCCGCCCACCCTGGTGGCTGGGTTCACACGCGACTATGGCGAATTCATCCTGATCAGAAAGAGGCCGGAGTTCAAGGCAATGGTCGCGGTCGCAGGGTTTCCCCCGGAGTGCGCGCCCGTCGTGGAGGACTTCTGCTTCCGGTCCGCCGCCATGGCCGCGAACTCGTTCTGGAGGAGTGTGGCGATCACCGTGGAGATGGCGTGTAACATCCCAAGAATTTAAAATTTGAAAATATGAATTTCTTGAATTACTTTCGCAATATATTCTATTTGAATTTGGATTTTATGGTATTTTCCTGGGTTTGGTTGAGATTCCATTAAGTTGAATAAATTCATAAAAGACAAAAACAAGCATTAGTAATGCCAAAAAGGGGCTATGCAAATAATGGAAAACAAAAATTTAAAATGCGAATCTGAAAAGATGATCCAGAAAAGAGAGGAGAGAATTGGCCTAAAATATAAAACCCTAATTCTGTAAATGGTGATATAAATAACAAGGAAGTAAATACTTTACGAAAGTCAACAAATGTGGATATATACATAAATAAATAAGTACATGTGTACTTCATCAAATATGGCACCTATAAAATTTATATTAAAAAGAAAGTACAGAAATTTATAGGAGTGAGAAAGAGAGCAAATAAATTGGAATTGTATACATGTATGAAAATACAAATGCCTAAACTAAAAATAAAAAGAAAAGAAATAGGAAAAAGAGTGCAGCCGGCCGGCCACCACGCCCGGCCCGGCCCAACTCTTCCGGCGCCTCCCCCTCGCTTCGTCTTTTTGGCGCGCGGGCCCCGCCTTCCACCCGCGCCGCTCCCTCTGCCCGGTGGCCCCGCACCCGCGCCCGTTTCCTCTCTCTCCCCTGTGCGTGCGCCCGCTCCCTCTCTTCACCGCGCGGGACCGCTACCCCCTCCCTCTCTTTCTTCCTTTCTTCCCCGTTGCCCTCCACGCCTCCTCCCTTTCCCCCTCTGTCTTCTCCTGTGCACGGGCGACGCCGCCGCCTACGCCTCCACGCCACCCCGGCCGCTCCGGCGATCTCCGGCCAAATGCACCGCGCCAAATCACGTCCCCACTCCTCCTCTCCCTCCCCTTCCACCCAATCGGATTTTCGTGCGTCGAGCTCGCCGGAATCGCTTTCCTCCTCACCGCCGGCCGCCGACACCTCCATCTCCGCCGCTGCTCCTCCAGGGCATCACGGCTCGATTCCTCTCTTCAGAAGCATCATCACGCCGCCACGGAGCTTCTCCGAACATCGCCCCGCTCCTTCATGCACCGTAGCGCGCCGGCGACGTGAACCTCCTTTGCGCCGCCCATGGCCATCGCCGCTGGCCCACCGTAGGCACTCCCCGACCCAACCGGCAGCATGGTAAGCTTCACTTGGTCTCCCTTATGCTCACGCGCGCGCTAAATTGCTCCCTCTTCCACGCCGGCGCCACCGTCCCGTTCCCACCTCGCCGCCGGCCGCTCCGAGCTGCCGCCCGCCCACCTCGCCGCCTTCTCGGGTCGCGCCGCCTCCTCCACTGGCTTCCCCATCCCCGGATGAACCCATTTTGCCGGCTACGCCCGCCTCCCCGGCCGCTCCTCGCCGGCACCACCGTCGGCCATGGCTGCTCGAGCCGGCTCCTCTGTTTTGCTCTGTCTACCTCTCCGTTGTTCTAATTAAGCACTGGTACTTTGTCAGGTAGCACCCCGTGTCCATTTGGCTAGACCGAGCACTCCAACGCCACAGTACTGAGGTCCTGAGTTCGACCCCGTAAGGCCGCATCCTTTTATTTATTTTATCTATTGATTTTTCCTACTCCATTTTAATTAAGAAAAGTTCAGGAAAAATAAGAGATAATCTAGGAAAACTAATAAAATTTTAGCCAGGAGATAAAACAAGATTGTTCAATATTGAATTTGGGTTAGTTGCCATATATGAATAGCGAATATGGTTTGAATGATTATTTAACATCTAGGTATTAACTAAAGACATTAATAAAGAAAAAGTGGCTCCGGTTAAGTATCCAAATTTAGTAAAAATAGGAAATGATCCAGGAAAGCTAACAAAATTCATTGAGAGTGTAAATGGGCCTAATAAATATTTAACCTTAGATTGAATGTTACATATTAGTTGCTAATATTCTTCTAATCTTTTGTATGGAACTTAATCCCTAACTTAAGGAATAGTGAGAAATTAATTAGGGATAACATGTAGGTTCAAGCTCTCATGATGTTCTAATAAATAAAGAGTTAGTAAACCATAAGCTATGAACCATTGCATATTAGTAAACGATGTAGAAATTAACCATTGCAAAATTAAACCCTAAAATATTGTCTTTATCCCTATTAACTAGGGTAATCCATTTTTATTGTTAAATAATGTGAACATTAATAAACAAACCTTTAGGCCATGATATTCAAATTGAAATAGAGGCTACCTTGTATGCAACTGACTTATGGTTAAGCTTTAAATAATTATTGATTCATGCTAGCACCAAATTAAATGAAATACATATTTAAATTGGAAAGTCAGGATTCATAATGCAGACCCCACCCTTAGTACATCGCCGATAAATAAATATCAGAAGCTAGATTTAGTTAATAATGACAATTGGTATTTAGATTAACATTTCACATAAAATGATACATACTAAGCCTTGCTCCGGTAGCTAAGTTTAAACTAGAGTTAGAAGTGGAGCTAAGTCTAATAGTAGCTAAAGTATGAGCAAGCTAATAATAGTGCCATTAACTAAATCCTAACACTAGCTTTGGTACATAATAAAATTTAGTACAATTGTATATAAATCAAGCTGGGACCCATACCAAAGGATCCTAATTCGAATTAAACTTAAGCTAGCGATAAATGAAGATACATAAAATATGATAATAGGATTATTAGAGATTTAAATTCTAATTAATTACCATATAAGAATAAATATTGAGCCCTTGCTATTTATCTTAATCTAATTAATAAGTAAAAGCCTATATCAGAGATTATTCTAAAAACTTAATAAAGATATCCAAGTATTATAATACCTTCGACTAAAAGATTTATAGAATAAGTACAGATCTCATCCATCAGTCCAGTTTGCCTTTATCATAACCTGAGTTGCAAGGAATGCATACCCTAAAGATAGAATTTGTACACTAAACTCCTGCACCAGTCTATAGGTCTAACCTGACTCATGGAACTTCCTTGATAAATAACAAAATAATACAAAGAGATTATTAATAGAAAGATCAAGTTATCGTATGCTATTACCAACCTTGCCTCAACTCACCAAATCACCCATTAACTCGTAATAAAACTAAATTGAGTTTATTCGGATTTATTTGGATCTTTTTGAGTTATTTGCTTTATTTGGATTCAGTCGTTTGTCACGTAATTAGAAATCGGGAGTCGTGAAGATTCAATGGATCAAGCGAGATCAAGCTCGAAGTGAAGATAGAGACCAAAAGCTCAAGAGAAAGCATTGTGTGAGCTCAAGATAGCGGTAAACCGCGCCAGGCGAGTTAATACTTTGATCATGTTGAACCTACGTTTTCTGCAAATTACTTTTGTTTAAATTATCAAATTGCATGTTGTTATGTTATATGCAAATACATGTTAATTTAAGATTATAGTTATATCCCATTGTGTACTTGGTTAATATTACCCCTCCTTTGAAATATTTGAACATGTGAACGTTGTCGCCCTAGCACAAATTATAATAGTAACCTTTCGAAAATAAGTCCGTAATTGTATGCCATGCGTAGTATTGTTTAGATACTCATGGGCGCGAGAGCGCCCAACATCACTTTTAATCATGAGAAAAGTTGGTTGGGCAGTCATGGTGGGAATGACTGGTGTATTTTGATATGACTATTTTGTGCTCCCAAAAACCCCAACTTGCTTAATATCTGGGCGGATTGGTTCGATGGTGTGAGAGTGTGGTGCAGTGGAAGCACAAAGTGGTTAGCGGTAGACCGCCCAGATACTACTAAGGACTGAATCTTGTCATGACCTCCCAATGTACAACAAGTACGACCACAAGCTGGCAAAATGTAGGCAGGGCTAACTAATTTGCATCGACTTAGTAAGGGTTGCGCCGGTGTGACCACGGGCGGGTAGAGGATGGCCACATCCTCCGACGTGACGGCGCAAGAGGGGGCTTCTGGAAGGGTGGTCGTACCCGGAGGAAGTGGAAACCTTAGCGGACGTAACCCTACTAGGAAAAGTGCATTGTAAAGGCCCTGTGATAGTCTACTCAACCGCATAGCTAAGGAATCATGTGGGGCAACGAGTGGATTTATCTCTTGTGGGTAAAGTGTGCAAACTCTGCAGAGTCTAAAACTATTCGAATAGCCGTGCCCACGGTCAAGGGCAGACATGGGAACTTAATTAGATATAGTTCTGTTTTAAAAACATTGGAAACTGGGAATGGAAACTTGAAGGGCGAAGGACTGCCCTGGTTTGGAATTGTCCTGGTGTCGTCCCAGTGGTAAGTTAAGCGGCTATAACGCTGAAGAAATTGCTATATGGTGCAGATGCCATGTAACGGTGGATGAAATCTGAATCGATATTAATAATGCATTTCCTTGTACATTATGATTTGGTTCAAATTGCTAGGTCTTAGGGATTTTTAAGTAATTGTATTCAAAAGCACTCTACGCAAAAATAAAATAACCCGAGCCTTCCTTTGATAAGCCATGCATACTGTTTAATTGCATTATGTGTATTGGCTCGCGGAGCACGGGGTCGGAGTGCTCATGCTCGCTTTTGCGACAAAATTCAGAATCAGGAATCAAATCACCTCACCTCAGCAACAAGATTGGACAAGCTGGCCGAGAAGATGACGATGTCAAGGGCTAGGTCGCGAACCTCCAGTTGGCTGCCTGTGGGCATGTCCTGAAGGTCCCACCTGTGTGCTTCGTTCTTCCGCTGCTGCAATTTATCGATTTCGGCCTAATCGGCCCATGTGTAAGTTTACTATTATATTTACGCTTCCGCATGATATGTACTTTGATATTCAGAACTGTAATCTGTGAGCACTATCTACTGATCCAGGGAATAGTGCGGTGGAATCACAGAGGAATCCGGATGTTAATATCTGGGCTCCGACATGGCGCCGCAAGGGAGCCATGTCGACGACGACAGTTCCGACGACGAGGTCGGAGAAGAATGCCCGATCTGCATGGATTCGTGGTTGGCAATGCGGCGGCCTTCTGCTGCCGTGCTCGCACGCTTTCCATCGAACGTGCCTGGATAAATGGGTGTCAAAGAAACAGACGTGTCCATACTGCCGTTGGCCGGTGCCACAAGGAGTCGAGATCCTCCTGTACGAGGACTACCCCGAGCTCGAGGAAGACAATAATTCCGGCGAGCGCCCCCTGTTCCATCGTGCCAGCTGACGGCGAGACCTGGACGACTGAGGGGCCGTTTGAAACGGCTACACATACATGAGGGCAAGCGGCTTTTAGCGAATTTTAGGCTGTAGGATGTCACAATTATTATTGTACTGTTAGGTTTCTAGCACCTTGTGCCAGTTATTAGTATATTTCCAGTGGTCTTATATGTTTGTATTAAAATTTTTATGTGCCCATCATCTTGCCAGCAATTCTTTGTCGCCTATCTATTTCTTACCGTTGGGAAATAATTGAATTACACTAGAAACCGTCTATACGAGAAAATACTAAAGAGGTACAATAGTTGCTGTCCTTTCACAAATAACCGTCCGAATATGGAGTATTGCAAATCTTTGTAGTATTTGTGGCCAATGGCAATATCCGTGTACTAGTTTGTCCGAGTGTCCGTCGTCTCATCGGCTATCACTTTGTCACCGTGTTTTATATAACTGCCGAGAAACATTTAAATTATACTAAAGGTCGGAGCTTAAGAGGCCACTCAGGTGGGCTGAAATAAGCTAGTTTATGATTGAAATTGTACTATAGCTGATTGAAATTATACTATAGCTGATTATAGTTTAAAAAAGATAAAAAAACCAAAAAGTTAGAAAAAAGATGAAATTTAGAAATGGTAAAAATTAAATCAGAAATTAGAATCTCAAACCAAAATGAACAAGATCTAAGACTAAGATGCGCCCCGTTTGAAGACGCCGCCGAGAAGGGCCTGTACCCTCCTCCAAAAACACTTCTTCCAAGCAATATAGCTCTATCTTCAATAGAAAGGGATACGAGTGGTCCACTCATCTTTTTACACTCCGTAAAAATTCGGATATTTACTTGAACAATTTCGACACTCACTCAAGGCTGATTTCAATCAGAGGTAAAAAAATTATTAAATCGGTACCAGAACTCAAAAACGTGACGAAAGATTTGCGTTGTTAGAGAAAATGATTGAAACACTGCGCAACTCCTTGAAGGAAATCCGGACGAGTTCTGGTTCGGTACATTCGCTTGTTCTCAGCCGTCCAATATAGCTCATCCAACGGTTTTCATGATCTTAACACCTCCGGTGTCTCTGAGTGGTGTGCAGGAGTGGTGCTAGGTAAAGTGGGCAAAGAAGTAATTTTGATACTGTAAAAATACCATGCTTATTGGCTGGAACTGCACTGTGCTGATCTTTGTTCAAACTTAAACTCCAGTTTAGGGATTGAATGGGGATAGGTCTGGATATCAAAATTTTTGGGATACATGAAGTAAGGAGCAGTGGAGAATGTAGATGTTTAACGTAGTAATTTTTAGCCTCAGAGACAAATCTGGTGGTGTGCTTTAACATGGTAATTGCCCATGGATACTTTACTTAGAATTGGCACAATATAAATCTGGTCGAGATGAGAAGACCTGCGAAATCATTAGAAATTGAAACAATATTGAAAAATTAAACAACGAAACTGCAATTAATGAAGAACATATAGAACACGTACCTATAGTGGGCCGAATCAATTGTACAGTTATACCCCTCGTTAATTAACGGCTAGATGTAGTGGAGGTGTTAACACCTCCAACACCTCTATGTGGACCGAACCAAACTGTGTGACCAGTAGAGGGGATGAGGTTGAAGAAATGGAGCTGGTAATAGGAGAGATAAGAGAGGATAATTTAGCAAAGGGAGAGAAAAACATGTTCATTGAACACCAGAAAAAAAAGAAGGCGCTCCCCTAAACATTTCTGCTAGCTCAAAGGAAGTCGAGCCCCTTCTAGAGCGAATGGGCTTCGACATCCGGTTATCGTGGTTCTTTCTCCTCCGTTTCGATCGCTTGCTCTCGTGCTTGCTACCGATGATTCACTTGTTTAACTTGACCTTGAGGAATCACTTCGCTCATAAGAGAGGCAAACGAGCTTGTACAATTATAACCACCGTTCTATTAGCGAATAAACATCGGAAAAATTGTATTATATCTTTTTTTTTCTAGGGCGGAAAAGATGTATATATATCTAGTAGTTGATCCCGTGTCTGCACCGCAACATTGCCGTGCAGCATAGCTCCACAGCTGGGTGTGTCAATTAGTTTAGCTCGATCACGTACTTCGTACGTACGCGCGTATTGTTGGTTTGTTTTGGTTTGGTTTGGTTTGAAGGCTACGGATCGACCCCGTTTACTTGTATCGTATGTAGCTTAAGCTATTTTGGTCCATGTTGCATGCACGTTCCTTTTGAGTAGGTGCTTGTTCGGCTGGACGGAGCAATGATATTTTTCCCTGGGACGAGTGTTACGAATTACTCCTCTGATTCCGAATGTAGGTCGTTTATGGCATTTCGATCATTAATTTCTATAAAAATATGTTATTTTAAATAAAAAATAATTATATATTATAGATATATATATTTTATGATGGATCTAATAATACAAATTTCGTATTGTCAATCTTGGTAACTCTTTATATATTGATAGTTAAACTAAAAAATATTTGACCAGCCCAAATTCTGAAACAATTTATATTTGGAATCGGAGGGTACGAGAGAGAGAGCTAATTCAAATACTCAATTGTTTCTAGTTGAACCTATTTTCCAAGGAATTATATACAAATGCTGATAATGGTGTTCAATGTTCATCATGGCCGAATGATGTGACTTTGTAAAATTAAGATATACAGAAGCATTGTCCTCGTGCCTGTGAAAAGCGAGAGAGAGAGAGAGAGAGAGAGAAGCAGATCAACGATCTCATCCAAAGTTGAACCCAAAGTTCAACCATATCTAGGGTTATTCGTTCGGTTTATAAGATTCGGTAAATACGGTTTGTTCAATAAATACGGTTTTAGTATTTTGGAAAATACGGTATTTTTTAGAATACGATGTGGTATCGGTAAATACCATTTTATTTCGGTTCGGTATCGATTAATACCAATTTTACCAAAGTTTACGCGAATTGCTAAACTCCAATTCTCCATTTTAGAATCAGAAATAATCAGAATAGCAAACTAGCAGTGGCAGTCGGATAGCAATGCATCACATTCACAGGCTCACAGCATCCTACACACTGTACACACTACACAAGTACACAGGATGCAAGGGGCGTCCAGGAGTGCCCTGGTTGGAACCAGCATTTGACTCCCCAGCAACCTCACCGAAATTGACATCAACAGTCATTCTGGGAGCCTGTCTAGAAACAGAACTTCCATCAGTTGTGTTTTCTGAAGGCTGAGGCATGGCAGCGCGCAACGAAGCCTGCATGCTACGCGTTCTGATTTCTTCTTCGACATTTAAAATCATGGAGTAAATCATAAGTTTATCATTTATATTTTAGAAATAGGCGTATTACTTTCACAAATCTATATGAAGTACGTCTTGAAAAAAATCTATATCTAGCAACGTCAAACAATCAACGAGAAGATTCATATACACAGACTAATTCAATTAAGTACCCCCATCCATAATCCGGTCATTATCTCTTCCACTTTGGGAAGGCAACACTGGAACTGTCTAATCATGCTGTATAGCATTTGGAGACATGGGCCGGTCGGGGCGTCGGGCCATCGGTGGGCCGAGACCGAGACCGCAACGCAGAGCTGAGCTGCAGCGCGAGACGGGCGGTTCGGTTTTTTCGGTTTTGCCTCGGTTTTTACCAAAAAACCGAATTATACAAATACATATTTTTTAGCTACCGAACCGAATACCGAAAACCGGTCAAACCGAGTTGACCGGTTCGGTTTTTCGGTACGGTTTTTTCGGTTCGGTTTTTTTGCACAGCCCCATATCTATCAACTCCACATCTCCATCCATGATCTCATCCTCTTCTCCTGCCATCAATCCAACTAGCCTCATAGGCGCGGCGTCACGCCGCGCCAGCCACCGTGTGTACCGAAGTAAAAGATGCGATAATTCGTGAGGGTTTTTTTTAAAAAAAACGAGGGCGCATGTGTATTTTCGGAAAAGTCAAAGGTCTTTTTCGTAAAAAACGAGGGCACATGTGTATTTTCGAAAAAGTCAAAGGTTTTTTTCGTAAAAAAGCGAGGACCTGTACGTAAGTAAACGAGGACCCGTACGTAATTTAGAAAACCGCGGGGGGCTATCCTGCAAAGTGGAGGGGCTAAAAAAACTGGTAGGGATTTCGCAAGAACCGAGGGCCTTTATGTAATTTCCGGAAAACGCAGGGGCTTTTTCGCAAAACGGCTCCCCCGACCGTACGGGAATTCGGCGCCACGCGCCGGGCGCAGCGAACGCAGGGGCGACGTAGCCGCCTCGCCCGGCCGGGAATCCCCCCGCTAATAAGAAGGGTATTATTCCCTCCATTCCAATCAACCATGCAATTTCCATTTGACTTGGCAAGGACAGCTACATGCTTTGGAGAGCTCAATTCTTGCCATACCTTCGGAGTTACAACTCCTTGGATATGTAGATGGTACTCTTGAGTGCCCTACCAAGATGATCACGACCACAACAGAAGCAGATGCATCCCAGGTCGTGAATCCGGCCTACGTGACCTGGTACAACCAGGATCATATGGTCCTTAGCGGGATTTTTTTCTCGCTAACCGAAGACATCCTAGCTCACGTCATATTCATGTCTACCTCCCAAGAGGCCTGGCTAGCATCGGAGTGGATGTTTGCATCTAGATCAATGGTGAGAGTTGTCCAGACAAGGATGCAGATAGCCAGCATGAAGAAGAAGGTTCTGACAACCACAGACTACTTCAAGAAAATGAAGAATTTTGCAAATACCCTATCTGCCATTGGTATGGCTCTCAGAGAAGATGAGATAAGTTCATATATTCTTGTTGGTTTGAGATTGGATTATGATCCATTAGTAACTTCTATAACCACAATATCTGAAAGCATTACTCTAGATAATATTTATCCTTATCTGATGAGTTAGGCATTGTAGACTGGCCCGAATGTGCTGATGATTCAAGGAGTACAGGAGGATATGTTATATATCTTGGAGCCAATCTTATCTCATGGAGCTCGAGGTAACAACTCACGATGTCAAGATCTAGTACAGAAGGAGAGTATAAATCAATTGCAAATGAAATGGCCAAAATCATGTGGATTCAAGCTCTTCTGGGTGAACTTGGTATCTCATTACCATGGGTGCCTTATTTTTGGTGTGATAATCTAGGAGTTATTTATTTGACTACAAACCCTATCTTTTATGGAAAAACAAAGCATATCGAGGTTAACTACCATTTTGTTCCAGAAAGAGTTGCACGCAAGGATCATGTTATGGATGTCCTCACCAAACCGCTAACCTTACAATTATTTCAGAGATTCAAAAGCAATCTGAATGTCTCTTCTCCCCGTCCAGATTAAGGGAGGATGTTAGAAGTAATTGATACAATCCATAGTTGATATGTTAGTTGATATTCGTAGTCTATATGCTAGCCAACAATCGGTTATTGCTATCTCTGAATATCTTGTATGATATCTGAAGTTTCCCTCTTCTGAAGATTCTGAAGATTGTAACAGTCACGTCAATAGTGCGGCATGTAGCTTGTAATCCGTGTACTGTTCGCCATCCGAAAATCCTTCGGCTGCGTATCGTCACCGTATTAAAGCCGGGGGGTTCCGGCCCCCACAGCCATCCACGTCGCCCCCCGCGTCTTGGCCGGCCGGCGCGTGTCCAGCGAATTCGCGTACGGCCGGCCGAGGCAGTTCCCTCCGGTTTTGCGAAAATTACGTATAGGTCTTTTTTTCTCGCGAAAAGGTCCCTACAAGTTTTTTCTTTGCAAAAAAATTTTGGATTGCGCCCGGCGGGTTTCCGAAATTACGTATAGGTCCTTATTTACTTATGTACAGGTCCTTGATTTGTTATCAAAAAACCCTTTGATTTCCCCGAAATTACGTATTTGTCCTTGATTTTTTTTTACGAAACTCCCTGCGAATTATCGCCTCTTTTATTTTGGACCACACGGTAGCTAGCGCGGCGTGCGCCGCGCTTATATGCAGCTAGTAAATAGAAAAACAGAGAAGCGGCAGAGCAATCAGATTGATTGCGCCAAAACCGAAACCTTCAGTAATTCTTTCACTTGCCAGTGATAGCATTTCACATCAATTATCAGCTATGCATGTCGGCACACCAAATGACAACTGAAACGCGAAGTGACGAGTAAAGATAGGGTACAATTGGACCCAGCTTTGTGACGTACGGCGGCTAGCTAGTGCGCGCTACTGAGAACTGCAGCACCGTCGCTGTGATGAACACTGAACACATACAAGTATACCACAACACAACACCGCAAACCTATATCCATCCCGTGACCTCATGGTCGTACACTATACCGGCCGTGGATTAAACTGCCAATTAGAACCTAGGGATTCCGCTAATGACGGTGCTTAATTTACCCTAGCTGCACCTCTGGAAATGGATTAGTTTCAGCGATAAGCCACCTAAAAACGAGTAAATTAAACCTCCAAATGACACGGCCTGACGAAACCCGTCTGCATGCTGTGCCTGCCAAGGTCCAAGCAGAAACCAGTGCACACCTAGCGCACGGGTTGAAATCGGCCGGCGTTTTGGTGAATCCATGCATGTGTTATCCAGTCACGGCTTCTTGTCCCATTTGACCCATCTCCCGAAGAATATTATGATACTACCATTTCTGCTTCATTTTACTGTGCTGTTCTGCCACCCCTTACTCGTGGCGATCTCAATATAACGCCAAGATCTTCCCTCCACTTGGAGACTCACACCTGCAGCTGCAGACTTGCAGTGCGTGCTTGCTTGACTGCTCGTGACCAATGGCGTCCAGGGCGTCAGCTTCCTGTGCCCTCTTCCTTGCCCTCAACCTCCTCCTCCTTGCGGTGACCAATGCCTGCCCTTACTGCGGCCCGGGCAACCATGGCCACGTGAGCGGCGGCGGGAGTGGCGGCTATGGAGGAAGCGGTGGCGGCGGCAGTGGCGGCTATGGAGGCGGGGGCAGCGGTGGTGGCGGGATCATCGGCGGCGGGGCCGACGGCCGGACGAGCGGATGGTACGGCAAGTGCTCGACGGACGCGCTGAAGCTGGGCGTGTGCGCGAACGTGCTGGACCTGATCAAGGCCAAGGCCGGCGTGCTGGCGACGGAGCCGTGCTGCCCGCTGCTCGACGGGCTCGTCGACCTCGAGGCGGCCGTCTGCCTCTGCACCGCCATCAAGGCCAACGTGCTGGGGCTTAACCTCAACATCCCTATCCATCTCAGCCTCATACTCAACTTCTGCGGCAAGGGTGTTCCCACCGGCTTCATGTGCGCTTAAGCTCACATCAGATACATCTCCCATGTGCGTACACAATTGTGAGCGAACGTGCAAGCATGCGTGCGTGCATGGGGGGGGGGGGGGGGGGGGGGTTAATAATCTAATGTTGCCATGGTTTATTAGTTACTGCATACCAACTGCATTGTTTCGATCGTAGAATTGAGTTGTAGCCAGTACTAGTTTTCTTTTCATTTTGGTGGCCGGGTGTAGTATCAGTTTGTGTTATTGTGAGTCTTTAATTCCCTATTTGGATTCGAAACATGGCACCTAGTTTACGTTTTCTTTTCAAGATATATGTAGTTCTCTACTGTTCTTTAAATTTTCAGTATCATGTCATCTAGAAAATATGCATCCGGCAGTGAAAAAAGAAAAAAGAGGAAACGAATAGATGAGTTGATAGAATCACAGAGGGGATCCATTGACAAATTTTTTAAAAGTAATACGAGCAATTCAAAAAATCCTGATGAATTGGCGATAGTTGCTGTGGAGGAAGATGCTAATGTGAATCTAGAAGATGAGGGCCCTATGGAAGACCATGTCAACATCAACACAGATGATAACAATGTGAGTGATCATGAGCATATATTTAATTCATCTGCTATAGAATCTGCTAGTTTTGATGAACCAGTATTTACTAGAAATATTTATGATCCGATAAATTGGGGTAATCTTGATAACAAAGCAAGAGATATATTAGTGGAGAAGGGGCCTATAAGAGAAGAAAATATTGAATTTCCTTTGGATGACAACTCAAGACATTTTTCGTACAGTCATTGCCAAAGATATTGCAGCTCAAATGAATGTAGAGCCATCATTTCCAGTTAAACGGCGTGTTCTTAGGAAGAAACAGTTTGATGAAATTGATTGTGATGAAGCAGTTTTGCAAGCTGAGAAGGAATTTGAAGTTAATTATTTTTTTGTTATGGTTGATATGGCAATCAATTCATTGAAAAGTAGATTTCAAGAACTCCAAACATTCGGAAGTATATTTGGATTTTTAATGAGTTCAACAACATTGAAGTCATTGGATCGAACTGAATTAAAAGAATGTTGTACAAAATTTGCAGAAATTTTCTCTCTAGATGGTTCATCTGATGTTGAGTTAAATGATCTAATTTCTGAGTTAAGTGTTATGCAATTGACTTTATCAGATAAACCAATGTCTGCTATGGAGATCTTTGAATTTGTCAGAGAAGCGGATTGTTATCCTAATATTTCTATTGCTTATCAGATTTTATTTACTATGCCTGTGACTGTGGCATCAGCTGAAAGAAGCTTTTCAAAGTTAAAATTGTTGAAGAATCATTTAAGGTCAACAATGTCTCAAGAGAGGTTAAACGGTTTGGCAACTTTATGTATTGAGAAGAAATTATTGGATGAGATTGATATCAATACCATCATCAATGACTTCGCATCTAGAAATGTTAGAAGGAATTTTTAAGGTAATATCTATAAACTCTTTGATATGAATTTTTCTTTAATACATAACGCATTTTAAGTGTTTGTTGGTAAAATTAGATACATATATATATGTGTGTGTATAGATTTATATTTACATATTTATACTAGAGTCCATATTTCTAGTTTCGCCTCGGGCCCCTAAAATCCCAGGACCGGCCCCGGGCGTGCCCACTGGCCGTTCCACTGCTCCTAAGCACGCACGTACTTCCTGCTCATTTGCTGCATGCATGGTTCCGATCGAAGATCAGAGAGTGCTTCGTGCGCGGCCGGTTGTGAATTTGTTTGATCCATACATCCTGCTGTAATGTTGATTTTTCCCTTGTTGTTAGCGATCTTCGACTGTTGATTTTGTTCTAAGATTTCAGAGAATTCGTTGTTTTTACCTGCGCAAATGTTGCACTGTTCTACTGCAGTGCAGTGCTCCTGCATCAGTGATGCACCGATGCGTCACCACACACCAGCCTCACTGTGTGCACCGGCCAACTGTGCATTCGATCTGAAGTGTAAACGGGCCACCTTTTAAATCTATTGGGCATTGCTTAATGTTCTTAATGCGTCCTACTGTGACTTATGGGACGACAAATGTAGCATTTGATCCACATTCCTGACAAGCTACGGCAGATCGTTTGTTGGGGTAGGAGATGGATTATAGACCGGTGGGAAAACAAACTAATGGCCAGACCATATTGGATGTGTAATTTAGTACACATGGCCTTGAAATGAATAGCCCAAATTACAATTCGTCGATTTACATACTCCATGGATAACTCAATTCACTGATATTCACAACTGTGATTCATAAATATACATATACTCGTACCCATGAAAAACTCAGATTAATTACAACCATAAATACACATGCACATGAATAACAAATCGCAAATGGATGCCCCTATGCTAGCCCCAAGAAAATAAATATTTGCGTCAGAAAATAACACAAACCGGCCGGCGGGGAACCGCATCTCGATCTCTTGATCATCCTCTACTTAATTTATTTCGGACACACGTACATTTGAGCAGGTCGGATCAGATCTCCCGTCATGCATGATGATACAAGCCTTGCGTCTTAATTTATGGTGGGTGAGTGAGTGGTAGTGTTCTTCGTATCGATCTGGTGATCAAAAACACCAACCAGCTGATGTTGCAATGGCCGCCGGGACGACTCCCAGGTCAAGCTTCTGCTTTGCCTGGGTTAAATTTGCTCGAAGGCTCAATTCCTGCATCTGCAGTGCAAGAGAAATTAAGCAAGCAGCACTAGTACACATGCATGTACGTATCTTGTCAATACCATTCCGGTGGACTATACTCGTTTGGCTCTTAAAATATTATGTTCCGGTACCAGATTATACCAGTGTACCGGACTTTAGGCCCTGTTTGTTTCCACTTAAGATTATTATAATCTAGCTTATAATTATAAGTGGAAACAAACAGCCCAGATTATAATGTAACTTATTATAATCTAATAGCCCAGATTATTATAATCTAATAAGCTCAAAAAAGGAGCTTATTTCAGCTTATAGATCCACCTTTTATCTTAATGACCATAAAACTTTAGAAATATTACCCACCTTTGCCATTCATCCATCCCCCAACTCCCGTGCCTCTCTCTCAAGGGCATTGTAGTCTTTAAACATTCGAATACAACAATCCATAACTCTGATAATCCAGGCTGCCAAACACCTGACAGCTTATTTCCCACCAGCTTATTATAATCTAGCTTATATAATCCCCCACCTATAAGCTAGATTATAATAATCTTAAGTGGAAACAAACAGGACCTTAGTGTGTGTATATGTTTACTTATATGTACACCAACTTTTAGTTATAATATTACTCTAAATACATAGTAGTAGTATCAAATATAACATATAGTTTACTAGATCGTATTATCAATTCCATCGGTATGACTGGTATTATCCAATATTAAGATCAATATAGTTGGTATTGATCGATATCGGACCGGTATAGCCGATACTGACCGGTATAGAAGGTGGTACAGGCGGCGAATTAGTATATACGGGTCCTACCGGCTGGTACCGGAAAGTTTGGTCTGAACCATTTCTCTCCTTTGCCCAACCGGCTCCTGCTGGTGCGTGTCTGTACGCTGCAATTTGACCAGACAGATCCAAGAAATCCATGATGAACTAGGAGACAAGGCGATAATTAATGGAGGCAAGGCGCAACAGCATGATGCACGTACGGGAGTATGGTACTAAGTAGCTGACAACTAAGAAGCAAGGCAGTGCTCGGAAAGGCGGAGTATCTGACAATCAATCCAAGGCTTACTGCCACCTTTTGTTCTGGTGAGACATCACCCGGAGCTTAAAAGCGACCACGTACCCACCTGTAAGCTAGAGACGATCCTGGCCAGCCGCATCGCCTCCTCCAGGGCCTCGATCTCCTTCTGCATCGTCCTCGCGAGCTCGCCGAGGGCGCTGCTCGTCACACCAGCCTGCTGCATGCACAGTCAAACAACAGTTACCTCTCGATCGATCCATCGATTACTACTTGTAATCTGCGTTGCTTAATATACTGACAGATACATGCAGGAATTAAATCGAGGGAATTCTGCTTCTGCAGTGTTTAATCGATTACTGCTTGTAACCTGCGTTGCTTAATATGCTGACAGATACATGCAGGAATTAAATCGAGGAATTCTGCGGTGTTTTATTTGTGCGTGTGTACCGTAGCATAGAACATGGCGGCGTTGGCTTCGATCTCATTCACAGTGCCCGCACAAGAAAGCATGGTCTCGTGCAACGGCTCCAGGTCGACCTGCAGGTATACGTAACTTGAGTAACCGCCGGTTGGTCAACGGGTCAAACCTGTCGGAGAGAGGGGAGAAGCAGTGTAAAGGCCTATGTGCTGCTGCACACTGTGGGAGAGGAGGGAGTACTTGGGCGCCGTCGGCTAAGGGGAGGGAGGTGCAGGCGGCGGAGAGGACGCGGCCGAGGTCGGCGACGGCGTCGGCGTGCGGCTTGGCGAGGGGCTCCAACGAGGCGAGGAGGGGGAGCTGCGGGCGCAGCAGCCTGGCCAGCTTCAGCTTCTGCCGCCGCCGCCGCGCCACGATCCGCTTCGCCGCCTGGATGTTGCGCAGCTCCGCCACGCGCAGCCACGTGTAGAACAGCTTGTTCTGCATGAGGCATGCCCATCAAAAACAAACCAAGCACTAGTTATGGCATGTAAGATCAAGAAACCGAACGGCGATGCGTGCATGGCTCAGTCTCTCACCTCGGCGGCGGAGGTGGCGCGGGCCATGGCCTTCTCCATCCGGGCATTGGCGAACCGCCACTGCAGCAGCCGCGCAGTGAGCAGCCGCGCGCGGTGCGCCGCCTCCTCCTTCTCCGGCTCCTCCTTCTTCCGCGTCATCATCTCCCTCAGCGCGCCCGATCCTCTCCCGGCGTCCTCCGACGATCCCCCGGTGCTCCGCCTCTGCCTCGGCTGCTCCCACAGGCCCGTCGCAGCAACGCCCGGCTCGGGCAACGACCGCCGCGGGGACGTCACTGTGGCGTCCGCTCCGAGGACGCTGTGGACGGTGTTCTCCTTGCTGCTCAGCGCCCGCCGCGGTGGCGCGGCGTCGTCGGCGCTGGGCTTCTTGTAGCTGAAGGAGGCCGCCTTGCGGAGGGAGCGCGCGAAGATGGTCGACGAGAAGAGCGGCGCGGGGCGCATGCCCTCGTAGACGAATGCTCCGGCGCCGGCGCGGGAGGTCGCGCTGGGGCTGCGCGCCAGGCGACGCGGGGACGCCGCCGTCAGCAGCCGCGGGGTGCTTCCACCGTTGGAATCCATGGACGATAAATATATATATAAATAAATAATAAATAAGGATAAATTAGTAAATATAATTGAGTTTCGTCGATCGATCAGTGCAGGTACATTTGCTCACAGGAGCCTAAATACTAGAGGAGACAGAGATAGAGCGAGCAGAAGCATGCACTAGCCAGATAGATAGATAGATAGATAGATAGATAGATAGATAGATAGATAGAGCTCTTGAGCTTGGAATTGAGATGCATTTTGTGAGGGCATGCCACTCCTCATGACACGATGTGAGAACTAGATGTAAGGATATGTTGGGCAAATGGTGGGGTTTGGTGCGAGAAAGGGAGAGGAGAGCCATTTTTAGAGTGCTGGTAAGCCATGGCGACCTAAAAATAGGCCAGTTTGGCCGTGCGCACGCTGCAATTTCTCCTCTATTCACCCTCGCACACGCACACTTGACAACTCGAGAAGGCAGGGAGAAAGAGAGATGTCAACGTTGGGAGAGATAAACTGGCCTTTTTACGTGAGATTTTTGCAAGCATGCTCTACCTATCTTTCGAAAGAAACTTGTAGCTATATATATATACTAGTCACATAGGCGTGGCGCAACGCCACGCCAGCCACCGTGTGGACCGAAGTAAAAGAGGGAAAAATTCGCAGAAAAAAGGAAGCGAAGGGGGTTTTTCGAAAAAAATCGTGGGCCTTTTCGCAATAATAGGAGACAAGAGGGGTTTTTTCGGAAAAAACCGAGGGCCTTTTTGGAAGAAGCAAGGGCCTGTTCGTAAATACGGGAAACCTCGGGTCGCTATCCAGCAAAAAAAATATGCAGGGGTTTATTCAAAAAAATGCAGGGACCTTTTCGCAAGAAAAAAGGACCTATACGTAATTTTCAAAAAACCTGAGGAAATCACCTCGGCCGGCCGTACGCGAATTTGCTGGCCACGCGCCGGCCGGCCGAGTGCAGGGGCGTGACGTGGATGCCCTGGCCGCCCCGGAACTCCCCCGGAAATGTAGTCGGTATGATATATATATATATATATATATCTGACTCCACAAACTTTGGTAACTCCAACTTCAACTTCGATTTTATTAATAACTACTTATGATACCTTTTTTGGCACATACCCTTATCTCAAGTTTTTGATCAAACTAATCCATTGACACAAACTGTTCATGGGCGAAAAGTGAGTTGTTTGGGTCTTGGAGGATTGACGGGGAGGACTGCAAGTTTTCGGAGCCGAGATATTCATCCGAGTCACTATGGGCGTATTTGTCCAATTGATACGTCCGAAGGAATCAATGTTGGACTTACTGGATCCTTAGCTATTCATGCGAGAATTGACCACTGGTGGGGATCCATAGAGAGTCCATTTTATGAAATATCTGAGAAAGCAAAAGAAAAAAAAAAGAGAAACATGTGGTTTATTTATCACCAAATAGAGATGAATATTATATGATAGCAGCATGAAATTCTTTGTCTTTGAATCAGGGTATATAGATAGATAGATAGATAGTGATCCAAAGTCAAAATCATGAGTTACGTTGTATCCAAGAAGGATTGAAGGAAGATGTACAAAATAAAGGAGGAAAATGTGAAGCATATGGTTCGACCATGGTTAGGCCCGTTAATAGTGAATTAAACGTGGGCCTTTACCAGAACTCTGAAACTGCCCAGATAGTGTAGTGTAGCTAGGGTGAGGCCCAACCTAGTAGTGGCCCTCCTCTTAGGCCCATTTTGTTTGGTCTTACAAAAGTTCTGGTGATCTAGGTTCGATTCTTATCTCTCTAACTGACGACTAAAGTTCGATTCTTATCGACTACGGATTAGCTGGGTTGCTTTGTGTATATTCTGTCCCAACCCTCTCAGGAAAAAAAAACTGAAGATAGCAGTATGACATTGCGATTCTCCGAACAAGAATAGGAGGTCCTCGAAAGGGAGGCAGGGGAGAGGAAGAACTGAAAAGGAATCTCCGACTGGGTTCTTGGGCTCGCATGCATGTGGCGTTGTCGTGCATGCCCATATGCCGATATGCGCATTGTTCTAGGTTGGTTGACCTTGCGCTAGGTGCCACCGTCGATCGACCAGAAATCCTCAATATGTTGAAGCGAATCCCTGACACTTCCGGCATTAGTTAACAATGGCAGTAAGAAGCTAACCTAAGACTATGAGGAATTCTTTAAGCTTCTTCACATGAACACTGGTGGATCGATTAGGCGTCACATGTAGGAATGCCACCGGCTCGTGCTTCAAACCCACCAGAGTCTGAGCCTGCACTCCAATCTGTCAGTTGCAGTGCCGAAGCTAGAAAGAAAATAGAGGGTGAGCTCAACGCATACTGGTGGTGAGAAACATTGGCGAAGTCGTACTCCTCGAAAACATAGTAGTCTGCACGTGAAAAGCGGCTAAAATAAAATAAAATCAAATAAAATCATCAAATTATAAAATAAGTACTGAGGGGTAGATTGTGAGCTTAGATGAATTTAAGAATTCGAATCAATTTATTCGGAGTTCAGACGGCAGAGAACGAGTCATCGGTAGGTTTGCCGGAGAAGAAAATACAAAAAAAAGATAAAGTAGAAAATATTCCAAAGAATATTCCTTTCAGCTGAAAATTAAAAAATGAAGCTGATAAATGGGCCATTTATGCAAATGACTGAGAGAGGGAAGCAGAGGAGAAACAAAGCAGACAACGGCAGCTCTAGGGGCGCCGTCGCCAACGAGTAGCGCGGGAGGCTGGGGCGAACGACAAAACGGGTTGGAGGGGTCTTGGGGAAGTGGTGGGAGGCAGCGGCGCGGTCGAATTGAGGCATGGAACAAGTAGAGGAGGTGGTGGAGATGGTGTGCGTGTGAAGAATTCAAAAATGGCTCACAAGAGACAGAATCGACGGTGAGGGGCAAATTCGGCTGATTTTAGAAAAAACTTGATTCCTAGCGATTGCCTACACGAAAATCAAATTAACTTGGAGGACGTGTTGCTTTGATGCTAGAACAAGAGATGACGCAAATGGTTTCGTCAAAAACTCACCGGAGAGAGAGATTGGAGTGATGGAGCACAGTAGCGGCACGGTCGAGCGCACTAGGGTTGGAGCAATGGTGGATCTGGGACTTGGGCTAAGTATGTTATAGTCCGAGGCCTATGAACAAAGGTTTATAAAATTTTCTTGAAAAATCACTAAAAATATAGATTCAACCCAAATATTGTTGACCTAGCTCGAGGCTTGAGCTTGGCTAGCTCTGTCCCTGATAAAGCTCTCCGTGGCTCCGACCTAGTCAGTTGCATTCGGTTATCACGCATGCCTGATCGCGACGGCGCGACCGGCCGGCCTTATCCATCGGTCCGGTGATCTTAGTTTTCATCGCCGTCAATTTTTCTTTGGGTCTTGATCAATGAGTGGGCAAGTATAGTTGTACTCATACGACGACATGGACATACATGATACATGCAGCGGCCAATTGCGGCGACCGGGCAAGAAGGCCGGCCGAGTCAGCAGTGACATGCCGCTGCCGCGCGCGCGTGCTTGATTCGCAGTGGCACGGTCAGAGGACGAGTGCGTGCGTGCCTTCCAAAGTAGCCGGACAACGACTCAATCCTGCAAGGACACCGGCCTGTTTTTTTTCCTGTGGTTTATGGTTTTTGGTTGAAATTTTTGAATTTTGGCTATTTACGATACAGATTACGGAGAGATAGATACTCACTTGTGATTTTGGTTGGTATAAATATTAGGCTTTTAACGTGTAGATCGTTTAACTTGTAGATTTCGTCTTGAGAAAATACTCCGTTTGAAAGTTAGGTACTGTAGCAAAAACCAGTGGTTTGTAAAGAACATGCCCGAATTCGCCTGGTAATAATACTAGTGAGTACTCCAGAGGATCACGATCACTCAGTCTCTATGAAACGGCCCGGCTACCCTCCACTAATCTTATTTGTGTTGCTTTGAATTCTTTCACACGGGATGTTGATGCTTCTGCCATGGAAACCCAAATTCTAGCACACCGAGATGAGCCGGCACTTGGAACGCCAGGAAACTGATACCGAGACAGAAAAGAACAAGAGGAAGCCAGGGGTCCGAGTTGGGAAGAATCCTGCGTGTTTGGGCCGATCTGAGGGGGGTGTTTCCCCTGCGTCAGATTGTTTTCCAAGGAGGAGTCCAATCGCCACAAGATCTGTTTGGAGGTAAGGTAGAAACAGTACGTATCAGCCAAGGAATTTGGAGCCGAGGCTCGTTCTTCTCTGTTTGATCGTGCACGGAGGAAACTAGCACGGTGCACGTTCCTTTCTCTCCGAGCCATGGGGTGGGTCCACCAATGACCAGAAGACCGAAGCAAGGAAAGAAGATCCATATATTCTGGTCATTTGTTTATTTAAAAAACAAAAAAAGATGGGCTTGACTTGGAACGAGTTCTTAGAGTGGTGCATGACTTCAACATATAAAAGTTAAGGTAAAGATTATTAATTTAGGGTGACTCATATCTAATCTTTTAAAATTTGGAAAGGTGTACTATAAATAGTAAAAAATGAATCCTACTAGTAGGATTAGGACTTGGAGCCAAATGACTTCAACAGATAAGAGTTAAGGTAGAGATTATTGAGTTAGAGTGACTTATATATAGTATTTTAGATTTTAAAAATATGTTCTATAAAGAGTTGATGAATTCTACTAGAATTACGACTCCTATTTAAATTAGGATTTCTACTTTAAATTAAAGAAAGGGTAGGAAAGACTATATAAACCATGGGGAGGAACTAACCAACAAAGTAACTAAGCCTACTCATCCAAAGCAGAGGACGCATGAGAAAATTAAATGCTAGGATATTATTTAGTACTAGATTCTTATATAGTGAAAGGATATAAGAGTTTTAAAAGATTCGAGAGGGTTGTGAATCGGTGATAATCCATTGTATTATTTTGAGGTTGTGCTTGAAAAATTTATAGCCGGCTTCGCTAAATTTTTTCTCTTTTCGTGGTTGGTTTAACGTTGTTATTTTAGTTCTTCTATAAGATTTATTTTCTTTGTTTTTAATATCATACATATTTGTGTCATATCTTATAAACTCTAATCTTATCTGGAGGATGCTATGCATAAGAAGGATATTAGAGTGTAATTGAATCAAAAATGTTTTACTAATTTAGACATGTAGGGATGCCATTGGGTCTTCAGTACACGAAAGGAAGCAAGCTAAAGGATCAGGCCAATGAAGCATATGCTTTTCTCTAACCTCGTAGATGCCTTTTCGCCGCCCTTATCCAACTATTCTCTCAGGACGTCCGCAATGGTAATAGCTAGTACTAGCTATATAGTCAGCTGACATGGAGGTGAGAGACAAAAGCAAAGACTATTTTATACTGTTGGACCCACATGCTCCTCTCTTATGTTCTTGGACTACGTGAAATAGATTAGCTATTTGCTCGTCGCTAGTGACTACTCTCTCTCCTACTTTTTCCTTGCCATATCAGATCTAGTTAACTAAATAGCCCGCTGTTGGAGACGCCCTCACCCTATCCAAATATTATGATCGATTCTTCTACATTTTTAAGTGACCTGGCCACTGTGTGCAAGTGCGCATCTATTGGATGGTGACGCACAAGACGGTTCTTTTTCTATTTTTTTAGTTTGACTTGTGCATTCATATGTTGCTTAATGATTTTATTTACAAAAACCAAAAATATATATTATACCTACGCATTTCACGAAGCTTGGAAGTTGACCAATGGACAGCTCGCGTACACGTCACGAGAATGGTTCGATCGATATTTATGCGTCATGACATAAGCCCAGGTTCCGTGCTCCCGGCTGGGTCCGGTGAAAATCGCACTCCATTTGCATTTTAATGGGCTTATTTGATATGGCTGCGATTTATAGTGTTTAGTTGAAATTTTTAATTTTTAACTGTTTACGATAGATGTTATAAAAAGAGATACTCACTTGTGATTTTGGTTGATACAGATGTTAAGCTTTTAACGTATACTACAATTAACTTGTAGACCTCGTTTTGAGAAAATACTAAGTTTAAAAGTTAAGAACTGTGGCAAAAGCCGAAAGCCACTTTTAGAAGTCGGTCCTTCATCTTTCTGAAATCACATACGGGCCCTCGTTTTCTAAAAAAGGCCTTGTCACATTAGTTTTTTCATGAGAAGGCCCTCCGATTTCTCGAAATTATATACAGATCCTCGATTTTTCATGGAGACCCTCCTTTTACGGGATAAAGACATGCGGTTTTCCTGAAATTACACATAGGTCATTTATTTTACGCGGAAAAACTCTTCGAGTTCTCTGGAAATACGCAGAGATCCTTGCTTTTTTTTCCAGAGAACCCTCTTTTACGAATTGTTAGCTCTTTTTATTTCGGCCCATGTGGTAGCTAGCGCAGCGTGGCGCAGCGTTTCCGCTTCTAGTTTGTAATATTGATGGTTTGGTTTGGAGATTTCTAGTTCTATTGTCAGTGTGGGTTCTTTTCGGCTTTTTCACCTGTGGTTGATGATTTATAGTCTTAGCGCGAGTGTTTTGCGCGAATGAATTGAATGTTGATAAGCCGCTTTGAAAAGTCTGTCCTGACAAGTTGTTTTGAAAAAGCAGCTATTGTGAGGTGCCCAACCCCTCATTCCTTAGGATTGGCTAGCGAGTCTTACGGCAAACCCAACAGCACAATGTTATATGTGTAAAGAAATATACTAATATACCCATATATTTTGTAATTATTGATAGGCGGGATAGGAAATTCCCACCACACCCCGTTCATGTATATTAATCCGCAAAGGGGGTGAGAGCAGCATATACACTCATCTTCTACTAACCAGCTCTCTCTCGGTTGGCTCTCTAGCTTTGTTGGTTCTATATCCCCAAGGGAAAAAGGGTACTTGTACCCACTGTTATGCCTATACCACAACAGCAGTGGAAAAATCATTTTGTTTGTTTGTTCGAAGAAAAACCACGAGCTGAAAAGAAAGAGCCCTAGATCTTTTACAGTGTAGGGGTGATTTGGATGGGTCAACCAGGCTCTGAAAGAGAAGATTATTACATGCCGGGGATTCGGCCCCAACCAGGCCCTTCATGTCAACAAAAATGCGAAAAAGACCTCTGATTTTTGCGAAATCACGTGTGGTCTTCGGTTTTGCAAAAGACCCCGCCACGTCAGCATTTTCATGGAAAATTCCATCGCGTTTCCAAAATTGCATATGGGTCCTTAATTTTTCAAGGAGACCCTCCATTTACGCGATAAAGCCCCGTGGTTTTTTTCGAAATTACCTACGGGTCCTTGGTTTTCCGTCTCTGCTTTTCCAAAATTATGTATGGGTCCTCGGTTTTTTGGGAGGCCCTCCTTTTACGTGATAAAGCCCCGCAGTTTATCTAAAATTACATACAAGTCCTTGATTTTTCAGAAAAACCTTCGCTTATTCATGAATTACATTCAGGTCATTGATTTTTCCAGAAAAGCCTCCCACGAATTGTCAGCTCTTTTGCTTCGGTCCATGTGGTAGCTAGCAGGGCATGCGCCACGCTTCCGCTGCTAGTTCATTGAAGTAATTAACATACGGGGCTGTTTTGACTTTACAAACATCAAACTGCCAGCCACTGACGTTGATGTGCAAGTGCTATCCTTCGAAAAAAACTAGAAAGAGCATGGTTATGAAAATCATCGAATATCAGTTCTACCGGTCACCTTCAGTTAGACTATAAATTAATCTTAAATATTTTGTTTTATACCAAGTTAATCCAAGTTATGACCGATTTAGATCAATTTCAGCTGATTTTTATCTAAATTTTGAATTTTTATTTAAAATTTTTTATCCAAGATTTTTCGAAAAATTGGTCAATCTGGTCATACCAGACCCCTGTTAAAAATTTAAAACCGATTTATTTTCCTGGTAACACGTGCACCTGGTCGCATGGAGCTAGACACAGGAAAGCTGCACAAGCTCTTGCTATATCCATGATCTTGCTTGATTTTGGCTCTGTTCTAAACAGGACTTGTCTAAAATAATATTGTAACGGGTTTTAGCTTTTATAAAATATTCAATTAAAAAATAAAAAACACACCGTTATTTCCCAAATCATTGTAAATGAAAAAAAAAGAAAAAAATACGTTAATAAGTGATTCAAACACCTTTTAGCTTGTAACGGTAAAAGTCAGAATTAAAAGCTGTTTGAAGCGAGGCCTCTACGGGACCTTTCTGCTGCTGTACATGTGTGTGTACGGTTTTATAAGGACGGTCGCCGTCTCACGCTTGCAAGATGGATGATGCTTCTTCACGTAAAGCACGTGTGTAACTATGTTCTTTTCTGGGCTAATCAGCATCTCGCGATAATGGATGTCTATTTACTTACGGTTTGCACTTATCCTCCTCTCTCTGCCCTGTCGACTTCCGGCTAAGTGGCGGGGCTCAGAGCACCACACCGATGACCGAGTAAGTCGAGGAGGTTCAACGTGAGAAATCGATGTGGGTCCGACAGCCGTGCACCAGGTCCATACATACTTAAGGCATCTGTAGTGTATAAAAATAGAGGGTCTTAAGCCACCTTAAGGTCAACCTTATACATTACAGGGGTGATCTTAAGCAGGCTATAAACAAAAAAGGCTTAAGACTGGTCCTCAAGCTAAAGACCTGGCCATAAGCATTAAAATACAATTTTTCTTTATCTGCCAAGTGGGACCATCTTAAGGCCCCTTGGGTTATATACACTGTGGAGTTAGCCTTAAGGTTTAGATGGGACCTACCTTAAGACCCCTTGGGTTATATACACTACAGATGCCCTTAGACGTATAACCGTGCTTTCCTGGATAATCATTACGTATTTTCGCGCCGTCCTGGTCGATCATACATATTCTCTGGCAGAAAGGCAGTCTAATTCCTCGTCTTTCAATCGAATAGCATTTTCGGTGAGATCTTATGGTTCATCCCATCGTCCTAGACAGAGGTGGAACCAGAAGAGAGCAACAATGGCCCTGTTTGGATACGCTTATCTGAGAATCGATTTTAATTTGATCAAGATTTTCTGATAAGTCGCGATCTGAAGAATCTGCGATCTGAATAATCTAAATAATCCTGATGGGGCTTGCGGTACAGGATTTTGGATTCTCAGTGCAAATGCTGATTTTTCCCACCGCGGCGGTTGAAAGAATCGAAAAATAATCAAAGCGTTTGGGTGAGATTCTCGCTTAATTCTATCCAGAATCGGATTTTAAGCGTATCCAAACAGGGCCAATATAGGTGGCACTCATTATATATATGGTAGTCTTCTGAATTTTGTAATAGGTTTTTAACCTTAGACTTAATATTAAAATCCCGACAGCCTTAAGTCTAGATCCACCCTTGCTCCTAACCACATGTCATGGTGGCTGCCCCAGTCATCGAAGAGAAGCATTCCACGATGGAAAAGGCAACCAACAAGCGGCGGAAGGGTTATTATTTGAGTTTCAAATTAATCAAATATCTAAATTTTGACTGAATTTTAGGATAAAAAACTACCTGTTGTAGTACAGGAAGGCCCATAATTTAAGCAGTCCCGGAGAGGATTTGGAACCTGCTCTGCGTGTATCCTCCTCCTCTCAGCGCGTGGAACGGGTCCATCCGAGCCGCCCGGTCGCATCGCTCGCACCCACCCACCGAGCCCGCACCGCACGTCTCCCTCGCCATCTTTACTACTTACACACAAGCCAAGGTAGTGAGCGTTGCACTACCCGAGCAAGAGCGGAGGCGTTACCTTCCGCTTTAGCGCGCCACGGAATGCACGCGCTCGAACCCCCAGCCTCCACGGGACGGCGGGCCCCACTGTACACTGAGCCCACCTGTCAGTGACGTTGCTCGGGCCTGTGCTGCACTGTGTACTAGTACTGTATCTGTACGCGCACAAGAGCGCAGGCGAAAGTACCGATCCGTTCTGCAGGCCGGTCTCTCTCCGAGGACGGATCCGGACTGTAGCGATGTCACGGTGCTGCTATGATACCGTGGCTTTGCTTTTAAGCCATAGGATAAAAGGGTGAATTTTTTTAGAACGTACGTTTTTCTTTTTAATTTATAGAAAAACAATACGTATAGAAAAACAATTATATATAGAAAAACAATACGTATAGAAAAACAATACTGTAGCGATGTCACGGTGCTGCTATGATACCGTGGCTTTGCTTTTAAGCCATAGGATAAAGGGAAAATTAGTTCTGTAGCACTGAAAGATCACCTCTTTCGGAAAATACCACTAAAAAAACGGGGTTCCGAAAATTACCACCGAAAGTTGCATTTTTCTTCGGGATTTAGCATTTTGGACAAAAATACCCCTCTCCCTCACCTTCTCTCCTCCTGCGCCGCCCCGTGCGCCTCCCTCTCGCCGCCGGCCTCCCCGCCTCTCCCTCTTCTCCCCGCTCCCCTTCCTCTCCCTCCTGCTCGCCCTCCGCCTCCCCCGCCTCTCCCCCCGCCGGCTCCCCCTCCCCCGCCGCTCCTCCCTCCGCTCCCTCCCCGCCGCCCCCTCCCTCGCCGCCTCCCCCTCCGCTCCCTCCCCAGCTCCCCCTCCGCTCCCTCGCCGCCTCCCCCTCCGCTCCCCCCGCCGGCTCCCCCTCCCCCGCCGCTCCTCCCTTCCTCTCCCTCCTGCTCGCCCTCCGCCTCCCCCGCCTCTCCCCCCGCCGGCTCCCCCTCCCCCGCCGGCTCCCCCTCCCCCGCCGCTCCTCCCTCCGCTCCCTCCCCGCCGCCCCCTCCCTCGCCGCCTCCCCCTCCGCTCCCTCCCCGGCTCCCCCTCCCCCGCCGCTCCCTCTCCTCTCGGGCGGCGGCGCATACGCGCGTGCGGGCGCGGAGGCACGGAGGCCAAGCGGGCGCCGGTGGCGCGCGGCCGGCCCGAGGCGGTGCTCATGGCGGGGGGCGAGCAGGAGGGAGAGGAAGGGAGGAGCGGCGGGGGAGGGGGAGCCGGCGGGGGGAGCGGAGGGGGAGGCGGCGAGGGAGCGGAGGGGGAGCCGGGGAGGGAGCGGAGGGGGAGGCGGCGAGGGAGGGGCGGCGGGGAGGGAGCGGAGGGAGGAGCGGCGGGGGAGGGGGAGCCGGCGGGGGGAGAGGCGGGGGAGGCGGAGGGCGAGCAGGAGGGAGAGGAAGGGGAGCGGGGAGAAGAGGGAGAGGCGGGGAGGCCGGCGGCGAGAGGGAGGCGCACGGGGCGGCGCAGGAGGAGAGAAGGTGAGGGAGAGGGGTATTTTTGTCCAAAATGCTAAATCCCGAAGAAAAATGCAACTTTCGGTGGTAATTTTCGGAACCCCGTTTTTTTAGTGGTATTTTCCGAAAGAGGTGATCTTTCAGTGCTACAGAACTAATTTTCCCTAGGATAAAAGGGTGAATTTTTTTAGAACGTACGTTTTTCTTTTTAATTTATAGAAAAACAATACGTATAGAAAAACAATTATATATGATCTTGTCTAATATAATTGGACTCGGTACAATGACTATTATCTGTAGATTCCCTTTTAAAAAAATATATGGTTTAAAAGCTAATTACTATAATATAAAGTGATACGTCAAAACCTGAGGCCGGCCGAACCCCACCCAAACGTTAAGATCGGTTCGGTACTGTAGCAAAATTTGCAGCTATAGCAACAGTAGCGTAGCACCTCCGCTGTAGCGTGCAATCTAGACCGTCCATTTGTATGCAACGGCTAAGATTAGAGCAAAATCGTAATTAGTGTTAGCTCCCTGCCTTTGCTCGGGCAACTCACAGGATCAACACATAAATAAACACCGCCCCGTTTCCCGTCCTCTCTGACCTCCTCTCTCTCTCTCTCTCCGTTCTTCCTTTGCTTTCGGCAGCCCCGAAGCATCAAGCATCTCTGCTCCCCTCTGCTCCGAACACCACCCACACACGTCGCCCCCGAGAGAACAACGCGAAGCAAAGTGGCCGGCCGGCTTATTCCGAGTCGCACCAGGCCAGCGGCCTACTGACCGATCAGCGCACGCCGGCGATGGGGCGGCCGCCGGTCGCTAAACGGAGGCTCGCGGCGTGTGCTGTGGCGGCGTTGTGGCTGCTGGTGTCGGCCTCGGCGGCGGCGCCGGCCCAGGGGGAGAACCGCGGCCTGGTGCAGGGGAAGGAGGTGGGGCGGCGGCGGCGCCACGCGTACGCGGCGATGATGTACATGGGGACGCCGAGGGACTACGAGTTCTACGTGGCCGTGCGCGTGATGATGCGCTCGCTCGCCAGGGTCGGCGCCGACGCCGACCGCGTCCTCATCGCCTCCTCCGACGTGCCCCGCGATTGGGTCCGCGCAATGTGAGTGCGGCGTTTCCTCGCACTTTCCGCTGCTTGATTGCCCCTAGTTAATGGTAAAACGGGGAAAATTTACTAGTTTCAAACCACTGTTAATGTTAACGCGTGGTAATTAATTAAGCAAGCGTTTCTTTCTCCCGTGTGTTACACATCACGAACTATACCACCGGCACACAATAAAATTTTCCGTGTGGGACGGGTGGAGCTGAAGACGAGGAGGGGTGTTTTGGGTATTTGGCAAATCGATGGTTTCGCGGGCAGTGCAGGGCCCACATGCAGATAGGAACCTTCTGACCAGTTCTGTTCTTTACGGGTGTGTTTGGTTGCCTGAATCTCCTTCGTCCTGGCTGGGTGGATCCGTATAATCTGAGAAAGAGTCTGTTTGGTTGTCTGTACGAGTGAATGCAGCCTGCATGAGCGGATGCAAAAATACGCCCTCATCCTGGATGGGTGGATACACTCAAAATGAGCTTCACTGGCCTTCCTGGATGGGTTGATGCAGTGTATCTTATGCGGTCCCACGTGTCAGCCTCTCAGGTTTGGTAGACTGCATCCGCTCATACAGGCAACCAAACAGCATCTCAGTTTTTTTGCATCTGCTCATGCAACCTCACCAAACATCTTCTTTTTCTGAAATACGATTCCACTCAGCCTGCATCCACTCAGTCAGGATATACGATACAACCTCCATCCACGAACCAAACACACCCTACAAGTATGCACTGCATCTGCATCGCTGCATGGTTTGCTTTTGTAATGTGTTACATTACCGTTGTGTGTTACACTCAGTTACTTCTATATATGTTAATCCCAAAGAAAAGATGCAGCTATGGGTGCACAAGCTTCGGAGCTTTGACCATTCGTATAGTGGCTTTGGGTTGGAGTGATTTCGTAATTGGTTGATGTCCAATTAGAGTGGTCAACTTTCCTTTCTCTGAGAAAAAAGAGACGATTGCAGAATTCCGGAGAGAGTCAAATCCCAAATGATTGGTTTGAAGCAATGGCTTTTGCCTCCCAATCATGGGTAAATCGTTTCAGAAAAAAATGCAACGCAAACAAAGTTGGTTAACAAATACCTTTTTGTTTCAATACTGCGATATATTTCGTACTCTCAATGTGAGTTGAAATATGACACGTTTTGTGGTAAATGGGAACAGGAGGGAGGAGGATGGCATGAGGGTGGTGTTGGTGGAGAACCTGAAGAATCCTTACGAGAACAACCTTGGAGGGATCAACAGGAGGTTCAAGCTGACACTGAACAAGCTCTATGCATGGAGCCTGGTCGACTACGACCGTGTTGTCATGATCGACTCCGACAACATCTTCCTCCAGAAAACCGATGAGCTCTTCCAATGTGGCCAGTTCTGCGCAGTTTTCATCAATCCTTGCTACTTCCACACCGGTCTTTTCGTGCTCCAGGTATGGTCCCAATTCTTGTGGTTTGTTGCTTGATATGGTCTGGCCGTCTGGGCCTTTTGAGTTGACTATGTGACGATTTGTGTCGAATTACATATAGTGTTCTTTAGTGTATAAACGGTACAGTTCCTGAATTGATCCCATACCTACAGCTGTGTTGATGGTGGCATGTATTGGTAACAATCCAGTTGAGCAATTACTATGATTTAATAGAGGGAGTTTGCATTAGTGAATTGTGAATGTCATCTGCCAATGTGTATGGTTGACATGATTTGCTCAACGAACAACCACCAGCACACAGGCTGAAGATTATTCTTGTGTATTCGTTCTAAATAGTTTTCAATTGGAAGCTATTCAATTTAGACCATCATTACATGATTGTTGTTAACGCACCTGAAATAATGATCATTGTTAACGTGCCTGAAAATATCTTCTGCTCAGACATCTGTAGTTGCAAATAAGTAATCTGACATAGGTAACTTCTCCAATTTACAGCCTTCTATGGATGTATTCAAGGGCATGCTTCATGACCTGGAAATTGGCCGTGACAACTCTGATGGTGCAGACCAAGGCTTTCTGGTTGGGTGCTACCCAGACTTGCTTGACAAACCAATGTTCCACCCTCCTGCAAACGGCACCAAGCTGAACGGGACATATCGCCTTCCTCTCGGCTATCAGATGGATGCATCCTACTACTGTGAGTGCCACTGCTATTCAGCTCCAATTTTTCACCTTCATTTGGCTCTTGCTTCCAAAGGTTTAAACACCCATTTGATGAAATATTGCAGATCTCAAGCTGCATTGGCATGTTCCCTGCGGGCCAAACAGCGTGATCACATTCCCAAGTGCCCCTTGGTTTAAACCTTGGTACTGGTGGTCCTGGCCAATCTTGCCGTTGGGCCTTTCTTGGCACAAGCAACGCTGGGATGATCTTGGGTGAGTAAAAACAACAATCTCTAACTGAAATATGTACTTTGGCAGATGGAAGAACCATATGCCGTACATACTGTGCATTTAACATTTTCCCTGCTCACGTTTCCTTTCCCTGTTCACAATTCACAGTTACGCTGCTGAAATGCCAGTGATTCTGATGGAGGTGTTAATGTACATAGTGATCATAGCCATCACCAAATTGGCAAGGCCAGGGATGGCAAAACTGTGCTATAACCGGCGACCTGAGAAGCAAAGTGTCCTGGCGCAGGGGCTCATAAAGATGACTGTGATCGTGGCCATGGCTGCTGCCTATGCTATCCCGTTCTTTGTAATCCCACGCACAGTACACCCAATCATGGGTTGGTCCATGTACCTGTTTGGTGCGCTCGCCTTGTCAGTGCTCGTGATCAATGCATTTCTGCTCCCGCTGCTTGCTGTGCTCACGACCTGGCTTGCGATTGTTGGCATGCTCTTGGTTATGGCATTCCCATGGTACCATGATGGTGTCGTGAGGGTTCTGGCAATCTTTGGATATGGGTTTTGCTCCGCACCATTCTTGTGGGCATCCATGGTGAGGGTGATGGACTCATTGCAGACGATGCTTGAGAGGGATACGTTCTTCCCCCGGCTTTGTGAACCAGCGCAGGACACTGAATTCAGCAAGCTGTACTGATTCTTTTTGTACAGGTTTGAGGTGCTGCATCATCATATGGACAGCTGATTCAGATTGGCTAATTCTTGATTCATTCTGACGATTTTGGCTCAGGCACTTCGTATCAGCTGTGATGTATAAACATTGCCTGCAGAAACCATGATTGAGGCAGATACAGGAAAGATAGATCAGTTGTACTAAACTGGAAAAACGCATGTTTATTGCATGGAACAGGACAGGGGATTGTTGTAATTACCTTTTGTGTTGCACCCATGCTAAGTCTGATGGGTCACTATTTTTACGCAAGATTTTTAAACTATACATATACTCCATTTGGTTGAAAGATATATGTGGTCAAGTGGACAACATTGTAGAAGTACATCAAAACGTTGATCTACAAAGCAATGAATCAGGAATACGAGTATCTGGGGAAAACAGTAACCAAGAAATCCAGAATTCCAGACAAGAACTCACCATGAGATTTAGCAATGGACGAGTTACTCAGTTTCCATCAGGTTCTCAGATGTGAACCATAAAAGTACAAGCTTTGCTCAACTCGTAATTTTGCCACAGTAGAAAGGAAAACTTCCTCATTAACCAGCCATTAGTACAGCGGACGAGATGGTATAGCAATTGAAATTAGCTGATCACATCAATTGTTCAAGATGTAAAACCAAAACAGAAGTCACTAACACAACAAAATAGTTCTACATTCTCCATTCAACAAAGTAGTAAGTTATCTACAGTTGGAGAAAGTACAAGACATGCCTTCCTAAATTTCAGCATCTTGCCTTGATTGTGCTATTAACTTGTCCTGTAGTTCCGATTGCCTAGGAAGAACAACCTTAGCCCCTTGACCTGATGACGAAAACTCTCTCCAAAATCATCTACAACCAAAGTAAATTAGTTTAAGTTTGACCAGAAACGGCCCGATAAAATGTCCAAAATAGGCCAGAAACATATATACCACAGCAGCATACGCATCAGATTTGACGTCACGGGCAGGCCTCTTAACCCCCCTTGAAGAAAATGAGTTTCAGACTCAAGACAACTTACTAGTGAAATTTGCTGAGCTTGCTTTCAGTGGCTTTCGAACTAATGTTTTGGTAATAAATATGTTAGAAATAAACTTGACTTTGAGTTCAAGACGTAGTAGAGTCCGTCTCCGTGTGTAACTCAAGTTAAAATTGTGCCCAACTTAAAGTCCGAATACGTATACTAGTAGAAGTTTATTAGTCTATATATTGAAGATGCTTGTAGCCAATTTTGTAAGAGAAGAAAAGAGGGGGAGCAAATAAGGGAATAGAGAAATTCAAAAATTCCCCTATGTTCTCTCAGTTTATTTGCGATATGTGTGGTTTCTCCTGGAATAAAGTTAACAAGTAGTATCAGAATCGAAATCATCTGAGGCGGAATCGCTCGGCGACTAAAATCGACTAAATCATCTCGTCAATTCTGAAGTCGCGTCGGTCCGGTCGCTCGCGTCATAAAAGTCTGTCAACTCCGAGCGGTGCCAGAGTTTGCCTGTGCAGCGCATCACGTGATCTTATCTATCAGGACATGCATACGAACAATTTCTTCGTTTTCTAATTAAAGTTTGTGAGTTTTTAATTTGCAAATATTATTCTTTTTTCTGGTTTTTTTGATTCCTACGTATTCTCCATACATTGATAGATATCTATATATTTTTTGTGCTTACATTTATGAATTAGTTTGAATTAAACATCGATTGCTAGATTGAAGGAAAAAAAGTTGTTTTGTTGATCAGTTATTGATCGAAACTTTTTTTCCTCGGCGCTACAGTAACTACTACATTAACTGCTACAGTGTTTTGTTTTGTTTGCTATTGTAATCACTACAGTGTTGTTACAGTACCGAGAAATAATTGCTCTATTTTGTTTTTTGTTTTTTCTATTTTTCAGATTAAACGATTAGAAGACAGAAAATTTCAAAAAAAAAGTTTCCGTTGTGCGCTGCAATCATTCACCCTCTCTGATTGTCATCAACGATCCTACACCTATTGATGCCATTCTGTCAATGAGTTTCTTCATCTTGCTAAAGTACTCCGCTACAGGAAGATCCTTCTTCTTCATGTTCATTATTTGGACCCGGATTTGCATTACTCTAGGGCCATCCATACCTCATAGGATGAGGAGAGAAGAAGGGCTTGGCCGAGTACTCCCTCTGATAGAGATGACAGGAGAGCACTCAAGACCATCCGATCTTGTTGAATCCATGTTTGGTACTGGATTTGGTACCAAGGACGCACCATCGCCGATACTCGTGGTGATCATCCTTGCAGGGCACTTGTTGGTGCCGGTGACGAACCCTAGCAACTGGTAGCTTGGAGTCTTGTTTTTTTAGCCTTTTGGCTTCTCCGAAAATCAAAACAAATAGGATAGCTTCTTAAAGTGGATTTTGCAAATAGTTTCCTAAGCTCAAAACCATATGCGTCATCCGCTACCGTCTTAAAAAGTACAGATAAAAACCATCAGTCACAGTCCAAAAAAATAGAGCCTCTGAGATAGGGCAGGAGATGTGCTTTCTACAGTAGGTAGTTCTCTTGGGTCAACTTGATGTTGATCAGATGCCCAGAGATGGCAGGACACCGGCAGAATTGGTCGCTAGAAGAGCACCAGAGACTGTGGAAGATTGTGTGCTTGAGGTGATCATGGTGGTGTAGATCGTTAGATGGTGGTGTAGTCATGGTGCTTGATCTGGTACCATAAAAAAATTAGTAGATGGGAAGGAGAGAAAGGTTTGAATGCCCACACTGTCAAGCATCTCCTGTGGGTTGCTCTTTATATTGATTACTACTGTTGAGGATATGACAATAGAATACAACTCATTGTTCCAACTGTATCCGGCATAATCTTTAACTTGTATACATACAAGATTTGCACAGAAACAATATACAAACATATCTAACCTTCTATTTTAACACCTCCATATATACATATGTTCAGTACGATCCACTCGTCGACCCTGTACAAGAAGGCGAGGGAGAATAACTTAACACTCCTTGATCTATTTACAACACGAGAGTTGGCATGGGTAGGGTAGGCAATGTCAACATTGCCGTACCAGCTAGCACCGAACACTACCTTTTTCACCCCCTTATTAACAGAGTACAGAGTATATGCCCTGTTTTGTCTGGATCAGAGGAGGCTTTGGAAGCAAGTCTTCTATTAATCTTCACCGGATATTTTGTTTTACGAAACGTTTTCCATACAAGCCCGGTTCTTTTCAGCTTCTAAAAGAGCTGTTTTTTTGCCTTTTCTACAATAACTAATTTTTAAATAGAGTAATTTTTTCAAAATAAGGTCTACTTGTTAATTGTAATACATAGGCCCTGTTTGTTTCCACTTAAGATTATTATAATCTAGCTTATAGGTGAGGGATTATATAAGCTAGATTATAATAAGCTGGTGGAAAATAAGCTGTCAAGTGTTTGGCAGCCTGGATTATCAGAGTTATGGATTGTTGTATTCGAATGTTTAAAGACTACAATGTCCTTGAGAGAGAGGCAAGGGAGTTGGGGGATGGATGAATGGCAAAGGTGGGTAATATTCCTAAAGTTTTATGGTCCTTAAGATAAAATGTGGATCTATAAGCTGAAATAAGCTTCTTTTTTGAGCTTATTAGATTACAATAATCTGGGCTATTAGATTATAATAAGTTACCTTATAATCTAGGTTGTTTGTTTCCACTTATGATTATAAGCTAGATTATAATAATCTTAAATGGAAACAAACAGGGCTATATTTTACTGACTTTATTTATATCGGCAAAAACCGCACGTGAGTTTCTATTACTCTATTATCTCTCATATAAACAGTCTAAAAGTCACAAACCGCAGCAAAAAAAAAAAAGAACAGGCCTTAGAGTCTCGCGTGAGAAAAAGCCAAGAGATGTGATTCTAAGGTAGGAAACCCCTGGCCTACCTGGCATGCCAAAGAGCTGGCCATCAGGACGATGTTTGCACTAGCTGACCCAATTTTTTTTTGTGTGGTGAGGTCTCCTCTCTCTTTCGTTCAATTCCCAGTTTGGTTTGGGACATCGACATGAACTGCCACTACGTTAGGCCGGCCTTTATGAAGTAGGTCAAACAGTTCGTGTACGTGCGTCCACGCTAGGCTTGTTTTCTCGTATCCCACCTTCACAATCGCTGCTTACATGTCAAACAAACGGCCATTAGTTCTATCTGTTGTTTTCCTTAGTTGCGAGAAGGAACCTCTTAAGATTTGCTTTTCGCGCCGTGAGGTACACCAAATGCTGCAAAGCTGTCTTTACTATTGTACGGAGTACATGAATATGCCAAACTAATTAGGTGGTGATCAGTTGAGCTTAAAAGCTCATGGCTTATGGCTGAAAACACTGTAGCTGGCTGAGGCTTATTTAGCATAATTAAATTTTAAAAAATTTAAAAATATAAAAAAATATGTTAGCCCATTACGTATAGTACAAACAAATACGGGAAAAAAGAACCGGCAAAAAAGCTCAACAAAAAGTCAAAAGTTCAGAAAAAGATGAAATTCATGAATAGTGAAAAATAAGTTGGAAGCTAAAAGTTTAAACTCAACCGATCACTGCCTTTAATTAGAACAATCCCTAATTAATGATTACCCCCATTGATCGACGTGCCTAGATTTCATCATCCAACGTTAGACCACGCACCACTAGCACATCTTTTATAAGCTCGTATTGCTACTAGCAAGTTGTGCACGCGACGACCCACCAACACGGCAGGAAATTCTATTCTCCAATTTGCCGTGGATCCATCAATCACCACTAGAGAAGCATAACATGCTGGTCTCATGATCAGCTCACGCTCCGATTCATTCAACCGGCTAGGCGCCGAGCCAGCACCGCATATGCCCTGTTAATTTTTTTTTGTTTTTTCGGAAGTGAAAAAAGTTAAATGTCGAAATGGAATGATCCCTTAAAACGAATTCTTTAAATGACTTTTTTCGATTCTAAAACCATATACGCTATTAGCATCGGCGTCTCAATCTTCGTTATCCGCTGTAGTATCAAAAAAGGTAAACAAAATCCATATGTCGCAGCTAGAAACCACCTGCCGCAAAAAAAAAAACACCTGTGTACCCCATTCCATGCACAGCGCGGCCGGGCACACGTTGTGCGTTACATATGGGGGCAAGGCATTGACCGCGCGACATGCAACGACGGACTTACCGAACTGCGCGCGATCGATCACGGCCATCCAAATGGGGGATCGGACGTACGTCATACCTAATTAAGGTAGGCGAAGAAGGCAGGCCGGGGCCCGCCTCATGTCGGTGCAACCTGCCACTGATTGGTGGGCCCAATGCAATGGTGGCAATATATGGCACTCTGGCCCTGGGTCTCGATGACAGACCATGGCTGTATGTGTGAGTCAAGCTAGATCCCCTTATCAAGGCCTAAACCCATAGGAAAACGTGCGTTACAAGCTTGGCTAGCTACCCCCATCTGGCCATAATGTAGTCTGAAATATCTGTATACAATGGAAGTTTTTATTTAAAGTAGCATTTCAGTTTATAATATTCTTTCAAATGGTATATCATGAATTATCCTCCTTTTAAGGTCCCGTTTGGCACGGCTCCACTTCACAAGTGGAGCTGTTTTTTTTTGACTTCACAAGTGGAGCTGGGTGAAGCTACTTTTTTCAGCTCCACCCAAAGAGCTACTTTTGTCTCAGCAGATTTTAAGGGACTCCTTGGGTGGAGCTATTTTGTTGTATCCCGTTTGGCACAAAATAGCTCCAGGAGTCGGTGGTGGAGCTGTGCCAAACGGGGCCTAAAACTCTTAAAGAGATCCGCCGCGATGGAAGACTGTTGTGGGCTCACACTGACAGATGGGGTCGACCGGCCATTGAGTTCCACGCTCCAGTCGCAATAACTTCTGGTGAAAAATGTACGTGGTACGCGTAGCATCGATGTCAACACTGTACATATACACTGTACCAGCAGGGATATTCCTCTGCTGCCATCACTGATCAATCCGTGCATCCATCTCCATTGCGCATGGTTTGAGAGACGGGGATTACTAGTTTTTTTACTAGTAAGTTGCTAATTTGGGCAAGGTGGAGACTTGGGTTTGGGAGGAGAGGAGGCCAAGGCAAAAGCGGAGGGAGCCAACGGGCAAGGCGAGCAGTTAACGGCGCAGCCTCAGACGGGCTCGGATACCAAATGAGATTCTCTGCAGTCGCTTACGCGACTGTAGAGGGAAGTTGTGAAATCTGAGCCGTCCGATCGCGAAATGAACGGCCCAGATCAGATTTGCTACAGTAAATTACTGTAGCTACAGTAAATTTACTGTAGCACAAAACCGATCTGGGCCGTCTATTTCGCGATCGGACGGTTCAGATTCACGACTTGCCTCTACAGTCGCCGTACGCGACTGTAGAGAATTCGGTTCCCTCGGATACGTACCGAGTCCACGGCCAGCCAGGCAACGCCAACGCTGCCACCGCCGTGTGGGTCCCCGCCTCCATGGCCCACGCGCAGCCTCACGCCGCGCGTTGCCCGTACCGTGCGGGGCACACGCATGAAGAAGCAGGTAAAAGAGGAGGAATCGAACAAGTACTAGTGCGAGCAGAGCAGGGGAGCCTTTTTGCTGAGGAGCCAGCAGAAACAGCTGCTGCTGTGCTGCAGCACCGGACAAGCAAAGCAAAGCAAGGCCGTCAGTTCCCGTTCAATTCAGTTCATAGCTTTTTCTTTAATAAACAAATATGATGATATCTTCATCGTTGTCTTTAAAACAGTTTATCAGGATAGTTTTTTTAAAATAATTTATTAATATCTAATTTATTCGCATAAATATTTACATTAAAATTAGAAAATATAAGTCTTAGTTATAAACCATAGACCATAGCGAAAAAGGAAGCACGGCTCTCTCTCTCTCTCAGTAGGGGCCGACTGCTGCAGTTGGAGAGCCACTGCCCCCAGCACAGCCAAGGTGCAATTAAGCATAATAAAAGTGAGGTGCACACAGTCCATGACTTTGTCCTCTCTACTGAACAAACTGGTGTGGTATGACCGTATGAGTCGTATGATGGTGCGCTAGTATTGTTAGGCAAAGGACAGCGTGACCAACAGCTGGAAGGCCGGGCAAAAAGAAGAAGTAAAACAGAGAAAAGTCTTCAATGACCTTTAATCCATGCAAATTCTAGGAGCCAAGCATTGGCAGTTTCACAAGGGTAAAAACAGCGAAAAATCTTCAATGACCTTTTAATCCATGCAAATTCTGGGAGCCAAGCATTGGCAGTTTCACAAGGGTAGGTATAATGTTACTGGTTCTGTAAGGTTTAACGAAGCAGCGCTTAATGGGGGTTAAGAAATGAGTAAATGCAGAGTTTAATGGGATGATCGAAGTGAAAGAACGATTTGATTTACTAGATACAGGAAACCAAAAACGAATTCTGCTGTCCAACTGATTCGGTTCTAACAATCGCAATAATAGTAACTGGAAAATTAAGCAAAAGATGTTTTTGTTGCTGAACTGTTCTCCATCTGGTTCTTGCACGGATTGATGCAGGGCCCTTACCTCGAATCCATCCTTTTGCATGCAGCAGTTGGCCTGATAATTCTTGTGCTTGTCTATTTGCATCCGGTGATCTGGAGCTGACATGGGTGATGAACATCAGATCAGCTGATCTTACTGTCTGGTGCTGCCGAACTCAGCGTCGTACACGGCGGAGAGCTCGAAGTCGTCGTCCATTGCGGCCGGCACGTTGAGATCGAAGGACCCGAAGCTGTCGCCGCATTTTGCTGGGGACGGCGAGGGGGTCGGCGGGGCGAGCGCGCTACGGGACGACATGTGCGCGCGCTTGTGGCCGCCCAGGGCCTGGCCGGAGTCGAACACGCGGAAGCAGAACGGGCACTCGTGGATGACAGGGGCGTCGGCGCGGTCGGCCTTGGACGGCGCCGGACGTGGCGGTGGCACGCAGCCTCCCTTGCCTTTCTTGAGGCTGGCGCGGTGGCCACCGAGCGCCTGGTATGACCGGAACACCTTCTTGCATGCGCCGCACTGGTACCTGCTGCGTGGGCGCGCAGCCGTCGCCTCGCCGTAGTACTCCTCGCAGTCCGCGCCGGCCACTCCGCGGTCGTCCTCGTTATCGTCGAACACGTTGACGTTGTCGTTGTTCTGCTCGGCTTCCGAGCTCGCCCGGGCCCAATGGGTCTCGGGCTCGGGTCTGGACCGCGTCCACGAGTCCCGAGACAGCATCACGAGGGACATAGCCACGTCCTCCTCCGGCGTCGCGTCGGAGATGCTGCTCGCCGGCTCGGGATCCGGCGCCGACGGTGGCGCGAGCCGGCGCGCCCGCTTCGAGCGCCGCCGGCTCACAGCGAACCCCGCACCACCGCGCGGGGACTCCGTATCGCTCTCGCCGTCCTGCACGAGCGATGAGTCTCCGACGACCACCCCACCGCCGCAACCCCAGGAGAATTCAGTGGCGCCTACCTTGTAGCTTTTCTTGGGGTTCTCGCGCAGGACGTAGGACAGTGACTTCTGCTGCGTTGGCTTACCATCCATCTCGATCGACGAGGTGGACGCCAAGGATATTGGCGGCGACTGCTGCTGCGGAGGAGGCGGCGGCGAGTAGGCGGCGGCGGAGGCCATGACATGGGAGCGCATGTGACCGCCCAGCGCACGGCCATTGTGGAATCGCCGGAAGCAGAGCTTGCAAGTGTGCCTATCCATCACCAAGCTAGCGAGAATTCTTGCACAAGGCAATGGAACAAACAATGGAGACCAGACAGATGCTGGACTGCTCGAGGAGTGAGCAGTTGCTTCTTTCTTTTTGCCCTCTCCCTCTCTTGCTTTCCTCTCCTTTGCTTGCTCTGTGCTAGGTGGCTTTTGGTTTGAAGGATAACTAATAATTTTATGGGAAAGAGGTAGAAGAACTTAAAAGGAGTAGTAGGTGACACGCATCCCTCCCTCCACCAAGGAAGAAGATCAAGAGAGAACACAAGTGGGTGGAGGAGTTGAGAAAGTTGCTTAAGCACAGGAGCACTTAAATACACAAACAAGGCCAGGGTAAGAGAAGGAAAGGATGTTTAGGACATTTCACCTTGCAGAGGTTTTCATGAGGATTAGTAAAACCGAAGATTCACTGAATTAACTGCTCAAATAAAATCGCCCGCCTGCAAATGTCCGAAGAATAAGTTACACAATTTCACACACTGCCATTTCTTTAGCAGAAAACTGAGCAATATAAGCTGTCACATGCCTGTTCAAAGGGGAAAAAAATGGGAACTTTCTTAATTAATTGCGTGGATGGAATACTTCCCCATTTTGCATTGCATTTGACCATGTGTGAGCCAGTAGAATGGATTAATACTAGCAATAGAATGGATTAATCCTAGAGATACTCTCAAATCTCCAATTCAATTCCTCCTCCAATTACTCCACAAGTCTATGTTGGTGTGACGGCCAAGAGGGGTTCCGTAAAGTCTGTCCTGATGCCTCCAATGTTAGGTTCCATTTTTTGGAAACACAGACTTGCAAAACGGGCAAAGACGGCAAGATGTCACTGTAGACTATACAACATACTATATCGGTCCGGTCCCATGTCGCTAGGATGTTAGTGCAAGCATATGCAGGCGATACAGTTGGTTCGAATCTACGTACATACGAACGAGCGCAAACCCTTTTTTTTGTAGTCGTCCAGATCATAGACTAAAATACACAGAAATTAACGTAAGAAAACTATGGGTTCCATTTCATGCGGCACGGATAGCTCATAGGTAATGGCTCCAATCTTAGAAACAAATACCGATTCTTCCAGAGGAAATTGCAGATAGGATCGTAGGGATGGTGCCAATGGAAAGCTGATGTTTTTCTTGCTTTATTTCCTTCCTTTTCTCTCTTTCTTCTTGGTTGTATCGACCATACCAGAAAGATCAGCAGGCAGGCACCGGACGTCAGTGGACGAGGCTGTCCATCCATTTCGGTAGCCAAGATTTTAATTAACAGAAACGAATCCTCTGACGTTGTAGAGGCACGTTACGGCGTAACGTTGCCAACGCCGTCTGCCGTCAGATCCAATCCAACGCTACTTCTTCCATCCTTATCTCTTTCAAGTGGATCAAACAAAGTATTGTTAGATTATATCTGAATGGTCAAGCACAAGTCAAACAAAGTAATTCATTTTTAGAATATGAGAAACGTACTGTAGATAATTGTTGTGTTGTTGTAACTTCGTTTGGTCCTTTCTTTCTTATCTTGTGTTGCCTATCAATCCAAGTTAGCTTTCTCGAGCATCTTTTCTGGACTGTTTTTTTTCCTTTAGACGTGCACCGCTTAAAAACTCCTTTGATGCTTCAGGAATCACTTGGGCATCACATCCCTCATCAGGATTACTTTGACATGCATTCATTCGGCCTTCAACTTGCTTACTAAGGCTATCGAGTGCATTCTCAATTAAAATACAACATTCTTCAGAGCTGGCTGCTTGAGTGGCCAAATTGACGAATTTGAGCGAGAGAAATTTGTAGCAGAGAACGGCATCCAACATCGGATTTTCAACAACATTCCTTCCCCGACTGTCCTGAATAGCTCCACACCGTGCTTCTCTAGTCCATCGCTTCGGAAATCGGAATGTAATGTGCCGGTTTGATCCTCATTTGAAGCTGCATTGGTCTGGTTTGATCCTGCATTGATCTGGTTTTCCATTGAAACTTGTCCCCAGCAATTGAAACTGAAGATAATCATGAGTTGTTGTTGCGGCCGGTCATTGGCTGTCCTCGGGGTAGCTCGTCTCATGCCACTAAGTCCTTATTAAAAAAGGTTGTGATTTTTAGCAGAAATATCACTGCAGTGATCGATAGTTTTTCAAGGAATTTAATTAAATAAAAATAAAAAATAAAAAAGTACCGTTATAACTCCACAGATAATACAAAATGAAAAGAAAAAAGTCTTGTTAAAAAGCTAACAAGTTTTAAACAGTTTTTATCTGCTGGAGGAATAGATAACAGAAGGGCAAGCGATCCCTTATTTTGGCACCAAAATTGATTCACCTGGTTGTTTTCCCCCCGAATCATTCATTAATTAAGAGAAACGAACAGGTTTAATAGAGGAAAACCACTTAAAAAGAGATAACGATTAACGATGGAATAAGGAGCGTTGGAGGATCGGATTTGACGGCAGATGGTGTTGGCAAACGTTACGCCGTAACGTGCCTCCATAACGTCAGAGGATTCGTTCCCATAAAGTCAGCCTGGTCAAGCAAGCTGTGACTGTGATCCGGGCGGGTATCACTGGCCATCAACAGTTCAACACCTTCTTCCCGTGCGTCGTGCCAATTCTGGCCACCCTATTTTTTTGAACATACGTATCGTGTTGCCTTCTAATATTAGTTTATTTTCCTTTTTTTTCACTTTTCTTTTCTTTTTTGTATTTCTTTACATAGTCCATGATGATATAATATTTTTTTATTTTTTTCTCAATTTTTTTTAAAAGCTAACACCTGCTACAGTCTAATTTCAGCTGGAAGCCAAAACTCATAGCTCCCAACCAAAGCCTCCTGAGCGCCGCCTAAATTGTTCACTTCGATACGACATGGGGCAGTAGCGTTTGCTGTAATTTTAAAGTTTAGTGCAAATGGTGTTAGAAACATAGTAATATTTTAATTTCAAATTTTATTAGAGCCAGATACCATAAAATACAAGTGATGCAAAGTTTATAACAAACGGTGGCAAGTAAATCATATTGTATTTCAAATATACGTAAGAACAGAATTATATTTTGTTATGAGTCAAATAGCATAAAATACGTTACGTCCCTGTCGATCGACGACGAGCCAGGCGCGCAGCTGCGTGCTGCATGCTCGGTCCGAGTTAGGCGTCGTCGTTTGTTGGTGCGGTGCAGTTCGATCGAGGTGGTCGCGCGCTGATGCGTGCACACCAGCACACAGGGGCGGAGTCCAATGGGCCAGAGGGGTTCTCAGGAACCCAGGTACAAATTTTTTTTTAGTTATTACTAGTAAACATTCACCCTTTGTGCACCCCTTGGTCCAATATGGTATACCCTTAACCCAACAAACACCCTCACTCGCTCTGTCCAGCCCATTCTCCCACCGTCCTATGCTCCTACGCGCGGCCCATTGCACCTCTCTGTTTTGCTCTAGCTCTGCCACTGCCAGCACATGACTAGCTACATGGCCACCGATCGAGGCAGCAGACCAGGATTGTGCCAGCCTCGCGAATGGCACAGCTAGATCAGATGGGAATCGTGCGTGATGGAATGGATCTAGAACGAACACACATATATGTAGCACGCATGCACAGTTATACGCTGCAGTGCGGACAGTGACGGACCACCATTAAAATGAAGAGGGTGCTCTCGGACACCACAAGATCGAGATCAGCCTTTTAGTGACAAAATTTGGTGATAAAAGCTTGTTTTGTCACTATTCACGTGATTTATAGTGACAATATGTTTCCTCTCACTGTTTCATCTATAATTAGTGACAAAATACTATGCTGTCACATGATACCATAGTGCTGACAATTCTACATTAGTGAAATATCACTTCATCACTATTTCGTTTCCAGATGGTGATATAATATTATATCGCCACAGGACAACTTAGTTATGACAATCTTACAGCGATAAACTATCACGTTATCACTACATCATTTATAATTAGTAGGAAAATATTATATCGTAACCGGATAGTTTCATAATAACAACCTATCACGTCGTCCCTACTTAACTTATAATATGTTTTCACAAAATATCTTAGTAGCAACGAATTATATTGTTATCGCTATAATATTTATAATTAGTTGTAAAATAGTATGTAACCCTAGGACATCTTAGTAGTAGTAATGAATTTTATTATTATTTCTATAAGACTAGTGATAATACGGTGTACCCTGATTTGCTTTCCATCTTTTGTTAGTCGCAATGCTTTTCCTTACTTAATTAAGGCAGCGATCAACATGGCTTAGAGCAACTCCAAGAGATTAGTCAAAAAAAGTGTCTAAATTTAGTGATTTAGCTATTCTCTAAAATGAATCTCACAAAAAAAAAACATGACTACTCCAACAGGCTATCTAAACTAGAGGGCGCGCGGTGGGTCGCGTACGCGCGGGAATGGGGCGCAGCGTGCGGGAAGGAAACGCCGACCGCGCCAAGAGACTGGATGGTGAGCGAGGTAGGCTATCCAAAAATAGAGAGCGAAGGAGGAGGGATGGAGAGCTACTAAATTTGGAGAGTCATTTACAAAGTCTATTGGAGACGTTTTTTCTCCAATAATAGCCAAATTTACCTTTAGAAAATGATTTAGCTCTTCTCTTGGAGTTGCTCTTATGCTACAGTGCTCATGGCTTATTTGTCACTATTCATAAGTTTCGTCTTTTTCTGAATTTTTGGTTTTTTGTTGAGCTTTTTTGCCGGTTCTTTTTTTCCCATATTTGTTTGTATTATACGTAATGGGCTAACATATTTTTTATATTTTTATTTTTTTTAAATTTAATTATGCGAAATAAGCCTCTGTAAGCTACAGTACTTTTTTCAGCCAGCTACAGTGTTTTCAGCCATGAGCTTTTAAGCCGAGTTGATCACCCCCTAAAACCACCTAATTAAACCCAAATGGAGCAACCTAATCCTGGTTTTGCGTTGGATGGTACTCCTCTCTCTGCCGCTCGCACTCATGGCGCTGGGGCAGCGAGCAGAAGGTGCCCCCAGATCTAGTGGTGCACTGCGAGCCGATGGCGGGGCGGCACGGACGGGCGGAGCGGAGCTCGGATGGGGGAGGCGGGGTTTCTAGCGGCAAGGCCGTGGCCAGGGGTTTCTGGCGGCCTCGCAGAGCTCTGACGAAGGCGGCATCGCCGAAAACCCCGAGGTTTCCGGCGGAAAGGTGGTGGCGGGGGTTGTTGGCGGCAGCCGCTTACACGTATATACTTGTTACAGCCATTACGAGTGCCCCCATAATCTTTACGACCATCACATTGCCGCTACGACCACCTCATGTAGCCATACGACCACGTTCAAGAGGCTACGATCACTTTCTGTGTCGCTACGGCCACTCTGCTGGATCTCCGACCACGCTGACAGTCGTTATGACCACACTGTAACCCCTCCGATCACTCTTCTCTGCTCCGACCACATGGTCATAAACTTCAGCTGAAGTTACGACCACACTCAGCTTTTCTCGCTGCGCTTCCTTCGACAACGGTCGATCACCATAGTCGTAACGCCTTACGATCTCGTAGTGACTCTGTCGATCGCTCACTCTTCCTGCGAGATCGTGGTCGTAACTTCTTTATGATCACGTCTTCAGCACCTGCGGGCACCTCGGCTCTCGTCACCGTCCTCGGCTCTGAGACTGTGGTCGTAACTCCTTACGACCACACCCTCTGCTCCAGCGGACACCTCCGCTCGTCACCCTGGTCGTAACTCCTTTACGACCAGATCTGCTGCTCCTGCGGACGCCCTCCACCCAATCGCCGTGGTCGTAACTCTTTTACGACCACGCCTGCGATCCCCTTTTCGCCGTGGTCATAACTCCTTTACGACCACGTCTGCGAGCCTCTGTTCACTGTGGTCGTAACTCCTTTACGACCATATCTGCGAACCTCTGCGATCTCACCGACCGCCTTCGATCACACTGACCGCCCACATCGATCAACTACGACCACGTTGGTCGCCCAGGCCGATCGCCTACGACCACGCCGGTTTTGGCATATATAATAGCATCAACTAGCTAATACAATCTTTTGTATTTGACATCTAGATTAGGCATATTATATATACATTTCAATCATATCAATGAGCCCATCGCCATGACGGATCTAATACGGTGTTTCATGTTTTTCATTTTTACATGTTCTTTTTAGCCAAATTCAATATATTTATAATTGATTAATCTACAATATTTCTAGAATTAGTGATAAAACGGCATCAATGATTATACAATAAGCTAGAGAAAATGGTTATAAATATTACTATAAAATTAGTATCAATTTAATAAACTTCATTGTGCCATAGGATATTAGCATCTAACTAAATTGAGTAGATATTTAAGTATATTTGAATTTATATTTATTTTTAAAAAACATGAATACGAAAAAACTATTATTCAATTCTTATTCGATCTGCCCTAACCAATCTACGTACATGCAGCTCGATCGTCCTCTTGCACTTTAGCCGGACGCTGGCCCTACGTACCAGTCCGATCGATCGAATTCATACGCAACGGTTGGTTAGCTACGTACAGCTTCAGTTCATTGTAGAGCTTATAGCTAGTACGTACGCGGTACGCGTATATACCTCATATCATGGACGAATTTTTAGCGGATTTGACATTGTTAGAGACGGTATTTACAAAAATAGCAGTATATGCATCGTATTTGTAGAAATGTCACTTTTGAAGTCCAGTAGGCGGGTGACAGCGCCGGCGAGGCGAGGGGGGGGGGGGGGGGGAGGGGCCGCCGACGGCAGGTGCCTGCTGCCCGGTGAGGAGATGGTAGGTGATTAAGTTGGCCGATTAGCTGGCTTAATTACTTGTCCTAATTTTTTTTCGCTTAGTGTTTTTTAAATTTTTAAATATATCAAATGAGCTCAAAAATGACAAAAATTTATGTACAGTCTCCCGATATAACGTACTTGATAATGTAATTTTTGGATAATTTTTTCTATTGTGAATGTTGCTTAAAAATTCATATAATTTTTATATTTGTATAAGTTTTTACATATAGCAAATGAGCTCCTAAAATTACAAAATTTTATGTAAAGTCTCCTAACATAATCATAGTTATTGTGTAATTTTTTAATAATTTTATATGACCCAAATTTACCACATTTATTCGGATTAATTTAATCATGAATTTATGGGTAAGACAGTTCTAATTTCTTATCGTTTCATTTAAGAAATTCATACTAATCGTTACTGAAACTGTTTTATATGTCACTTCAACTAAAGCAGGCACAACACATCGTAAGGGCGTCTGAGGCCACCATCACTAGCCCGGAGACACCACCAGCCCTGTAGAATACTTCGAAGTACATTCTAAACCAGACAAAAAAATAGTACACAATCTAAGCTGTGACTGTTTCATGGATCACACTGTGCACATAAGCCACCAAGTGGGGGTACCATGCTTACCTGCCAGGTCATCGCGACTTAGCGAGTCTGGTCAGCTATCGCAATCTATTGAGTCTGCCTGGCGTTGTAGTACTACTTTCCTATCATCCGTGCGTCGTATCGATGAGGAGGTAACTTACGTACAAACCTACATTTTATTTTTCTATTAGTCCTTGCGTTCCACTAACATCATGGTAGTCTCCCGCCACAGATACATCGTCGAGATGCATCACTTTTAACGTCCGCACTACCTTCACAGGCTACCGCTCCTCGTTCTTCATCTTTGTTGCACATTTGGGAGGTATGAGATTCGCATTGTACATCCAGGATATTTATTGTGACTAATACCATTTCATCTTGCAGCCTCCAATTCAATGTGGAGGTGACAACAAGTCCACCGATAACGATATGGGCCTCCCAGATGCTTACAAAGAGCACTACATGGCGCCAGGGTTTGTAGCGTACGCAGGGTAGAACTCAGCGTTCACAACATACCCATGGTTTGAATACTTAGGTGAGCAGAGCTCCTCTGGCTTCGCTGTCACATCGTACAGTCAAGGCGGGCCTACTGGATCACCGCGTGGCCACTGAGCAAACAGAACGATCTCCATATCTCCTTTAACCCGAGATGTAACCTCCGGACCGACTGACATACCACATAGGACATACTCGTGCTCAACGGAAGATAAAGCCACGTACGGGGAGGTAGACGCGATGAGGAGGTAGCAGTGGTTCAGATGGGTGAGCCATATCATATCCGGTATGATGCATTTTTTTACTACTACATTTACTTTTACTTGTGTAAGTATTTCTAATGTATAAAAGTCTAAAAAAATCGTGAAATATGTGTAAATTCATGATTAAATTAACCTAAATAAATGTGATAAATTTAGACAACATAAGATTTTGAAAAAAATTACACACTAACTATGACTATGTCGGGAGATTTCACATAAAATTTTGTAATTTTTGGAGCTCGTTTGTTATATGTAAAAACTCATACAATTATCAAAATTGTATAAATTTTTTAACAATATTCACAATAAATAAAATTATCCAAAAAATTATACTATTAAGTACATTGTGTCAGAAGGCTGTACATAATTTTTTGTAATTTTTTGAGCTTATTTGATATATTGAAAAATTCAAACAAATACTAAGTGTAAAAATTAGGGTAGATAATTAAGTCGGCTTAATCATCTGCCGTCTCCTCACTGGGTGGCAAGCTGCCTACCGCCTACTGGTGGGGTGGCAGGCGCCTACCACCGACGGCCCCCGCACGTGACCTCGCCGTCGCTGCGGCCCACTCACCGAACGGCATAAGTAATATTTCTAAAATTACGGTGCGCATACTATTACTTTTGTAAACATGGTCGTCAACAATACTAAATCCGCTAAAAAGTCATGATGGACGACCAACAGGGGCAGGCTACGGTTGCATGTTTGGTACCAAGGAAAAGTGGTCACGAAACGAAATGCATCATACAGTACCAATTAAGAGCGCCATAAGCTAGGACTAATTGACTAGCACTACCAGAAATGGTTTTTTTCCTGACGGTTCGAGGCACTCCTGATGGCTAAGAGGCATCCGACGGTAATTGTGAATTTTCCCATCGTGAAAGCGACGAGAAAGAGGTCAGGCAGGAATTAGCCGAATTGACAGGAAAACCTGTACCCGTTCCTGATGGTTCCCGTACCCGTCGCGAAATCGCCGAAGCGCCACACGCGAGTTATTACTTTTTCTGTGTTTTTTTTTAGCTAGAATCGGATACAAATAGTATCAGATATTTATTTCTCTATTTCATATTCGTTCAACAAGTCTTCGAATAGTTAATCGAACGAAAATTATCTGTTTGTTTTATTATCTCTACAAAGAACATTAGACAGTAGATGTGCAATTAAATGAGCACAACAATTTATGTGTACGCAAAAATCTCTGTCTGTAACTTACGGGTCTAAATCATCGGAGCATCTTTATCTTTGATGAGATAATTTTGTAAACAATATATCCATCCTACTGAACCAAGGAAGAAATGAGCAAAAGGGGGGAGAAAACTGCATGCCCGTCATGGTTTACGGCTTAATTACGAGAGGAGCTGCGCTGTTAAGTAGTACATCAAGCATGCTTTAAGTGGTAAAACTACAACTACAGTGGCAGTGGTAAAGTCTTATCTCTTTAATCCTTTTTTTTAGTACTACTATCTATCGACGGAGTCACGGAAAGTGCTTGTCCTGGATCAATGGCGTGTGTAACTACCACAGTATCATGCTTCACTGCTATGTCCAGTAGGACTGTTAACGATGTCGGTTTTGTCGGTTTTGCAGTAGGAAGATCTACTGCAGGAATCTGCTACCACAATAGTCCAGTCTATTATAATGTCGTTTGTTAAGACATCACGCAGATGAGATGGCCGAGTTGGTCTAAGGCGCCAGATTAAGGTTCTGGTCCGAAAGGGCGTGGGTTCAAATCCCACTCTCATCACTTTACCCTTCTTTTTTTACATCGCAACCCAAAAAATGTCCTAGGCGTATGTTCTATAACGTTTACGAAAACTTGAAATCAACACGGTTTGCCATGGGCGGTTCAACTACAATTCAAGATCTGCTCAGTGCTCACTGAATCTTCTGTTTTTTTTTTATCGGCATCAAGTTCCCTTTGCGGTTTGCGCGCCGAGCCGTTTGCTGGAATAACTGCTCCGGCGATACGCCGGTCTTGGGGACAATGCGGTAGCTAGAGCTAGCCAACAGGTCTCCGGTGCAACAATGCAGAGAGGCAAAGACTCACCACCACTGGAGTCCTGACTACGAGCGCCTACCAAAATCTTATCTGAAAAACGCGAATCACATGGCCACGGACTTGAGTGGACCGGCAGGTTTGTGTTCGTCCAAAATGCCAACAGAAATACGACAGCATTTTTGCGTTCGAAATTAGCGAAACAGGGGGAGGGAGCGCGGGCTTCTAGCCATGGAACGTGAGCAGATCCAATTCATCGCGTCGGGGACGCAGCCGCCGCCGCCGTCCCCGGCCAGCGTACAGCGGAGAGGCGTGCCGCGGCGAAGGAAGATGGGTAGCTCGGTGATGGGCCGGATGGCATGCAGTCCTTGCGTGGACGACCGGCTTTATTTCTTGGGATATCTGGGCTTTCTAAGACGGAAATCGGAGCGTGGATAGCTTTACAGGTTACGGGCTCGATGGGCTGCACAGGGGTGGTGCGCATGTCGAGCATGGACAAGCCCGGTGTAGTCAGTGGCTGAGGGCGTCACAATTTTATGGGCCGAATAATCGCTTATCAACGTTCCGCTTGAGGCATAGGGCTCGTTTTGGGCCGAGTGTGCTCATGGACATCGTCATCACTCGAAACTGGAATTGTCTTGGACGAATTGTTCCCATCTTCCACTGAAGATTTGGGCCGGTGCAATTCACCTGTTGCTGTAATACTAGTATGGGGCTTTGGAACGGACCGCCATTAGACAATGCTGGGCCAGACTGAGTAGTGATTGCCAAATTAGATGGCCCTTCCTCTCCCTCGAAAAGAAAAGAAGAAGAAGATGTCCCATAACACCTCAAGAAGCCTCGTTCCGCTTTAAAAATTCCTACACACCTATTAACCATACAAAATGGCGGCCAAGCTCACAAACGCGAGTTCCAGGTGCTATTATATATAACCTCTGGCGATATTTCACGTAATAAAAACAAAAAATATTCTTGAATTCGAAAGGATCAACTTAATCACCTCCAAATTCTACGGTGTGAAGTTACTGTTGTAAAACCGAGGACAAAAAGAGAATTTCCCATATTGATAAAGAGAGAGAAAGGGGGGCCCACCCGTCGGTGGGCCAGACTAGAGATAAGGTGGGAAGGACGTCTCCTCCCCACCCATCCGAGCGCCGAGAAGAGCAGGGGTCGGGCGAAGAGGAGGATGGCGGCGGAGGGCCTCGGCTCGACGCGATTTTTGCGGCGCATCCATCTTCCCCGCAAGACTCGCTCTCTCCTCCCCGTGCGCCCTCCCATGCTGCTTCTCCCGTGCAACTCGGTCATCCCGCAAGGCCGGGTCTTCGTGTGCGCGACGGAGGCGGACGGCGCAGGTGGTTGGCTCGGGCTTCGGCCCGGCCGTTGGAGGCGCCGCGCAACCCCTCCTTCGACTATAAGAAGAGGCCCCCTCTTCTTCCTTGAGGCATCCGAAAATACAGTGAACCTCTCCTCTCTTTTGAGTCTTTGTTTGTGGTGTTTAACGACGGTGGTTCCCCGGTGCTCTCCGGTGAGGTGCTTGGCCGGCTCCTCCCCTACGCTTGTGCGGCATTCCTCTACCTCGACTCGCCGGCGTGACCTGCACTTCGGCGATTGGGCTTTGTATCTCCGTGCCTACTGACCTCTCTCACGGTGGTGTGGGAGGCAATAGGTTTTCTGGGACAGCGCGCAAAGCGTGCCTAGCCCTTGACCTTCTCGGCGGTTTCGAGTATCGCCGGTTTTGTGAGTAAATCTGTCACTTGTATTAGCAATCCTTGTGTGCTGTGCTAGATTGATAATCTTTGTTCTTTATCTAGCACTGGGAGACATAGATTGCTTGTGGGACATTTGATAGCTCGATGATATATGAAATCATATTCTGAGATTGGTAGATTTAATCTTTGAGCTCTAATTGCTGTCACTTGCTGTCATTATATTGTGCTCATGCTATGTGATTACTGATAATTGTGAGCTTTAGACAAAATATATTGTATATGTGTGATTTGGTTGGAGTTGTCTTCAGCTTGTAGAAATTTCTACCCATCTGTTTCAGATATGTTAGAAGTTATATTTGGCTAATTAAAGTTTGATTAAGTAACTGCAAAGAGACATCTTATATGTGCTAGCCGATTCTTGGTTGCAGACCTAATGCACACATATGAAGAATATATTGTTTAATTTGGGTACAGCTTGAGAGCTCAAAGATTGAATGTTAATTTGTTATAACCAATCGATGAAAAGTTTATGATTTAGTAGCGGGACGGCCGAGATTAGTCTTGTGCAACCCTACATTTGAGAGCACAAATAATCAATTAACCTTGAACTTATTGATAGTCTTAATTGACACATGCTTTATACCTTGTCATACATATTCATGTTTAGAGTAGCATTGTCTCTATTATTGAATATGTGGTATATCATGCATATGTTCAATTCATATGATTACATTCTTGTTATGATCTGTATATATGAATTGATGTCCTTGATGTGTTTATATGATTATATTGGAATTATATTTATATCTTTACTTATACCGTAAATATTACAACAGTTACAGGGACACACCTCACATGTCGTACCAGTATCAAACACTTACCACCGTGTGCGTCCCACTTCGCCGGGGGCAGCGAAAGACCGGACTCGTCACCTGGTCACCGGGCCGTCCTGTACCAGTGTTAAACACCTGGTGATCGTACGACATTTCGATAGCGTTCGCGTCCTAGCTGTCCTCCATGCACTGGAGCCACGGTGGTGTACTCAGCATCAGCATTAAGCAGGCTCTCGTCCAGTGGCATGGCACATCACCAGCGCGCGGGCCAAACGGCAGCGACCACACACCGCCCACGTGGAGCGGAGAGCCGGAGACGCAGAGAGGTCGGTAAACACACGGAGGGAAGAGAGGGCGCGCCCCACGAGGGACCAAGGGAAACGCCAGGAAACTGGGGCAGCCGGCCGGCCCGGTCGTTAGTGGTCCGCGCGTCGCACTGCTCAGTACGCTTGTCTATCTCTCTTGTTTCGTCTTCGTCGCATGGTTTTGCCATGGACACGGGCACACGGCCGGCTCCTCTCTTCTGGTTGTATCTAGCTATGCTATCTATCCCCACACCACCCGCCACCGAGATTGGACTGACGCCCCACCCGTCGTGCGGTCGTATAGTATGGTGGCCCCAGCCAGATAAGAGCAAGTACAATAGTATAAATGATTGTCTTTACAATTCTTTATAATGGTATCATTCAATTAGTGAATTATCTACATATTTGTTTATACCAAGTATACATAATAGAAAAACCGTATGTTCAATAGTACACAACATATTTCTCTCTCCTCCGTATCTAAAATCTTATTTTCTTCGTTCTCTTTTACTTAACTTTTTTAGAATCTATGCCGTTAAAATTTTTAAAACTTAACCGTTAATAGATTTAAAACTATTTACATTGGCTCTACGAAAATTATATCATTAAATTTATTGTTAAAAATATTTTATAAATTTATGAAAATATCTTAATGTAAAATTATAAAAAGTAGCGGTCAAAATCGCATCTCGATGACCGTAAAAAATCAAAAGCGTCAAGCAAAAAAGAACAGAGGGAGTATGTAGCATAGACTTAGAGCATGTATACTAGTCTGTCTCTTATGGTTGCCTCCAACAGTAAATCATTACTCTAACTAATTTATACTACTAGCTGAATGCCCGTGCGTTGCTACAGATTTTTAAAATTTATCACATTACATGTTTTAAAACTTACATATGGTAAAAAATTTTAGTTCTAAAAGTTTTTAAATCCGTCAAGTAAGTCGGAAGCCGTCGATCACACCTCGTAGTCATACGGTGCATCAAAGTTCAAAGTATAGAACTGAGTTTAGTAGTAAAACTTCGATGTTGTTCACAGCTCAATTAGATAGCAACTCCACATATTTTCATCAATATTGCAATTCTGGTTTACAAGACACCACAGTTCAGTACCAATTGGAAACCCTCCCAAAAATTACAAAATGAATACCCTCATGGTCCCAGGAGAAATATTAAGCTAGAGTATAACCGATGGCATTTCTACCAACAACATTCTTCATAAAAAAGTACTGTTTCTAGGCATTCCCAATCACTCAACATGCTTCCAGTAGCATGAGCTCTGTTACCTCTGTAGCCATGAAGGGCTGCTTCTGCTTCACCTTGGCGCTCGTCGTCATCCTGACCGCGCTTCTCTCCGCCGCCAACGTGGGCGCCTGCGTGGACGTCGGCTTCTACGACAGGACGTGCCCGACCGTGGAAACCCTGGTGCAGCAGACCGTGGCCGCCGCATTCAATAACAACTCCGGCGTCGCTCCGGCCCTGATCCGCCTACACTTCCATGACTGCTTCGTCAGAGTAAGTATGAGTACAGTGACGGACAGTGTATATCACACACGAGTTCTTGCACGCTTGCGCATGACATTCTACATGTTCGCATGCAGGGCTGCGACGGTTTGGTCTTGATCGACTCGACGGCGAACAACACGGCGCAGAAAGACGCGGGCCCCAACTTCCCGAGTCTCCGCTTCTTCGAAGTGATAGACGCCGCCAAGGCGGCCGTCGAGGCGCAGTGCCCCGGGGTTGTCTCCTGCGCTGATATCCTCGCATTTGCGGCGCAGGACATCGTTGCGCTGGCTGGCGGCCTCAGCTACCAGGTGCCTGCTGGGCGTCGGGATGGCCGGATATCCATTGCCCAGGAAGTGCTTGACAACCTGCCCGCGCCGACTTCCCCCTTACCCGAGGACCTGGTCACCATCTTCTCAGCCAAGAACCTCACCGTCGAGGACATAGTCGTCCTCTCCGGCGCACACACTATCGGCGTGTCCCACTGCATCGGCTTCGCCGAACGGCTCTACAACTTCACCAACACAACTGACGGAGTAAGCAATGGCGCATAAATTATTTTCAGAGAGAGAGAGAAAGGAAGTGTAATTCTTAACCTGTCTTGTGATGAACCAACAGATTGATCCGAAATTGAGCAAGGCGTATGCGTTCTTGCTCCAGAAAATCTGCCCGCCGCTGCCGATCACCAACCAGACCTTCCCGAACACGACGACGTTCATGGACATCATCACGCCGACGAAGTTCGACAACAAGTACTACGTCGGCCTGACAACAACCTGGGGCTGTTTCAGTCGGACAACGCCTTGCTGGCCAACTCGACAATGAAGGCGCTGGTCGATTCCTTCGTGCGCAGCGAGGCGATGTGGAAGAGAAAGTTCGTCAGGTCCATGCTCAAGATGGGGCAGATCGTCGAGCTGTCGGGGACGCAGGGCGAGATCAGGCGCAACTGCAGGGTCATCAACCCTACCAGTGTTCATCATCCTCTGACCAGAGGTTCTTCAGGACTCATGGAAGTGGCCGCAAGCTAACTGTTAGTAGATTTGTGTGCAGTGTGCATGATGTCTAGTATGGTGCAATAAGTAACGAGCTAATTAGGTTCCGTGTTTTGCTCGTTACAAGAACAGAGAGGCGCCAGATCTTGTTCAGTTGTTCTATTGTTACCTACTTGATGTGTTGGTTTGATCATCTATGCATTTGTGAGTTTGCAAGGAAGTGAATCAGTGTCAACTGTTGTTTTTGGCAAACATGTGATGTTCATCTGATTAGCAAAAATAAAAATGGCAAATGGCCAACCATGAATTTGTAACCAAAGAGCTATACATGTGGAGTTGTGGACAATTCGATTTACAAAGTCCTTACAAACTGTGCATGACAAGTAGGCCCAACCATAAACCATCATGGGCAATTCATGGGGCCATGTCAGTTTTGACAATCCTTCCTAAGGCATTGGAAAAAATGTTTGTATGCAAAGCATATTCCTTTCTGATCCAAATCTGCCCCCCCCCCCCCCCCCGCCGGCAACTTCAGGCAATAAAAATGGCATTGGGGAAATAAGAATATGTCTACATTATCACACAATTAAGAATCTGAGCTAGAAGATTTTAAAGAGTTTGTGTTACACTGGGATCGCCCAATCAAAGAATGAGACACATCAGTACATCAAAGAATGGCGGCGGCGCGGAGGGCGGGGGAGGAGGCGGCGGAGAAATGGGGAGAAGCGCACGGGTTCGTGGGGGGAGGCAGGCTCACGGGCGGTTGAGGGGTAGGTGGGCCCACACGTCAGACTACCTTTTTGAAGTGTAGGATGCACCATCACCTTGAACTCCTTCTTTTAAGGAGTAGTGTAACATCCTGAAAATTTAAAATTTGAAAATGTGGAGCTTTTGAATTGTTTTTGCAATATATTCTACTTGGATTTGGATCTTTATGGTGTGTTCTTAAATTTTGGTTGAAATTCCAAAATTTGGAGTAAACGGAAATATGCAAATAATGAAAACTCAAAATTATAAATGCGAATCTGGAAAGATGATCCAGTATAAGAAGGGAGAAACTTAAAACTAAAATATAAAATTTCATCATAAAAATAATAGTATAAAAGGGAAAAATAATAATAATAATAATATATAGGCAAAAAGGAAATATATACTTGTGTATAAAAATGAAGGTGCAAATGAATAAATAGATAAATAAGAAAGAATATATATATATATATATATATATGTGTGTGTGTGTGTGTGTGTGTGTGTGTGTGTGTGTGTGTGTGTGTGTGTGAGTAAAATAAATATATATGTGCACATACAAAAATAGAAATAAATAAAATAATATATACTATATATACATGTATACATATTTGTATAAACATATGTATACACACACTAAATAAAAAAAGGAAAGCAAGGAGGTCAAGCCGGCCACAGCCCGGCCCAACCCCCTGTCACGACCGCTCCCTCTGCCCGCTGGGCCCCGCTCCCGAGCGCCCCCGCCCGCTCCTTCTCCCTCCTCCCGGCTCCTTTCTGCTCCGCGCCTGCTCCGTTCAGCGCCGAGCTTCCCCGTGGCATCCATGCACCACCATCGTCCACGAGCCGTCCCTTCGCCTGGTCAGCATGCTCACACCGCCCCCGGTTTAACCCTCACCGCCCCCGGTTTTCCTCCGCTCGATCGCGTCAGCTCGTCCACGTGGCGCCAGCCCCCTGCCGCCCAGCTCGTGCGCAGCGCAACGCTGCAGCCAGCAGCGTAGTGTCGCACACGAGTCGCTTCGTAGGACCTGCCTCAATTGCCCGGTCAAGTCGCCGCCTGCTCCGAAGCGATCGCGCGGCAGCCATGCCCGTTGCCAGCCCCGCCAGGCCGTCTACAAAAGGGCACCAAGGCCCCAGCTGAACCGCCCTGCTTCACTGACCCTCCTCCCCAAAGGAATTGTGTTCTCCGTGCCTCTAATGCCGCCGGCGAGCCCTCCTTCCCCAACTCCGGCCACTCGGCAATCCGCCGCTTGGAGCCACCCCGAACCAATTCCTCTAGGCCGGAGCTTCCTTGGGACATCGCGAAGCTATTCGTGTCCTCGGTCGAGCTCCTCCCCGCCTCTCCTGCGCCGGCGCCGAGGTCCCTCCCAAAGCCGCCGCCGTCGCTTGTCGCCGGCCCGCCACTGAGCTCCCCGGTCCCCACCGACACCCCCACCGGCCTCACCTCGGCGCGTGCAACGCATTCCTGCCGTCGCCCACTCCTCTCCGACCGCCCATCACCGGTGTCACCGCCGGCCGTACCCGCCCCCAAGCTTTCTCTGTTCCAAGCCGCCGACTCACAGCTCTTCTGCATTCCCTTCCTTCGGTGAGTAAGGAAACACCCTTGCCCGGATGGTTAGCCGAGTGAGCTCTCAGCCCAGCTACCCGGTTTCGATCCCTCATCCCGCAGCATTTCAGTAGATTAGGTTTTGAATATTTTTGCTAGCTGATTTCAATGAGGAAAATCCATAAAAACTCGAGAATAATCCATAGAAGGTATCAAAATTGATTATGATGTAAATGAGCTTAATAAATATTTAATCATGGATTAATCATTATGTACTAGTAACTGATGTACCGTTGATGTTTATTTTAAAAGCTTAAATATTAATCAAGGGCATAGTAAGAAATTTAAAAAGGATGTTGTTTAGGTTTAAGCTCTCGTGGAATGATGATTTAGCTAATGAAAATTCTCTAAGGAATAAATCATAAATCCTTGCAAGTTAGTAAGATTGTAGAATTAGCCACCACATGGGTTAAACCATAACTATTATTTCTATGTCCTAAAAGTTAGGGGAATTCTTCTTGACTATTAAATGACTTTGTTTAAATGACCAAACTTAATATCAAGGCACCCTTAAATTATAATTAAATATATGCCATAACATTTGGTATGCAGCCATAAAATAAATCTTAAGAGTAGATTCGATTAAATGATAACTCCAGTAGTTTCACAAAAATAAACGATGTGCCAAAACCATTTAAAATGAAATACTTATTTTAGAAAGCCATGATTTATAATATAAACCCCATCATTAGTACATTGCCGATAAATAAATCTCAAAAGTAGATTTAGTTAATAATGGTAGAAAAATAAGAATCGGCATTTGGATTAACATTCCACATAAAATGACTATGGTTAGATACTCAAAACTTAATAAAGATATCCAAATATTATAATACCTTTGACTAAAAGATTTATAGAATAAGTGCAGATCTCATCCATCAGTCCAGTTTGTCTTTACCATAACCTAAGTTACAAGGAATACATACCCAGCCAGACTCGCACTTTGATACCTAGGTCTAACCTAACTCATGGAACTTCCTTGATAAATACAAAAATAATAAAAGAGGTGATCAATAGAAAGATCGAACCATTATATCCTTCCACCGACCCTGTCTCAAATCACCCGAATCACCCATTAACTCATAATGAAGCTAAATCGAGTTTACTCGGATTTATTTGGATCTTTTGAGTTATTTGCCTTTGTTTGTATTCTGTCATTTAGCACGTAATTAGTTATTGGAGTCCCGAAGAATCAAAGGACCAGGCGTGATCAAGAGCGAAGTGAAGACAAAGATCAGAAGCCCAAGTGAAAGCATTGTGTGAGCTCAAGACCGCGGTAAACTGCGCCAGGCGAGTCAATACTTTGATCATGTTGATCCAATATTTTCTGCAAATTACTTTGATTTAAATTATCAAATTGCATGCTGTTATGTTTATAAAAATACATGTTTAATTCAATAATCTAGTTATGTGCCTATTGTTTATCTTGGATAATATTACCCCTCCTTTGGAATATTTGAATGTGCGAACCTTGTCACCCTAGCAAAAATATAATGGTAATATTTCGAAAATAAGTCTCTAATGATATGCTATGCTTAGAATTGCATACATGCTCAGGGGGCGCTGAATGCCCCAAACATCATTGTCATTTTTAATCATGAGAAACTGGTTTGGGCAGTCATGGTGGGAATGACTGGTATATTTTGATATGACTATTTTATGCTCCCAATAATCCCAACTTGCTTAAATATCTGGGCGGATTGGTTCGATGGTGTGAGAGTGTGGTGCAGTGGAAGCACAAAGTGGTTAGTGGTAGACCGCCCAGATACTACTAAGGACTGAATCTTGTCATGACCTCCCAGTGTACAACAAGTACGACCACAAGCTGGCAAAATGTAGGCAGGGCTAACTAATTTGCATCGACTTAGTAAGGGTTGCGCCGGTGTGACCACGGGCGGGTAGAGGATGGCCACATCCTCCGACGTGACGGCGCAAGAGGGGGCTTCTGGAAGGGTGGTCGCACCTGGAGGAAGTGGAAACCTTAGCGGACGTAACCCTGCTAGGAAAAATGCATTGTAAAGGCCCTGTGATAGTCTACTCAACCGCATGGCTAAGGAATCATGTGGGGGCAACGAGTGGATTTATCTCTTGTGGGTAAAGTGTGCAAACTCTGCAGAGTCAAAAACTATTCGAATAGCCGTGCCCACGGTCAAGGGCAGACATGGGAACTTAACTAGATATAGTTCTGTTTACAAAATATTGGAACTTGGAAGAAGGGAAAACTTGTAGGGCGAAGGACTGCCCTGGTTTGGAATTGTCCTGGGTGTCTCCCAGTGGTAAGTTAAGCGGCTATAACGCGGAAGGAATTGCTATATGGTGCAGATGCCATGTAACGGTGGATGGAATCTGAATCGATATTAATAATGCATTTCCTGGTACATTATGATTTGTTCCAAAATTGCTAAGTCATAGGGCTTTTTAATTAATTGTATTCAAAAGCACTCCTTGCAAAACAAAATAACCCGAGCCTTCCTTTGTTAAGCCATGCATACTATTTATTTGCATTCTGTGTATTGGCTCGCGGAGCACGGGGTCGGAGTGCTCACGCTCGCTGTTGCGACAAAATTCAGATTCAGGAATCAAATCACCTCACCTCAGCAACAAAATTGGACAAGCTGGCCGAGAAGATGAAGATGTCAAGGGGTAGGTCGCGAACCTCCAGTTGGCTGCCTGTGGGCATGTCCTGAAGGTCCCACTTGCGTGCTTCGTTCTTCCGCTGCTGCAATTTCATGATTTCGGCCTAATCGGCCCATGAGTAAGTCTACTAATATATTTACGCTTCCGTATGATATGTATTTTGATATTCATTTCTGTAACTGTGAGCACTATCTACTGATCCAGGGAATAGTGCAATGAAATCACAGTGGATTTGGATTGAAAAATCCGGGTCTGACAAGTAGAGATACCACGATTACTTCCCAGTGCACTAACAAGGCAAAGTTACACCATTAGCTCTGAACCATTTAATTTTGTGCAATCAAACAACCCCTAGTCTCATTTTGTTGATTCCAGTCCGTCTGCTATTTTATTTTGTGCAATTAAAACCTTCTAACTATTTTTGTTTATATGAGCCCTCATAGTACTCAAAATTGTCTAATTACATTTTTGTCCATACGACTAACGGATTGATGGTGTGACTATAAACATGTGCCATAGCTAAAATATAACATCATAGTAAACTATTATTAAACATCACTATTGTGTTCTAAAGGATAAATGTTTACTATTACATTTTTTGAATTAGAATTTTTTTTCACTAATTATTGTTTTGGTGAGATATTGTCCTCCAAAACACATCAGCAAGCCTAGATAGCAGCTAATCTTGTTAAGTTTAATGAGTTACATATCTCCATCAGCTCGAGTTAACATACACATCAACAATCCATTAGACAGCAGGACGACGAGGCGGGGCGACGCGGGCCATGCGGAGGAGGCGGCGGCAGAGCGAAGCAGTTGGGGGAGGAGGAGGCGGCGGCGGCGCGGGGTGGGGAGGAGTAGGCGAGGGCGGAGCGGCGGATGAGGGAGGGGACGAGGCGAGGGCGGAGGACGGAGGGGAGGAGGCGGCTGACATGCGTCATTTTTGCACATATTTGTCTGTCATTTTTGTTAGAAAATGGCCCAATGAGCGAGGCCCATTTTCGTGAATCCCAAAGCATGCATGGTTAGTACCATATTGCTAAGGTAGGGGGAGGAAGACCAATTTATAAGGTGGAGTCCTCCCCACTCCTTGAATATGGAAAGAGATGGTATGAGGATGGCTCTGTCTAGTCACACACACGCGCACGCACGCGCGCGCGCGTACTCGCGTATTTTCGCGTGAAAATCGCGTGACTTGTGACTTGCGACGCGCGACCGTGTCGTGACGTGGCGCGCCGCGTGGCAGACCAAGTCCATCTTTATTTTTGCTAAACTCTGCGCGCACCACTATCTCTCTGATTGAATGAGATTCAAACAGTTGAATGAGGCAGTTACTAGTCAATTTGCACTGCTTAATTTGTGATTTGATGAGGCAGTTACCAGTGCATAATTCTGTTTAAACGCAGCAGTTACTAGTGAGTAGTAACAGCAGCGCCCTTAAAAGGGCCTGGAGACGTCCAGGAAAAGAAGAGAATTTTTGCACCTCCATTCTGTCTCTACTTTCTGCTCTGCGATCTTGTGCTGTGGTATTGTGCTGCAAGAACTTCGTCGACTCTTCTTCCCGGCGTGCACCGTGAAGAAGAGGAGCGGTATCTCCGGACCTTTGCTGTCGTGAAGACCTGCACGGGGGCGGCAATAAGGTTTCTGGGCAGCGCAACTGCGCGACCGCTCACTGCACTGCGACACCTTCGTTCTGCACTGCGTCAAGCCTGCGCGGCTTCCTATTCTTCATCAGACTAACAAGTAAGTCGTTCGTGCGCACGTTCGACTTTGTCTCTGTATTGTTTTCTTGTGCAAAATCTGAAGTATGGTGAATAGCTTGCTGTTAGTTGTGAGTTTTGCATCATTAGTTTATTATTTCTGTCTCCTAATAAAATTTGGAATTAAAATATTGCCTATATTTTCAACATTCCAGAAACCTTATTGTGAATTTTGTTGCAATACAGAAATGGCTAATGCTTCTGATGCGATGAAACCTGAGAGGTTTTCTGGTCAGAACTTTCGTAGATGGCAGACTAGAGTCAAGTTTTGGCTCATGTCTTTGGGACTGTGGTGGGTTATCCACCCGCAGTATCCATTTACGATTGAGCAGTACATGCAGTTCGAGACTGCGAACAATACTGCCCTTGGCTGCATTCTAACTGTTCTGGCAGATCAACTATATGATGTGTACATGGACTTCAAGTCCGCCACAGAGTTGTGGGATGCACTAGAGCTCAAATATGCAGAGGCAGAGGCAGGTCGCTGGCTCTACATATGTGAGCAGTTTTTCGACTTTAGCATGGATGAGGCTAAGTCCATAGTCGGACAAGCTCATGACCTCCAGCTACTAGTTGGTGAAATTGCGCACTTGGGCTGTGTGTTGCCTCCAAAGTTTGTGGCTGCGGGCATTGTTGCTAAACTCCCTGCCTCTTGGCGGGATTTTGCTACTAGCTTGAAACATAAGAGGGAAGAGATTTCTGTTGAGGATCTCATTGCAGCCCTCGATGTGGAAGAAAAAGCAAGAGCAAAAGATGCACCTAGCACATCTGGCCAGAACAATGCAAATGTCATACAGAGAAAGACTGTTGCTAAGAAGTACAAATCCAACAAACCGAACAAGACAACTAGTTTTAAGAAGAAAACTGAGAAAAAGGATTTGAAGGACATCACCTGCTTTGTGTGCGGTAAAGACGGTCATATGGCGAAGGACTGTCGTTTCCGCAAAATCAGAGATGGTGAACAGCCTAAGAAGAAGGCTGTTAACGTGACCATAGGCGAGGCCTCGACTTCAGGAGGGTATGGTAATTCACCTGTTGTCTTTTCAGCTTGTCAATCCACTGATTGGTGGGTTGATACTGGAGCTAATGTTCACGTATGTTCTGATATTTCCTTGTTTTCCTCTTATCAGGCAGCAGGGGCTTCCTCCGTCCTAATGGGAAACGGGTCGCATGCTTCTGTTCTTGGTGTTGGCACGGTGGATCTGAAGCTTACTTCAGGGAAGATTGTCCACTTGAAGAACGTACAGCATGCGCCTACAATAAAGAAGAACCTCGCTAGTGGTTCTCTCCTATGCAGGGATGGTTATAAGCTAGTTTTTGAGTCAAATAAAATTGTAATGTCTAAGTTCGGAAAATTTGTTGGTAAAGGCTATGAGAGCGGAGGCTTGTTCCGCCTAAGTATCTTAGAGTCTTGTTATAATTTGAATATTGCAACTGGTTCAAATAAATGTGAGGCAAATATTTGGCATTCTCGTTTCTGTCATATTGGTTTTGATAGTATTGCTAGAATGTCCAGATTAGATTTAATTCCAAGATGTGAAATTGTCAAAAGATCAAAGTGCCAGTCATGTGTGCAAGCAAAGCAACCTCGAAAACCCTTTAAGGGATTAGAGGATGAAAAGAACTTGGCACCTTTAGATCTTATTCATTCAGATTTGTGTGAAATGAATGGATTATTGACAAAAGGAGGCAAAAGATACTTTCTAACTTTTATTGATGATGCAACACGCTACTGCTATGTGTATTTGCTGAAAACTAAGGATGAAGCTTTAAACTACTTTAAAACTTATAAGGCCGAGGTTGAGAACCAACTAGAAAAGAAAATAAAAAGATTGAGGTCTGATCGTGGAGGAGAGTATGTCTCTCATGAATTCTCTCAATTCTGTTCTGAGCATGGAATAGTCCATGAATTTACTCCACCATATTCACCCCAATCAAACGGGGTAGCTGAGAGGAAAAACCGGACACTAACAGACTTGGTTAATGCCATGTTAGAGAGTGCCGGTATGCCTAAGGCATGGTGGGGGGAAGCTATTCTAACAGCAACTTTCGTCCTAAACAGAGTAATCACTAAAAAGAGTGAGATTACTCCGTATGAGGGATGGAAGGGGAGAAAACCTAATATTAATTTTCTGCGAACTTGGGGGTGTTTGGCAAAAGTCAATATACCATTGCAGAAAAAGAGAAAACTTGGACCAAAAACAGTCGATTGTATTTTTCTAGGATATGCACAAAATAGCACGGCCTATAGATTTTTAGTAGTTAAATCAGAAACTCCTGAGATTATTGCTAATACAATAATGGAGTCTAGAGATGCTTCATTCTTTGAGAATATCTTTCCTATGAAAACAGCAGGCAGTACTTCACGAACAGAGAATGTTCAAACTGATAATATTGAAAATGAGAATAATCAAACTTCTGAACTTCCCACCATTTCTGAACCAATATGTGATATCCCTGAGGAGGATAACAATCTAGTCGCAGAAGCTCCTCGCAGGAGCAAGAGACAAAAGGTTGAGAAAACCTTTGGTGACGACTTTATTGTATACCTCGTGGATGATGTGCCAAAGACTCTTTCAGAGGCTTATGCATCTCCTGATGCTGAGTATTGGAAAGAGGCAGTCCGTAGCGAGATGGACTCTATCATGGCTAATGGGACTTGGGAGATCACGGATCGTCCTATCGGGTGTAAACCTGTAGGATGTAAGTGGATCTTTAAAAAGAAACTAAGGCCTGATGGAACAATTGAGAAGTACAAGGCAAGACTTGTGGCCAAGGGTTACACCCAGAAAGAGGGAGAAGATTTCTTTGATACCTATTCTCCTGTCGCCAGACTAACTACCATCAGAGTGCTCCTTGCGTTAGCATCTTCCTATGGTCTACATGTTCATCAAATGGACGTGAAGACAGCTTTCCTTAATGGAGAGTTGGAGGAAGAAATCTATATGGATCAACCGGATGGTTTTGTTATTTCTGGACAGGAAAATAAAGTATGCAGATTATTGAAATCTTTGTATGGTCTAAAACAAGCACCAAAACAATGGCACGAAAAGTTTGATAAAACTTTAACATCCGCTGGCTTTGTTGTGAATGAAGCTGATAAATGTGTGTATTATCGTTATGGTGGGGGTCAAGGAGTTATCTTATGTCTGTATGTAGATGACATACTTATATTTGGAACAAATACTGCCTTAATTGACGAGGTCAAATCTTTCTTATCTCGGTGTTTTGATATGAAAGACTTGGGAGAGGCAGATGTTATTCTGAATATTAAATTGATCAAAAGCAAGGATGGGATTACTTTGAATCAATCCCATTATGCTGAGAAAATATTAAGCCGGTTTGGTTTTGAAAACTGTAAAGTTTCACCAACACCCTATGATGCGAGCATTAAGCTTCGAAAGAACCAGGGGTTAGGAAAAGATCAATTAAGATATTCACAAATTATTGGGTCACTAATGTATTTAGCTGGTGCCACAAGACCTGACATTTCATTTGCTGTGAGCAAATTAAGTCGGTTTACTTCTAACCCAGGAGATGATCACTGGGAGGCACTTGAAAGAGTGTTGCGTTACTTGAGAGGCACAACATCTTTTGGAATACATTATACTGGACACCCTTCTGTATTAGAAGGATACAGTGACTCCAATTGGATCTCTGATGCGGATGAGATCAAAGCTACAAGTGGTTATGTATTCACTTTAGCTGGTGCTGCAGTTTCATGGAGATCTTGCAAACAGACCATATTGACGCGGTCAACCATGGAAGCAGAACTAGTAGCACTTGATACAGCCACAGTTGAGGCTGAATGGCTGAGAGAACTTCTATTGGACTTGCCATTGGTTGAGAAACCAATACCTGCAATCCTGATGTACTGTGATAATCAAACAGTGTTGGCCAAAGTCACAAGTACAAAGGATAATATGAAGTCCTCTAGACATGTGAAGCGTAGGCTTAAATCTGTCAGAAAACTAAGAAACTCCGGAGTGATTGCTGTGAACTATATTCACACTGAGAAAAATCTGGCAGACCCTTTTACAAAGGGGTTAGCACGGAAAGCGATTTCCGTTGCATCTATGGACATGGGAATGAGGCCCATTTAAGTTACATCACAATGGTAACCCATACCTTCTTGATCGGAGATCCCGTGACTTAGGCAATGGGAAAAACAAATTGATGTTGTAACAAGAGAGTACATATTTATTGTACCCATGTCCTAATAAACAATGTACTTTCGACTGTATGGAAGGTTGGCATAAAACCTTAATGTATTCTGTTGTCCAAATAAGGAAAAGGTATTAGCCTGCAGGATACCTAGAAAGAATACACCTACTTGAGCCTAACTGTGTGGTCGCAGTTCACGAGAACGGGGCATTCTCTAGAAAGCTCATGAGCAGATAAGGGAGCATGACCATATAACGCTCCGTTTAGGCGTGGTTCATTGGCAGCCTAGTACTAGTTGAGATTTCAAGTGAAATCTGATCACAAAAAGCTATGAATTCAAGGCATAGTCCATTCATAAGTTGTGAGAAGATGAATCTTGTCATTCTAGGTGCAAGTTCAACCCGTACGGGACTTACACTAAAAGACTGGTATATTAACAGTACTTTAGCACAATATCTTTGACTTCTAATTCTGCTTTGGAATTGGTGGGGGATTGTTAGAAAATGGCCCAATGAGCGAGGCCCATTTTCGTGAATCCCAAAGCATGCATGGTTAGTACCATATTGCTAAGGTAGGGGGAGGAAGACCAATTTATAAGGTGGAGTCCTCCCCACTCCTTGAATATGGAAAGAGATGGTATGAGGATGGCTCTGTCTAGTCACACACACGCGCACGCACGCGCGCGCGCGTACTCGCGTATTTTCGCGTGAAAATCGCGTGACTTGTGACTTGCGACGCGCGACCGTGTCGTGACGTGGCGCGCCGCGTGGCAGACCAAGTCCATCTTTATTTTTGCTAAACTCTGCGCGCACCACTATCTCTCTGATTGAATGAGATTCAAACAGTTGAATGAGGCAGTTACTAGTCAATTTGCACTGCTTAATTTGTGATTTGATGAGGCAGTTACCAGTGCATAATTCTGTTTAAACGCAGCAGTTACTAGTGAGTAGTAACAGCAGCGCCCTTAAAAGGGCCTGGAGACGTCCAGGAAAAGAAGAGAATTTTTGCACCTCCATTCTGTCTCTACTTTCTGCTCTGCGATCTTGTGCTGTGGTATTGTGCTGCAAGAACTTCGTCGACTCTTCTTCCCGGCGTGCACCGTGAAGAAGAGGAGCGGTATCTCCGGACCTTTGCTGTCGTGAAGACCTGCACGGGGGCGGCAATAAGGTTTCTGGGCAGCGCAACTGCGCGACCGCTCACTGCACTGCGACACCTTCGTTCTGCACTGCGTCAAGCCTGCGCGGCTTCCTATTCTTCATCAGACTAACAAGTAAGTCGTTCGTGCGCACGTTCGACTTTGTCTCTGTATTGTTTTCTTGTGCAAAATCTGAAGTATGGTGAATAGCTTGCTGTTAGTTGTGAGTTTTGCATCATTAGTTTATTATTTCTGTCTCCTAATAAAATTTGGAATTAAAATATTGCCTATATTTTCAACAATTTTACCCCATTATTTTTCGCATTTCAAGACCATTTATCATCATTTACATAGTTTTCCTATATTTAATTACTCGAAATGAACTATTTTACATTTTTCTGTATTTCTCAGCAGACCGGCGCGATCGAGGCGCATAAATGACAATTCTGAACTTTCGGGACTGCTCCGTATCGATGTGCGCGTTGTCACGGATGCGTAGGATCAAACCGCGCTAAAATTGGACTCCCGGAGGGCTAGAACAGAAGAAGTTCCATTGGGGAAGGACTGGACTGTAATTTCTGAAAATCTGGAGGGCCAAATCACAAAAGGTTGAAAACCCCAATCCCACAAAACCCTAGCCGCCACCCAGATCCAAAATTGAGCCTGGCACATCTTTCTTCCCCAACCCCGTTTGCTTCCCTCCTTTCTCTAGCTCCGGCCGGCGGCGAGGCCAGGCCGGCTCGCCACCGCGCCACCATCTCCACCGGCGTCTGCCATCCCCCCATCTCCATTAGCCCGGCCGCTCCTCCATCACTTCCCCTGTGCCCCCTTTGCTTCTTCTCTCCTCTCTCACATCTTTCTCCATCTCCGGCCGTCCCCTCCAAGCGCCACCACCTCCTCACTTCCCCGCCTTCCTCTTCCTCTCCTCCACCAGATCCGCCGCTAACTCCCTCCTCTGCTACTCCTCCACTCCACCACAGAGCGCTGTCGCTTCTCCTCAGTGCCCCACCTCGGCGCCGCCACTCTTCGGTCACCACCGGCGAGCGCCGCCCCTCCTCTCCTCAGTTCGGCCACCGCCTTCTTGCTCTTCTCCCCTATCCTCTGCTCCGACGCTGACGACCACCCACCACATCACCTCCTCCACCTCGGCGCCGCCGTACTTCACCACCTCCGGTCGCCGACCACCCCGCCGGCTGCTTCTTCTCCACCGAGTCCGACGACACTGACATGCGTCATATTTATATATAATTATCTGTCATTTTACCCTCATATTCTTCGCATTTCGAGACCATTTATCATCATTTACACGTTTTTCTATAATTAATTGCTTAATTTGGATCATTTTACATTTTTTGTGCTTTTTCCGCAGGCCGGCGCGATCAAGGCGCACAAACGGCAAATCTGGATTGCTTCGTACAGATGTACGCGTTGTCACGAATGCGTAAGATCAAACCGCGCTGAAAACGGAGCTCCAGAGGGGCCAAAACAGAAGAAATTACATTCAGAAGGGACTTGTTTGCAAACCCTAGAAATTTTGAGGGCTAATTTGCAAAATGGAAAATCCCCATCTCCTCAAAACCTCCTGCGCCGCCGCCTGGATTTCTTGGAGCCGGCCACTTCTTCTTTACCTCACCTCCCCCATTGCTCTCCTCCCCCGTTCTCTTCTCCAGCGCCGGCGAGGGCCGCGCCAAACTCGCCGGCGGCCACTCCTGTTACCGCCTCCGCCTATCCCTTGCGCAGCCACTCTCTCCGCCGCCTCTCCCACCTACGCCATCTCCTTCTCCATCTCTCTCCGCCGCCGCATCCTTCCTACTCGGCCGCCTCTCTCCCTTCTCCGGCCGCTCTTCTTTCTCTATCGCCGCCCCTACCTCTCCGCGCCTCCCTCCATCCGGTGCGCCCGCCGCCCTCTTAGCCCCTCTCCCATCTCGGCGCCGCCCTCTTCTCCACCCGCGCCGACGCCTCTCCTCGCCTCCTACTGCGCCTCCTCTACTCCCTCCTCCATTTCCCAGCGCCTCCCCATACCTCGCCGCCTCACTACCCCGCCGGCCACGGCCACCCTTCCCCCTTCTTCTCCTATTCCGGCGCCGTCACTCCTCGCGGAGGAGGGAGCGGAGGAGGCGAGGGCGACGTGGTGGCGGAGGAGGGAGCAGAGGAGGCGCGGGCGGCGCGGTGGCGGAGGAGGCGAGGGCGGCGCGGCGACGGAGGGAGGGGCGCCGACGCCTCTCCTCGCCTCCTACTGCGCCTCCTCTACTCCCTCCTCCATTTCCCAGCGCCTCCCCATACCTCGCCGCCTCACTACCCCGCTGGCCACGGCCACCCTTCCCCCTTCTTCTCCTATTCCGGCGCCGTCACTCCTCGCGGAGGAGGGAGCGGAGGAGGCGAGGGCGGCGCGGTGGCGGAGGAGGGAGCGGAGGAGGCGCGGGCGGCGCGGTGGCGGAGGAGGCGAGGGCGGCGCGGCGACGGAGGGAGGGGCGCCGACGCCTCTCCTCGCCTCCTACTGCGCCTCCTCTACTCCCTCCTCCATTTCCCAGCGCCTCCCCATACCTCGCCGCCTCACTACCCCGCCGGCCACGGCCACCCTTCCCCCTTCTTCTCCTATTCCGGCGCCGTCACTCCTCGCGGAGGAGGAGGCGAGGGCGGCGCGGTGGCGGAGGAGGGAGCGGAGGAGGCGCGGGCGGCGCGGTGGCGGAGGAGGCGAGGGCGGCGTGGCGACAGAGGGAGGGGAGGTCGGCGCGATGGCGGAGGAGGGAGGGGGGACCTCAGGGCGGAAGAAACGAGGTGTGCGGGGGAGGCAGCCGCACGGGAATGGGGGGTAGGGGGGCAGCGAACGGGTTTCGGGTGGGATGGGCTATATGTGTAGAATTGACCATCACCTTAAACTCATCCTTTTAGGAGTAGATTTTCATCATAACTTTCTCTCTTACACCCTCTTACTATTTTTGTTGGTTTACGAACTCAAATCGTCTCTTGCATAAGACACAGCACATTTTCTCTCCTTCACATATGATTTCATTTATTTAATATAGATAAAAGACAACTAAGACGTCGCGATCGGAGATGCCCTTACGACCAGCTGGCATGTAACACCGACGGTGCAAGCCCTAACAGCAAGGGCACCGAGCAATGGCGCTGGGGGTTAACGGTTCGTAATCTCAAGTCCGGCCTTTATTATTGGCGATCGCGGGTCGCGGGCAGCATGAATGCGTGATGGGGTACGCATGCAACAGGACGAAGCAGAGGAGGCGGCCATGGTCCGGCGCGCACATGGGGATGCTGGTCCGGCGCCGCTTTCACCCTTCAATGGCCGGCTCTGCTCTCCTCTCCCGCCACAGAGGCCAAACGTAAAGAAGGCCACATGACAACCCTTGACCCCCAATGAAACTAGCAAACGCAAGAGGATAACACATCAATGCTGCTACGTACTACTGCTCCTGCTATGGCGATTAATGTGGGCTTTACGTTAAGAGCACGAGATTCCATTCCAGTGTGGATCAGTTTGGCTGGAGTACTAGTGCAACGAATCCCATCAATCGGGACGAATGGTCACAATAGGAGCTGTTGCTAGGTCGGGATTTTCCTGATGACCTGACCTTCTTTTCGAAGGAGAAATTAAGCACCGCGGGGCGTTGAAGATTATCATCTGGTTTTCTTTACGAAAAGATGTACGGGGCCTTATTTTTAACATGAAAGTGGACAGCTTTTGATCCAAAAAAGAGTGAACGAAAGCGGATGTTTCGGTGAAAAGGGCGAAGGTCCCAACCGTCAACAGTTTCAAATTGCCAATGTGTGCCAACTGAAAGTTTCACTAGTGCTAGCATGCAACAACCCAAAAGTTACACCTCTAGAACTACTAGTGTAGTAATAGCACGGCAGGAATAATTGAAGTGCACAGTCGCTCATGTCCGCTAGTCTCTTTCCTCTGCTCTCCCGGTCAAAATAAGTGACATCTCCCACAGTGGATTCATGTGAGCCGTGACCAAAATTCCAAACCATCCATCGATCACGGCATCGTCGACGTGCACATCACCCCCACCTAACAATCAGGTTAATCACGGGACGGGCTCCGTGATATCCGAATGGCGCACGTCACAGCCGCCCTTCCGGCAATCCACTTCCCGCGTGTTCGTCTTAGTCTTGACCACTTAAAGGGCCTGTTATTTTCAGCTTTTAAAAGTCGTTTTTCGATTTTTATACAGTAACTAGCTTTTAAATAGAGTATCTTTTTAAAATAAAGTCTACCAGTTATTTGTAATATATATACTGTACTGACTTTATTTATATCAGCAAAAACTGTATGTAAGTTTCTGTTATTCTGTAATCTCTCATACGTACAGCCCAAAAGTCACAAACCGCATCTAAAAGTCATAAGTTTCAGCTAAAAAGAACAGGCTCAATTCTGCCGCATGAACTTGGGAGCAAATGGCATTTCACATGCTCGCTTCACTTGCTTAAAGCTTGTAAGCAACGCCAACGTACACCCGCCGAGTTTCGCTGACCCTCCTCAACTTTCGAATTAACATTCAGTTTTCATGTGGTGCAACTAGGAGCTAGTAGCACGCATGATCGATATGCTGCTCATTTTTTTCCGAGGGATGCTTGTCAACTTTGCGTGCATGCAGCTGAATAACATCACGTAAAACACAAACAACGCATCTGAGTAGACCCGGCGTTGCTCAGGTGCAGTGGCCGGAATGTGTGCTGGCGCAGGCAGAGCAGTAATCGGCGGCTGCCCGTGCGTGCGCGCGACACAAAACACTCGTCGCGGCGCCACAAGTTGCGACGATGCAAGACAAACGCGAGGCGGGGATCGCTGAAAGCCCAGTCCTTGATGGGACGGCCGGCAACGCGCGGTGGGCATCGGCGGCCAGTGGGTCCTGGAAATCCGTGGCAAGAGCGCCATTTTGCCTGCGAAATAGCCAAGAACAAGCCATAATTTAGTTTTAGGACCTGTTTTTTTTTTGCTACGGCTTATGACTTTTAGTTGTGGCTTATAACTTTTGATCTGTTTGTACGAGAGATTACAGAGTAACTAAAACTCATATACGGTTTTATCGATATAAATAAAGTCGGTACATTATATAATAGTATGAGTGTGTATTCAGCGAGAATCATGGTTCATGGAATTTCGAAACGTATCGCATTTTTCTCAATTTCCCCCTGAACCAGAGATCCATCCTCGATCATCTCTAGACGCTGTTTAACACTGAAGTCAATCTATCATTTATTAACACAAGTCAAGTCGTCTGTTCGACGGGCGGGCGGCACTGAAGCTGCCCTTAATTGCAGTCAGCCGTGCTCAGTAAGGGTTTAAAGCCAGTAATTACGGCGAGAATCCATCTGATCAGCAGGTAAACTTTCCTGCTTTATCAATGTCAAAAATATAAGCAAGATATTAATACAGTCTCTAAAATAAACAATTTGATTAGAGGTGGTAACAGGAGCAAGGGGTCCCAGGGAGGCCCCCGCCTCCGCTCTGATCCCCACCAGTCTGCCCTGATCCTTGGCCCCGTTAGCCTTCCCGAGAGGACACGGCCCTCCACCCCGTCCCTGTAGGAACCCAACTCCCATGGGTCCTGTAGGGATTAAATAACAGGCTATAATATTCTAAAAAAAATAATAATACAACTTTATTTATTAATTTATAGTTTTTAGCCTTATTTTTTACAAAATATAGTTTTGAAAATATATTCTAACATATAGAAAGTTTAAATCTAAATATAAAAAAATAATAATACAACATTCTATATTTAAAAACTATAATATATTATTTAAAAATATATTTTATTTTTTACTATGTCCTATGAGGCTCCATAGAGGAGGATGACCTCAGTCCCCGCCCCGCTAGCCTAGTGGGGCCCCCTGTTCCCCTGTGGGGGGAGAGCGCCTCCCGTCCCCGATGGTGTAATTCCCTGTGGCCCCCCCTCCTATGGGGAAACTACCACCCCCTAAATTTGACCACAATTTCTTAAAATATATAAGGTTAGTTTCCGCATGCGACCGTTGGGTTAGCTAGGAAACGGGGGATTCTCGGGCACATGCGACCGGTGAACATAGGAACAGAACGGCAAGTCGGTTAGTACAATACATGGACACTAATCTCCGAATCAAAAAGAGATGAGAGGAACAGCAAAAGTAAAAATATATAAGGTTAGAGCACTAGTAGCTTCCTAAAAGAATGTTTTCAACTAATGATGTATTTGAATAATATGTTTCTATTACCTTAAGAACATATTACACTGTATGAAAAATTTTACACCAAAACTTCAATTAAATTCTCTCAAGATGTATTTTGGCTGGAAGCTTTTTTTTATAATTGTAAATGCGTATCTAATTGTATGTAAACATCTCAAAGCTAATTTAATTACTAATAAAATCGACTTACAGTTCGGAAAAAAAAAACCAAACAATTGTACACCATTGGTTATAAAACTAGGGGCGCAAATACACAAGCCACAATGCTAACTGTTCTGCATATATTACATGCATGCAACCCAATAACATCGCAAAGGATACGGTTGTGTAGGTCTATACGCAGACGCAGGCCCGGCGATGCTCACGTTGAGCCAGCGGCCAGTGAACCATAGCAAGCAAGCGCAGCACGTGCCGCTGTGCACTCGCGCGGCGCGGTGAGCGCTCGTCGTGGCACAAGCGAAACGCTGCACCCCACAAGTCGCGCGCGACGCCCGGAAACAGACGAGGCGCGATCGAGTGGGGAGGTCGCGCGCTGAAAGCTCAGCCCGAGAATGGCCCGGCCGCGCGGCAACGGCGGGTGCGTGCGGGCCCCGAAAATCCTGTGCGAGAGCTCGGGTGAGCACTCCACTTTGCGTGCCAGTCTCTGGTTCCACCGGCCGGAGGCAGTTGCATTCGCCGTGGCCGGCACCTCACATGCGGAGGCAACGCACGCAGCCGTCGTCGTCCGACTTCTCGCCCGCACATGCGCCTGAGTCCATCAAGAGTCTGTTCCTTTGTCCCTTTCCGCGGTTAACTGTTCAGACAGACGAAAAAAAGGGGGAAGGCTCCTTTTCTTTTCTCTGGAAAAAAGGTTCTGATGATGGGTTTTTCTTCGCTATCTGCTTGAAAACTTAAGTGAAGAATGGCTGAACAGAGCACGACGTTCTTCCTTTACACCAAGTGCAATGCGATTACGTTCAAGAAGCATTTTGCACAACGATGTAGTCTAGAGATCGTCCAAGAAACTTACCATGGCTTCATTTTATTAATCTTTTGTTTAGAGCCGTTTTTGTGAATCTTGTTGAAAGACCCTGGCTAGTAGCTTTATGCGTGCTCTGTAGCTTCCCTTAATTTGGTGCAGTCGGCGCAAGTGAGAGTTTAACGCCAGTAATCACGGCGAGAATCCAATAGGTCTCCAGGTTGCCAGCTCCCATGTAAAAGTAATGAGAGATTTTTTACCATCCTTGAGAGTTATTTAGCACCGAGAGGTACAAGAATTTAAGGGTAATCAGGTAGGGAGGAACTGATACCTCCTAAAAACTCTCAAGTAATGAATCATTCACGATCATCATCTACCACTGACGGCTATAGAATTGGTTGCTGTACGGGACAAAAGCTTTGGAGTGAGTGACTAGTGCTGAGGGATTAGTATCCTTTGCGTTCAGTGGACGCACTAGTCACTGCAATTGAGTACTCCTACGTGCTTTTGTCGTTCAAGGAATTATGATGTGCCGTTTCAGGGTTGCCAAATCTACTGGAATAGAGTACGATCACGAAAAAAGAAACGTCGACACAGAAATAAAACTTTACGGAATTTCCTCGAATTGCTGCAGGTGTTATTTCGATTTAAAATTGCTGAAAAGCAGCGCATTGCAAGTCAGCCTCGGATCAGTTTGCACCAAAACACTTACCTTTCTCAACCTCCAAATCTTAATCATCCAATATTATTATATTAAGATGTCTTTCCACCGAGGCCGTACGTTGGTTACAACGTCAGGATCAGATTCCTCTAGTGCATGCTTGGTGCGCATATGCAGGTTTGATCACAATGCTAAAACTGATAAAGTGAGCACTGGTTTAGACAGAAGTTGTTTGACATATAGATGGAAGCAGGTATAAGCTAGTACTAAACGCCACACAGCAAGCTGTAGATATAATTTATACGACCTTGATTTGGTTACACACTGGTACAGTGAGTGGGCGGGAGAGCACATGCAAACCTGCCTCCTCCATATCCCACTGATCATCTTAAGACACACAACGACGTCTATATGACACCCGACACCCGACGTCTCACCTAATTAAACCTCCTCAATCCCATGCAACGATCGATACAATACCGAATCAAGCCAATGATTTCGAATGATTGAATATTGTGAGCAGAGCTAGCTTGCAAATGCTGCTGCTGCCGCCGCTGCAATATGATTAGATTAGCTGTACTGGACGATGGAGCGGTAGACGGCGCTGGGAGCCCAGTTGGCCGGGATGACCTGGTTGGCCACCAGCTGCTTGCCGGACTCGTTGGTGATGCGGAGGGAGAAGGGCGCCGTGAGACGGTGGCCGGAGTCGAGCCTCCAGATGGAGCCCCACGACTCGCGCATCGGCGTCCACGACGCCGAGTTGGCCTCCATGAGGTCCACCTGCACCACGTCGCCGTCGCCGTCCTCGTACTCGACGAGCACCGCGAAGTAGACGGGGTTCGAGCCCTGCTCCACGTGGAAGGTCACCTTCAGGCCAGGGTAGTTGCAGGGCACTCTGCGTGTGAACCAACAATCCATGTGTTAGTGCTACATGTGTGCGTCAGATTATGTTTTTAATTTCGTCGATCGACGATGTTCAGAGTAGGAGTAACAACCGGAGCCGACAAATTGTATAGTGGCTTTACTAATCATATATAGTATTTCCGCGAATCTCTTTGGGTCCCAGTTAAACAGGCCGTTGTCGTTAAAGTTTTGGTTGCCGCAAAAGTACAAGGGCTCCCCAGCACAAGTAGCTAGGCGAGCTAGCTTGATGATTCTGTCCAGGTAGGGCCAAATCGGTTCGATCGTGCAACGAATATCGAATGGATGCTAATGACCGACCTCTTGAACTCGATGTCGATGATGCCGGCGCTGCGGAGGTCGTCGTTGCGGCCGGGCTGGGCCATGGCGCCAAACGCCGTGCCGCTGAGGTCGAAGTGGTACTTGGCGACGGGGTAGTAGTTCATGTCGGTGATGATCACCTCCTCCGGGTTGCCGGAGCAGGCGGGGTGTTTGGTGCATCGTATCTGAAAAAGCAAAGCAAACAGTCAAAACTGTGCCCTTCTCGATCCAACTCCACTTCCATAACGGCAGGCACCAGCATTAACGTCCGTCGTGGAAAAAAGCATCGACCGATTGATAATTTACGTGCCTGGTAGCAGGAGCCGCAGCCCTTGCCGTCCTTGAACAGTGGCTCGTTGCCGCAGGACGTCATGGCCGAGAACGGCGGCAAGTTCACGTTCTTGAACCCGCACGCACCACCTGCACGTCGACCAGTGCCACGACACGCATGAGCCACCGCATATTACGCGGTCGATCGATCGTTCAAGATATAGCTAGGAGCGTGCGCCATGCACCGGCATGTACGTACCATCGTCGTTGGGGCCGGCGCCGGTGGGCGCGCCGTACCATGTGGCCCTGGCAGCTTCCCAGTTGGGGTCGGCGGTGAAGGCGGAGGCGTTGTAGCTGACCGGCCGGGCGCCGGAGGCATACGTGACAAGGACGGACAAGAGTGCAACGAGTGTAACTGCCTTGGAGGAATGGGAGGCCATCTCACTAGCTGGTACTGCACAAGTCTCTACTTCTCCAAGCTCGTGAGAGTAGTACTAGTATGCTACGCCGTGTTTCGATGGTCGAGGAGGAGCACATTGCCGGGGTATTTATAGGCAGGCAGGCGACGCGATCGCCGTCGATGGTCGTTGCACCCGACCTGCTTTGTTTAGGGGTCACATGGCTATGCGAGGAAAATCATGGGAGGAAAGGAATGGAGGTTTCGCTTCGGTTCACGAGTGCACTATTAAAAATGATACCACATCTCGGCGGTTATCATCTTATGGAGTAGGACAGCACCTAACTAGCTAGCTGCTCACTTATTCTAATTGGTAATGTTTCTATATTCTTACCTCTACCTAAAGTAACACAAATATCAAAACACATGAAATAGTAAATACCATCTATTCAGCTATGGTGTTTGCAGTGTCTCGTCTGGTACTAGTCAACGTTTACCTCTAGCTCGGTGTTTTCCTGGTGTTTTCAGTAGAGACTCTTTCATAAACACTGTTTATGTTGTATCCTTTCGGAGCCGGTGTTATATAAAATCAATGACAAAACTTCTGTCCTTAGCCTCATAAAAAAACAACGCATAGCTCTTTGATGTCGTAGCAGGAATGGAAGATTCGGGCAGGAACGGCAGGTTTGCAACTAAACACGGACGTTAGTCTGCAGATTATTGGAAACAATCATTGTGTCCTGTGAAACAGGCTTGTATGTGCGATCGGTGATCATGTACGAAGCTGCGTTGTAGGGGTACCTAATCCGTTTCGGTTTCCTGGAAATAAGGGTACCTACGATTCCATTGATAGGTACAATGGTACGTGCATACATATTGTTGTCCCTTTAAAATGAGGATATGCATGGTGGTTGGAAGATACCCTGCAATCTGCAAGTTGAATGGAGAAGCCGCCTAAGTTTTAGGGCATGCTGAACACAACTGTCTTGAGTTTTTTTAGAGAGACAAAGATGCAACTGTCCGGACTTCTGATCTCTGATGCATTAAAAACCTGATCTTAGTTCTTGGTCTATGTAACTTATAGGACCAAAGTGATTGGTTAAGTTTAGCTGTGATTAACTGATTATCACGAGGAAGCAACAGTGTGTTGCATCATACCGTCAACTTTCACATTTGATGAGTTTATTGCAGTTACTGGTACCAAAAGGTTTGATCGATCCAGCGGTTCAAAAGCACTATCATAGATCAGCTAATCTTAGCCTAGTAATTAGTCTTCAGATCTCCATCTCTGGTAAAAGCAAGAAGCAGAGCATTTTCCGATCTCTGTGAATCAGCTGTTTCGTTTAGGAAATATAGACATAATTCGTATGCTTAAACACTCTTCCCTGTTTATTTATTTCTTAAGGCTAACTCTGTGTCTTAGATATCAACGTATCAACCCTTTTCTATCCAACAATCAGGTGTTTTTAGGGCGCCAGTTGCCCGTACTCCAAACTGAACCCGCCAATTGAGCCGAAACAAACATGAGTGCGTTGTTAGGCTGGGCCCGGTCTACCTGACTCCCGAGCCCATAACTTCCAGTTTAGAAAACAATCAACAGACCAGCCCAAAACTAAGCCTTGGGTACTGAAATAACAAGAGTTTAGGCGTACTAACTGCACACATGTCGCGCTACCTAAAGCCGGACCACTCGCATTTCCAACTAGAGCATCTGCAAAATTGCCAGCAAATCGTCCGAGATTACACACCTAGCTTAGTGCCATGGGTTGTTAAGAGTGAGAAAGGGACGTGGCTTCGGCCTGTGACTTGGATCTTGGCGGGTGACCAGGCGTTATTGCCGGGTATTTGGGGCTGAAATGCATGGGAGTTTAGGGGTTGTTCTATCCGGCTTTTGGTTGTTGTTAACTTTTAAGCAGGTTATTTTTTTCAAAGTAGGATCTACAAATTAATTGTAGTGTACATTGAAAAGCCATCATTTGTACCAGTCAAAATCATATACGAATATCTTTCTTTCTATAATATCTGTTACGAATAACTAAAATTTAAAATTTTAACTAAAAATCATAAACCGTAGCCGCAGGAACATACCGTAGGATTGTTTTGTGGTTTGTGGAAGGCAGGAAGAAAGAAGCAACGCAAAGCGAGCTGAAATGTCAAATGTATGGGGGTCTAGTATTGTTTTGTTGTTTGTGGAAGGCAGGAAGAAAGAAGCCAAGAGGGAGGGGGCCCGCGGGCGCTATGATTTCACATGCGCAGCTGGCGCCTCTGAAGCAAGCAACCACCACGTCGCGTTAACGTCGCCGAGCGAGAAGAGAACCACCACCTCACATGCCGCGCCGGCGCCATGTGACCGTCCACGCGAGCCGACCCACTCAGCCGCGCGCAAACGCAGTCCCGTCCGTCCGCCCGTCCATTTCCGACGAGAGGTGAGGCCGCCCCGCCCAGGGCAGAGCTACACCTCGTATAGAATCGACTTCAATTCGACGTATGAAAAAATATCTAGCGTACAGTCCGATTAAATTCAACTTAATCTAAATAATATTTTTATAGTTCAACATAAATAGTCTAGATCATTCTATCACTGAATTCAGAGCGTAGCTCCGTCACTGGCCCCGCCCGTCGCGTCCCCGGTCCAGCTAGCTACGTGTCCACCCGTTTAACGACCCGCTGCGTGTTGTTATTGCTCGTCTTCCCCTGCTTTTCCGTCCGAAGACTCGAATGAAGTTACTTGAATGAAATGTCTAGCAAGCCTTGGGTTCTTACTTTCGTGATCACACTGGCTCGTACTAACACGGCTCAGGCGAGTTGGACACGCGTACATTTCGTTCGTACTAGAGAAAAATTAGCAAGATTTGTTAAAGCTGAAAAATCCTTCTTAAAAAGTTAATCTACGCGGTTGCCGCAGTCTTAACAACATACGCACCACCTGCACCCATGAAAACATGTACCACATCTACGAGGTTGAAAGTTAATATTCCACTAACCACCCACGTAGTCACGTACCATGCACATATAACCTCATTCACACATAATGCTTACCATTACTATTATAAAAAAATAAGTTGATAGTCGTATGTCACTTCTCCTCCAACCGATCTATTCTCAGCTTCTTATCACTCCCTATTTTTCAAATAATTAGGTGATGATCGATTCGGCTGAAAAGCTCATGGCTTATGGCTGAAAACACTGTAGATGGCTGAAAAAGCACTGTAGCTGACAGAGACTTATTTAGCATAATTAAATTTAAAAAAAATTAAAAATATAAAAAATATGTTAGCCCATTACATATAATACAAACAAATACGGGAAAAAAAGAACCGGCAAAAAAGCTCAACAAAAAGCCAAAAGTTCAGAAAAAGACGAAACTTATGAATAGTGAAAAATAAGTCAGAAGCCGAAGCTGAGTTGATCAGGGCCAATAATTTAATAAATTTCGTTGCAACGTACGAACAGATGACTAGTAAACTCTTAAGAGTGTTAGCCACGATTTGTTTGACCCTTGCAAGGGTATAATTTTACCACTAGAAAACGAAGGGGGTCGATAGATGCCGATAAATGCTAATGCAGTCTGCATAAAAAATATAGGACCAAGAACAACGACTAGAGGGGGTGAATAGGAGTGGCCTGCCGCGCCTTCCAACCTTCGGGACAAGGCTATTTTTGTAAAAAGAGTGTCTGAGAGCCAAATTTGAAATAAAAATTGCTATGGCGCCAAATTGGTGAACAAATTAAAAAACGATGCGTCCTATTGTACCCTCCAAGCAGACTGCGCCACGTACACGCTGAAGGTCACTATTCAGATCAACGCCGGGCGTGCACGGTGCACCAGCCACCGCCGGGAAAATTTATTCGTCCGAAGCTGCGACCACCACCCATAAATACGGCATGGCATGGGCGTGCATAGTCAGAGATCGCATCGCATGCTACTGCTCGCATCACTCGACGGCAAGTATCACTCAACGCCCTTTGGAGCTTGGCCTTTGATTGATTAACTAATCGGTGATTTTGGCTCTGCCAATTAGAGATTTCTTATTTTTGTCTTTTTCTAGCTATACAGTTTTTAACTTTTTTGTTTTTATTCTTTTTTTGTTGTCCATAATGATATAGGCCAAGTTATTTTAGTTTAAAGTTGGCTTATATTTGAAATGTCTACAGTCACTAACTTTTAAACGATGCGTTTTTTAAGATGGAGTCAATAGAAAAATAGTAGTAAAAAGTGTATTGAGTTCAGCTGTACTGGCCAAAATCGCATGCAACTATATTACTCTGCGTACTGTCTCTCACAAACAGTCATAATTCAAATATTTAAGTCATAAATCATAAGCTATCAGCCTAAGAGAACGCACATATAATTTTTTTATTTTTTTAAATTTAATTACGTTGAAAAGCTACCATAACTATAATGCATTTTCAACTGTTACAGTATAAAATAAGTCATAAGCCAAGCCTTTTAAGCCTAAATGAGCACCACCAGTAATTGTGTCGTCCTTTGTTAGGCTGCATAAGTGGCGATGTTTCGGTAAAGCTAAAGGAATTATTGTGAAAAGAGCTATTTACTCTATAATAGATAGGTAGAGCCAAAGAATGTGAACTATACAAGTTCACAATACCTTTAGATAAAATTAAAGAAAGGGCTCCAGTGTACAGAGAGGGCCTCACCGTTTAAAAGGGAACCACGGAAACTATGGAACCCACTATTCTTTTGCGAATCATTAGGATTTGCTATTTCTATGTGAAATAATTGAAGGGAGTAGAATAAAAATCGTGGTCGGGAAGGTTACAGTAGAGTGGTGGTTATGCTTATGAATTGGTACGTACTTTGTGTGTTATGGCCGTACATGACTGCTACTAGCCTATTATTTTTTCTGCTCTTTTTTACTTAACTTTCTAGAATCCACGTTGTCAATTTTTTAAAGTTTGACGATCAATAGACTCAACTATCTAGATTGACTATACGAGAGTTATATCATTAGATTTATCGTTAAAAATACTTTTATAATATTATAATTTTATTAATATATTTTAGTGTGAAGTTACCAAAAAATAACGATCAAAGTCGTAAATCAAAAACCTGGAATATGAAAAATGCTAAAGTCCAAAAGAATAGAGAAAGTAGTCAAAAGTACTACTCAGCTCCCTTGCCCCCGGCCCAGTGCAACGAACTCCGTGGCGTCCCCTTTTTTTTTCGAAAACAGGTTTCCACATTTCTATTAACAGAGACGGAGCAACAATGTTTGTAACCAAATTTAAAAGGAAAAGAAAAGAAAAAACGATCCACATCGCCAGGTACTTTTCCAAGATCTCCTACAGCGACCACAAGTCCACAACGATAGCCAACAAAACATCCACCGGAACGAGCTATTACAACCAGGAATATCGTCATCCTTACAGAAAAAAAACTCCACACCGAATAACCTCTAGTTACTGCAACACCTATTCTCCCAACCTTCTTTGCGCTAAAAACTTCAGCCGCTACATGGCACATCGCCTTAGCGCCCGTAAAAAGCACATCCAGCTCGGCCTCCTTCTGTAATTTGGCCCACAGATTAATCCATCTGTAAGAAGTGTAAATCAAAGTGAAAGAACGAATCTAGCAACAGAGAGGATGAATGAATTCTAATTTTTCTTCAAATATTTATAAACACTTCACTTCAATAACTACAGAACTATGAATATTATGATAGAAGGTCACAACAAAAACTAGCAGTTCGACACACTAAAACCTAAGAAAAATCGGCAAAAATCAAAACTACCGCCGTTGCAATTGTGGTACTACCGCTTGCTACAGTAAACGTAGTACTCCTGCTACAGTAATCGTGGTACTTTCGCTACTACAATAAATCAGGGTGAATAGTATTTTCAACACGGTTTCAAAAACGAAAATCGCGAGAACTTTTGATCCGTAAATCCAAATGATATGAAATTTTGCAAAAACCTTATCTAGAGTATCAAGAACCTATTCCAACAAACGATCATGCAAATCATGGTTAAAGTTGTGACTTTTTTATTTTTTGGAAGGTTACACCAAAAGCGAGCTAAAACCCCAAACGGTGAATATGACTTTCTCATAGGTAGAATATAGCCAAAATGGCTCTAGATGTATTCTCATATGTCACAACAAGTTAGAACATAGAAGAATCCTAGCCAAAACCCTCAGATCAAGAGATGGACCAAAGAGGCCAAAGTCAAACAAAACCGAGTTTTCTTGTGAATCTAGATGAGTGGAAATGTATTCCCAATTATTATCTCCATCTCTTACACGTTCTTGGCACAATAAGATCACGAGAAGGAAAGAGGAGAATTCAAAACCAACCAAAACTCAAGCATAATAATTAAAAACAAGAGAGACACGAGATATAAAATGATTGATGTATTGCTTACTTGAGAAGGTAAGTTTTACCGCCACTCCACCTTGGAAGACAAATAGCACACAAGACACTCACGCTTAAACCTTAACCTAAGATATGAGAGCACATGAGGTGAGTTGGATGCTTAACGAAATATGTCTCTATCTCAACCCCCTTTTATAGGTGGGCAACTAGCCACCTACACTCCTTAATGGATCCTATCTACTATTACAATGGAGAATCTGTTAACCCACTCACACGGATTTTACTCTCATAAGTTCACTTATACACGCTTTTCAAAGCGCATAAGTGTGCATCCGTTAAATCTTTAATCTTGATCAAATTAGCTCCACCTTGACCTAAACCGCTATCCAACGTATTGCTTATGCGCTACGGTTTTGATCTAAGATGGTTTTCGGCGTTTTGGTCAAACTACCAAAATACTTTTTCTTGACCCAGTCATCATCAACCCCTGCAAGCAATCGCCGTATTTGCTACGTGTAGGTGCACCACTAGCTCGCCACGCGTTGCCAAGTCTCTCCCATGTCGGTTCCATCGAACCACGGCTCACTTGCCCAGTGCAAGCTACATGGTGTGTTCTCGCCGTTCGAACTCGCTTTCAATATTTCTCGTCTTTCTTGTGCCATGCTTGAGCTCATAGTCTCACCCGGTATCCTCGACCGTTCTAGGCCTCAACTCCTCTATGAGCCTAGCCTCGATCCTCGTTGTTGACCACGGTTGATTCCAAGCGACCATGCACATCCAAAGACAAAGAGATCGTTTATAGGCACAAGTTCTTCACAACTTGACCTACATTAGTCAAGCTATACATCATATAATCTTAATCTATTGACCCATGTCATGCCAACTCAATCCATGACTCAATTCCCTAAACCTCTGTTTTTCTGGGAAGATCGAAAATTCCGCGCCTAACATGCCGGTACTTCCGCACGCTGAAAATTTCACTTGGAGCTCTCTGGAAAAACATACCGCACCTCAACCCGGTACTTCCGCCAAATGGTACTTCCGCACTTATGCTTACGGTATTTTCGCAAAGCGAAACTACCGCACTAATACATATGGTACTTCCAATTTTTCTAACACTTCTAGAAAACAGCACAAATCAAATGCAATCTTTGCCAAACTATTTCATCACACCGAAAAATTTATAATGGTTCATCATAATGGTATTTTAGACCTTTTCCGCACGCCAAAGAATGGCTGCCAAACCAAGTAACACCAATTTCCTAGTCCTCTTAGTAAAATTATTCACCCAAGCACCAAACAATTGATGAACCGTGGCGTCCAATGCAAAGAATCTCGTCGACCGCACTCGTGCTCCTGGCGACATTGCATTATGCCATTATTCTCCCCTGCTCCTGGTTTCCTGGAAAAACAAAGGGCGAAGCATCACATTATCATCTGCACTGAGTCTGAAACTCGAGGCTGGGAAATCTGCACTTTCACTGGTTCTTGGTTGCAATCGTTTCAGGTCTCTCCTGAGAACCCGTATAGCGGCATTGTCGTTTTTATCGAGAAACGAGGAGGGTGTAAGCAACTAAGCAAGAGAGAAAAGACTGGATGCATGGACGACAAAGTGCTAGTACCACTCCAGCTTTCGTTGCGTATCGCGATATTAATGTTCGATTACCGACTCCGCTGCGTCCATTCAATGTGGCTTGCAGCGGCAACCACCTCCGTCCCGGAAAGCTGGTGGTTTCTAGCGAGGCCTCGCGTGCTAAGATCACGAGCAGATTTACTGAAAAAATAAAACAGGGCTCTGGGCTGGGATCGGAGCAGTGCGCAGTAGCTCGCCGCAAGCGCAGATTTAAAGTTGCCCCTTACAACATGTATCTACTGCAGCTGCTTTAGACCCTGTTAGTATTGGCTCGATTCTTTTTAGGCTTTTAGTTTTTAATTTATACTATATTAACTAGCTTTTAAATAGTATATCTTTTTAAGATCTATATCGAATTTATCTATAACAATCAAAATTATATGACATAAATCACAGCCTAAAAGACCCCAACCAAATTGTTTTTATTTCTACTTTTGCTTAGAAAAGCTAGAAGGTAATACGAACATCTAACATTTCGAAACGGTTCCTCCACTCCTCTCACTCCAAGGATAATTCAAAGGGTCATGGTCTCATGGATGCATCATATACCTCATTTCTCTCACTCTCATCCTGTGCACGCATTTCTCCTCACCGTAGGATCGGTTTGGCAACAGAGAGAGGTGAATAGTGCCTTCAAATTCCCCAAGCATTTACTAATTCATCACTTTAGTAGTTATGAGAAAGTATAAAGATGAAGAAACCAAAATTGTGAAAAATCTTAGTGATATAGCAATTTCAACCCATGAACAGTGAAAACGGCACGGTTTCAAACCCAAAAATCTAGGAAACTTTTGATTCGTAGATTCAAAAGACTTAAACTTGAACCAAGGCTAAATCATAACCATAAGAATCTATCCCAACCAAAAATCTTGAAAGAATTAAGAGAATTAATGTCTTTTAATCCGTGTAGTTCTATTGCACCAAAATCAAATTAAACCTAAAATTAAGCTAACTCTCGGACCAAACCTCTAAATCACTTGAAATTTAGTATGCACTTTTTCTAAGATGTCAGAAACCTATTTCAATCAATGATTAAGAAAATAATTGGTCTTTTTCCGTTTGAAGGAAAGTTGCACTAAAACCGGGTAAAAAACAAAATGTTGAATATGACCTGCTCGTGGGTGGATGATGGCCAAGATGACTAAAGAAATTGAGGCAAAAATAGTTGGATCAAGAAATCACTAGGAGAGGTCAAAAAGAGAGAGAAAAAGAGAAACTTCAAGAACTTGCCAACAACCAGATGATTAGGTGGGTGGAGATTAATTTTCAAAGTCATTTTCATCTCTTACACGTATTTACCACAACAAGATCAAGAAAGAAAAATAAAAGAAAAAACTAACAAAATCAAGAGTAAATCAACCAACACCAAAATGAATCCGTAAAGATTAACAAAGGTTGATGTATTGCTACTTGAGTTTCACAGTTACTCCACTTAAAGAACAAGAGAGCACACCACAGTATTCAATTTCTCCTAAACCATAACTCTAGAGCACTTGGTCTCAATGTGAGTATGGTTGGATGGTTAACTGCAAATCTCTATTCCAATCTATTAAATAGATAGGCTAGTCATTCCCATCTAACCTTTAGTGGATACTATCAACTTAGCACATATGAAAAATACCCAATAACCCCAAGCACACGGGTTTTAACTTACACATCTACATGCTTTTTAAAGCTCATAAGCCCAAATATGGTAAATCCTTAGTATAGCTCATTCTTGACTTAAACCGTCTTCCCAAGTACCGCGGTTTTGATTTAAAGTAGTTTCCGGTATTTTGATCGAACTACTAAAATACCTTTTATTGACATTTATCTTTCATTGTAAGCAATCGTTATACTTACCACATATAGGTATATCACTAGTTTACCACACATCGACAAGTCTCTCCTATTCTAGTTTCATTGGACCACGCCTCACTTAAACCGACCAAGCCATATTATGCAACCAGTCACTCAAATTTTTCTTCAATATTTTCCACCTTATTTGTAACATGCTTGAACCCAGCCATCTCACATCGCATCTATGATCATTCTAGGCTTTGGTTCTTTCATAAGCATAATCTTAATCCTCGCTATTGACCATAATTGACTCAAAGCGATCCTACACATCCAAAGACAAAGAAATTATGTTCAAGCACAAATTCTTCACAACTTGACCCACATTAACTATAACATACATCATGCAACACATATGCACTAACTTAGGTCGAACCAAATCATCCCACGACTCCAATTTCACAAATCATCTATTTCTATAGACTATTCAGAAAAATCTACAAATTTGTAAATTTTAAATCTCCACTCCTCTAAAGTAATAATGGTTAATCACAATAAAACTCTAGACCTCTGCGTAGTCCTTCACTCACATTTTGCACCACTCATGCCTTTATTCTAAAATCTATTTATTTCAATCATTACTAATCATTTTTAACTAGAAGACTCATTTTTAACCAGAAGACATTGACAGAAATCGGAGAAATTAAAACCTGTTGCCGTTTCCTCGCACCACAGCGTTCCACGGCGCGCGAGAGAGCCCTGGCGGCGACGCGTGGCGAGGCTCCCGCTGGTGCCCTGCTCCCTCTCGCGCTGGCGCCCGCCCGAACCCCGCCTTCCTCCCTCTCGCAGTCTCGCGCGTACGCACCCATTCCGTCTCCCCCCTCCTACCCCGCTCCCCCGCCGCCTCCCCCATCCCCCCTCCTCCCCGCTCCCCCGTCGCCGCCCCCTCCTCCCCCGCTCCCCCGCCGCCTCCCCCGCTCACCCGCCAGCCGCCGCTTCCCCCCTCCCCCGTCCTACCCCGCCGCCTCCTCCTCCCCCGCCGCCCCCTCCTCCCCAGGTCCCCCTCCTTCCCCGCTCCCCCGCCGCCTCCCCCCAACCCCCTCCTCCCCCGCTCCCTCGCCGCCTCCCCCTTCCTCCCCGCCGCCGCCGCGGGATGGGATGCTCGCGGGGGTGGATGGACTCAGCTGCGGCCGGATCCCGTCGGCGCGGAGGCGGAGGGGGAGGCCGGATCCGGTCGGCGCGGAGGCGGAGGGGGAGCCGCGGAGGCCGGAGGGGGAGGCCGGATCCGGTCGGCACGAAGGCGGAGGGGGAGCCGCGGAGGCCGGAGGGGGAGGCCGGATCCGGTCGGCGCCTCCGCCGGTCTGCCTCGCCCGTCGCCTCGGCTGCAGCCTCCGACCGTCGCGTCGCCCGCCGCCTCCGCCGGTCTGCCTCGCCCGTCGCCTCACCCGCCGTCTCCGCCTGCCGCCTCCGTCCGTCCCCTCCGGTCGCCACCTCGCCCGCCGCGTCGCCCGTCGCCCGCCGGTCTGCCTCGCCAGTCGCCCGACGCCTCCGGTTGTCACCTCGCCCGCCACTCCGCCAATCCCCGCTACCTCGGTCGTGGTGGCGGCTCGGCGGCGGCGGCAGCCGACCCCATCACCGGTGCCCTCAGCAAGGGCGCGGCCACGGCGCCATCCTCCATCGATGGATCTGGCGGAGGTGCCTTCCCATGCTCCTCTGCTCTAGCATCGCAGTCGTTGGCCCCGGCATGGTTGTCAGCACATTAGCTATTCAGGTGTGCCGCTCTTATCCCATCTCTGAATCATAGACCACGCGCCATTTATGTGGTTTAATCAACCTCGCAGTCCACACAATGACTGCTTAGGACTTCTCTGAATTACTCATGCTTAAACCAGGCTTGTTTCTTTTCTTGCAGATAGTGGTGTGTATATTAGGGGAGCTTATCTGCGATGGTAATTGGACTCTTCTTCATTAGTTATGCACATGTGGTATTGGACATGCTAGACATCATTGTTATTTGCTTGGCAACTTTTGGAGCACTCGAATTTTGATGTTCTCATGGTATTAGCTTATATGAGTAAATAGGACATAAATAGTTCACCTATCAGTTTCTGCAGAGCCAGGTTATCTGTAGGGTTTATTTAGCACTGGCCCTCCTTTGTTTTAACAAGGGAAAATCAATTGATAGGCTTGTGATTATTTATGGTTCTACAAATAGACAGTTTTCATCCCCTTCGACCTCGCAGTGTTAAGTTCATTTCCTTTTTTTAGCACATCTCATTGCATCAAAAATCAGTACTAATCTTGAGTATTGTTATGCACTTATTCTCATTCTTCCTGTTTTCGATCTTCTTCAAATCACTATTCACTATATACATGTGGCATGTTCATATGTACATTATTGCAAGGTGTCAAGATTTGCATTGTAACAAAGATTATGAATACTGAAGTCTGAACTAAAAGGATTTGGGTATTACCTGCATGTGCAGAATCCTGTAACTGCATGCAGTAAAGAGGTTTCCCCCTTATATGTAGTAGCTAGAGTAATAGTAATCCACATATTCCTTATGTTCAGTTTTCATGCAGTTTGTCATCCAGCCAGCTGTGCTGAATTTTGAATGTTTCCTCTCCAAATGGTGTGAAATGCTACAGTCAGTGTTATTGACATTTTACTGGTGCTACCTTTGACCATTCTACCCATGGTGAACCTATTTCTCCTTTTGTCCTCAATTCTCACATTTCAGTCTTTTAACTTTATGTTGTCTTAAAGTTGATCAGGAGGTAGTTCTTCAGCAAAAAATTTTACCATTGAAGCATGTGGTTTTCATGATATTGAATGGATTCCAACACCCCCATCCTCGTGTGCGGTGGGCTGCAATCAATACCACTTGATTTTGCTTCGATTGTAGTTTAGTGTAGTAATTGTTGTAAATAATCTTGTTTAGAAGTCGTGTGCAAAGTTTGGTCGTGATTGAAGTCGGTTTGTAACTGTAGTCGAAAGTCGAAGTTGAGTCGTAATAAGAGTCGGAGCCGGAATCAAATTGTATTCATAGTCGAAATCATGAATTTTAGAGTTCATTTGAATTTTTCTTTGGTCTCTTAGTTTCTCTACATGCACTTTGTACTATTGTTTTATGATCTTACTTCAACAACGTCGTAGGGCGCCGCGAAGCGCGCTTCCTTTTCTAGTCCTATGCACGCATTTCTTCCTCACCGTAGGATAGGTGTGGCAACAGAGAGGTGAATAGTGCCTTCAAATTCCCCAAGCATTTACTAATTCATCACTTTAATAGCTATGAGAAGTTATGAAGATCAAGAAACCAAAATTGTGAAAAATCTCAGTGTTGCAGCAATTTCAACACATGAACAGTGAAAACGGCACCATTTCAAACCCAAAAATCTAGAAAACTTTTAACTTGTAGATTCAAACGACTTGAACTTGAACCAAGGCTAAATCATAACCATAAGAATCTATCCCAATAAAAAATCTTTAAAGTCTATTGGTCCGTGTAACTCTATTGCACCAAAATCAAATTAAACCTAAAATTGAGCTAACTCTCAGATCAAACCTCTAAATCACTTAAAATTCGATATGCATTTTCTCTAAGATGTCGGAAACCTATTCCAATCAATGATTAAGAAAATAATTGATCTTTTTTGTTTGAAGGAAAGTTGCACTAAAACCGGACAAAAACCAAAAACGTTGAATATGATCTACTCGTGGGTGGATGATGGCCAAGATGCCTCTACATGTATTTTTCATATGTCATAACAAGTAAGAACACTAAAGAAACCGAGACAAAAATAGGTGTATCAAGAAATCACTCGGAGATGTCAAAATGAGAAAAAAATGAGAAACTTCAAGAACTTGCCAACAACCAGATGATTAGGTGGGTGGAGATTAATTTTCAAAGTCATTTTCATCTCTTACACGTATTTGGCACAACAAGACCAAGAAGGAAAAAATAAAAGAACAAAAACTAACAAAATCAATAGTTAATCAATCAACACCAAAATGAATCCGTAGAGATTAACAAAAGTTGATGTATTGCTATTTGAGAATAAAAGTTTCACAGTCACTCCACTTAGAAAATAAGAGAGCACACCACAGTATTCAATTTCTCCTGAACAATAACTTTAGAACACTTGGTCTCAATGAGAAGATGGTTGGATGGTTAACTGCAAGTCTCTATTCCAATATATTAAATAGATAGGCTAGTCAATCACATCTAACCTTTAGTGGATACTATCAACTTAGCATATATGGAAAATACCCAATAACCCCAAGCACACGGGTTTTAACTTACACATCTACACGCTTTTTAAAGCTCATAAGCTCAAATATGGTAAATCCTTAGTATAGCTCCTTCTTGACTTAAACCGTCTTCCTAAGTACCGCGGTTTTGATTCAAAGTAGTTTCCGGTATTTTGATCGAACTACTAAAATACCTTTTATTGACATTTCATCTTTCATTGTAGGCAATCGTCATACTTACCACGTATAGGTACATCACTGGTTTACCACGTATCGACAAGTCTCTCCTATTGTGGTTCCACTAGACCACGTCTCACTTAGACCGACCAAGCCATATTGTGCAACCTGTCACTCAAATTTTCCTTCGATATTTTCCACCTTATTTGTGATATGCTTGAACCCACCCATCTCGCTTCGCATCTATGATCATTCTTGGCTTTGGCTCCTCCATGAGCATAATCTTGATCCTCGCTATTGACCACGATTGACTCAAAGTGACCCTGTTATCCAAAGACAAAGAAATCATGTTCCAGCCCGAATTCTTCACAACTTGACCTACATTAGTTATAACATACATCATGCAACATATATGCACTAACCTAGGTCAAACCAAATCATCCCACGACTCCAATTTCACAAATCATCTATTTCTACAGACTTTTCAAAAAAATCTACAAATTTGTAAAATTTAAATCTCCACTCCTCCAAAATAATAATAGTTCATCATAACAAAACTCTAGATCTCTGCACATTGTCATTCACTCCTATTTTGCGTTACTCGTGCTTTTATTCTAAAATCTATTTATTTCAATTATTACTAATCATTTTTAACTAGAAGACTCATTTTTAACCAGAAGACATTGACAGAAATCAATATAAACACTCTTGCTGAAAGAGGCAAGTAAGGTTCAGAGCAGTTTCTCCGCGCTGTTTACGTAGAGAAAAAAACGGCCAATCTACGAATCGGCCTAACCTAACAATAACGAGCAGAGATCCGTCGAGATGGCATGTGAATTGCCGTTTGCTCACATGCATTACATTACATCACCCATGTTAAACACCGCTTGCGCGGTTGAATCGAGACTTATCCTCCCTGCCGGCCAGTGCGTATCGCGTCGTCCGATCCGTCGCTAGCTCCATCTCTCCCCTCTCCATCGATCTTCCTCTCGCTTCGGTTTTCTGTTCAGCTGTCGTAATCATGTCCACGTAGAAACTTGGATACTGTATATGTACTGGTACAAATAGGGTGGGGTCAGAATTTGGACATAAGAGACTAGACAGATGATAATTTTTTTTGCAAGAAAACGGTAATCACATTAAAACATAACATAGCAATATAATTTAATCAAAAATAAACTTTACTCACTCATAAGGAGGCTAAATGAATACTTTACAAGATAATTATTAAAATGCTTAATAGCTAATCACGAGAAATAGAAACATTGGAAAGGGTCAGGTCCGTGCTCTCCCCCTGTCTCCACCCCTGGGTATAAACAGTGATGCTGATGACTCCTTATCTTTTGTTCAGAATTCAGATGCGGATGCTGCAGTGAATAATTACCTGTGTCATCCTGGTAGTTTGTGTGCGTAGATTGCTGTTGGCCATGCCTTGTTATGGTAATGATACGAGGCAGCTAATTGAAGCATGCGTGCATTTTAGAATTCAGCTTTGATCCGTGGACAAGTGCTGTAATTGTGTACTATGGTCTGTGCATCATTTCCGGGTGCAGAACTTGAATTGCTGTAATTGTGTACTATGGTACTCCTGGATGCATGCCATGGCATCACATGATTCGCGGGACGGTTGCGTTGCATGTTGTTGTTACCGGCCGGCAGGAGTCTTCACCAAACCAACCCAATTATTCTTGACAACTCCCTCCATCAATGGATCAGGTGTTCATAGTTAAAAGAAGATGGATCAGGTATTCAGATCTAATTTAACGAAGCAACGTGAGCAAGAGCATTGCAGTAGTTCTGTACATGTACACAACCGCGGGCGAGAGCGGCGCCAACTAGCAGATAAGTGTCGACAGGGGAGAAGCCAGTGCAGGAAATTACTGTTCATTACTGTTCATCGGTTGAGAGGACACCATTGTACAATGAAGGTGATTCCAAAGACTCCTGTCGTCTGGCTCGCCTCGGAGCTAGTATGGACATGCTTCCATGCGCCTGAAAGTTGCAATGAAGTTTCGGTACGTATCAGATGGAGAAGAAAAAGAAGCAACTAATTTGAAAGCGACCTAGCTGCGTACATGATCACGAGTGAGCCAGCGCTGCGATGTGCTGGACCAGGATCATATTCGTGTGGATTAAGCGCAAACGCTAGCTGCGTTCGATCGATGCTGTTAGTTTCTGCGTGTCCCCGAAGCATTCCGATCGAAGGATCACCCGTCCGATTCGTGATTTCGTCGATCGATCATGCTACGCACGCGTTAGTACTCTGCATCGGCGGAGGCGGAGCTCTGCTCGTTGCTCAAAAGCTTAGCTAACTAGTTCGTATGGGGCAGGTTTTTTTCCCCTTCTTTACCGGCCAACTTAATTTGCCGGCATGTATCGATCGAGATGTTGCGGGTTGTTACGGGCATGTGGGATGATATGGAAATCAAGGACAAATGGAGTCAAAATCAGCATGCATGTACTCTTTGCGCAGGGCATTATCCTGGTTTTCTTTATGCCGATATGTCACATCGTTTTTTCGCCAAACTTAGCGTCGCAAGCAAATTATTGCGTGCGCTGAAGATGAACGCAAGGGCAATGTACAGCTAATCCTGAAGTCTGAACAGTGGTTCGGTTAGCCAGGAACCAGATGCACTCAAGGCGAACTGCAAGTAATCCTCCAGTTGAAGTAACCCTACTCACGAAAGGAATCACAATTCTCAAGTATGCAGTTAGTAGATTCTAATACGAGAGATTATTATTTATGATGAACTATTGATAATGTTTATAGAGTTAAATTTTTCGAAAGATTTAAATTTTCGGTTAGGTTTTCGTTCCTAGCAGTCTAACCAGCTCGACTAAGCGGTCAAACCGGCTGCCTTCCGTTTTCGACAATGAGTTATGAAATTTGGAAAATCGATCATAGATTGGGTAATTTGGTCCTAGGTTTGTGTATTCATATTATATGAAGCATTACGTTGATCAAGTTATGAAAAACTTGTCGACGCGTGACCAACCATTGGTGCACATACATATGGCAAGTATGATGATTGCTTACAAAGAAATATGAAGACCAGGTCAATGTGAGACTATTTTGGTAGTTTGCCAAATATCAGAAGCTTTCTTAGATCAAAACCGCGGTGCTTGAGTGGCGTTTGGGAAAGCGGTTTAAGTCAAAAATAATAAGAAAATTAAGTGGATCAAAGGCTAAAGACTTAGCAGGTTCGGGCTCACATACTTTGTAAGACGTGCATGAATTACGTGAGTGTAAAAGTTGTATAGAGTTAACGGGTTTTTCAAATTGTGCTAGTGGATAATATCTATTAGAATTAGATATGGGCAAGTTGCTCCATATATTTAGTGGGTAGGGATGGAGGCTTGTTGCTAAACATTCCAGCCAGCTAAAGACTTAGCAGGTTCAGGCTCACGTACTTTGTAAGACGTGCATGAATTAAGTGAGTGTAAAACTTGTGTTGTATAGAGTTAACGGGTTTTTCAAATTATGCTAGTAGATAATATCTATTAGAGTTTGATATGGGCAAGTTGCTCCATATATTTAGTGGATAGGGATGGAGGCTTGTTGCTAAACATTCCAGCCATTCTTGAGTTAAGGTTAGGGTTTGAGAGATAAGAGTGAGTATTATGGTGTGCTCTCTTATCGCCTTATAGAGTGGCTATAAAATTTTCATCTCCAACTAGCAATATAATCAAATTTATTCATCTACTATGAATCCTTCTTGTTTTGGTTGATTTATTCTTGTTTTTTGTTGGTTTTTTGTATCTTCTCTCTCTGTGTTGATCTTGCTGGTGCCAATGACGTGTAAGCAATGAAAATGACTTATGCAAATCAAATTTCATCCGTCTAGGCGATGACTTATGTAAATCAAATTTCATCCATCTAGACATTGCGATTTGCAAGTTCTCCAAGTTGCCATATTCTAGCATGATTTGGAGTCCTTGAGAATCCTTGGTTTTGATTTTGCTTACTGTAATATGTGAAATCACATTTAGAGCTATATTGGCTATCCTCAATCCATAAATAAGTTATTTCTCAAGATTTTAAGATCTATCTGGTTTTAGTGTCAAGTGAAACACAGCACCGCACCAAGGTTTGCTCGTCTGTTTTTCTGCCCCCATCATATACAAACTAAATGAGAAAACACCCAAAGCCAAAACAGAACAAGTATACATCCATTTCCATGACAAATTGGTGCCAATAGTAGGAAACAACCACCAAAAATTGGTCTGATCTATAGCTTTCTAATTTTGTCTTTTTTACCTTTTTTGCCATTTCTTTTTTACTATTCTTTTGCATTGTCTATGATTTTTTATTTTTAAATTTAATTACGCTAGAAAAGCTAACACAGTTATAATGTATTTCCAGTCGTTACAATACAAAAAAAGACATAAGCCTAAACTTGTAAACCCAAATTAGCACCACTACTGTAGTCTAACTCGAGGCAATAATGCCCGTCGCTCACTTTGTAGCTAAGCTAGCTAGGTACCAAGGCGTGGAGTCTGAACATTTCTCATCTCATGGCACATGCCGACATTTCTAACATGCACCTTCTGTTCTGTTGTGTTCTGCGTCTCTCCTCCAATCTGAATCCTCTGATGAGGCCTGAGCTAAAGCTGCATGGCAGCTAGCCTATCAACCAGCCCCAACGATCCCATCTGCCACCTTTAATACGCGCTGCCGTAACAAGATGAGCCTGCGAGGCTCCGAGCCAGGCCATGTGCGACACCGCGACCAAAACATGGCACGTTCTCCCTTCTCTGCGTGCTCGCGCACACTCGTGGAATGCTAAGATTACAGAGTAACTAAAATTTACATGTGGATTTTGCTAATATAAATAAAGTCGGTACAGTATATACTACAATTAACTAGTAGACCTTATCTTGAAAAGACACTCCGTTTAAAAACTAATTACTGTAGAAAAGTCAAAATCTGAAAAAGAACAGACTCAAAAGCTTCTCGCTTATTTTATTATGTAATTATTATTAATTCATTCTATATATTTAAATATAAAAAATAAAAATTATATCAGCACTAACAATATAAAAGAATAGAGGAAAAAACAAAAAACTTAAAAAAGCAGAAAAATGTAAAAATATAAACATTTGACCAAAAGCAGAAGCGGTTTACAGCGAGATCCTACTCGTTAACGTACCGATCTGGCTTATAAATAGCCCCCACCGCACCACGGCCACCTCCCACCCGAGACCAAACAAACCATCACTGACTCCACACTGCACTTCACTCATCAGATCCGAGAGGGGAAAGCAAGAAAGGCATGGGCTCCCTCGCCGCCCTCGCGGCGCTCCTCTCCCTCATCGCCGTCGGTCACTGCGCCGCCGAGTTCAACCCCAGCGACGCCCCCGCCGTGGACTTCAACACCAGCGACGCCGCCGTCTACTGGGGCCCCTGGACCAAGGCCAGGGCCACCTGGTACGGCCAGCCCAACGGCGCCGGCCCCGACGACAACGGTAAGGATCCCACATTTCCAGGGTTCGTTCTCGTTTCCGTTGTTCCCGTGGGCAATGTGGCTCATGTCTTGGCGCCGAATCCTTTCTAGGTGGCGCTTGCGGCTTCAAGCACACCAACCAGTACCCGTTCGTGTCCATGACGTCCTGCGGCAACCAGCCATTGTTCAAGGACGGCAAGGGATGCGGCTCTTGCTACAAGGTAAAAAAAAATGTAGTTACCCACTGGTCACTGCCACTCCTAACTGCCAAACTAGGCCGTTAAATCCTTAAAAAAAATACAGTTGGCCGTTACAATAAGCCCGGCCATCGATCTGCAGCGTCTGCAAGTGGGTCCCATATGCATATGTATGTGTGTGGCTCACTCGCTTTCCGTGACAGCGCCTCTCACTGCTCGGCGGTGCCGGTGCCAACGCGTTGATTGATTGACTCTTGTCTCTCACTCTCCAGCGCTAGTGCTTGCTTGAACCTGACGACGTTTTGTTCTGTTTTGTGCGCTTTTCCTCAGATCAGATGCCGCAAGGACCCTGCCTGCTCCGGCAGGGCGGAGACGGTGATCATCACCGACATGAACTACTACCCCGTCTCCAAGTACCACTTCGACCTCAGCGGCACGGCGTTCGGCCGGCTAGCCAAGCCCGGCCTCAACGACAAGCTCCGCCACTCCGGCATCATCGACATCGAGTTCACCAGGTCAGTGTTAAATCGAGCTGCTCTGCTCCGCCGTCCTGTTCCGCTGCCGCTGGAAGCGGAAGCGAGGCGCCTACAGTGTTGTACCAGTGCAGCGTCAGATTCTACCATTCGGTGGAGTGGATCCAGCCAACTGCCCGCATTACTCCTCGCCGGACACGCCGCTGGAGGCTGGACAGTGGACACACCCCTCTGCAGTCTGCCCTGCACATGCATGTGCTGCACACACCTCTTTATTGGCAAGTAGCAGAGAAAGATGGCTCTGTTTATGCAGGACAGAGCTTAGCTTTATTGCTCGGCTCTCCGACTGCGACATCTCAACATGCTCGTTTTTGGCTACTAGTGGGCACACACCTCTTTTTGCAGCCTACCACACGCCACCGGCCACCCATTTCGATCTTGTAACCAAAACTTTATCAACCAATATATATGGTCCACCGATCAACAATATAGTAAGAAAAAAGATTCCACATGAAGATTACTGAAGCAATGACAAGAGTAGCAAGCAACGTCTCCTTTTCTTTTCCAAGTACCCGATCACTGTCGTGCTGTAAGAGGTATCTATCTGGTCTGTGCAGGGTGCCGTGCGAGTTCCCGGGCCTCAAGATCGGTTTCCATGTGGAGCAGTTCTCGAACCCCGTCTACTTCGCGGTGCTGGTGGAGTACGAGGACGGCGACGGCGACGTGGTGCAGGTGGACCTCATGGAGTCGCGGACGGCGCACGGCCCGCGCACCGGCGTGTGGACGCCGATGCGGGAGTCGTGGGGATCCATCTGGAGGCTGGACACCAACCACCGGCTCCAGGCGCCCTTCTCCATCCGCATCCGCAACGAGTCCGGCAAGACGCTGGTGGCCAGGGACGTGATCCCGGCCAACTGGAGGCCCAACACCTTCTACCGCTCCATCGTGCAGTACAGCTGAGCCGACCCGTCGATTAGCTGCCCGCAATTGGAGCCGGCACTACTCCTGCTCCTGCTACTGCCACTGCTACTACTAGGAGGAGTACCAGTAATGCAGCTACTATGCCTGGTCCTCGAAAAGCGTCTGGTCATTGCATCGTTGTGATTGTGTCGTTTGGTGCTTTTAGGTGAGGCGTCGTCTCAGTGTGTGGAGTTGGGCGCGTGCCCATTGGATTCGGTCGGTGGAGTTTCTGTTGTTGAAATTGGCAGAATGGGCAAGCGGAAAAGCGCTGTGGGAAAAATGGAGGAGGCAGGCGTACAAGATACGCTCTCCCGCCCGCTGTCGCTTTATAATTTATCCATTCAAATGGTGATTAATCAAAAGTATATTGTTATGTATTTCCTTCGTCCCCCGATATAAATATTTATTTTTTGAAAAATATCGTTCCACAATACAAGTTTATTATAAAAACTAAAGGTGTAGTTATTATAATATTTCCACTGTATATCTCTACTTTAATACTAAAAAATGAGTAATTAATTGTAGTATGCCATTTAAAGGTATGTATGGTCTAATAATATTGATTTTTTTCTTAAATTTAATGTCCTCTTGATCTATACGCATGATAGACTTTGGATTTATATTATAGGATAGAATAAGAGTGAACAATGGTTTCCTACATTACTTGCCCTACTTTCTTCTTGTTACGTACTTGTGCCTTCTTTTTCATGCGCTACAAGCCTACACTTTGTTTCTGTGGATGCTTGGTTAGAGCGTTCCTCCGAAAAATAAGTTGATTTTTTAAAAAAAAATTCTGTAAAATACATGCGTTCCAAACAGGCCTTGAGAGTGAAAGCATATTGTTTTGAAGAAGTAAATTTCGAACTGCAGAAAAGCATCACTGGTCCTAGCATGTCTCTCACTTTAATAAGGGATGATAATTTGATCACTAATTCACCTATCAGGTTTTTGTAAATCGCTCTCGATTGGTATAATCGTCTAAGAAAAATATTGACGTTGTATACATCATCAAATATGAAATTCGAGTTCCATTAAGAAAGCTTGTATACAACTCGTGGAAATCTCCTTCTGGTCCTACAGTTCCTTTTGCATATATATTCGTTGAATAAAGATGCATGTAGAATTAGGACTTTGATTCAACAAATATTCTATTCATATAAATAGTGTAACCTGTTTGGACTGTGGGACTTCTTCCTAATTTCTGCGGAAATTGAATTGTTTCATACATTCCAAATGGGGCCTAATAGCGTGGCCACAATACCACAGAATAATTATCGTTTCCTTTTCACATTTTCTCTTCTAGTGATATACCCTACCAACGGCCAAAGTGTTCGCAATCTATAGCTCAATGCCGGCTACCTTTCCACTGAAACATGGACTTCGGTTCTGATTTGCAACTTTAAACTTCTGTTTTGTTTGTTTAACGTGGACTCGACCATGATCCCGTTCTTTTGGCTTCTTTCTGCCTTATGCTACAGTACTAGATTTTAAATGGAGTGTATTTTCAAGTTAAGATCTACAAATTAATTATAGTATGTATTGTGCCTACTTCAACTATATCGGTTAAAATCATACATAAATATCTCTCTCCGTACTCTCTTGCGCAAACAACTAGAATTAAAAATTTTAAGCTATAAAACCAGAGCCTAAAAGAACGACCGCTCTATCTAGACAGGAAGTAATCAACATGCGCATTCATCTTTCTTCTCTTGAAAAGAAATGTATCTATGCTTTACTTTGGAAATGTTCACACAAATGGCACGGTAGTTTTTTTTTTCCAATTTGGCTTCTGAATATTTATTTTTATAAATCTAGCTTCCTTTCTAAGCTTGATAACCGAGCAAGAGACATGTGTTATATGCCATGCTACAGCAGCTCGAAGGTCCCACCGAGTCTGCACAAAACGGTAGGTGGCCGTATGATTAGCATTAATGTATATAATTAGTACTAATTAACCATCATAAATAGTAATTAGCACTAATTAATCACTAGTCAAAACAACGTGTGACTGATGACGACGTCCTGTCGAGCTCGACAGGTACGAGGAAGGGGCTGTATTTGTAGCAAGGATGTTCGAATGCGAAACTTGAAAAAAAAAAGCTACAGTGCCCTTTGTGTGAACAGTCCCTCTACTTTGTTCTTTTTGCTCAGTTTCCTTTACTTTGTTCTTTATGCTCAGTTTTTCTTTTCTAAAAGTTCTTTATAGTATTCAGGCCCTGTTTATCAGGGCTCCTCTTCATAAGTGGAGCTGTTTTTTTTACTTCACAAGTGGAGCCAAATAAAGCTACTTTTTTCAGCTCCTTGAGTGGAGCTACTTTTGTCTCAGCAGATTTTAAGGAGCTCTTTGGGTGGAGCTATTTTGCTTTACCCCGTTTGGCACAAAACAGCTCCAAACAGCTCCAAGGAGCTGGTGGTGGAGCTGTGCCAAACGGGGCCTCAGTTTGCCGTATACAGGATGACCAACAAATAATTAATGCCTCTGTAAACTGTTGTTCATATGTGAAAAGTGCTCTCCTAGAAAAATTTCGCACAAATTAAACTCCTGCAACTTGTGCGCTCTGAAGATTGGATGTGCACATGCAAGGCTATTGAACGTAATTAGTCACTCAGATTCATATAAAAACAAACTCAGATCGCTTAAGATCAACAGCTCATTTATGTTTGCCTACCTGGATTGGATGCAGTGGCGGATCCAGAATTAAAGTACGCCCTGGACTAAATTTGAACCAAGTATCAATCTAACATACCATAAGTCTAAAATTATATTATCATATAACAAAAAATACGTCACAAATACATCATTGATATGAAAATTTTGCTTAATACTCATTACTTGAAGAGTTCAAGTTTTTAACACAAATCACAATAAAGAAAGTATATAAAACCACTAACTTACCACTTGCACGAGAAAGTTGTTTCTTGCGTGACCTCATCCCTTGAAAACGTTCTAAAATCTTAATAGTTAGTTCCTAAATAGCAAATATAGTTAGTTAATAGTTAGTTCCTAAATAGCAAATATAAAATATTGAACATATATTATAAAACATTGAACAGATATTATTTTATCTGATTATTCATAGTATCCTTAAATCTTAATAGTTAGTTCTTAAATAACAAATATAAAACATTGAACATATATTATTTCATCTGATCATTCATACTAATTTCAAAACATAAAAATAATTCCTACTGCTAAATATTTCCCAAATCCCAATCCTCATTTGGACTAGTCATCCTTATTTATTCCTTATCCGACCGAGACCGACCGGCGACCGACCTTACCTCAGTTACCTCACCTCAGGTACCTCCTCAATCCTCACGCCTCGACCATTCAATTTCAGGTTTCAGCGGCCCATTCCTCACCGACTGCTCCGCCTTCTGCTTGGGCGCTCGGTGAGATGGTGACAACGCCGAAGGCACCCACCAGGAGGCCGGAGCCCAGAGGCGCAGGTCCACGAGGGTTGTGTCTACGTCGGGAGCGAGGGGCGAGCCAGTGAGGGCAGTGGCCAACGGACCACGTATGCGCGGCGCGCACAGTGGCGCAAGCGAAGGCGGCGGCCGACGGTGGGGGCGCGGTGAGGTCTAATAGAGAGATGAGGTTCCTTGACTTCCTTACTGATTGAATTTGGGGCTTGCCCGCTTGGTGATGCCTGGATCTGGATCTGGATGAGCTGTGCAGGTGCGCCCGTGCGGTGCGACGACTCGACAAGGCGCGAGGGCAGGCGTAGGTCAGTGAGAGCGGTGGCCGACGAACCGCGACGTCATCGCGTCGGAACCGAGGGGTGAGGGCGGCGGGCGGCAGACGCGAGGAGAGCGTAGGCGAGGGCGACGGCAGGGGCGCGTGCAGGCGACTAGGTGAGGGTGGCGACCGGCTGTGGGGGTGCGGTCGCCTCATGATGTCATGTGGAATGGATCGGGGGCTGGGGCACCAGGCGTCTGGGCTGCTGGAGGCTAACCGGCTGGGGATTTGGGGATTAGGGTTTTTTCACTTCTTCCACTTGACTAGGTGATGGACTGCTGGTCGACTGCATTGCTTGGGTTGGCTGCCTGTGTTGGGCCTTGGGTAGTTGGGCTGCCATCTGCTCTCACCGGGCTGCTGGGCTAACAATTTCTCAGGCCTCGGGCTGGGCTGCTATTTTAGATATTTTATGGAGGGAGTAGCAAAGGAGGTAGTACTAGTAGTATTGCTGGGCCTCAGGCTATAGCCTACCTAGCCCGAGGCCCAGTTCCGCCCCTGATTGAATGCCTCAGTCCTTGACATCGCAATATCCCTGAGCTCATGGAAGCACACCTTTTAGGTGAGGTTTCGTTAGTTTCGACTTAAAATTCTAACTTTTAATTGCTAATTTACTATTTTTTTATTTTGTCTTTTTTAGTTTTTTTAGCCTTTTAGAGCTTTTTTTGTCTTTTTTTTCGTATTCATATGTATTGTCCTTGATGGGTTAATCTGTTTTTTTATTTTTTTTATTTTTAAATTTAATTACATCAAATAAACCACTATCAAATATAGCAAAAAAAATAAATTAACTATAATATAAATTAAACCATAAATTAACTTATTTTTAGTTAAACTGAGCAGCCTAACATGGCCGCCACCCAAGCAGGCTCCATGCTTCTTTTCCCTCGCCCAGACAGGTAGGTACCATGCCCAGACTCTAGAGTCTAGACCATCTTTGGAAAAGTAACAAGAGTACTGGTACGGCTGGTACCTCATCACAAAATCATATAAATTTACTGGTACCTTCTGGTAGCTTTAAGGATGATAAAAACTCTCAGCTAGTATTTATCTTTGCAATGTACTTCCGTCTAGAATTGCAATCGGGATAGGTGAGCCATGGTGCCGTAATTACAAACGTATTCCATTATTTCATTTCGCTTTCTTTTTAGATTTCCATATGAACTGTATTTTTAGAGCTCTAAATTTATAACAGATTTACACCATCTTAATCTGAATCTATCAAAATTGATAATATATATATTTCTTTTTTCATCGATTAAGTAGTAATTTTTATCTCTTAAAAACAAAACGTAATGGTTTCTTTTCTTCTATCCTTTTAATATTTAATATTATAATAATAGATAGTACGCGCTCTCCGCTTCGCAAAGGGAAAAGTTGGTATTGCACATGCAGTCTAGGGCTTGTTTGATATAGCTGCGGCTTATGGTTTTTGCCTGAAATTTGTGAATTTTGGCTGTTTGCGACAGAGATTACGAAGAGAGAGATACTCGCTTGCGATTTTGGTTGATACAAATATTAGGTTTTTAATGTATACTACAATTAATTTGTAGATCCCGTCTTAAAAAAATTTTCTATTTAAAAGTTAGATACTATAGTAAAAATCAAAAGTCGTTTTTAGAAGCTATAAAGAACGGGCCTAAACCAGTTCCCGCGCGCGGTAAATTTGCAAAACCTACCTCGTCGGAGGCATGCACTTTACTTGCTGCTTTTGTGTACATTTCGTTCGTTACTTACATGATTTGGTTGCCGGTAAAGTGGTAAAGCACGCGGCCAAATTATCCAATCTCCTTGTGACCTTTTATAAGGTGGTGCTCTACCTAGTTTATAGTTTGAGCTTTTGATTGTAATTTTTGACTAAAATTACACTGTTATTTTTTTTTGCTGATAAAAATAAAAATAAAAAACCGTTATACCATCACAGATAATATAAAGAAATAAGGAAAAAAGAAAAGAAAAAATCTAAAATATGCAGGAATTAAAAGCCGATACATTCCAAAGGCTTCTATTTTAAATATGCCGAAAGCCAAAAAAACGAAGTTGAAACGATTTAGAGCGAAGTCTAAATCTCCCAATAGTAGCATTTCTTTTCCTTATCCTATCAGCATAGCATAGGCACCAACAATATGCCCACTTTTTTGTGTTTTGTGGGTTTTAACTTTGACTTACTCAGGAACCAAAATAAATAGGGTGGCTTCTCCTAGTAGCTTTTCGAAACAGTTTCTATAAACAATTTTCGAGTTCAAAATAGTATACGCCGTCCTCATCGTCGTCTTCACCGTCTAAAAAAACTCAGACAAAAGGTATCTATAATAGCAAAAAAATATCAACCATAGCCAAAAAAAATCATCAACTTAACTAATCTTTTGCCAATTTGATGTGTAATAACCAAGAAATGTGCGGCTCTGGTCAAACAGAAGAGAGCCTGGCACGCAGCGATCCGGCCAAACCATCCCATCTTTGCCAGTCCGGCTTTTCAAATCTCATTAGCTGTCCCGCGTTGCTGCCTGCCTCCGAGTTATCGCGGCTTCCCTCCTCGCTTGATCCAGATCTCCAACACGGCATCTTATCTTTGCATGCACGAGGCAGTATCAGAGCTCGGAACCGGCAATGCAATCATGCAATGCGCAAGCACATACATCGAGCCGCTACTTGCCAATTTGATGGAAGCACATACTGCTGCTCCTGATGCCACATCCAAATGTGCATCGATCCAGGCTTGGAGAGCATCCTGCTTTGCGCTAGCTGTTCTATCGCCGGTGACCAAGGGCGTTCATCGGCTCGGAACCGACGCTCTCTTCTCTTAGCTCTGCGATTTGCTTCCATCATCGATCGACACCAGACCAGGCACTGCTTGGTTGGCCGACATAATAGTGACATTCGTCTTCTCTTGGACGCGCCTTTGCCGCTGTGTTCTTTTGCTTTCATTTTTTTATCCGCGGATCGAGCTGTTTCCCCGCGGTCTGCGGCATGTGCGCCCTACATGGCGCCGAGGCCCATGGAGTCAAAAGGTAACCTGTACGGCTGTACCCTGTGTCGACTCGTACGGCGTCGTCTTTCCCATTTGTGATACTTGGACTGTGCTGAAATAAACTGATTTATAACTAAAATTATACTATAGTTAGCTAAAATTACACTGTATTTAGTAGTGACTTATTTGATGTAATTAAATTTAAAAATACAAAAATATGTTAATCCATCACAAACAACATAAACGAATACAGAAAAAAAGAATCGAAAAAAGCTTAAAAACCAAAAGAAGTCGAAATTTAGAAATAGTGATAAATAAGTTAGAAATCAGAAACTTAAACCAATAAATGGGACGTACATATCGATGAATTATGATACCCTCCTCTCCTCTCCTCTCCTCTCCTCTCCTCTTCTCCTCGGCACGCACCAGACGAGACCATAATTGCTGCACTCCGTTCTCCCTCCGTAGTGGCAGCTGAGCTGAGTGCGCCACTGTTGAGGCTAAGCAGATAGTACAGTACTACTGTAGACGCAACTCCGCCGAGTTCCAGAAAGAACAAATCATCATACGCACATAAATATACGCATGCAGGGATAGGATAGCACACTGTTTTGGAGCACTGGGCAAAAAATATCTCTGCAGCATATGCACATATACGCATGCAGGGATAGGGCGGAGACGGAGATTGACATTGGGGAGTAAAAAGATCTGCAAAATATTCTCTAAAAAAATATCCCCAAAAGGGTTGAATGGTCGGCAGCGCACTTTTTTTTTTGAGAACCAGTTGCGCACTGATTGATTGAGCCGCTTCCAGTGCCTAGCTACATTCATTTGCCGGCGGATAGAAGGACTCCTCTGGATAATACTTCCTACAGTTGGTGACAGAAACAGCATTGACGAGAGATACGATAGCCTCTAGGTCCAAATCAAGTGCGATTGCTTGATACAAACTTAGCTTTACATGACGATCTGGTAATTTATGTAGGCTGAAGAGGTCAAAATTAGCAATATAAATGCACGATGTTGCAGGTGCTGTCTCAATGGATACTGCACATCCACCGCAAGATTCAGGACTCGGCAAAACAGAGAGGAAAAAAAAATCGGGACAGGCCAATGGAAGGAGAAAATGGTTCACGCAAACGTCGTACGTGTTAGGATACGAGTAGTCTACATTAACGTAAATTAATTTTTTTCTATCATATTAACAAAAAAGTTATGTGAATAAGAGATCATAGATCGTTACTACTATATGTGTACTACAACAGAAGTAGAGTTGAAGTGACCGATTCAACGTAGTGCGAATCGGTACAGTGGAAGCAGTTCTCTGGCCAATAGTTTTCTCACGATCATCCCAATCAGTGCCGCAATCGCAGCAACGTCTCTATCAAAGTCCACATGTTCAAGATAGAACGATGTTAGTCATTGTGCTAGCGCCAGTGCGCACGGTAGGGGTTTTGAGAGATAGCTGCTAGGGTTTCGATGGGTATGTCTCAGGGATACCTCCCTCAGCCCCGCGTCTCTTAATATATAACCACCAATCGGATTCTTATCCTATCCAACTCGGAGAGCCTCTGACTGAATCCTTATCTAATATGAGTAGACTGTATCCCATTTGGAGAGCCTTTGACCTGATCCTTATCCAATACGAGTAGAGATCGTATCCCACTCAGAGTCTATTATTAGAATCCTTATCGTTTTAACCTGTTAAGTATGTGACCCCCTATAGGTTCTTGTATATTCGACCATGGCCCGAAACTCCTTTCCGGTCCATAAATCAGTATCGGTCCTTAGCAAGACATAGTGACTTCGACCATGGCCCGAAACTCCATTCCGGTCCATAAGTCGGTAGTGATCCTTAGCAGGACATAGTGACTCATAGATATATATAAAAATCATATCAGATGAACCTACATAATGTTTACATACTGACCCTTTGCCTCAGATACCAGATCGAACTCAAGGTGAGAAGCGTGCCATCATACGATAGCTCAATCCTTCACTCGAATCTGTAGTGGATTATTTAGTTTGTGATTGACTTCCCCAACTATATTCAGCATGGCCATGCACTTTTTAGTCTAACCACATCGAGGGATCCATAAATATTACGCTGTGTATGAGACCAACTAATGATATTTAATAATATAACAATTCCTACAGTGTCTCATGATAGGTCAATTCAACACTATGTTCTCTAACATATGTTCATATTGTTGATTTGATATCCTCATATCTATGATCTGTAAAACATGATATCAATCAATACATGTGTTTAAATCACAATTGTTCCACGTAATGATATAAGATTAGGGATAATTTAAAATAACAGCAAAACATGATTAAATATTTACACAAACAAATCACATATTTGGTGCTTAGTATAAAAGACATCTATTTAAAAGACAAGATAATATACTATTTAAAAGATCGTAAATATAGAAGTGATATAATCACCTCCAGAACCATATCTAGTGCGTATGACTAACAGGACAAGCACTACCATGTACAGTATGTACTGCGTACGTACGCTACGCTCACTGTTTGGAGTTGCTTGGCTGGCTGAACTGCTGCTGCTGCTGCTGGTGGTTTAGCTTCTGGTACAACGCGACCATCCTGTTGTACGCCTCCATACTGTTCGGTTGCTGCTGCTGCTGCTGCTGCAGAAATAACAACTTGGAGGCGTCTTGTCATGCATATTTTGAGTGATCAAGACGTTCACAAGGAAATACTGGACGTGGTAGATTTGTCGTAACGCACCTGTGCGTTCTGCTGCGCCACTTGGCACGCGAGGAAGGCGGACAAGGCGTCAGGCACGGCGCTCCCGGCGGGCTGCTGCGGGCGGGCGGCGGCGGCGGCGTCCCAGGACACGGGGACGAAGGGGGGCGGGTGCATCATGTTCATGGCCGGCGTGAGGCCGGCGTAGCCTGGCTGGCCGGGGCAGCCCATGTTCATCATGCCGAGGCCCATCTGGGCCATTTGAGCCATGTTGGCCATGACGGACATCTGCAGCTGCGGCATGGCCATCGGCATCATCATGCTGCTCATCCGGCTCATCACCTGCACCTGCGCCTGCAGCTGCTTCAGATAGTCGACCGCCTCGTCCAGCATCGACGCCTTGTCCGTCTGAAAAAGCCGCTACGGTAAATCCAAATCGCGCTTAAAGCAAAGTGAGATTGTTTACGTGGTTGCTGATTTTATTTGTTGCCATCGGCGGCTCACCTTGCTTGAGTTCGGCACGAGCTTTTGCAAGGTTTTCATCTTCTGGTTGATCCTGTCCCTTCGTTTCTGCATCGCGAAGTAGTTGGAATGATCAGATCAGATAGTAGTTTGATGTTCCAGGACAAGGCACATGCTTGGGTAGAGTTCGTATGGCTTCAGGTTTTGCATATTGGAGGGTTCCTAGCCCAACTAAAGAGCACACTTTCAGTTTTGCACCCATGGGCCCTTCCATTTGTGGCCCATGTCCGACTGCACAGGTCCTAGAAACAAACTGACCAATTTTGGTCTCGTCCACTCATAAAAATTTGCAGTTGCTCCGTGTCAGCTAGACAATACACACGCTTATAAGAAACAAACAAATACTTGACATGATGCATGCAAAGGCATATTGGCATCTTATTACGAGTCACTTTGTCACTGGGATGGTTTCAGACCTTACGATTGTCCTGTCACGGCGAGGTCAAAAACGCTGTCCTGAATTGTGATAGCTATGTGGAACTTATCCTAGATAACCCCCACACAAAAAAAATCGATTTTTCAATTGGCTGCTGGCTAGGGTATCATTAAGCTAGCTAGAAAAGCAATACAAAAGGGAAAAAATGAATATGTTGGATTTCTTCTCACAAACAACCTTGAATATTTCTCAACGAAGGAGGTACTAGATTATCGTCGCAAAAAAGGGAAGTGATAGATTAGAGATTGAAAGAGAAAAGAAGCGGACACTCAATCCCGACAATCACAAAAAAGAACTGGACGTGCGACAATCACAAAAAAGAACTGGAAGTGAGGCATTTCTTTAGGGAAAAAGTACAAAAGGCTCAAAAGAGGACTCATAATTAATACTTGGAGCAAATTTCAGCCAAGAAAATTCGGTTTGTCATTTTCATCAAAAGTTACATGTATCGAGTACTTGTTTGTAAAGATCGAACAACTGGCATAAACCATGCATGCTATTAAAATGAGCTGGAAGCTCAGCCCTCAACAAGGAATAGGAAAGTGAAGAATATTTTGTCAAGTATAACAAGATGTGTTATTCAGTGTGGTAGTAATACCATGAATATATGTTTGCGAACTTCTTTTCCCGCAGATTTCAGCTTTGGTGCATGAATTGCTCCGCGTTGTCGCTCTAGCTCACTACTACAAAAAAAAAGCTATAGTAAACATCTCATCATAGATGGTTCCAGAAAACCGTCAGTGTTGCAATTATCACAGACGATTCAGACAGTTTTTAATCCGAACTATCTGTAATAATGCGACATCATCAATCCGTGGCATCTCTCCCATGATTTCGACCTCACCCATCCATTCTCTCAGTATCGAACGACAGACACCTATCTCCTTTTGCCTCTCGCCCCTTATAACTCCCCATCTCTCTTTTCTGCTACTCCTAATTTATCCACTCCTTATTCGTCTGCTTCCTCTTCTAAACCAAAGTGCCTCATCCCCTCAACGATGCCGACTGCTGCCATGAGCACCTCCGCCTCCAGTTGTACCATGGTTCACTGTACAAGACACTTGGATTTTCGTATATAACTTTTCATTAGTTTTCAAATGAGTTTAAAAACGTCGAAAACGGAGTCTGTATGCAAAAGTTATGGCTGTTTTATTGAGTATCACTTTCAATTGATTTGTGAAATAGATGTGTTTATTTTTGAAATGAATGTGAATTGAATATATACATATACTTGTTGTATTTCTATTTGTTTCAGAGGGCATGACTAGCATTTTCTGAGAGTAGCCAATAAACAAAGATATAAAAAATATCACAGAAGGTTTTTAAGATAAACCATTTGTGATACATCTATCACAGACAGTTAGTACGTAGCTAGAACTGTTTGTAATGTGTGAACATCACAAATGGTTTTTGGTTTGAGCCATCTGTTATAGTCTCCTTTACAGACGATTTCTTATATGAATCGTCTGTGTTATGGCTTATTACAGACGGCTCACAAATTGTCTGTGATACCTGCTTGTTATTACAGACATATAAATTTAGACGATTCAGAAAACCGTTTGTGATAACTAATTCTGTGGTAGTGGCTAAGCAATGAAAACCTAACAATCTATTCCGTTCCGAGAGATGAACTCGTAATCAAACGTGGTCGATCGGTCCCAGGTCCAGTGTTCTGTTACTAATTAATTCAATTCAACAGGGTGCAGCTAATAAGAAGCAAATCTAAGGAACAAATCCTTGGCATGCATGAGTGCAAGAAAAGCGGTACATTTGCTTACACGCTCAGATTCGTTATGGATGGCAGCAGCCCGGCTCCTCTTGGTGGAAGTGGACGGCGACCTCACTGCAGCTTCCCCCTTGATCACCACGTTGTTTCCCTCGTCGCACAGCCCGTCTCTCTTTAATTTTTCAACACATGCATGCACCGATGGACACATAAATAAGCACACGAAATCTGCAAACCGGTAGGAATCGAGACGAGCTCTACGTGCATGTAAGATGCTTACGATGGAGACGTCGAGTACGTAAATAAGATGAAGCTAGTAAGTTACTGGTATATGTAAGCAGAGCTTGCCTGCGACCGACGGCTAAAGCAACGGGAGTCGCTGGCGCCTCCGCCGATGCTCGTGTTCTCCGTCTCCGGGGAGCCCTTGTCCTCCCTCTCGAGCGACGTCGAGTAGTTGGTCGTCGTCGTGAACCCGCACAAGTCGTCGGCCCTGGTTGCCTCCAGCGTGAGCAGGGTGCTCTCGCCGTCGCCGCGTCCTGGCGCGGCGCTCCCCTGGCTGGCGCACACCCGCCCGTCCTCGCCGAGCACCCGCGCCCGCTTATTCCTCCGCGCCTCCCCCTCCGCCTCGTCCCTCGCGCACGGCACGAGCGCGTCAACCGGCGCGCTCGCCACGCCGAGCCAAGGCGCGGGCACCGGATGCGCGAGGTGCGCCGACCGCGCGGCCGCCTCGCCCACAACAGCTTCGAGAGTCTCGCGGTCCCCCCCGCCGCTACTCCCGATGGCCTGCAGATGGGACGACGCGGGCGGGTACTTGGGCACCGGCCGGTTGAGCAGCCCGCGCGAGGAGATGTTACCCTTCTCCCACGTGAGCTCCGCCACCTCGTAGTACTGGTCCGACATGGGCACGACTCCAGACACCAGGCGGTGCGCCCCGGCGGACACCGGGTTGAGGCCCGCCCCGCCGACCGGGTCGTCCAGATCCCAACTCGGCACGCACTGGTACATCTCGCTCCACCACCAAAGCTAGCTACCTTGCTATATCCCTCCCTCCCGGCCCGTCTCAGCGCACGATAAGTGCGGCACCGCGGAGCGACTCGACGCGACGAGCGGCGGTGTCGGCGGGGATCGGACGCGCGCGGGGCGGGGCTCGGCGGAGGTGAGGTGAGCTTGATAGTAGGTGTAAGGTGTATGTATGGTGCAAAGCAAAGGCGGGGTAGGGCGCGGAGGCGGAGATACTTATGTAGCGGTGGGCGGGCGGGGTGGTGCTACTACACTGCTGCGGAATTTTTGTCACATGTAACGCTTTTCGATGTACATTTACTGAAACAACTATATATAAGTGGTATTGATAAAAAATAGTGTTTCTATCGTTTAGTCATTGGACAGCAGCATGTGATAGTCGACATATAACGCCTGCTGTCCGCAGTGGCGGACCCAGGATTTTACCAAAGGGTATGCCGCACTAAAATTTTTATATGCAATTCGGTAAAACCATTTGCCAATTCGGTAAATAATTGTAAAGGACATGAAAATCTCGATTATATCATCTTCATCCATTTCAAAGAAAATATCCCATATCATCAAGATTATGTAAATCTGGCATATGTAAATTGAAGATTCATCAAGATTACAAGTAAAACTCCCATATCTGATCATATCATCAAAGTTTATAGTGCAAGAAAAAACAAATAGACAGTGGCAGAGAATCAGTAGCATGCCCTGATAAACCAAACATCTGAAAAACTTAATACTTCAAATAAAAAGGTGAATTACTATAAGAGGAACCTGCGGAGCTATTTCCCAATTTTAAATGACAGACCAGCATAGATTTCAAAACCATAAACTATACTAAATTGAGGAGAAACAAATGAGGAAAACTACAAGTTTCAGGGTATTGCTAATTAAAGGACGCCTTATACAAGAAAGAAAATATGCAAACCTGGGAGTTCATTGCAGCATTTTGCTCTTCTATTTCAGCAAGATATTGAAGATAAGATTCCAGGCGATCATTAGGAGCATTTGCATTCAGTGATATCTGTGGATCTTCAGCATTGAACTTTTTGTCTCCCTGCAAGAATATTGTACACAAAGACTTGTAGTCCTGTCCGAAATACAAAAGCCATCAATCATCAACCCTGGAGAAAAGCTTACAGGATATGCACAAAATGACTAGGAGAAACCATGGGCTACCTGTGGTACATTGGCTTCATCATTATGTTTTACCTCATATTCATGCATTACCCATCCAGTTCTCTTATCAGATGATGCTTGGCCTTCATAAAACTCCAGAATAATTTTCACACCCACAATAGCTGTACTTGTGGGTATTCTGAGAGCATCCACAGACTTCCAGTATCCATTTCCGCGTTTCTAATAGCATTTTCACCATTGTCACAAGGCTGCTGGTCATCTGACCAGTTCATGTACCATATGTTTCCTGCAAGATGAGTTATCTTTGTCAGATATTTTGCCAGCAAATCTATTATCACAATTAACAAAGATTATAAGCCAGAAAAGATGGACTTCTGCAGTTCTGCTACGTCAAATAGGGAAAATCATACTTCTTGTCGTTCACTCACAAAATTTGCCTTCAAATCCTTGAACTACATGCTAACAAATTGTAACCCTGAAGTAAAATAGCATGTCAAAAGGACAAATCAGAGCAATCTTCAGGGTCTATGACATCTGGATTAAGAAAATCTGACCGTAAATACAACATAATCATAATCTTGATGAAAAGCAACATGAATTCAGAATGCATGAGTAACTAGAACACCAGAAACATAACGCAATTATTATATTGGGCGTTGACTCGATACTAACCAGGGGAGACCCGTGGATCAATGAGAGAAGTTCATGCCCACCAACACGTTCTGCGGCAGAGGGTCCCCGGCTTTCCTCTCTGCCAAGAATCGAACAAGTTCCTCATCGCTCCAAGAATTACTGATGCTCATGTGCGCTGCGGCCTGCGTTGGTGGCGGACCCCAGGGTATGCCGTGGCCCACCCGGCATACCCTTTGGATCCGCCACTGGCTGTCCGGCCAGCCGGTAGGTGGCCTGCCATAGCCACCTTAATCACCTGCCCAAATTCGTAATTTTACGTTATAATTGTTCAAAATTTTAAATATAGCAAATGAGCTTGAAAAATTACAAATTTTTTGTAGAGCTTCTTGAGGCGTCGTGGTACATTGGGTAATTTGTTTGTAATTTTTTGCGACCATTTGCTACCTCCAACAATTCTTGCAGAGACGCATAATTAACCAAACGATTAAACAGTTATACGTCGCTCCAAGAATTTTAGAGCTGGCAAATGATCTTGAACAATTATGAAATTTTTAGTGGAGTTTCCTAATACATCGTGCTATGTTGTGTAGTTTTTACGTAATTGTTTATGCCACTTTGCTATATTTATAATTATTTGAGCGACGCGCAATTAAACGGGTGCCGCACAGTGGCCGGGTGGCAGACCATTAGCCCCTGGCCATTAGTGCTTAATTGTCTGCTTAATTGTGCATCATTTTAAGACTTTTTAGAAGTAGCAAATGGCAGTGAAAAATTGTAAAAAAAATTACACAACGTAGCATGCTACTTCGGAAAGCTCTCCAAAAATTTCATAATTTTTCATGATCATTTACTACTTCTAAAAATTCTTGGAGGACATGAACTAAACCGGTCATTAAGGCTAATTGGAGGGCTAATCACCTGTCGCCTGGTTGCCGGATGGCAGGTGACCTGTCGCACGATGACCGGGCAGTAGGCAGCCTGTCGCCCGATAATGGTGGATGCGCCTCGTCTGCTATATATAACAACTTCTACAGATATCGATATCATAAAAATTTCTGAGCCACATTTACAGTGGATAAAATTACCAAAAAGTTACATAGTTAAGTATGTTATGTCGAGAGGCTGCACATAAAATTTTGTAATTTTTCAAACCCATTTACTATATTGAAACATTCGAACAAAAATATGAAAAAAAAAGTTGGACAGGTGATTAAGTCGGCTAATCAGTTGGCTTAATCACCTATCATCTGGCAATAGGATGGCAGGCCTGTCGTCTGCTAGTGGGATGGTAGGCTAGACGGTAGGTCCACGCGTCAGTAAATTAACGTTGCCTGTCTGACCATCAGACGGTAAAAATATTATTTTTGTCAATACAATTTACGTACTATTATTTTTATAAACATAGATATAAACAGTGTTATATATATGCTAAAAACTCCACTGCCGCGCGCGGTGTGTGGTGGAGCCATGCACTGCGCGTACGAGGCGAGGTGTGTGTATCGGGATCGAGGAGGTGGATAGATAGCTGTAGGGGGGTTCCGGAGAGGGACGGCACGGGGAGAGGGGCCTAGGGCTTGTGAGGAGCAGCCGCGCACGTAGCCGCCTCGCCTTCCACATGACCACGTTGCACACTAGCTGCTGCTGCTGCTCTCTGTCTCTGTAGCTACAGTCAGAGTAGTACTTGCCACTCCGGTGCCTGCTGCTGCGTTTCTTTCACGCCTTCCGGGGATGTCGGCGGCGTCGGACCGTCGGATTGCCATCGAGTGGTGGTGCGGAGGGCGGTATATGTGGTTGCGTGTTGTTTCTTGTTCTCCTCTGATTTTTTGCCAGTGGGGTTCATCTCAGATGGGCTGTGTGCTGCTGGCTTCTATTAGTTTGATCATTGCTGTGTCAGGTCAAATTTCTCGTCTCTCTTTTTCACTCGAATCAGCTACAGTCAGCCAAACACCGCTCATCCTCTCGGATACAGAAGTCGAAGCCTTGGATTGTGATCCTTCTTTTTCTCTTGTTCGGAAACCTTTATTCTCAACCCTTACACCCCCTCAAGGCCTCTAAATCGTCCACCAGGCACCAGACGACATAGGTCTATTGTTGTCTCCTCATTGTACACGCAGGCTCGTAGCAATTACTGCAGCTGATCATGACTTTTATATATTTATACAGATTTTATTACATGATAAGTGGTTATTAGTCAACTTAGTAAATATCATAGATAAATCAGTTGAGGCTCACAAGCAATAACGTACAAATAAAAGATCAGGGAAACAAGGATATAAATAGAGCAGTCTAATGTTAAAAGATCACTAATGGTTAACCTTAAATTCGAACATGCTTATACGCTACCCCTATCAACGATTTAAGCATCAATTCTAATCACTAATTAAAGCATGAATCCTATGATTGAGCATTATAATAACCTAGAAGCATACAACACCAGCTAGCCTAGCACATCAAGATCTATCCAGCATAATAACAGCACACGACCCGGCAATTAATACAATGTAATCATTAAGCACTAAGCTAACGGCAACAATTAATCATGAAACAGTAATATGCGAAGAAAATAGGTTACGACCGCGAGGTATGTGCCTTGAGCATGCTCGATAGACACACTGCACGATGGGTCCGAAATGCGCAACTGCTCAACTGCTCCCTCAACAACTGCGTGCGAAACTACAGGATGGAATACAAGGTAACCGATCAGGCACAACTGAATTTGATAAAGGAACGACAAGAGGTAAAATTGATTGGAGATAAAATGGGTTTGCTAGTCCCACTAGCGTGCAAAACACCATTCGGCCGAGCGAACGACATTTGGCCGCGTGAACGGCCGTTCGGCCGAGTGAAACACCATTCGCCCATGCGGACAGGTGTTCGGCCATGCCGTTGTGTAAGATCGAGGAGGCCGACTAGAGGAGGGGTGAATAGACGGTTTAAAATTTTTCTTCTAATTTAGGCTAACAATTACAATTCAACAAATTGTCTAAAGCAAGTTAGCAAGGCAACAACTAATCAAGATGATATGGCTCAAGTGATCACTAGTACAAAGAGAATTATCCTAAGAGCAAATATACTTCTAGCTAGAACAAGGTAGGCTACTCTAATTACACAAGCAATCAAATGATTCTATTTAAGTAAATTGCTTGGAAGAGAATAATGCACAAGAGAGCAAACCGCAATGAACACGATTACTTTTTACCGTGGTGATCGGAGACTTGCCGGTCTCCCCTAGTCCACGTTGAGGTAAGCCCGAACGAATCGGACCGGCTCCACGAATTGAGCCTAAGCACCTCGATCACTATCGGTAGCCCTTTCCCGCTACGGGTAGGCGAGCTCTAAGCCTTCACAACCGTCTCGGGTCTTCTCACAATCTTCTTGAGAAGATCACCGAATTTCCCGCCAAGCCGTCTAGGAGTCGGCAAACTCCAAGAGAATGAATTGTCGCAGGGCTTGATCACGCTCAAGTGCCAAATGGATCAATCTACTTATGCAATGCACTTGAATTCACTCAACTACCTCAATTGAATGCAAATGTGTGAAAGTGAGGTGTGAGAGGTTGCTCTATGCTCAAGAATGATCAATGAGGGTTCAACAACATGTCCTTGTGCTGGTGGGGTCGAATTTATACCCCCACCAACCTCAATTAGCCGTTGCAATAAACAATCCTGAAAAATCAGGGAAATCGGAACTACCGTAGTGCAATGTGCGGTACTTTCGGATTTCTGCAGGTGGGTCAGAACGGTTATGTCAGTGGATCAGAAGTATCCGTTGGACATTAAATGCGGTATTTCCGCCGTTGTAAGTGCGGTACTTCTGGATTCCCGGAAGTTCCGACTTGTCCCCGGTACTTCTGATCTCAAAGAGGCGAAGTGTGGAACGAGGTTGCTCTCTGGAAATAAAGTTCCGCTCGGTAAACCGGAACTTCCGCCCATGCGGTAGTTCCGCAGTTCAACCCGCGGTACTTCCGATTTCCAGGAGACTAAGTCCAACTCCGGGCGCTCTCTGGAAATAAAGTTCCGCTCGGTAAACCGGAACTTCCGCCCATGCGGTAGTTCCGCAGTTCAACCCGCGGTACTTCCGATTTCCAGGAGACTAAACTCCGGGCGCTCTCTGGAAATAAAGTTCCGCGCGGGGCCCGGAACTTCCGACCTTGCGGTAGTTCCGCGAATTACACCCCGGTACTACCGAAATTTCTGGGAGTGCACAAATTTTAATTCAATTTTAATTTCAAGTGCATGCATGATTCTAAATTGATCCATGGGGCATATTTGCATATGATCAAGCACTTAGCTATGATCCCTCTTAATAGTACGGCATCTACCCAATAATCCGGTCTTCCGCCTTTCTCCTAAGACCGGTAAAAATAAAAAGCCGTAAACTATTTACCTTGCCGTCTTGGATCTCTTTGAATCATGTGAATTCTTTTTATGTGCCTCTTCTCTCTGTCTTTGAGACTAATCTTTACAAACACTCAACACATATTAATCCCATAATCAAATAACGTCATTAATTACCAAAAAAATAATTTTAGGGGCCTAGATGCTTTCACGTTGCCACCGGCCACTGACCGCCGCCACTGGCCGGCCGCCACCCCTGCGCCGCGCGCCGCCACTGCCATAGCCGCATGTGCGCATGCGGCCACACGCCCCCGTCGCTGCGCGCCGCCACTGAGCTGTCACCGCTCGCCCCGGCCATGCGCGCGCGTGTGCACCGCTGCCTTGCGCTGTCACCTCTGTACCGTTGAGCCACCTCCGCGCGCCACGACTGCGCGCAAGCGCATGCGCCGCCGCCTCGTGCCATGGCCGCGCATGTGCGCGCACATCGCGCCTTGCCGCTGCCGGGCGCATGGGAGGAGAGAGAGAGAGAGGAAAATAGGAGATGGGAAAAGAACATGGATCGGGGAAAGCTGCGCACAGGGAAAGGATAGAGGGTTCGCCCCCCTATTTAAAGCCATATCTTGATTAGGTTATTATTGTTATTGTTATTTGACTACTACATCTGACTTCTTGGCCATGAAGCCTGATCGAACGGATTGGCTTTTGCACTGGCTTGGCCAAGAAGCCAGATCAAACATATCGACCTTTGCACAGGCATTTGGAAGCGACTTCTTTGCTTGTCTTTTATCCCCATCCCTTCCCCGACATCACATCAGTCTCGCTCCCATCCACCCACTCATACCCGCTAGCTGTAGGGTTTCCTACCCTGTCGTTGTCATGCCTTGGAGAGTCGACGCCCCGTTGGAACTGGCTTCTGCCTCTCCTCTGGGCCCTTTCCCTGGTCAGATCCACCCCGATTTGGCTCTGGCTCAGTTGCTAGCCGAGCACTCTTGCTGGTCCCCCTCCTCTTTGTCTAACAAGCTTTGTGTGTTGTACGGCATGTAATTCGAGCTGGCACCTCTAGCCGCTTCTAGATCCCCATCCAGGCTTGCCTCCTCTGCTGGATCCACATCGTCCCGGCTTCCAGCTCGGTGTCGTCCTCAGCCGCTACCTTGATACCCTCGTCGGACTGTAATCCAACCTTCCACCACTGTCAGATGCCGCCTCCCCCTCTGTGTGTGAGCCCAGGTGCACGCTACATCCCTCGCTGTGTGTGAGGATCTGCTGCACACCGCCTCCCTCGGTGTTGAGAACCGTCTGTGGCATATGACATATCAGAGACGGTTTTTAGTATTAACCGTCTGTGATATTGATATATCATAGATGGCTATATTAAAGAACTATCTGTAATACCTGATATATCACAGACGGTTTGAGAGCCGTCTGTGATAACCACATATTATCACAGACACATAAATTTAGACGGTTCAGAAACCGTTTGTGATGACAGTTCCGAACCGTCTGTGATGAGCCCTTTTGTAGTAGAGGCAATTTCAGTTTTATAAAAGAGCATCGACCGAAACATTCATAAACGTAAATTTCAATACAACTTAAATATTAATTATTCATAACCACTAAATTTATGATCTATCTATATGTTCTAACAAATATAAAATTTGAACTTGTGAACCAAACGGGACGGCAGACTCCTGTTTACATGCTACTACTACTCGCTAGCTCCGTTAGTGCTACAGCTACTTGAACCTGTTCCATCACACTTCACAACATGTTGTGTCCGTACGAGACAGATAGGCACTTATTACGAGGATTGTTAGTCCTTGACCAAGGTACAGGCAAATTTATCACAAAGAGATAAGAACGGTGATCGCCAAAACGTACGTAATGGAGATCGATCGGGCAGCTTAGGCCTCGCTCGTTTCGAGCTTATTTTTTATTTTTTATAAATTTTGTTTTTTTGAACTTTTGATTTTTTTAGCTTTTTATTGGTTCTTTTTTCTGTATTCGTTTGTTTATCCGTGATAAGCTAACATATTTTTTATTTTAAATTTTTTTAATTTAATTTTATCAAATAAGCTATCTTCAGCTACAATGTAATTTCAGTTAGCTATAGTATAATTTTAATCATAAATCACTATTTTTCAGTCCAACTAAGTGGTTTGAACGCTTCATTTGGATCAGATTAGGTGTATATATCTGTGATGCCGAGGTCGACAAAGGTACGACTTTTGTGTAGTACGTTTTGTTTTGTTTTGTTGCCGTGCATGCATTCTCGCCCTTGCAAGGAACGGCAATAACATCCGTCGATCGACAGGGCTGTCCGGCGCCTTCTGTTTACTGCAGATGGTTATATATGTGTCATCTCCCTAGATCATGGAACTGGAATCTTGCCTACAGTTCATCAATAAAGGGAGAAAAGAAGGGCTTATTGACCAGTCCCCGGAGCTGACGACCGAATGGGTAATACCTGTGTGTGGAGAGATAATTGCGATAGAACTTTTTCAGAGCACTCGTTCTCAGCCGATTAGATGGGCACACTTTTTTGCAGGTTGTCGGCTCTATATTTCTCGCTCCCAATAATAATTAGGAACAAAAACGGTTCTGAATGTTTTACTCTATGACATAATTCTTGTTTTTTTTACATTTCTTTGCTAATCACGTAGCTAGATCCATCCAGTTTCTCCATTTTATTTGCGAGCTAGGCTGAGTAGGAGTAGGTTGGTCTCTTGCGAAGGGAATAGCTAGCTAGCTTGTCATGGCGAAGTGCGTTGAAGACTCCATGTAAACACAAGATAGCTAGAGCATCTGCTGCTTACTGAACGAACGACGCAAGGACAATTCTTCTCTTTCTTGGTCGGTCTCTAGATTATCTGAACATCTTGACCTCTGGCTTGCCTGGTGCGCGCGTTGTATGGACCACGGCGTTGCGTTGATTAGTTAGGGTGAATCTGATCTGATCAGGTCATCCATCGGTGCTGGACCATGCCAGAAGAAAGCATAGCTCGCTAGGGCCGTCGTCGTCTGTCCATTTCCAAGTTTTATTCATCACACACTTGGAGATGTGTGTGTGATGGATTCAGTACGCGCTATATCTATCTCGCAGATGCTTTGTTGTGCTCACACGTCGGTGATTTCTTGGCCACAAATGAACATTGGCAATTGATTTGCTCTGGCCACAAGATAGATAGCTCTACTGCTGCTGCTGCTACCATGCTGATGCAGTGGCAGCAATTATCTGCACGCCGAGATCCGTTACAAAGGGTCAACTAAATCGCAGGGGTCTCCGCGTAAAAAAGCCAAACGGCAATCATTAGTCATGACTGCACTGGAGTGGCCCCACCGAAGGAAAGCGCATGTAGGGCCCTGTGGGGTAGGCTGTCAGTGACTCGGCGCAGAGAAGGTTGTCCCCACCTGTCAGTAGTGAAGGGAACGAGAAAAAATGGAACACCGACGGCCACCGCCTTCTTCTTCCTCTGGCTGACTGGCTCTTGCCCGTTTCCTTCCCACGGATATATTCGATCTCGCTCACCTCTCTCTCTCTCTCTCCCGTAGCCACCGCGATGCGTCGCTCCCAAACCGTGGCCCTAGCTAAGCCCAGATCCGGTCGCTTCTCTCCGTCGCGGTCCCCAGCCTCCCTTCGCGTAGCGCCTCCTCCCAGTTCGGCTCTCCCGTCAAGGCTCGTGCGGTCTCCGCCTCGGCGTAATGGCCCCCAGCCTCCCTTCGCGTGGCGGCTCTTCTCCGAGTGCGACTCCCGTGATGGATGGTGCTGCCTCGACAACGGGCCTGTTTTTTTACTTAAAAAACGGCGTCTTTTACTACTGTATCTAAATTTTAAACGACTATTTTCTTAAGATAACGTTTACAGATTAATATATGTACCAGCTAGAATTATAAGTAAATATCTTTCTCTGTAATTTCTATCTCAAACAGATCAAAATTTACAAGTTTTAACAAAAAAAATCAACCACACCATAAACTAAGAAAACATGCGTATATTATGTACAAGTTACAGATATTTGGCATAAGCCGATTACCACCAAATCAACTAACCATATAATAGTTAGAGATAAGATCTCTGAACAACACGGTATGTACAGCCTGGAGATGAGATTGATTTGTTTTCTTTTAACAGTCCCCTCAATCTAAACCGCATCAAGATTTAGATTGCGCTTAAACATCTCAAGGTGTTTAGCAGTTAGTGGTTTTATAAACCTATCTGCTACTTGGCTCCGCTCGTTCCAATTTCATCTTTTTGGCTTTTAAGTTCTAGTTCATTATTCCTTAATTTTGTCTTTTCCTATCTTTTGATTTTTTTTTTTGCTTTTTTCTCGTATTCGTTTGCACTGTCCATGATGGACTAACTTGTTTTTTTTTAAAATAAATTTAATTACACTAAAAAATCACCAACAGTTATAATACAAAATAAGTCATAAGCCATACAAAAGAGCCCAAATGAGCAGCCCCAGATCTTATGAAGATATAATCCTAATATCCAATACCTTGCAAGCCACTCTTTCTCGAACAAAATGCAAGTTTATCTCGATGTGTTTCGTTCTGGCATGAAACGCAAGATTAGCTGACAAATATGTCGCCCCTAGGTTGTCACACTGTACACAAGTGGGCTTTGATGAAACATTCCTAATTCTTGGAGGAGTGATTGTACCTAGACAACAGTCTTAGCAATGACATTAGTAAGAGCTTGTACTCAGCTTTCGTACTAGATCTTGAAACTGTTGGTTGTTTCCTAGCACTCCAAGATATGAGGTTTGAACAAAAAAAATTGCAAAATCTCCTGTTGACCTCCTGTCATATAGGCATCGCGCCCAATCCATATTAGAGAATGCACTGACTTGGATTCACATATCTTGAGCCCAACACTAGTAGTAATTTTCAAATACCTCAAAATTCTCTTAACTGTCGTCCAATGTTGTGTCATGGATGAATGCAAGAATTGACATACCTTGTTCAGAGAAAACGTTATATCCAGACATGTCAGTGTCAAATATTGAAGTGCACCTACTAAGTTTTGGTACTTTGTGACATCAGCAACACCTAAAAGATCACCTTTGGTCAGAGATAGCTTGCTTGAAACAATCATAGGAGAAGTGACCGGTTTACATTTCAACACCCCAGCACGTTCCAAGACCTCTTGTGTGTACTTGGACTGTGAAAGCAACATACCACTTGGTAGCTTCGTGACTTCAATTCTAAGAAACAAATGTAGCTCGCCAGATCTTGTAGTGCAAAAGCAACACCTAAGAGATCACCTTTGGTCAGAGATAGCTTTCCTGAAACAATCGTAGGAGAAGTGACCAGTTTACATTTCAACACCCGAGCACGTTCCAAGACCTCTTGTGTGTACTTGGACTGTGAAAGCAACATACCACTTGGTAGCTTCGTGACTTCAATTCTAAGAAAGAAATGTAGCTCACCAAGATCTTGTAGTGCAAAGTTAGACTGCAACTCATAGAGCAGTGCTACCACTGCACCTTTAGAAGAACCGGTTACAATGATATCATCAACATAGACAAGCACATATATAGTCACTTCACCATTATAGATAAAAATTGAAGCATCAGCTCACGAGGGAATAAAACCTAGTCCTTGTAGCCTTGAACTTAATCTAGGGCACCAAGCTCTAGGTGTTTGCTTTAAGCCATATAGTGCTTTATCTAGCCTACATACATACTCAGGATGTTGTCTATCTTCAAAGCTTGGTGGTTGCTTCATGTACACTTTCTCTTCAAGAACACCATAAAGGAGCGCATTCTGAACATCAAGCTAGCTCCCATCCTCGTGAGACAACAATAGAGAGAATAAAACGAATTGTGGTAGCCTTCACAACTAGACTGAAAATGTCCTCATAATCGATCACATATCTCTGTTTGAAGCCTTTTGCCACTAACCAAACTTTATATCTCTCAATGTTTCCATAAGCCTTTCTTTTAGTCTTATAGACCCATTTGCAATCTATAACATTTTGTCCCTACCGAGGTGACACTAAATGCAAAGTCCGATTTCTTTGCAAAGCTAAATACTCTTCATTCATGGCCTACCTCCAATTATAATCTCCAAGTGCTATTTCCAGGTTTGCTAGTTCTTCTACAGTAGCGACACTACATGAATACTGTCATGTCCAATCCATGTACACTTTGGGAGCCTAGTGCATGGGTGATCATGACTTGGTGAACTAGGGGTGGCAATTTCCCCTATGGGGGCGGGGCCCCACGGGGAATATCTCCATAGGGGTGGGGCGGGGGATGATCTCCCCACGTGGGGGGAACGGGGCGGGGCCCTGCTGTGCTAGCGGGGTGGGGACGGGGTCATCCTCTCCCGTAGGGCCCACAGAGATCTGGTAAAAAATAAAAATAAATATTTTGATAATAGATTATAGTTTTTTAATATGTGAGATTATATTAGTTTCTTATATATTTAAACTAAAACTTGAATTTATATGTTAGAATATTTTTTGAAGCTATATTTTTTCAAAAATATGCTTAAGTAATTATAAATTAATAAATAAAGTCAAACTATTATTTTTAAAATAAAATTAGTCTTTTTTATCCCCCGTGAGGACCCGTGGGGGTCAGATCCCCACGAGGACCAGGGACGGGGGGCCATCTTCCCCGAGAGGCATAATGGGGTAGGGCGGGGCCACGGAGGCTTCCCCATGATCTCCCGCCCCGTTGCCATCCCTATGGTGAATGAACCGATGGACCCAACAACTCACCGGGTCCATCACCGGTCTGGTTTTTCATGATATGCTTACAGCTCTGTAGGATCAAGGATACCGACTAGAGGGGGGGTGAATAGGAGGTTTTTCAATTTTTCTTGTTTACTAGATTAATTCTTCACAATTTTAAGAGACAAAGATGTAAAGCAATTAATCCAATACAATTCTAGTTAACAACTTAGCTCTAAACAAATAAATGATCACAATGAAGCAAATGAACAAGAGCTAAAGAGACAAGAGACACAACCGATGTTTTTACCGTGGTAATCGGAAACTTGCCGGTTTCCCCTAGTCCACGTTGAGGTAAGCCCGGACGTATCGGACCGGCTCCACGAATTGAGCCAAGCACCTCGATCACTAGTGTAGCTCTTCCCCACTCCGGGTAGGCGAGCTCCAACCTTCACAATATGCCGGGTCTTCTCACAATCTTCTTGAGAAGATCACCGAGCCAATCCTTCTCCGGATCGTCCAAGTGCCGGCAAGCACTAAGAGTAAAAGATCCCGGTGTTCACTTGAATGCAAACCTAGTGCCAAATGGATTTGCAATTTAAATCTAGCACTAAATGCTCAACCACCTCACTTTGATGTGCAAAGAAAGAATTGAGGTGAAGTGAATGCTCTAGGGCTTAAGAAATGTGCAATGAGTCACTAACTGTTGCCCTTGTGCAGTGGTGGAGGTATTTATAGCCTCCACCAACCAAACTAGCCGTTTGGCACAAGTTTCCCGCAAAAATCAGAATGAGCGGTACTACCGCCCTTCTGGGGCCGGTACTACCGCTCCCAAATCTTGCGTCAGAACGGCTCTGTCAGACGAGCACAGTGACCGTTGGATTTGGCGGCGCGGTACTACCGCCGTTGAACTTTGCGGTACTACCGCTTTCCGGTAGTTCCGCAACGTCGGCGCGGTACTACCGCTATGGCCAAACTCCGAAGGGTCCTCAAAATGCCGCTCTCTGGAAATTACGTACCGCTTGAGCTTCGGATCAACCGGACTCCGGAAGTACCACTCTGAATGCGGTACTACCGCTTCATGCGGTAGTACCGACGTTGTAAATGCCGGTACTTCCGATCTGATTAAAGTCCGAGATCAACCGGAGGTACTTTCTGGAAAAAGCATGCCGCTCATCCTCCGGTTCTTCCGGACTCCGGAAGTACCGCTTGAAAATGCGGTACTACCGCTCGCAGCGGTAGTACCGTCGTTGAAACGTCCGATACTTCCGTTTCGCCGAGCTCCAACCGAGTTCGAGGGGTACTCTCTGGAAAAAGCGTTCCGCTCCAAAAACGGAGCTACCGCTCTGCGGTACTACCGCATCTGAGCACGGTACTACCGCTAGCCGGTAGTACCGACGTTGTAATATGCGGTACTACCGCTTTTCCAGACAGAGCACAAGCTTGATTTTTGAATCGGATTTTCATGAATGCAAGCTTAACAAGATAATCTAAATGACACTAGATATATGCTATCAAGTTATTAACCAAGATCCCTCTTGATGGTACGATCATTTAACCTAAAATCCGGTCTTTCACCATTCACCTAAGACCGGTAAAATTCAAAAGGTGTCCTATTCTAAGAATACCTTTGTCTTGAGTTAATTTGATCTTCACACGTATCCTTTGGCTTGCATCTTGTCGCTCATGTGTGGACTAACCCTTCTCAAGCTCACAAAACACGTTAGTCCCATATTCGCATAATTTCATTAATTACCAAAATCATTTTTAGGGGCCTAGATGCTTTCAAGCTCTCTGTTCATGAAACGTGTTTCTTTTCAGATGGTGGAGTAGGGTTATGTTGAAGGTCAGATGAATCCATACGAAATGAATGCAGATAAATCATTTTTGGAAAAGTTATATTTCACTTTAAAGATCAATTTAAAATATAGTCAACTGTTAGATAATCTGTTCCATTGGCACATTCATGTTTGTTTACGTGGCTTTTCCTTAGCATGTTTAATTATGTCCATATTCCATCACGCAACACACCAGCTATAGTATGTAACTCTCATCTGCATAGCTTTCAAAAGTTGGGTAAATTTCGATGCTTGCTTAGTAATTCTGCACGCGCTTACAAGTGTATATGTAGGGAGTATTATGATTTATGAAGTCAGATATTTTTCTCAGAATAATCAAGATTTATTTGATTGATTGGCGCTTTCAAATATATTAGTATCTGGCCTCCTGTAGTTATGGGTTCCTGGTGCCAACTATTATGTGATGTGGTTAGTCTAATTAACGTACCTCTACTAACTACAGGAACCGAAACACATGGAATACAAAAGAACGCCAGTTTTTGCTCCTCTTATTCTGTCAACTACTACTGCTACTACTATGTATTCCAGAGAATCCAAATATTCACCTGTGCTATGCAATTGTCAGGTTTTCGAGGAAGATGTGTCGGTGGGTTGGGTGGGCCGGACGTTGGGGCGCCTTTGGATTAGCAGCTTTAAACGCCATGATGAATGTTTGCCAAACGCATGAACTGGCCGGCTTAAATGTTTTCAGGGTACGTTTAGCATACCTGAGTAAAGGCCGAGATTGTACTTTTGTTTTGGTTTATAGCTTTTAGAGTGTTTATGAGAGAAAGTATAGAGTAACAGAATCTTATGCGTTGTTTTGACCGATATAAATAAAGTCGCTATAGTGTGTACTTCAGTCAATTTATAGATTTTATCTTAAAAAGATATTTTATTTAAAAGACAGTTATTATAGAAAAGCTAAAAAAATAGCTCCTTAGATATGAAAAGAAGAGGCAGTCCATAATGACGTCCATTAGATAGGTACATTCAAAATGAACATTTGTGGCCCGAACGCAGTTACTCACGTTGAGACTAGATGTGAATCACGTAGGGCCCATCAAGAAGTCACAGAGAGCTAAATAGGCCTATATGAGGCCATTTAAGGTCCATAAATAAAAAGTAGGCCTATAAAGCCCATCACCTGCTAATACGGCTCCGGACAGATCCATAACTGTGTATAGTAGGCCGTAGCCCACTCATGGCCCAAACGAAAAAATGAACGCACTCATAGCCCACAACGAAACAAGCTGAGCCACCACGTATTGAACTTGTTCGAGCGTAAGTGAACTAAGTTGGGCCCACTCACGGCCGACGTGTAGAAGTTGTTTGGGCGTAAGTGAACCAGGTTGGTGCCATAAAGGTCCACTGTGGGCATTCGGGCCTAGCTTTGTTCGTGTTGGGCCCACATTAATTAGTTTTGAGCCTATATAGGCCCACTAACGCGACCCGCATATGAAACGCTGACCTACTGACCCTAGTTACGAACCGGGTTTGGGACCAAACAGGAACAAATAGAGCCCATTTACTGCCGAGATGGTTCGTTTACGACTGCAGGAGGATCTTCACCGCCTATTACGAGATGAACGTCCCATTCATTGTGTCATTTGGACAACGTAGTCAATTAAGAACACAACCACGATGAGTCCATTAGATAGGGATCAAATTCCAAAACAACGTGCTACACCGAACAGCCACGATTCATTAGCCAGTAAGCAAGTACTGCCCGATAATTTTTTTTAAAAAAAATCTCGCAGTACGAACGCAATCGAAAAATTACAGGTAAAGTCAACACTGGAACAGTCCGAAATACACAATCCAGTCAGTGGACAGTCCTAAATGCAGAGACAACTGAGTGAACTTATCAGAATCCTTTAATGGCCACCATCGGGGAGACCAACTCCGTCGTCCGTAGCTTTTCCTCCACACGACCTCGCAACAGACTCAAACAGCTTCTCAATCTCAGGTGCACAGCGTGTAAAGGATCGAGCCCAAAAGCTATAGCGTGGGTTCTACAGAAAGCAACGCTGTATTAGAAACTGTTTTGTGCCAAAATTTCTCCACTTAAGCGGTCACAAGTGGCATACCTTTATCAGCTCAATGAAAGTAATAAGTAATCCCCAGGGATGAGGACGGTTAACAATTAGGCGTTCTAAAAGGACCCTGGTTATCTGCTCCTGAACAATTTCCTGCAAGTCTCAATTGCGCGTCATCAGAAGTAGATATCACGTGGGTGCAAATGACACTAAGACAACACACACACACACACACACACACACACACACACACACACACACACACACACACACAAGAACAGAATTGAGGAAATCATCATACCTGCGTTGCCTCGGCAAACAAGTATAGAATGATGAAGGAAAAGTAGTGAGTATGGTTATTTGGATAGCGCAGCTGGTTGGCAATTGCATTGAGGAGGAGGTAGCGGCCTTCTGTATCCATATTCATTATAAGATTTCTGAAGACCTCAGTAGCTGTTTCAATCTGAAAAATATCCAGTGAAGGACTTTGGTTCATTTGCTGCGCCGATGCTGATGCATTCGCCTTGTTATGCTGCAACTGTTGCACAGCCTGCATTTATAATTTAAATACCAGCTTAGAGTCTTCAAACATGTCAAGCACAGTATAAGCACTGCATAGGATTGACGCACTGATTAACAACATGATACAGAACAAGCAACAATAGGAAAACGGTTATGTTGAACAAAAGCAAACTTAAAAGCCTAGGTACAGATTAGGCCTACTCTTTTATAGAATCTAACAGAAAAAAGTCATTAGAAGAATATCACAATCAAGTGGAAGATTTACACTGACCTGCATGCCGACATAGAGGACAAGAGAATTAACTAGAGGAACATTGTAACGAGTCCCAGCAACATTTGCTTCGTTTTGAGGTAGCAGTAACTTATGCTTCAAATCAGTTAAAAAGGAGCCCTCAGGTCTCTGCAAGAATGCAAATGAGAGAAAAACATTATGCACACCATCCTTGTATTTATGAGTTATCAACACTATAATCTGTCAGGTCAGTTTAAAAGTAGACTTACAGCACTGCCTAGTGTTTACTTAAATTAGAGAATAACAGGGTTTTCTACACATTAAGCCATCCTTACACCAGAGATGCAGAAGTATAATAAGTGCATACAGTACAACAGCAGCGATAACTGTCATTCACCTTGAGGTACTCGTCAACCTGAGTCTTCATTTGCTTTGCCTTCAACGCACCATCCACATCAGACATGATTCTTGGAGCTATCGAAATCTCAGCTAGCAGATCAATCTGTGTTAAAAGAAACAGCTGGAGCTGATTAAACATATAAAAGCATGGTGAGAGTATGCTAGTATTATGTCTTCACAGCTAGCAAATACCTTCAAGTTAGGAGTAGAGGGATCTGGAAGTCTCATATTGCGTGGAAAAGCACTAAGAATAACATTACGCATTTGAATGCAGCTTGGGGGAATCACATCACAGAAACTGAAGTGATAGTCGCAAAGAAATTCAGGGAAGTCATGCAGTAGCACAAGTAGCACCCTCAAAGTTCCTTTGTACAAAAGATGAATCTACAAAGGAAGAATATTACAATATATTAGAATGCAACACGCAATGTACTAGACGGCTGCAACTGAAAATGCAGGAACCAAACTTACGGGTTGTCCCAGTTCAGCATTTCTTAAATATGGTTCCATGAATTTGAACAAATCAACAAGCAACCTATGGAAGAATGGCCAGCCTTTTTGTGAATTGCACATCAATAACTTTGGCATGAAGCTTCTGTGGCTTACCAACTCAAGCCAAGCAAAACTACAGTAAAAATGTAATTAGTTAACGAGCAACAAAACTATAAAGCAATAAGAGTTGACAAAAATATCATAGTTACCACACCAATTTCATAACTTCAAATTTTTAAAAGCACAAACAAGTGGATGTGACGGTGGGAATTAGGGAGAGGAGGATTATCATATGTAATCATAGTACGAAAAACCAGACCAGACCATCAGTTTAACCAGGAAAAACCAGGACCGGTGCCTGCCTGGTCCAGTCCTGGGCAAGGATGAAAAAACCGGAACCGGGGTAAATCCCGGCCGCCGGGCGGTACCGGTAACCGACCGGTTACCGCCCGGTAACCGGAAATCCCGGTTTCTAACCGGGCAAAATTCAGCAAATGGTTTTTGTGGGCGGGGCGGGAGGCGACCGGTAACCGGACCGGTTACCGGTCGGTTACCGGTTTTACCGGTTAGAAAACCGGAAAAACCGGTGGAATGAAGAGGGTTTGGCTAAATATTTGGATCCAATTTCTCAACCCTAAATTGAAGTATTTTGTTGTCCTAAATTGGAGCTCCACTACATCAAACTAATCCATGGTAAAAAAGCTCCATCAAACTACATGAAACTACCCCAAAAGCTCCACTTTTGTTGCCCTAAATTGAAGTATTTTGTTGTAACTATGAGGCCAAAAGTAATTGAGATGCTTCGGCATATAACAAAACCTTGTAAATTGACACTCTCAAAGTGCTTTCCAGTACAAAGGGTCCAACATGTTTGCTTCCAATCAACACTAGCTGCCAATCACAATAATTCACCCTTTTTTTACTTCCAACAGCAGCTAATCAACCTAATATATCAAAAACAATACCCAAACTAATATAACCACTGCATTAGCAAGTCAAAAATTCAATTCTTCATTTCAAAAAATTTCGGCCGGTATTTCAAAACCCGGTTGCCACCGGTATTTCCGGTTACCGGCGGTTACCGGCCGGTAACCGCCGGTTTTCCCAACCATGGTCCTAGGTGCTTGGTCCAGTCCTGTCTCAAGCAAATACCGTTCATGCATATGAGCTGCTTTGAACCGGTGAAAACCGGGTTAGACCGGATGGTTTTACACTGAAATGGAACTAAAACCTGACCAATTAGACCAGACTCTTGCACACTAAAAAAAATTTGCACCCGATATGAATCGAACTTGACCATGAAACCATCTAGGCAAGGTTGATTTGTTGCCTTTGGAGGCAAAATAAGTATAGTTAACCCCATGGTTGTCACGGCGGAGTCGGCGACCATGGCGAGCGAGAGGCGCCTGGACGCCTAGGCGAGGGCCCGGCGACGCCTAGGCGACTGGCACGGCGACGACGCTGCCGAGTGCGGCCTCTCTCAGAGTCTCAGTATATACTCTCTTCCGCCTCTCTCTCTCTCAGCATATACTCTCTTCCAGTCTTCCGCCTCGCATCGCGTCTCCCGTCTCGCATCTTCCGCCTCGCATCGCGTCTCCCGTCTCGCGACTCCCTCTCTCGCGTCGCATCTCCCGTCTCCCCGACGGCCGATCTCCCGCGCTCTCCCCGACGCCTCCCTCCCCTCCCCAGCGCTTCCTCCCCCGCGCGCCACCTCCCCCCCCCCCCCCCCCCGGCGCCTCCCCTCCCCGACGCCAGAGAGAGGGAGGCGGCGGCGGGAGGAAGACGGCGGCGGGAGGGAGGGAGGCGGTGGGAGGGAGGGAGACGGCGGCGGGAGGGAGTAAGGCGGCGCGGCGGGAGAGAGGGAGGCGGCGCGGGTGGAGGGAGGAAGGCGGCACGGCCGGAGAGGAAGGGGCGGACGGCGTACCTGGCTGGCGGTGAAGCTAGGGTTCGGGCAAGGCGAGGCGATCCTCCCCGGCGTCTGCTTCCCGGCGCCAGGACGACTTGGCGTCGCCTAGGCGACGCCGTGACAACCATGGTTAACCCTTCTCTACCAAACTGATAAACTACTATTACTTTATTATTTTTTGGAACCAGTGGTCCAACAGGCGAACCGACAAGCTCGGCAGGTCAATCACTAGTCCGGTTTTTGTACTATGCAGATAACCATAAATGTATCACTCTGCATTGATCCACGTAGCAAACTGTGTTTTTCAAGTTTTTTAAAACAGAATATTCTCATTCATTGTAAACATTTCTGTTATTTCTTGGACAGCTCTAGAAGTCTTCAATCGATTTAGGGCCTAAAGTCATCCTAGGATGGTTGGCCCAAGGTTCAAAAACCCGGCGGTTACCGGTTCTACCGGTGGGGACCAGTAACCAAAAAAAACCGGCCAAATTCAAATTTTGACCGGGTTTTCCGGTTACCGGTTTCAAAACAGCCCAAAATTTAAATTTTGATTTTTGAAGTTTGACCAGTTTTTTGGCCGGTTTTCCGGTTACCGACCGCCGTGCGGGTTTTCTCCCAGTTCCGAGATTTGTATCCTTGGGTTGGCCCATCATGGGGTCATCCACAATTTTTGTTGTGTAGCATTATTCCTCATCTTCTCATGGAATTGTGACCCTGTGGAAATTGGAATGGCATGGCGATGGACCAACTCATCCTATATCTCGAACAAAACAAGAAGGTTAGGTTCAGAATTATGACCTGGTGAGTCTAGGACTAGACCATTCCTCACACCAAACAGCTCACTATTTTCCTCTATCATGCATATTGTTTAATTTGCATTGCAGGAACACGCAAATACTAAGCATCATTTCATAGAGTGCAAAGCAAAAATTGGTACAGTGATAAACTGATAATATACATTTGAGAACTTCAATCGCAACACTAGGCATTGGAAGGAGCACATTATTTAGTGCCCATGAAGCATGAAACAATAGAGGGAGAAGAAAATCGCAACGAATGAGAAAAATGACAAAGGACATGACAAACCTCCATGCAGGAACTCTCAAGGGTTGTAGCACATGGAAAGCATTTGCAAATGCAGTCAAAACCTGGCACATCTAACTATTGTCATATAAAGTACAGGAGGTGCAAATAAGTTGTGCAATTACGAAACTGCATTAGCATATAAAATTGGTGCAACGAAGTTAAATGTACATGACAAGTACCTGAAAATTAGCACCATCATGTTGAAGGTCACAAGTAGTAAGCTCACTCAGCAAATTTATAAACAATCGAAAATACGGCCGAGGGTTGAAAGAAACTTTCTTTTCTTCAGCATCTTTCTGAATGGTCCTAGCTGTTAGAGAGAGAATCTGCACAGAACAGTGATCGAAACCTTTTAGGAAATACCAAAGATAAGTCCCAAAGAGCATCATTGACAAGGGTAAACACTGACCTTAGGAAGAAGGCTGCCTTTATTTGGTCCCAAATCCACAGGTGTGTACTGAAGATTAAAAAAACAGTAAGTATAATCCACTGAGGAGATTTCATTCCTAACCTACCCAAACTTGTTTGGAACAAAAGGCTTTGTTGTTGTTGTTTGTTTGTTGTAATTTATCATGAAGAGCTTAAATGTCCCCCAAAAGGCCCTTCATATTAAGTTTATCATTGATCAATCATTAATAAGTGCCTTTCACTATAATATCACTTTAAAAACAAGTCCAAAAAGATTCCTTGGTAAAATAAAAGGACTTCAACAGAAAGGAAAGCATTTTATCTCTTAATGCATATTGGCAGAAGAAATTTCAGCAACAGGAATGGCCCATGTCTACTGCTGCCATATTGGTTTACCAAGCTATCATAAGAAGTATCAAAAACAGCTTAATCCAGGAAGACAAGACAATGTAGTACAATGTCCAGAATACGCATACCCGTAGGCAAGGTTCCAAAAACCGGAACCGGAAGAAATCCCGGTCAGCGGCCGGTAACGGTAAACCAATCACAATTTGAAAATCAAAAATTGAATTTTGAGATGTTTTGAAACCGGTAACCGGAAAAACCAGACGGTAACCGGAAAAACCGGAAAAAACCGGCCAAAATTCGAAAATCAAAAATTGATACCGGCCGGTTTTTTCGGTTACCGTTCTCCACCGGTAAAAACGGTAACCGGCGGTTACCGGCCGGTAACCGCTGGGATTTTGAACCCTGCCCGTAGGTAAGGGGTCTATCTAGTTTAATCTAGTAAATTGTGTGAGTTTTCGAACATTCTAGAAATATTGGAGGATTTAAAATATTTGTGGATATAGAGGAAGGGATGTTCTATTACTCTCCAAAATTTCATGATCAAATTTGATTGCATTCAGGAGCAAAGAAAAGAAGCCACGAGATTATGAAACATTGAAGTGCCAAAACAGTAAGTTTTTTTTTCTCGAACACGCAGGAGAGCTGCGTATCTTTGTATTAAGAAAGGTAAACAAAACAGGGGTTTGAAAAAAACCCTTACAGACCCAAACACACACACCCAAAACAGTAAGTTCCTATCAAAACTTTAAATTGTCAACACACTCAAGTCTAATCATGAAGTTTTTTAGAATCTTAAAACACTCTTTTCCCTATATCCACCAATATTCAGATATTGCAAAACTTTGCAAGCTAACACACAATTTTGCACGCGGTTACACTGAATTTTGTGTTTACACCTGATATTTACCACATAAATATATTCACGTGCATAAATTTAAATCCTATCAAGGCTAACATAAAACCAAAAGGGCCAAAGAAAAAACACAAAGTATTTGACTTGGCCGTACATGTGAGCTCAGATTCAGCAATGCACATTCAGTTATAGGCTTATAGCTTCTTAACTAGAAATATAATGCATATGAAAACGTTGTTTGCTTAATGCAATGAAATAAAATAGTTTTCTTTAGACATTTAACATACATAGAATGGCGTTAAATATACCTTGACCAATAAAGCCACAAGCTTTGAATATGAATCAATCGAGAAATATGAAATCTGGAGTTGCTGGGTTGGCTGCTGAGATATTCCACCAGGAGCAATAACTTGCTCAGAGACTACAGTGTGTGCGACAGCAAGTTCCTGGATAATTTTAGAATATTAGCACTATCATGATCGGTAGAAAAATGGTATTGGGGTAGATGAATCACCGTGAGAATATGGAAGAAGCGGTCGGTCAAATCATCTCCCTTCAGCAAACCATTCTGTTGCAACTGCATAATGTGATGACTATATGCTGTATCACCCATAGTTGGATGATCACATATGTGACACCACTCAGAGAATAAAACTGCAACCTGTGCATCAACCAAATAACGCATTAGCTTTCTATGAAGTTCAAATTCAAACAGTCGATCATATTTTTTTTTTCTAAAGTCTATGCAAATCAATTACCAAAGAGCCATGGATTTACTTTCTCTGATAGACTGATACAAAGCAATACGATTTTTTTACCAAGAACTTCTGCTTGACTGTAAAAAGTATATTTTGGCTCCATTGAACATTTACTGAGTTTATTGTTTACTTGAAAAATAATTTGGAGGTTCGTCACATTTCATCAAAACTTGATATGTTGTCCTTGTACCATCCATGTTTACTGCACATATTAGCAACTAAAGCAACAAGGGTTACTAGCTAATCCACGTCAATTTCTTTGGAAATTTAATCATGTGACTATGAATTCTTAGGGGACTACGGAATTATAAGCTCTCTAACCCCAGTGATCAAATAGAACTTAAGCTTACAACACCGCAAAATTATACGGAAATAACATCTTACAAGCTCCTTCATCTTAATATCTCCTAATCAAACTAATCTAGTAAGGAAGAATCCCAATTTTTATAGCAAATTAGCAACAAATGGATACTAGAAGTATGCCACACTTGTACAAAACCATAAGTTATAGGTATAAATAACTACTTGATCTACTTTACTAGTACATGCGCGCACACAATACACTGCACACCCACACTAAATAAAAATATTTGCCAAACAAAATGAGTCCATATGATTTTTACCAAAGAGAAACATTACTGGAAGGAAACAAATGTAATGCACTTATGTAAATTGAATTCCATGTGAATGCATTTGGTTTGGATTATTGCTGTGCAATTGGCTACAACAACTGAGACACCAAATATTTTTCCAATAAGGAGAAAATTAGCGAGTACAACATATTGATTTCTCTACGAAAGGTGGTATTGAAAAGTTGCATCTACATGGCTTCTCTTCTGACCATATAGCAGAAACTGTAAGCATGACAAAGAAAGATGCTACTGTGCTGATTATATACCAGCTTGCACATAACCATACAGATATTGCACATACGCTGCAGTAGATAGATGGTATCACTAGTATACTGCATGGTTATTAACTTATTATCATACTGCACAATGTACACCACCAATGCTGTACCTTTCACAGTACATTTTCAGACTACAAATTAGTATAGTAAATGCTTCCTTGAGAAACATTTCCAATAGTGAAGTGACACGAGAAAAAAAGCAAATGCAAAGTACAAAAAATGGGATGAAGAAAGAGGCAACGGAACAAGCATCAGGGTAAAAAAGACATAATAAAAACACTTAGATCAATAAAGAAAAAAATTATTTATTGTTCTATCTTTAGTATTTCATCATAATAAAATTCTTGCAGAAAATGTATGATGCATGGTTTTCACAAAAAAAATAGTGAAGTGTGTTTCATAAACCTGGTCCTGAAAACTAACAGCGTCAGCCAAAGCAATGTCATTAGCATTATTTTCTTCTTTATTCATCAAAGAACGACCAGATAAAACCTGCATCATTCAAAAGCAATTTATCATCGAGTAATACACACACACACACGCACACAGAGATACTTGTGACCAATTATCAATGTTAAGACCTTTTTATCCGTTGACTGCCTAACATTTTCATCCTTCATGGCAGCAAAGCTAGCTGCATTGTTGAAATTACTCCTTGCGATATCAATCAACTGCTGCAATGATTCAGGTGAACCGGGCCTGATTGCAAGCTGCAAAATAGTGCATATTACCACTTAGAAGTGAGCCAAATACATAGTGATAAGACTTAACAGCATAATACATCTGCGAAAAAATGGCGTACCTTTGATAAGGCATCAACAACATTATAAAGCTCGGATACGCTACTGGATTCTTGGGTAATCATTGTCTGGACAAGTGATATTGCAAATTCTGTTGCAGCCTCTGAGGATGGGGAAAAACACATGAATACCCAACGATCAAAATAACAAAAATTATGAAGCAGCACATTGCATTGCTTAAAGATTTGAGTTTTATTAGGCATGGGTACCTAAACAAGTGTAAAGCTTAAGGCAACCATTGCCATTGCAGTGGCTTTTTGAAAGTGCATTTGCTTTTGTATTTCTGGATATATTTACTAATTGAAAGCCTTCTGTATTGAGATGTAGTAGAAATGTTTTACCATAGGGAAAAAATTCTCGGTAACTACGCCAAACTGGCACTAAAATAAACAGTTCAACAATTGCTCATGTGCACATTCAAACATAAGCAGAAGGTAAGTCATTTGGGCTTTCCTCATGTTGTCAATCTTTAATATGGGGTAGAGTGGTAGACATAGTCTGTCATTTCCTTTTCACTTATTGCTATATACCTATTAGAAAGCATGTGTTGCACTTTCTTAAGCAATTTGTTGAACAAATCACCATCATTCAGGTACTATAGCAGCATAGCTATATTAGTTTCTGTGCAGAATCATAGAAAGGGCGAAATGGAGTAGAATTATTTTCATGTTCTTTTTCTATGTTAGTCAGATGCCTACACGGTTCCTTTGACACTGGACACCAGAATACCAGATATTCTGAGGACCAAACTCCTACCGTTACTCCGTTAACTGACACATACTTGGAAGTTGGAACTCATGAAATCATGTTAGTACACTTACCAGTAATAACTATTATTGTGAAAAGCGGTCTGCTCAGCCACTTAACCAAAGCAACCACATTTCACATTTTACAATCCAATGTAAGTACTTCAGCGACCTGATCATTAGGTGAAAATAGGCCAAATTATGCCAGTTTTGTCACTTTTTTTTTCTTTTGGTAATTTCAGTAAGCCAAAACACCCTCGCCAATATACCTTAGCAATAATCTTGTGAAGTCATAAACGAGATTATGCACGTTTTTCATTTATATACAGCCCAGCTAGGAGCCTAGGACACACAAGCACGTGTATACTGTTTAGGTCATAACAGATGCTTATTACTTTCTAGAACAATGGTAATGGTAGTTTACTACCAATGTGCCACAATGGCCAAGTCAAACAATGTTAATATTTTATTTGTTTCCTTTCTAAAGTTTTAAATACAGAAGAAAAAACTGTTTGTATACATACTATTTCTTCCACCATCAATAATCTTTGCTAAATGAACATTGTAATCCCCAAGATTAAGCAGCTCAGAACGAATTAGTCCAATAGTTATGTTGATGTTAAACTTCTTCTCTTCATCAGAATATATTACCTGCACAAAATGTTTATTGAGTTAATAAAATTAAACATGTTCCAGAAATTACTCACAACAGAACTATGTAAGAAACGAAAAATCAAGTAGACATGGCATCAATTGACAACACTTTGTAGAACAAGAGAAAATTGCACTGGAGGTCCCAACTCCCTAAACTTTTAGCAACAGGCCACTGAACCTAAACTTGATAATTAACTTGGCAAGCAGGTCCCTAAAATTAAATATGCGAAGTGTGTTGATCATTGCTGCTTAACTTAATTAGCTCGAAGTAATCATGCAATAATGCAATAGAGGCAAGAAGCTGATTGCGGACAAATAGATCATCCATCTAATCGATCCACATAAGTTTTCGTAGCTTCGTATCACTGACACCTACGCACTTTTAGATAGTTGAGAGGCTAAATGACCAAATTGAGCAGTGTGCAGGTTTAGGGGGTCTGCAAGTTAATTTTCACGCAAGTGCCACTTAACTACGAGTTAAGGACCTCCAGTGCAAGTTTCTTATAGAAAAACATAACTACTAATAGTTGTCTCACATGACATAATAGTAGAATCCAGAGATCAGCCTTAGTAACTCACAGTCTCACATGACATCCATTTAATCAATTATGCAATATAACGCTCAATATCTAACTATTTATGATAAATGCAAACCAACAGAAGTTCTACAGTAGTAAGCATCAAATTCAACCATATCAATTTAATTAACTCCAATATGGTACATTCATGGTTTACAACAGCTTGCTTTCCCTAGAATACGAGGCAGATACGTTTTCATGTCTGATGCTGACAAACATGACTAGCCCCAATCAAAAATCAAAAGATACTAGCACTCTAGCAGTTAAGGCTGTTCATCTACTGGTTGAACTGGTCCGCAGCAACTAGGGGCAGTTTCTACTTAGCACAATCACAGTGTTAGCACCAACATCCTCCTACTTAGCACAATCATCAATGTACGACCCAACTTTGAACGGGTCCATGCAAACCGCAATTACAGCAATACTAGCAGTAACGGAAAATATTTTATATAAAAAGGAAATTTAGCATCACAAATATGGTTATACAAAATATCAAGTATAGTATTTGTATCACGCAAAAGAAATAGTGCATATGTACAACAGATTAAAACGAACATTTAATGACATAAATAAGGTTAAAAATGTCAGGTGTCCACTGAACTCAAATACAATGCGTAGACAGGAAACACTTCAAGTTGTTATTTTTACTATTATAAAAGGAGGACTTGGTGGTGGTGGTGGTGAGTCTGCATGACTGCATCCACCTCCCCACCTCTGAGTTGGTGGGATCTTTTGTGGATAAATATATGCACACATGCATATGATACAGTATCGTCTGTGGATAATTAGATTACATGTACATGTGGCTTGTGATAAGATTCTATATGGCTTGTTGATAGGATACAAATTTTGTACAAAGCTTTCTAAGTTTAGAACTTATATTATGTTTATTTGAAACCCATTGCAACACACGGTCACTTGGCTGGTAAAATATAAAACAGAAGAATAAACGAGACACAACCCTCAAAGAATACAAGACAACGAAATCAAATGCCTATCAAGGAGCTAAAAGTGCTTCTGCGCAATATTTAACTTGAGAATAAAAACAGATGACTACTATGAAAAAACTTACCCAGCTTGTTAACTCTTTGACAACAAGTTTGCAAACGTCACGTATTGCAACCAAAGTCGCTAGAAGCCATGTGACGAAAGTACTCTTTGATGCATTTTCATACAAACTTCGAAAAACCTGGAACAAAAATAGCCAAATACTAAAAAAAGAGAGAATAAGTGGAATAAATGCCTGATTATAAATCAGAAATGATGGCAGACCTTTTGTGCAACAGCCAATGCAGCTTCATCCCGACTGACACATTTGAGTAAGATATCAGGAACTTCTGCAATAACAGACTGAACACAACAATAAACCAACATAAATGCCACCATTATGACAAGAAAAGGGTAATCTACTTAAAAGTGAATCTAGTCTACCAATGTATACAAATAAATAGATAAAGCAAAAATCTAAACCCTGGAGGGAAAGATTCAGATATGTAGCAGCATAGCAGACCTGAATTTCTACATCATTACCATCCTTGGCAATCAAGGCTTCCAGCTGAAAAGGTAAAAGATAGAATATGAAAGTTGCTCAATGACAACATTGCCCAAAAGGTGTAAGAGACCATAATGCAGAAGACTCCTAGAGCTAAAACAATGGAGAATGGACACCTTACCAAGACAAGTAAAAAAAGGTTAAGAAGTCTAGCAGCACTAGCAATTTCTTGGTGGAGACTATACCAGTGAGAATAAACACACTTAAAATTGACAGGCAAAGTTTTGAACTATTCAACAGGACCACCTTGGGCAAAGAATACAAGAAGTTCTCCATTTTCTAGGTGGACTTCAGGTAGTAACATGTAACACTGGTCATGACATTCCTCCGTGGTACAAGTTGAACTCAAATACAGTTACCTTCGGGTATAAAAAAATATTGTTACCTTCTGTGAAACCTGTTGATATCTGTCCAATGCATCGCCAGTATTCAAAGGTTCAGCAAAAACAGATCCCATTCGATCAACAGCAGTCGTAGGTGAAACCTGTACTGTAGAACCAAGATCCTGGTAGTAGAGTTTTGCAAGTTATAAAATCAATCTCTCTGTACTTTGTTCATGCAGATAAAAGAATAGAAATTACATCTAAAAAAAGAATAGAAGTTACTGACTTTATTTGCAGTTGTTGGTTCACCCACTGGAAGGTCACTAGATGACATAGGTGGGAATATAGATGCAACATTTATGGTTCCACCAACTTGGGCAGAAGTGTCAATGGTACCAATTTGTGCAGAAACACTGAAGAAGACAAAAGATATCCAATGCTTCAGAACAAGATGCTCCAATAAAAGGTAGACAAATGAAGGAAGTCCAAACATCTTTACCTTAAAAGTTGTGTAGTACCATGATCTGACACTTCAGGTACCAGCTCTGTTGACTGACTTGCAGAAGTGAATGGAGCATTTTGGAGAGTGGAGAAACTAGTGGACGATGGCTGTGCGGGATTTGGACTATAAACTCGAGGTATAGTGGAATTGCTTGGAGCAACAGCCACGGTAGTAGCAGAAGTAGTAGCACCAGCATTTTGACTACTCTGGCTGTGCCATACAGTAATGAAGTCCTGAAATCGACAGTTAAGCAAGACGCAGATAGTCAAACATGTTAGGAAAAAAATCTGAATAAGGGGGAATTTTTATCAGTTGCTTCACCTCATACACTCGTCGTTGCGCAGCAGATAAATGGCCAGCAGGCTTTGGACAAAGTGCATCAGGGACACGTGCAAGACCTTGTGTGTAAGGAAAAGCATCATAATATGCAGAACCAAGTGACTCTTTTTGTCTCCTTAGTTGTGAAAAGGGCCGCTTGATTTCTCCATCAATCATCTCAACAGCCTGCAATAATATCATTGATGTTGTGACGCTGCAGCGGAAAATTCCATAATTTCTGCTATACTACAGTGAGTGCACACATTTGGTAGCAAAGCTAAAAAGGTCCACAGTGGTTGACAGCATAATAAACAGAAGTAACAAAATATTGTTGGCTATTTGACCAACAAAAACATAGAAGCAAAAAAAAAGGCGTGCTAAAGATTGCCGAGAAGTGTAAGAAAACTTAATAAAATGCCAAAGAGCCACCTTGCGTGTTGCAACAGTCTCTATTAGCGCACATCCAAGATCCAGATTATCGTTGATAAGAATATGAATTATTTGCTCAGTGGTTTCACTGTTGTTATTCAGGTTCTGAATGAGGCTTCGAAGATGAGATGACAAAGCAACGCGAAGAGGCTCCTGCAACAGAAGACAGAACAGTTGAATATGCCATCATGCATGATATCTAAACCTGAACAAAACTAATCAACAAGCTGAGAATGTAACTACAACTGCGAACTAAATCTAAGAAGCCTTAAGCAGAAGTACCTTGGAAGTAACATGCGCTAGACTTCCAGCTAATGTGCCAACCATCAAATGTGCAGAGCGAGATACTGCACTATCATCAGATTCCATTGCATGATCCTGCAGGAAAGCAAATATGACAGCATGTTAGAAACTTTTCTATCGCGGTCAAAACAAACAGCAAACATGGATGGACGGCTAGCAAAACAGTTCATGGTGCTCACCTTTAGAATAAGTTCCTTAGTGGTTCGGCTAGCTATTGTAACACTTCTTTGAATAACAGGGCCTATAATCTCTTTGATAGCCTTATCCAAAGCCACTTCCATGATTCTATGAAGATAATATGCGTTAGCAGATCGTCAGTAAAAGAAATTCTAATGTAAGCTAAGCTTATCTTGAAAAGACATACTTGCTATATTGCAATGAGCCAAGAGAGCTAAGCTTTTCATTAATTCTGAAATATATATCCGCACGTGGAATTGCTGCCATGAGCTGTAAAGAACCCATGCAAGAAAAACAGTCAAGTACAGAAAAATCTAAGTTAACAAAAGAACTACAAAAGAAACAAGGGCAAACCTGACTAAGGGAAAACAGAGACGGCGATGGTGATGGTGTTTGAGATGGTGAAACCTGGCTCAAACCGTGCGAGGTAACCTGTTCAGGCATGACTAGAGCAACCTTATCATCTTCTACCATGACGTTTGGAGGAAGATGAAGAGGTGCTGCATACTGCAGAACAAAAATATCCAAAATGAATAAAGACTAGAAGAATGTGCAGGTATTAAATCCTAGTTATTATGAAAGAACAGAACCGACCTGGCTTAGCATATTTGCAAGGCTTGTAGCCCGGGAGGTGCTATTTATCTCTGGTTGCACTTCCACATGATTTTTTGTAGGCATGATACCTGAGGAGACCTCTGCAACTACTGGTGTTTGAGATGAACTAACATCTTTATTTGAAAAATCTGGATTTCCTTCATTTTGGCGAATACGATCTTTAAGAAGAGAAGATGGTTTTACATCTTTCATGTCCACACTAAGATTCTTAAACAAGACCTACGACCGCAAAAAATTGCAATTAGCTAGTACACTTCTAAGCAAAATATAATCCTCGGTAATCACAAAATAGAATAGACAAAAGAATGGCAAAAACCTCAATGTCAAACTTCAGGTTCATCTTGAGATTAGGTAGATTATAGATCTCAGCAAGTAGGCTGAGAATACCCATTGTCCAGGGATTTGGAGGACGATATGCTATACTTGAATGGCAAGGTTCAAGAATCTGAAAAGCACTACCTGGTTATAATGGCAAGCACAATAAAACAAAGTTTTTTTTACAAAAATCAGATCAACATAAAGAGCAGCACCTTTGAAGTAAACGGAATAACTGCAATCATCAACCCCCTTTCATATGCCTGAAAAAAGGAATTTAAAATGGAAAATGTCAGCTCAAGGAGAGGCACCATATTTAACTACACTGCAGGACTAAAATCACTGCACCAATCTAAACAACTCTAACACGACTTAAATTCAACATAAAATCATTACACCAATCTATACAACTCAAACACAACTTAAATTCAATATAAAATTATTCCACCAATATATAAAACTAAGAAAAGAAAGTTCTCAGCAACTGAAATTAAAATATAGCAACCAGTACAGTTTCGTTAAAGTAACAATAGATTCAGAAGTTGGAGGATTAGATGCAGTAATGAACAGCCAGAACTACATTTCTCTAATTTGGGCATGAGACAGCATTACAGCAATAAAGAAAATCAAAGTATTACCTCAACTATAAGAAGTTTGGGGTCAATTTCCTTGGCTCGTAATGTTTGATTCCTTTCTATGGTGAATTTTCCAAGCCAACTACCAAGATTTTTTAGCAAAGAACGCTCTTCGGAGCTAGATTTGATAAGATCCGATTGTAACAAGACCTGCAGAAACAAATTTTCAAGTTTTCAACCAGAGAGGTTAAAAGAACGAGAGGAAGGCAGATATTAGTAAAGCATGACCTTGCAGTTCTCATATGTAGCTTTCATCATCTCCTTATTCAAGGATTTTGAGTTAACTTTGTCGAAAAACTTCAAATACAAGTCATGAAAATTTGGTTCAATGCTTGCCCTGTAAAGATACCCACATGGTTTTATAATTGACATGGAGAAAAAAATGTTACTTGAAAAGAAAACAAGTACGTTGGTAATCATGGGTACCTTTTCATGACCATGTATTGTGCAAACCAAGGATAATACTGTTCCTGCAAAACCTCGTTAAATTCTTTTGCCTTAGCTTCCATATTAGAAATGGAGATGTTATTGATCATGAAGAAAATCTTGTCTTGAACTTCAGAGGGAGGGACCTATGTATGGTGACAACAGAGAACTTAATTAGTCTGCCAATGAAACAAGTTATTATCTCACAGAGAGTATTCAAATAAAATAATAAAAACTACAATTGATTTTCTCAAATCTGTCCTACTGTATCACTTAGGTCCTTACAATAGAATATTAGAATTTTAGTCTGTTGGGTCCCAAATTAAAAGTGAGGACCTTTGGTGCAACTCACTACAAAAAAGTTAAACAAACCTCAATTGGTGTATCTCTTCGTTCTGCTGCAGCAACAAGAGTTTCAATATTTAAAGCTGCTCCAAATCCTGTAGTGTAGGAAGGTTGTCGAATGCCTAGAAAATGATGGAGCAAAGAATCACCAATACTACGATTAATTACCAGCACCTTTCTGGTTAATATTGAACTTAATATGTAAGCTGGAAGTAACCTGAAGGAGCTGAACTTCTAGGCCGCAGAAAACCAGTAGGTTGTGAAGGAGCTGGCACGGTGGTAGAATGATGCGAAGAAGCTTGTGAGGATGGTGGCACGGTAGCCTACACTTGTTCATATTTTGCAAGAGGTTAAACAAGCATAGTGGTAAACTTAATAAACAAGAGATACAAAAGGAAAAGTTACTACATTGTCAAGCATCACATGACACAGAACATTAATTTAACACTAGTACCTTTGGATTAATAGCCAGATCACCAGCTGTTAAAGCAAGAGGAGGTTGACTGATGGATAAAATGTTCTTTGCTTGGATGCTGTTTGTAGAGCCCTTGGACCTCTCCCCAAGAAAACCCTGGTGCCTCCGTTGCAGTGGAATAGAAGAAGGTGTTTGCTCAAGTTGTGTTGGAGTTGGATTGATCAACTGCCATGATGCTTCAGAAGCCTATATAAGCCAGACATTTCTTTCATGAAAGGAATAGTTGGTAATAGTAGTACATAAAATTTGCAAGCATGCCAAACAAACTTGTTATCTTAAAGCAATGTCAAACAATATGTAGCAACAAGTAGTTGTTAATCCAACATGTAAAAATTTTGCCAGCATGACTTTACTTCTTGAGATGTAATCTAAGTGTACCTCTAAGTTTCCAATAGATGATGAACCAGAACCATGCTGATCCGCAGAAAGCATGTTGCTAGCATTTGGTTCATTTTGACTTGATGATATCTTGGCAAGTGCTCGCTCAATTGCAGAAACTAATTCGGCATGTGTTCCACGAAGATGTGAAATCTGCAATATGTGGTTACAGTATTGTGGCCACTCTATTAAACGATCCATAAACTGCTCCAACGCTGTTGTACCGAACATAAACATCTGCAACCATCATGCCATCACACTTCAAACTTCACATACAAGTTCACGAGATAATAGAGATAACACAACAATTTAAGTAACAACAGCTAACCTTTGAATCAACAGATTTACGCAAGGCATCAAGAACACTACGTAGTGCAATTCCAAGTCCCAGGTGAGCCACAAGTTGATGTTTAATGAGAGAACCTATTTCCAAACATAAAGGTACATCAGAAACAATTGATTGGAGTAGATTATGACTTGGCACTTCGGCAGAACAAAATTCCATGTCATGCTATGCAGTTGTATAATACAACATAGCCTGTTCTAATTTACTTCGAAAAAATGGCACACAAATACACACAAATCTGTAAGGAAATAAAATTGAAGAAATATATGACAGTGTGGTAACTTTCTGTGCAGGCTCCTTGCAAATGATGTTGCAAACTATAATAATGCATGCATAGGGACAACACACATTTCTTGTGAAAAGAATATGCTTTCCAATCAAACCCAACAGATTCAAGAACAAAAAGAAAAATAATCAATCTCATTTATCGTGCTCGTAACTGCTGTTCCAACTTCCTACATACTATATAACTTTCAAAATAGCAGTCACAGAGCACCAAAACCTAGTTGCAACTAGATTTCGTAAATTCCATTAAACCATGAGCTATCTAAGCAACAAGCTAACAGTTTTCGGTGTACAAGTTCACCAGTCAACATGCTGGAAAATATTTCGTTGACTAAGACAATAAAGTAACGCCAACTGCAAATCTGTCTATCTGGATAACTTAGGCAAATGAAAGCCAAGCAAAGAAGAACACTTACCCATTAGCACAGCAGCTAACTTAAGCTGTGTATCTGGATACTTCGGGAAGAACTTGTACTCTTCGAACAAATTTGAGATCATGCAATTGAAAATTGCTAGCTCCCTGGTCATTCATAACATAAAGAAATCCAAAATTCCAAACATCAGCAAGTGAATGAAACAGAGTATACATAACTCAAATTTAAGACAAGGTGCCATGAAAAAGATGAAGGGCAAATGATGTTGACTAGTAGTTATATTGGAAAAACAGGAACTCGACCAACTAATTTACAGGGCTGCCTTATGTTGTATATGCAAATAAAAAATCATATATATATAACAAGATTGTTTTTGCCACAGGCTCCCTCACTGAAAAGTGGAGCCCCAGCCAGCATGTCAATGAGAACCCAATGGCAAAAACAGAATTGCAGTGTGACGCACTGGTAAAAAGTATATTTGCCCTAAGAAAGTGGTCCACAAACCAATCAATACATTGTAAAGGGTGAATCAACTAGACAAAAGGATCTTGCAAGAAAAATAAGTAACATACATGAGGCCAGAGGAGAAAGAAAGAAAGAAAGAAATGGTACAGCTATAAAGCATGCCTACATTACAGATTTTTACATCACTTCATTTTGTACTAGTTCTTTTATTACCTCTTCCAATTAATTTCGCGGTTTTATCATGATGCACATATTGGAGTCAGGATGGTAACAGATTAAGCAGAAAGTAGATCAAATCAAGTACGAAAAGCACCTCTTGTTTGTAGATTCTTTGAAGCGTGAAAGCATTTGTATCATAGCATCAATGCTTATCTGTCCAGAAAACATCTGGTGAAAATATATATTTGCCTGTGCTTCGGTGTCATCAGAAACTCCCTCAGAAGTAGGGATGTCCCTTCCTACAGTACCATGAATCCTTGATTCATAAACTGCTTCCACTCTACTTAGTTCATCCACTAGTTGGTTAGGCAACTGCTGCCCTGAGTGAGACTGAAGAACCTGCAAATGTCACACCATGTGCACATATATTTACATATATTCATGCAAAAAAGAAATGTCACCAAACGGTAGCGAAGGCACAAAAAGAACAGAAGACCATTGAAACCTTTATAAATAGAGGACAAGATTCCTGGCAAATATCCGTAATAGATGCTTGAGGTTGTTGAATAGCACCTACTGCAGCATCATGGGTTGTGTTTATCATAATTTCTTTCAAGAATTTAACACATTCCTGGGAGTACCAAGCATTCGCATGCAAGTTAAGAGCATAGAGAGCTGGAGTGGAAGTACATATAGAAAAGTACAATCTGAAAGATTATGTAGTGATGTAGGGGAAAGTCATGTATATTACCTCAAAAAAAGCCTCTCTTTGTGCACTCAACTTTTCAGTCAGCCATTTCTCAAGATTGCTGTGATCTTTCCTGAAGGAAATTGTAGCAAGTCTGATGCTAAATGCGAATGGGGCAGAATCAAGGACTGCAGATAGTATCTGTTTCAAAAGAAGTGAAAGGGTAATCAAACAAGCACTGAATCACTGACAGGATCCATCAAGATCGGAATAACCTATTGATGAATAACCATGAATGTTATATGAGTCTTATCAAATGGTATAATTAATGCGAATGTAAAAAATGGAACTTCAAATACAGTATCGCGTAATAGTTATGTAGAATAAAACTCATGAAGACTTTATTCTACTAGCAAAAAGTTAATGGTGAACCATGGCTGCTTCCATTAAAACATTTAGTTTTGCACAGTGATCCAATGTGGACAAAACATATTCCTTTCACCACAAAATATAGTTTCAACCAATCATAATCAATGCTACCAGCACCACGCATGTCAAAAATATGCAATCAAACCCATCCTTCTGGCAATACACATTGTCCACAGTTAAAACTTTAAAATGTTAGATCACCATCACTTCAAAAATCTTAAATCGCCATCACTTTTTCTAGGTTACTTTTGACTTTCTACGATTCACCATGGCTTAGCAGTCATTTTTTTAGTTTGCCTTTAACATTTTGTTTTGGGTTGAGAACCCAGTTTACCAACCATGGTTTGCCATTAACATGTCCAATCAAACCCAAAACATATTAGTAGGGACGCAATAAAAATCAGTTTACTAGCACTCTAGCAGAGACTCATTAAATTATATGCAAGTACAAAGTAAACATTTAACTTCCAAAAATAAGAAAAAACTATAACAAGGTTGTTCAGTTGCTAACTCAAAAAAAATCACTGCATAAGATTGGTGTAATTGTGTTACCTTTAGGTCTTGACATATCTCAACAGTTCTTAGAAGACAATTTATATCAGAATGAGCATCAACAAATCCTCGAAGAGTGAGGTGAGGGTTGACATGCCAGAGATAGTTCATAAGACTGTTGTGTGTAGTGTCCTTCAGTACAGCAGGAAAAACACAAGACAATACTTCATATTGGAGGAGATTATATGCAGTCTGCAAACAGAGGAATAAAGTTCACAATAGTTAAAAATATGCAATATTTGGGGTGGGGAGATTCCACAAATACTAGGAGCAGAAAACATACATTGATGTGGCTAACACCAAGAAGTAAGACTTCTGGACAATGACTAAGTGGGTAGTCAAGCATCGATCGCACCAATGTTGCATAGCCAAGTTCAGCAAGTTGGCATAACACCTCCATAAGGTCTAGGCAGTACCAAGCCTGATTGCCTTGTGTATGATTAGCCAACTCTGGAAACACCTAAAGAAGATCAGAAAGGTTAGATGTGTGAAATACAAGATGTTTATTAGACAGGCTACCAAGATATTACAATATGATACCATCTTCCGGTAACAATGTTTGAATGTAAATATATCAGTTGGTGCAGCCACTGCATGTTTCAAGAATGATAATTGTCCTTCTGTATTCTTCCACAGTGACCCACAAACAGCATGAAGAGGAAATGGATCCTGCATGATTCAATGAACTAGTCAGTTGTACAGTTCAGGCAGTCGGTGTCCTGATCCAGAAATACTTGTATATACCTTGCAAGCCCAGGAATATATAGACATCAATAAACGAAAAGCTGCTTCATCAGGGACATTGAAACCCTCGTGATCAAGATTTTCCATTACACTGGTCCAATTAGTTCTTGGGGCCTGCATTTGCAAGCACAAACAACTTAAATTATTAAAAGAAAGAACGGAAAGCAGCGGCCAAGCAATAAAAACCAAGGTAATAAAAGCTCACAATTTCATTGATTGAATCCACAAGAATATCAATATTCCATGCCGTCAATTGTGATGAGTCACTTGTTTGTCTGTTGCCGAAAGCCGAAATGAACGTTGAATATGTATTGTGAGCCTCACCAAAACCAACACGAGTGCAAACAACTGCCCCAAGCAACTTAGAGATTCCCATATCATCAAGAGGCTCAAAAAGGGATAGTATCTCTTTACAATGAGCAATGTCAGAAGTACATCCATAACCCAATTCAGTAATGATGTCGGCCATGCTTATTTCTTTCCCAATTTCAGATAAAAGGGAATCAAAATCATCATCTAAGCTATCAATGTACAGCTCCATATGTCTGTAAGACACAAAAGTGCAAGCAAATGTACATGAATAGAGCAACATAGAACATAAATATAAATAGAAAAGGGAAAGGAAAAAGGAAAAACTTTATAAACCTTGAAGAATTTGCTGGCCGAGCATTGCCTTCCTGAATTGGGACAGGAACATAGAATGGCCTCTCTTTGACTTTGAATAGGGAGATAATGTTAGTAAAAGAATCCATATGCTTTGAGAGGCCATCAGTCTGGTGAAGAAACACAACAATATCGTGAATTTGGTCATTTGATATATATTGGACCGGATTTGAACATAACTCCTCAATTTGAGCAATTGAAAATTTTTGCCCTGCAAAACAAAGAAAGAAAGGTGTGAGTAAGCATCTAAAGGAGAACTAACAATTGACCAAACCTGCAAAATTGGTTTTCTAAACCATTTACCTTTCAGATTCCAGCCTAGATTTTCAGAATCTGACAGCGCAAGTCCAATACCAACCCTCTCAGCTGCTGATAGTTCAAATTCATTTGATAATGTTTCAAGGAACCCATCACTGGCGGGTACTATCCTCAGTGCTTCACAAAAACTGGTGCTGAAGTATGGTTTATCCAGGCAATATCTGAAAACGATGGATAGGAGATCATGTTTCGATTGGGAGCTCTTTGCCACCCCGACATTCCGCAGCACTTCATCCAAACAAACTTGAAGCAGCAAAATGCAACCATCGGGACTGCAGTCTACTAACTGAAACAGTGGAAACATAAGCATATTAGAATGACGCCAATCCATAAAGCTTAAGCAAACCTCAGTGGGATCACAATGAATGTAAAGAAATTACTTAAGGCAACACAACTTTTGAAATGCAACCAAGAAGTTGCTCAATGGTGCACACAAATGATACCTTGGCGTATTGCACCAATCGTGTAAACAAGTCCCTTGCAAAAAATGCATAAACAAGTAGAACAAGAAGAATGCAGCATACATCTAACAAGATCTTATTTTGCAAGATAAAAAGTAGATAAGTGAAAGTTGAGAGTATTATTCAACCAAAGAAAAGCACATTAGTTGCTAAAGTGGAGATGAGATGAACATCAACTAAAACAAGAGAGTCCATGTTGCTGAAAATAGCATCCCACCAATAACCCACTCAAATGCAAGCTAACATTCTGACACAATTGAGTAACTTTAAGCATGCAAGACTGAAATGGTGCCTAGTGGTTGGCACCTTTTTTTTGGCATGTTAAGTAAATGATCAAACTACATCTTAAGATACAGTGTGAACAAACAATCCAAAATTATTTAGAAGGTCACAAGCAGGTCAACTTAACACAACTCTCATCTGTAAACCTCTAAAGTTTTTAAGAGAGCCGTCCATTCTGACAAAAACCCAATGTGCTCTTCACCAAAATATACATGAAGCATCAAAATGAGTGATTCCAATATATGCACTGTGAACAGCAAGTCTAAACAAACAGGCTACGAACCATGATATCTAAAGCTTAGAACTTATCAATCCATGAGTGAGCTTTGCACAATTATCAACCTGGGCAACTCCAATCATGGAACATGTGCTCCATATTAAGGGATCTAACGCGCCAAATAGAACCAATCAAATGGGCCCACGTTATCTGATCGCAAGCAATCCCCACCAAAACCCTAGATTAAATCGCGCGCAAGTACAACAACGGTGCAACCCTACAATGCTCTTCGCCGATAACCAGAGGACAACTAAATCCGCCAAAACGCTAGATACGCCCTGAGATAGAGGCGTTTCAAAGCACGAAACCAGCACGGGGGCAGATCCTTGGATCCAGACGAGCGGACCCCGAATAGACCGCGAGGGGGGACGCGCGGGCCGGAACGAAGCACGAGAGGGCTAGGGTTTCAGGGGGCGCACGGCATCCCGTTACCTGGCAGAGCTCGCGGTAGACGGAGTCGAAGCTGGAGTCGTCGGCGCCCTGTAAAAGGGAGCGGACCTCGGCGGCGACGGCGGAATTGGAGGGGATCATCTCGCCGGCGGCGAGAGGCGGTTGTCGGAGCTAGGGCCAAGGGTTGCCGCTGCGACTACGAGCGCGAGGCAGGGAGAGCAGAGGCGAGGCGAGGCGATGGAAAGCTCGGCGAAATCGCGATGCGAATGCGACCTATACGGGCAGACAGCACAAGGGAGAACTGACCATTTGCCATTTGCTACGCCAGAGTGGCGCTCGATCATTCCATTTTCCCCATTATAGCTTACTTGTTTGGACCCTTTTGCCCCTCCGGTCAGGTGCTGCTTGCCTCTTCCTGTGAGCTATCAATCATCCTCTTGTCTCTCAAACACAACGGCAGATATAATTCTCTCTCCTCCTCTTCCATTGCCACATCTCTCTCTTCTGGATCAGATCCTTGCACGATGTTCAAAGAGGACCAATCAACCCTACCCTATGATGCCCACACATTGATAGCTGCCTCCGCACCTGTCTTTGCCTCTGATGCGTTTGAGGTGGCCGCTGCATTGGATGTACCTGCTGCATCTTGAGAAACTGTCACAGCTGAGTGCGTGGATTCATGTTGAGACAGATCAACGACATGCTGTGACAATGTCGGCTAGGATTGGCAAGATTCATAGCCTGCCTTGTCGTATATTTCAACATGTGAAAGCTATTTCCCTTTGTCAGATCATCTAGCCCTTCATTGTTCATATCAGTGCACCATACCTGTGGCTCCTGGCAACTACCCCATATGATCCTCTCACCCAATTCCTTCAAGAACTTATCAATTGTGTAGCACCTTGAATCAACGACCCATTCAAAATCCTGCCATTGAATATGGGTCATGCTGCCATCAAGGCGCCGCGTGATGTAGGGCGCCACTCTAACGCTTACTCTAAACGCTTGTTCAGGGCCAATCCTACTCGAATGGGAACAAAAGGGGAAAAGGGAGAAATTGAGTTAGGGCCAGATCATGAGCATTTCTGCAACATCAAACCAAAACCACTCCTGTGACTGGTAAAACGCAGTTCTCCACTCCATGCGGCAAAAGAATTCTAAACATGATCTGCCAGGGGAAGAAACACAGTTGGTAAATAGTACACAATGACAATGCAAGCCTACTAAAAGCCAATACAAAAGTTCCCAAAACATGACATGTACATTCAGTTCGGGCAGCATACATGACAGTCTTGGAACATGACATGGAGATTCCACAAGTTTACAAGCTTGCAATGTACATTCAACATGGACCTTCCAGAGTTTGGCATTTACCAACATTTCACGTTGAACTATCTACGGTGCCAAAATACAAGTACACAAGTGCAAGGCCAAACAAGCAGCGTGCCACATCGCACGAAGACACCAACCCTTAGGGGGAACTACTCGTCATTGTCGTAGTTGCCACAGCTGCTTCAGCAAACCCTACAAGGGATCTAGAGCTGCACGGTGGAAGGAGTAGGGGCGTAGAAGGAGGAAGACTGAGGCAGCGTCGGGTCTCCCTCGCCGTCCCTGTGGCCAACAGATGGAACAGGGAGAGGGAGACCCGTGCCCTTCCGCCAGGGATGGAGATGGGGAGCTCAGTTTGAGGATGCATATGGCGACCTTAGTTTGGGGATGGAGTTGGGTCTCCCTCGCCGACAAAGGGGGAGCCTTCCCTACAGGGCCATCCCTCTCATTTTGGAGGCCCTAGGGCATGACAAAAGTAGAGACTTTTCGTTCTAATATAAATATGTAATAATACATTTTATATCAATTGCAAAAGCTAAAGCCTAATACAATAACCATTAGACTTAGTACGTCACAAAATGTAAAATACTTATTAGTGATATTAGACTTAGTACATTGTAAAATACAAAATATTCATTGGTGACAATCCACTAGCACATTAATATTACGAATAAGTCTTAGAAAATTATAACATGCTACTAAAGATAAAATAATTTAGGAGAAGACTACATTATCCAAAGCACGCTAAGAGAGAGCCATGAGCCATCATTTATTACCTACCGAACAAGTAAGCGAGTTATGAAAAGAATGATCATAAAAAGCAATTTCTTTTAACATTTCTAGATGCAAAGTCATTGATAATAGTATCAACATCAATCTGATCTAACACATCTTTCTAAATACATAAAGTGGACATACCATTCAACCTTTCATGTGATATTGATGACTTCAAATAGTTTTTTAACCTATCTCTCTTAGATCTAATGGATATTTTTATATAAAAAGAAGATGATGTTATAAGAAAGTCTAAGATTTTGTTCTAGATAGTATAGATGTTATGTTAGAGGATTGGAGTGGTATTTAATAAATAATCAATGAATAAAAATTCAAAAATGTACCATGCATGCAACGGCTATATGAGATGATTCGAGTAGAACCATTGCAAAGTGAAGAAATTAAAGGCGAATTGGTTAGGAATCGATGAAATCGGGCTCTTCTCCTCCATTAAGGGCGACAATAGTGGCATTTGTTTTAGGGGAAGAAAAGACCGGGAGAGGAGTGGAGAGGTCAAGGGGTGCAGGCGGTGTGCGTGGTCGATTGGATCTGATGGATGACTCAATCGATGTGTTCTCTCTATGAATGTCCATGCTTGGATATTTAAAGAGCACTCAGCGCTAGATGCACAGCATGGACTAAATAGGCTATTACTTGACTTTGGCAGCTGGCCCAACTAATTGTTAATTAATTATGTTCAGTATTCAATACATAGGCTATATCATACATGTATACATAGTAACATACATAGGCTAAGGGCCCTTAGTTTTCATGGACCCTAAGCGGTCACCCTGCTGCCTAGGCCCAAGGTTGGCCCTGCTTCCCGTGGGGTGGAGATGGGGAGCTCGACCACGGTTTGGGGATGGAGAGGAGGATTGAATGGCCGCTTAGGTGGAGATTTGGGTGGGGGAGAGGGCCTTTTGCTAGGGGCTAAAGAGAAAATCGCGATGGCAGGAAGCGGTGGAGGTAGAGGCGCTGCGGTGATGGGAGCGCCTAGAGGTGGCAAAAAGAACGGCGGTCGCCGCCGCTAGTGAAGCAAGCAAGTGGATGGGTGCGCATTAGGAAAGAAGGAGGCGACAGGTAAGATGCTACATTTAGAAAGACCCTTAAGACCGCAAACATACATGGAAACTATTTTTTTCCATAAAATGCGTTGGATTGACCTGCATGTGTATAGGTAATGGGTTGGATACATAATTCATGGATAAAATATCAGCTAATTTTTTCACAAATTGTAAAGCAATTAGACAGGGTTGGATACATAATTCATGGATAAAATATCAGCTAATTTTTTCACAAATTGTAAAGCAATTAGACAGTTGTTGGTTTAGGTGTCCAGACACCAAGGTGTCCTAGATATTTTTACTATATACATACACATATATGTATATGTATACATATATATGCGTACGTGTGTATACATACATATGCATAAATGTGTATGTATGTGTATGTATACTAGTTAGAGACATGTACTTTGCAACGGAGTCATAAAAATAGTGAGACGGAACTTACTGCTTTGCCAACTTCACACATCAAACATTAGAGAGCAAGCAACAGAAAGAGAAAGGTGGTCAAAATGCGCGAGGAGATATGGAAAGTGGAGGGGTGTCAGACCCAGATTTCGCAATCCGGAATCCTCTGCGATTAATTGCACTATTCCCTGGATCAGTAGATAGTGCTCACAGTTACAGTAATGGACATCAAAATACATATCATGTGGAAGCAAAACTAAAATAGTAGACTTACTCACGAGCCGATTAGGCCGAAATCAATAAATTTCATCAACGGAATGAAGCACACAGGTGGAACCTTCAGGACATGCACATAGGCAGCCAATTGGAGGTTCGCGACCTAGCCCTTGGCATCGTCATCTCCTTCGCCGTCACGACCACAACATTGCCGAAGCATAGCGATCTGAGTCCTGATTCTGGATTTGTTGTGAGAGCGAGAGTGAGCACAAACCACCGTGCTCCGCGAGCCAACACACAGAGAATGCAAATAAATAATATGCATGGCTTATCAGAGGAAGGCTCGGGTTATTTTATTTGCGCAGAGTGCTTTTGAATACAATTACTTAAAAATATCCTGAGACCTAGCAGCTTGAACTAAATCATATTGTGTGAAAGAATGCAATACCCATAATAGTGATCCAGATTTCCATCCACCGTTACATGGCATCTACACCATATGTTTATCTTTCAACGTTATAACCGCTTACAATACCACTGGGGCGACACCCAGGATAATCCAAATTAGGGCATTTCTCTGCCCTCCACTTTACCAATTCCACCCTCAAAGATTTTGAAACAAAACTATATCTAGTTAAGTTCCCATGTCCGCCCTTGACCGTGGGCATGGCTATTCGAATAGTTTTAGACTCTGCAAAGTTTGCACACTTTACCCACAAGAGATAAATCTACTCGTTGCCCCACATGATTCCTTAGCCATGCGGTTGAGTAGACTATCACAAGATTGTTACAATGCATAGTCCTACTGTGGTTACGCCCGCTAAGGTCTATCTTCCGTAGGATGCGCACATCCCTCGGGAAGGGTTCCTCGTGAGCCATCACGGGCAAAGGCGGGGATGAGACCATCCATCCCTTTGCTCATGGTCATACCTTCACGTAACCACCTTAGATCCACACAAATTAGTAAACCCTGCCTACACTTTGTCAGCTTGTGGTTGTACTGTTGTACCTTGGGAGGTCATGACAATATTCAGTTCTTAGTGGTGTCTGGGCGGTTCTACCACTAACCCTTTTGTGCTTCCACTGCACCACACCCTCACACCCTCGAACCATCTGCCCAAATAATTCAGCAACTTGAAGTTTTTGGGAGCATAAAATATCCATAATCAAATATACCAGTCATTTCCACTATGACTGCCCAACCAATTTCTCATAATTCAAAGTGATGCTTTGGGGCAGTTTTGGTGCCCCCGTTTATCTAAGCAGAACTAAGCATGGCGTATAGATATGGACTTATTTTCGAAAGCTAGCCATTATAATTTTTCCACTAGGGTGACAAGGCTCACAAGTACAATATTCCAAAGAGGGGTGTAATACTAATCAAGTTGAACAATGGGCATATAACTAAAGTTTTCAAATCAAACATATACTTGCACATAAAATAACAGCATGCAATTTGATATTTTAAACAAAAGTAATTTGCATAAAATGTAGGTTCAATATGATCAAAGTATTGGCTCGCCTGGCGCGGTTTACCGCGGTCTTGAGCTCACGCAATGCTTGCTCTTGAGCTTCTGGTCTCTATCTTCACTTCAAGCTTAATCTCGTTGGATTCACTGAATCTTCACGACTCCCAATTTCTAATTACACAACAAACGACTGAATCCAAAAGAAAGCAAATATTTCAAAAGATCCAAATAACTCCGAATAAATTCAATTTAGTTTTATTATAAGTTAATGGGTGATTTGAGGCAAGGTTGGTAATAGAATACGATAACTTGATCCTTTATTTATAATCTCTTTTGTTATTCTTGTATTTATCAAGGAAGTTCCATGAGTTAAGTTGAACCTATGAATTTGTATATTTTTTCGAGTGCTAATGTTCAGGGCATATGATATATGTGTATATAAGTAATGTTTGCAAATTTTAGCTTACAGAGTTAATCTTATGGGCTATGTTTATAACATTTTGTGATATGATATTTTATGTACCTCCACTTATTACTAGGCTAAGTTTACCTTGACTCAGGGTCTATTTATACGGATCCCAGCTTGCTATACATACAATTATGCTCAATATTACTATGTTTAAAAGCTAGTGTTAAGATTTAGTTAATGGCACTATTTTTATCCTGCTTATACTTTAGCTACTATTAGGCTTATTTCTATCTCTAAATTTAGTTTAAACTTAGTGATCAGGGCAAAGCTTGGTTTATAAAGTTATATTTCAATATTCACTATTTTATTAAAATCTACAGTTAAAATTTATTTACTGAAGGCATGTTGAATATTGGGTATAGATTTAATTATAATTAATGGTAGTCTTTATTAAATTTGGGCATTTAACCAAAAGAGGTTTTTCTTTATTATTGCTTTTAATTAGTACTGATCTTATTTAGTATTTTAATCCCTTGAATTCATTTAGGCAAATCACATTAATTATTCATATGGGATAACTAGCCCAAATACTAGTGGCTTTATACTCAAATAGTTCAAAATAGTTCTCTTGATTGCTTAGGGCCTAGAGATAATGATTAAAGTCTAAATCATGCTATGGTCAACCCTATGATATCCACTAATATACAATGGTTTAGGTTTTATTTCTTTAGACCATCCTCTATTAATGCTCTTTTAGATTTATTTACCTAGGCAAAGTTTATTGTACAAGGTAACATTTCATTATGGCTATTTGCTAAAATATATTAGTGAGGTTTGTTTAAGGTGGCATGATAAGTATTGGGGCATATTTATTTAAGGGCAATCTTTATTAAATATAGACATTTATCCAAAGCCACTTCTCTTCAGTAATGCCCTAATGAATAATTAGATTTACAATGTAAATATTAAAGCTACACCCATTATTCCTCATGACAACCAAATCCGAATTTAAATCATACATAAACTCTCTCTAAAGCTTTATTCGAATTTTATTAACTTCCACAGATCATCCCTAATTCTTCCTAAGCCCTTCCTTTAATTTAGGATTAGATTTAAAATAAATGTTAAAGGCATACTAATCATACATACATGATACTAACTAATCCATGATTAAACATGTTTTAAGCTCATATATATCCTAATAAATGTGTATCTTCTATGGATGTATTATTTTTTGTTACTTTTTGGCTATGCACTAAACCACATTTTATTAATGCCTTTAATTGCTAATTAGCCCTCAAGTAAATATTTAAACCATATTAATTTCTTATGCAGCAATTAATCAAGTATTAAATCTTAATTAACCTTATTTTGTATTCTAAGGTATATATATAAACTTTATCTGATCTTGACTTAATTATCTTAACTACTTAGGACTATTTCTTAATTGATTCCTATTTAAAATGGCTAAGGAAGCAAAACAAAAAAATATGGCCTAATATGGCCGAAGCTTCACTCGAACTCGTGACCTCTGGGAAGGCTAATCCTTAAGAGCGCTCGGGTAGCCAATCCGTTCTCGGGTGTTACCTGACTAGTGGAAGCGGAAGAAGCAGTTATGCCGTGTGTGCAGGTGCTGGAGCAGGGGAAGCCCAGGGCAGCGTGCGGCCAACGACGTCGCCGACGAGGGGCCACCGGGGAGACACCGGAGATGGTCAAAATGGAAACCCGTGGGGACGGGGATGCTCCTGGAGGTGGCGGCTCCGGCAAAAGGGGCGCTGTAGCTGGCCGGCGGCGAGCATAGGCGGCGGTGCGGGGAGGTCCAAGTCGCCGCGCGGAGTACCGGCGTTGAAACGCCCGGGCAACAGTGGGGAAACGTTGCGCGAGTCACGGCAAAGCTCCTGGGTGGCGGAATCGACCGGAGATGGCTTCAATCAACGGGGTTAGCTCGGCTGGCTTCAGGGAAGAATAGGCGGCCAGCGACTTTCGGGGAAGAAAGGGAAAATGGGGAAGGAGGAGAGAAAGGCGCGGGGCACAGGGTAAAAGAAAGCGAAGCTTTGTAGGCGAATAAAGGGGCGGGGAGGCGCAGCGGACCGGGCGGCTGGGTGAAGAACCTGTGGGCAAGGACCGGGCGGCGCACTCGGCGTGCGGCGCGGAGCTCGGTGATGGTGACGGATCGCGTGGCGCGTAGCAGAGAGCGGCGATGGGACAAGGCGTGCACGAGCGATAATGGCTCACGGGCGAGCTGGCAACAGTGCACGCGCGAGAAAGAAATGGGGAAAGGAGAAGAAGGAGAGGGAGGAGCCGGCGCGGCCAAGCGGCAGCGGGAGGAGAGGCGCGGGCAGGGGCACACCCCGCTCCGCAGAGGGAAGAAGCGCGGCCCGCGTGGCAGTGTAAGTGCGGTCGGGGCGCGGGATGAGGCCCACTGGCCGGAACGCGAAGGCGGGAGGGAGAGGGACATGGGCCGGCGGGGCGGGATTAGGGGTTGGGCCGGATTGTTTGGCCGGCCTGACCCCAACTCTTTCTTTTTTTTATTTATTGCATATATATTTGCAGATGTATATACTGATATATTTATATACATGTATACATATATTTTTATTTGTTTCTATTTTTTGTATATGTATATATTTATATGTTCTATTTATTTATTTTTGGTTTCCCTTTTTATGATGATATTTGCAATATGAAAATTTTGATACTTAAATTTTAATTTTATCCCTCCTTATATTTGACTGTATTTTCAGTTTTGAATTCAAAATTAAAATTTTCTTTTACTTCCATATTTTCTTTTATGGCATTTTTCATGTTATTTTTATTTTCCAGAAATTTTCTTTAATGCTTTGGAAACTTAACCAAAATTTCGAGAACACCATGGGAAATTCAAATTTTTCAAAGGAATACATCGCAAAATAATTTAATAACTCCACATTTTCAAATTTTGAATTTCAGGATGTTACAGTGGTTGTATCCTGAGAGAGAGGAGGATGAAAGAGACGAATGGTCCAGATCAAATCGGATGGCTGTAGAGAGGGGAGAGGAGAACGCACCGACCACCAACTCCTCTTTATATAATAGCAGAGATATATGTGCATACACACATCTATATATACTAGCTAAATGCTCATGCTTTTATATGGATAAAAAAATCATATTATTCCAGCACATCGAGTCGACATTGTTGGGATTAGCCTGTCTAGCGCACACTGTTGGCTCCACCCCTATGCTCAATTATGTCGTGCCTTCGTGCTCTCGGCTCTGTTTTTTTTGTTAGAGAGTTGGTAGGGTGCAGTTTTTTATAGATTATTTTTTTGGGTATTGATAAACATCATCCGGATGTTTTCTTCCTAACTATTTTTTTCTTTTTTGTTAGAGATTTTTTAGAGAAATGTAGGGCAGAGTTGAGCGATACAGATAAACTACCATCACTACCTCGTTTTTTAAGTAGCAAAGATATTCATCTCTCAAAGTTGTTGCTACCTGTTCCAGGTGCAATTGTAATCACCTTGGTGTGTTCGGTCACATACAAAGGATTGTATAGTTATGGACTACTAGCCTCATAGGCGCGGCGACACGCCGCGCCAGCCACCGTGTGTACCGAAGTAAAAGAGGCGATAATTCGTGAGGAGTTTTAAAAAAAATCGAGGGCACATACGTATTTTCGAGAAAGCTAAAGGGTTTTTTCGGAAAAAATCGAGGACTTGTAAGGACCTGTACGTAAGTAAATAAGGGCCTATACGTAATTTCGGGAATCTGCGGGGCGCAATCAAAAATTTTTTTGGGAAAAAAAACTTGCAGGGACCTTTTCGCGAGAAAAAAGGACCTATACGTAATTTCCGAAAAACCGGAGGAAAACTCCTCCCCTGGCCGTACGGGAAACCCCCCGCCACGCGCCGGCCGGACGCGCGGGCGGGGGTGACGTGGACACGCCCGGGGGCCGTGAATCCCCCGGGTTTAGTATTGGTATTATATTATGCCAGCACACGAACATGATTGTTTAATAACTGTAGTACAGCTTTAATCAAACTCGCCACAATACATGGTCACCCAAAGAAGCCACACGCACCCATGCACATGGAAGTCGGCAGGTTGCCTGCATGTACACTCCATGGGCACAGGCACACAGTGAGCTCTGCCCCAAGTCATCTTTACTTATTCCTCCTGTTGCACGCACAGCCCCACCGAAAAAGAGAACGGGAGCGATGATAAGACTAATAAAACATTTTTCTGGCTTTTAAGAACTATTTTTCTATTATAATTAGTTTTTAATAGACTGTCTTTGAGATAGGCTTATAAATTAATTATAATAAATACTATAATAATATTATTTATATTAATTAAAATTATATATAAATATTTCTTTTACGAATAGTCAAAAACGTAAGTCTAAAATAACCTCTACGAGAAGAAACAGCGTTATGAAGGGCGGCACTGTCACGTGACCAGAGCATCGCACTCTCTTTTCCCTGCCAAAAAGGCCATGATAGAGCCAAGTCACGTGTTGACCCACCCACCAATCCACCATTCCCGGCTCAGCTCCCTCTCTCTCCTCTCCTCTCTCGTCTTTCTTTTCTTCGCCATTAAAAAGCTTGACCTACCAGTGAAGAAAAAAGCAGTTGAGCAGTGGTAACTACTAACTACGAAGAAAGCTAGCTAGCTGCAACCCAATGAGCAAGGTACTAGCAAGAGGAAGAAAAGTCCCACCTACAAATAACAAGAAAAGAAAAGAAAAGAAAAGCAAACGAGAACGAAGAAACGGAACTCGCATGCAGGCATGTATAGTACCGTTAGTTACGTACAACAACTACTAACCCCACACTAAATCAGTGGCGGATACAGGAAAATTTTTTGGAGGGGCTGAAGTACCTTCAGCTCGATCTCAGCCCCTTCTACATTATACATCCATGGCTAAAAATTTAGGGGGCTCTAGGGGGCTCCAAGGGTCCGGTAGCGATAGGGGGGCTCGAGCCCCCCATCCCACTGCTGGATCCGCCCCTGCGCTAAATCACAATTGCTCGTTTGGTTTTAGATGGTTGATCATGATCGCAATTATACCAACAGAATTGATTGATTGATTGATTGATCTCTCATCGTAGAACTTGGAAGGGAGGTAGATACCAACAAATTAATTAACAGAGGATGAAAAATATCTGAAAGTAAGAAGCCGGAGAAGAAAAGGAGACGGGGGAATTTTGCAAAAGATCTTCTAAGCTGCATGCGATGCATGGCTCCGTCCGGCTTAATTAGCATATGCCGTAGTCACGGAACATGAGCTCCGGCCTCCCGGTCTCCTCGGCGGATCCTGCGGCCGCCGAGGCAGCCGCGGCCGCGGCGGCGTCCCGTTGGCTGCCGCGGATGATGAGGAGCTCCTTCTGGCGGCGCAGCTCTACGACCTTGCGGTGGGAGTTGGAGTGCTGCGTCAGCACGAACGTGGGGCTGGCCGCCGGGCGGTACTCCGGCATCAGCCGGCCGGACTTGAACCGCACGCCGCACGCGTTGCAGAGGGTCTTGGGCCCCAGGGGCCCCGTCCTCCACTGCGGCGTCTTCTCCGACGCGCAGTGCGTGCACCGCCGCATGCCGCCCTCCATGCCCACCTCCCCAGAGGGCCCACCGGCCCCGGGGCTCTTCTTGCCGCGGCTGCCGCTGGAGCCGTTCGGGCGTGCCGGCTTCGAGGATGGGAAGTCGGACGACGAGCAGGACGATGAGGGCGAGGACTGCGATGGCGGGCGCGGCACGAGGGAGTGCCACGCGGCGGTCGCTCCCGACCTCTTGCTTCGCGCGCCGCGGCCAGGCGCCGCTGTGATACAGCTGTCTTGACCAGCCGAGTTGACACCACCGTTGCTGGCCGCGGAAGCAGCCACCGCCGCCGCCATTGCCGCATGCGCTGCCGACGAGTAATTCGGGATGTCGGAGTAGGAGTCGTCCACGAACTTGGATAGCCACTCCAGCTCCGCAGCTTCCTCGGTCTGAATCACACACACATCCATACATATCGCCATTGTTCAGCTCAGCGGTTCGGTCTCAAGTCTCAAAACCTCTCAAAGTACGTACATATGCAAAGTTCACAAGAAATACGCGTGTATGCATATGCAAGTGGCTGCGCGATCTTTAGTGATCTGGTGCTTACGGGTATGTAGAACTCGTCGGCGAAGGACAGCATCGACGTCTGGTGATCCGACGGCGTGGCGGACGGAGTGTTGGCCGACGGCTCGCCCATAACGCCGTGGTGGTGCCCGTTGTCGGCGGCGGCGGCCGCCGCGGAGGCAGGGAAGAATTCGTGGGCCCCCGCGTTGGAGAGGCCGTCCACGCGCATGGCGTCGCCCATCGGCGGCATCCCGTAGTAATGGTGAGCCGTGGAGAAGCTGCCGCCTTTGCCGTGGTGGCTCATCGGTGCGGCGCTGATGCTCGAGGCGTTGTGGTACGTGCTCATTCCCATGCCAAGCTCCACGCCCATGGCCATTTCCCACTCCGACGCCATTCCAGACGCAAGCAAGAGCGAGCTAGCTAGCTAGCTAGCTGTACTACGTGCTTAATTGGCAACTAGGTGAGGTTTTCTTGAAATGAGCACGTTGTTCTAGCACGAGCTTAGCTAGCAGAGCTTTGCTAGTGGAAGTGGAGAGAGTGTGCGCGAGAGAGAAGGTATATAGAGTGATGAGAGGAGAGGTGTGAGGAGATAGTGCTGGGCTTTGATCGAGGAGCTCCAATCAGTCACCAGTAACAGGAAGGGTTGTTGCGAAATAATTAATATAGAGTGGGGGGGGGGGGGGGGTGGTACTGGTAGTACATGTGTGTGCACAAAACTATGTTTGACAAAAGCTGTGCATAAGAGCATTAAGGTGGTGCGTTTAGGGGGAGTATAGAATTAGCGTGCACAGAGGAGAGGAAGCTGCAACCCAGCACAGGAGCAGGCCCCAACGTGCCCCATGCACTGCATCCATCCTATATACCCATACGCTCCACCACTTGTGTCCCTCCCTCCCTTATTACCTAGCTGGCTTTAGAGCCTTCTAATATTGCCCCCTGCTAAAGGATTTTATTTACGGCTGATGACTAAAGCTATGCTTATTTCGGTTTATATAAGCCGGCTTATACTTCTGGTTTGTAACTTTTAATTCCGTTTTTTTCTAACTTTTTTGCCTTTTGGGGGCTTTTTTGCCTTTCTTTTTTTCATATTCGTTTGCATTATCTGTGATAAGCTAACATATTTTTTATTTTTAAATTTAATTACGCTAAAAAGCCACCATCAGCTACAGTGTAAAAAAGTCATAGCTGGCTTATAAAAACCCAACTGAGCACCCCTTTATGGCTAAAAATAAATAGTAGTAGGTAAAAGAAGTTATTTTTAGAAGTAAAACATGAGCAGTAGGAAAAGTGAGGGAGAGATATTTGCATGAGAAGGGAGCAAGAGGAATGGGGTAAGTGATGCACCTGTGACCCTCCTGTCTTATCTCCAGAGCGAGAAGAATGGAGAAGCCGCTTCAGGAAACTGGGTGTTCATATTGGCTTCTGCCTTCTTCAAGCAAAAGGCAGAAGCATAAGCCAATGGCCTCGTTTTTTTGAGCTACGGTTGATGGCTTTTAACTACGACTGATAGGTCTGATAAATATTACTGACTAATAGAAACTGAAGCAAAAAGCCAGCCAAAAAGATGAAAAGAACGGGCAACGTGAACATGGCCAAGTCCCTTACCTAGCTTGCTGCTTAGTAAACTTCTTTCACATGTCACACCATGTATATACTCACATTATCTAGTTTAATCCTGTAATACTACTAGTAGTAGTAGTTTCTTCTCTCTTTTTGGGGAAAAAAAGAGAGAAGAATCTAGCCTCTGTTACTTTAACCGTAATGCATGCGCACAGGCACGTGATTCCATGAGCTGTAGCCTGTGGCGAGTGTCCATGGAAGTGGATGCCGAAGCATCCTGACGGAAATCAATGCTAGCTCGCATGCAGCAGGGGCGTTCGTACAGGCAGGCAGCTACTCCAGCTAGCTGCAGAAAGTCTGCCACCGAGAATGGTCGATTGGTCAATTTCTTGTCCGGGGAAGGAAGTGACTGTTTAGCTCGGAGCTGATGGCTGGTGCTCGTTGTTGCCGGTCTCGGCATGCAGTGAAAGGCGTTTGCCATGCTTGCTTCTTTCACGTACGTGCTGCCGCGCTTGCTCTTCAATTCCACTGCCACTGCTGCTGCTACTACGTCTTGATTGATTTGGGAGGGAGAGGGCAGAATACAGCTTCCCTGTCTCTTTTCAAATGTTTTCTCACACGTTGCAGCAGTCTAGAAGGGGTACAAAGATGTTGTTATAGACCTATAAAAAATAAAGTAGAACGAATAGCGTGCTGATACGTGCGAGAAAATAGGGACGAGAATAGGAAGAAGGAGAACAGGAAACTGCATTCGAGAGGGCAAGGACCTGGCCCCGGCCCCGAGGAATCTTTCTTTATAGAGGCCACAGGCCAATTACTTCCCCCAGCTGCCTGCTGCGTGCATGCTTCGGTATGCGGTGACTGCGCATGTGCCAAGATGGGATCCATTGGTAACTAACCTAAAAGCGCTTCCCAACCCATCACATTTTGTTCGGTTCCCATAATAATCCATGTACTGGCCATTGCTACCACAAGTTCACTTCGACCTGCCTTTCCATCGGCCAAGGACCAATGGTGCTTAATTAGCTTGCTTGGCCATGGTACGTACGTACAATGGGATCGAGAGGCACAGAGCGAGAGAGCATGGCACGTACGTATGTACGGTAAAGTTTGTTGATACCAGTAAATTAAGAACCGTCTGGCCGCAGGTAAACCGTGCAGGGTGAAAAGGAAACGTCCATCACTGGTAGGACATAAACCGACAGTAGACCTGTTGACACATGGTGCACCTGACACACGGAATATTGATACGTGAGCTAATGATGTGAAGCTGTCGCTTAACGCGTCGCCCTCATGTAACCCTTTAGGTGAAACCAGTAATTGACGCCTTTTGATAATTAACTTATTGTAAATTAACTTTAATTAAGAGCTACCATATGGAGAACTGAAATTTGATTCCTCTAACCAGCTGAAGCAGCACGCTAGTGCTCCATGCACACATGCATGGTTGCTAACCTAACATTTGCTTGGGAGCCAGTTAAAAACCTTGATATTTACGCAAGTCAAACTTAGCATGAGCTCTAACTGGTCTCAAGTGCATGCGTGGGCTACATATATATTCGTCGAGAGAAAAGAAATGGTGTGCCACTACGAGTGATCACACCGAAATCACATGCATAAAGCGGTTCGGCACATAAGATAACGGACTTAATTCGTACTGAAAGGATACATTAATCTGGTGGCATCACAGCTAGCGATCGAGCTTCAAGTGAGCTGTCTCAGCTTGACCACAGCTAGCTTAATTGACACCCTTGGGTCCGGTCAAAAGCGAGCTAGATAGGCTTAGTTAAGAGCCTACTATATATATATATATATATATATATATATATATATATATATATATATATATATATATATATATATATATATCCGCCACCCTTCCTATGAATCCAAATTCCAAAGTGAAATGGGAAAATAAATAGGGTATTTGTAAGTTGCCTATTTTTTTTAAAAAAAAACAACTCTAAGTCGATTTTCTTAGCCTTTGGATGTCACTCTGGATTGAACCTATGGTTAAAAAATATGGCTTGGATACTTAAGAAAACACAAGTCATCCTAGAAATAGATATCCCCAAGTAAAAAAGAGCACCCCTAGCTAGGAGTAATGCATGCCACGCGCATACAAAGTGTGTGTGAAAACAACAACTCCTTGACAGGCGGCTTCACAAATATTGGTTGTAAACTTTCCATATTATATTATATTCTCCACTCTATGTGCTCGTACGTTACAATGAAATTTATTGTATATATAGATAATCATGTATAGAAGAAGGTTGCTCTGATTGGTTAGGAAGTGGAGAATAGTAAGAAGTCGAATAAATGAAGCAGTTGGAGAAGAATAGATGTATGGCTACCAACTCATTCTTATAATAGTAATGATATTATATTATATATGTGCCTGTTTCGACGGTATACATGTGACATTTTTTGTGACAGTACGTGGGTAGATAAATAAAGAAGTAATAGAAAGAGGTGAACCAATGTCGGAGTTTTACAGGGAACTGAAGGTGGCACAGGAGTAGCACTTACGCTCAACACTTCGGAATCCGGAGAAGACATGGTAATGTTTTACCGCGACATATCTACATCTACGCCGGGCTGGGCGCGCGGCCAAGTGCCAACCACTTTGGTCTCTCTCTCTCTCTCTCTCTCGCTGGCTTGCGCCGTTGTGCGCAGTAAATCAATGATGAGCGGTGAGGCCGGCGAGGCGAGAGATAAGAGTGTGTGAAGAGCGTGCAGGGAATTGACAAAGGTGAGCGGGGCCATGCGTGCAGAGCGCGCGCGCTGCTTGCGGTGGTAGTTGCCGCAGGGAAAGGGCGGGTTGACGTCAAGGCAACGTGGAGTGTCGGCGCTCACGGGGACCTCCTGCCGCTCCTCACTCCACCCCACCCCACCCCTCGCGTTTACTTTCCCCCCTCTCCTATCCTTTTCTTAACTCTTCACCGTGTTGCCCAGTGCCAGTGCAATGCGTCATGCGTGCCCACCATGTTTCTCTCACCTCCTCATTCTCTCTGCTCCCAACCCAATGCTCTTGCACCAATTACCAGAGAGAGGCTTGCACATTATCCACACACAAATGGAGACTGGTGGTAGTAACAGTGGCAGACCGCGACACATGGGCATGGGCAGTGCTTCGGTGTTCCCTCTCTTTCACCGCCAGCCAGGGATCGACGCCGGTACGAGCGCAGCACGCGCTCCCACCCCGTGGTAAAAGGAGCAAAAGATGATGTGAGCGAGCGCGGCCTCTTCTGTTTCGTAACCCCCGTACCCATCAACGAGCGAGGGCCGAGGCTATGGATAGGCGGGGGCCGCGAGTGACTCTTGCTAGCTGCTACCAACGGTGAAAAATTAATTCCTGCTCTCGTCTACCTTCTCTCTCTCTCTTTCTTTCTCTCTCAGCACGCTGCTCCCCAGCCTCTGGTCCGCGACGTGGACGCCTCTTTGGCCGTTCCCCCTCCCTTCCGTACGTCCATGATCTTACGCGCAAGATAGCTCGTCTCTAGTACTCCTCGCAGCGGCACCCTCCGAAAACGATAACTTGCATGCATGAACGAGAGAACGTATAATGCAGTAGTGGTTACAGAGCTTCAATCACATAACATGCATGCGTGCACGTGCATCCAATTAGCAATATCATCCAAGAAACTAGCATTTAGCAGTGTCCGAGAGAAATTAGCAATTGTCATCTAAGTACGATCGACAATTTGTCGCGAGCTAAAAAATGGTCTGACCGCACTATCCATGGCGCTATGACCGGTCCACTGGTGTAATCGTATTTCCAATACTGGTCACACCACCTAGACACCTCCGGTCCGTCCCGCAATCAATGGATGGTCGTATTGGATGTGTCTAACTCTAAAACATGCTCTCTAGAAAAATAGTTGCCAGCTAGAAATCGATCATACCGCCTCGGTGTTCGGACTATCACCAACATTGGTCACATCAGACCACCATTCATAGGCCGATTTGACCACTTTCTCCCAGCGATCTGATTGGGTACACTAACAACACTGAAATATAAATTTTCTAAAACATTTGCAAAATTTAAATTTGACTTAATCAAAATACTGATTATTCATCGAATACATATTTCTAGGTATTCTTGCGGTCTCTCGGACGACATGAATTGAAGGACCACATGGTGGAGGTGGAGCAGGGGCACTGTTGTCTCGCCATGGAGATGGAAAGATCGTTTGCTAGCTGTACACCTCCGTTCACTTGCGTACGACTAGAGGACCACTGGCCTCTTGCACCCTGCGCCCACCACCCATTGTACACTGGGAGCCAACGGACGTATATACAAAAGAACTGACATGCGGGGCCGCCTCTAATGGGCCCGATCCCGTTAACCTTGCTGGCTGCTGTGACATGACATTGTACGATGCATGGTAATATTGTTTGGCTCTCAAGATTGACGGGCAAAGCTTCGGCGCCCGTACACACACACACATAAAACTTTGGAATATTGAAGCCCGAACATGTACATGCGCTTCATTCACTGTAAGTTAGATCACTCACAACGGACAGGCATACTAATTAACGAAGTGTCTGACAGTAACCAATAGTACGGAGAACTATATTAATCACCACCAATAATGATATCTATACTGCAGAGCCATCATCAATCGATTGTTAATTAGTAGCCATTGGAGCAGTGCACAGTACGTACTTGCGACACATGAAACAGCTCCTCTGTCCGATGCCAACCGAGCAGGCGGCCGCATGCACGCACACACGGACGCGCGCAGAGATCGCAGATCAAGCGCTACGCACGCACCATCATCCGCCTTGCATGTGTGCGTGGAGCGCGCGCATGGAAACAGGGGGAAAACAACGGGAAGCGGGGGGCGCATGCATGCATGCGACGCCGCAGCAAGAGCCAACAGAGGAGAGGGCGAGCCGAGTGCGCCAGCGGCGTCGAATCACGTGAGGCCGACGAGGATCCCGAGGCGCGCCGGGGTGGGGTCCCCGGAATCCTCGCGGCACGTGCCCGCTCGTGCTTCCGCGCCTCCCTCCGCCCACCGCCGTGCAAGCGACTACCGCGCGCACCCCCCGTCATATCGTAGCACGCGAGGCGCCCGTCCAATCACCGCGCCGGTTAGTTAGCTCGTCCCAATCGCCTCCGAAACGCCAGCTCAGCGGTAGTGGCTTGGCCGAGAGACGGCGCGCGGCGGTCGCGTTGCGACGTGCATGCCGCTGTTCGGCTGCGCCGCCGCGAGGTACGTAACGTGGGCGGGGGCGCGTTGGAAACTTCGCGAGCGTGAGAAGCGGCTGCGGTTGCGTCCGGTGTTCGATTAGAGAGGCCGGATGGAATGGCGACGGACGGACGGATGTGGGGGCGCGTCTCTTTCGGGGCTCTGACACTGGCCTGCTGGGCATCACGTGGCGGTTGCTTTCGCCGTACCCCTGCTACGTGTCGGTTGGCGGCCGGGCATCTCGCTATACCTCCTCTCTTGTTAGCCCACCCCCACCCACCCTTGCCATAGGCCTTTTCCTTTTTATCTCAAACTTATGATTTTATAGATGTAGTTTATGATTTTTAGATTGTTTGTATCAAATAGTATAAAGTAATATAAATAAAATTACTATAGCATATATTACAATAAATTTGTAGACCCCGCATTGAAAAGATAATTCGTTTGAAAACTAGTTACTGAAGAAAAACCGAAAAGCAGCTTTTAAAAACTGAAAAGAAGATGCCATGTGCCTCATGACTTTTGACTGCAATTGATATGTACGATAAATAGTAACGTCTGATAGGAGCCAAAGTTAAAATCGACCGAAAAGCTAAGAAGTCCAGGACTTTTGTATTACTACTACATGTAACTAGTTGCTAAAGGTTGGCTACCGAGTCTAGCAAAACAGATTGGTAGTGTAGTATGTTGGTCTGTCCAGCTTATGCTTTTGATTCTCATTTGTTATACCTTATGGTCTATGATTTTTTTTGAACAAGCAAAAAAAGACTTATCGGAACAATATTTTTGAAGTGATTTATTGGTATTCAGTTCGTTCACACAAACACTTACGCTAAGACCAAAAATCATAAACCGTAGTCATAAGTCATATGGTCTGTTCTTTTGGGTTGCGCCTTGTTAGCAAAAAATTTTCGCTTTTGCCTGTTCGTAAGAGAGAGACATTCATGTGCGATTTTGACCGATCTAGATGAAGTCGTTACAGTGTCTAAAACAATTAACTTATAAACCTTATTTTAAAAGATATTCTATTTGAAAAATAGTAATTATAGAAAAACCAAACCCTGAAAAAAAAAACAGTCCCAGCTACAGGAAAAAACCCCACCTATTACTGAAAGCAGTTGTTTTCGGGGCTGTGGACCTAATAGTGACTCGCTCACAGAGTAGGCTGCTCTCGCGTGCGGACCAGACCGTCACGTGGGCAGCACCCCGGGCGAGACAGGGCAGCGCAGGCTCGGCGAGGAGTGGACGCAGTGGGACGAGGAGGCTGCTCTGGTCCTCGTTTTTGCCTCGTTGCTCTGCCTCACCGTTCGCCGTGGGCCTCCGTTGCATGTGTGTACCTCCCCCACCAACGCTAGCTTGCCATGCTATGCTTAAACCGTAGCCAAGCTGTACATGGTTTCTTTTTTTCTTTTCGACTACGGGCTTAATTTTACCCAGGCCACCATTGGACAATTGGGATTGCCTCTCTCGTAAAAAAACAAGAGGTCGAATCTACATGATAGAGCCAGGCTCATCATAAATGGGAAAGATAGGAAAAATACTACAATTTGCCATGGAGATATGCACAGCTCTTCAAAGCCTGAACCCACTATGCTACCGAAACTCTTGTAACTTTTAGAGGTATTTTTAAAATTTTAGTTCGTGAAAATGCAGACATACATACAAATTCGTTAGATAGGGCTGGAAGCGATGCTTTGGGTGTGAAGACAAGGAAGTCCCACGCCTTTTTCAACGATGCTTTGATCTAAATCAGAGGACTTGCATGCATAGGCAGATGGTCTACGGTGACTCCCCTCTGCAAGTACGATTGTATGAACTAATGTAGTACTCCTACTAGCATATTTTTTAGAAAATTGTTGGGTTGGTCAAATATTTTTCGAAAAAGACAATCTTTTATTACTACTAGCTAGCACTATCAAAGCTTGGACGTACTTGCTCTTCCTAGGAGTAACTGAATGAATGTCTATATAGGTTGTGTGCAAACCGAGAAGAAACTTGTATGCTTTCATTCTGCTCAAGACACTGCAAGTTCATACAACAAGAAACAGTTTGCCTTTGAATATGGACAGTAGCTTTCATGGTAGTTGGATGTATTGAATGGATCTTTCATTGTTTCCTTTAAGCCGGCTCATTTGTGTCTTGCGCTTGCATACATAAAAGCGGTTGCGCTCGTAGGTCCATGTAGCAGCAAATTTTTCTTTCTTTTTCTTGTGACATATATATCTCTCTCTTTCAGAGGCCTTAGAGTCCTGTTACAAACAGCTTATAGCTATGTTCTTTTCAGCTTTTAAAAACTGTTTTTCGACTTTTCTACAGTAACTAGCTTTTAAACAGAGTATCTTTTTAAGATAGGGTCTACTAGTTAATTGTAGTACATACTTTACTAACTTTATTTATATCGCTAAAAAACGCACGTGAGTTTCTGTTACTCTATAATCTCTCGTACGAACAGCCCAAAAGCCATAAACCGCAGCAAAAAAGAACAGTCCCTATAGCTTTTGACTTCTACATGCTAGCTTTTAAATAGAATAGTTTTTTAATGTGATTTCTATAAGCTGTTTCTAGAAGTCAGAAGCTGCTTTGAACAGAGTGGCTTCTCAACGCGAGTGTTCCTTACTTTTAAACAAGACCGGTTTCTTGAAGCCACTTCTCTAAACAGTTTTCTGAGACTAAAACCGTATACACCATCTATATTGACATCTTTATTGTCCACATCATATCAAAAATATATATATAAATCATCAATCGTAGCATGTAAGAATAGGGCCCAAACTGGTCCGTAAAACAGGGGAGAGAGCTTAAATTCTTCCAACCTCCAACCTACACGGCTAACACATGCATGTTCTGTTTGATTAGTTACTATACTTTCAGAGAATCGGATGCTATTATGCATTGCTAGGATGGTTGCACATCAACTTTGCTTTGCATGAAAAAGCTGCCAGAATGTGCTTTTCCGTTGGGTGAAGCTTTAATAGAGGGGGGTTTATCGTGTAGGTAAAGGGAATTAATTGACGCGCAAGTACTCTATCGTGACACACTGCACTTGCACATGCATGATTGTAGAATTGCTTCTAGCATGCGCCATGACTTTGCCCTGCTGCTTGTCTTCCCAGCTAGAAACCAATTTCTTTAGGCATCCGCATTGGTTGTTGTACACCAGCTAGCTAGTATGGCCTACTCGAAGGTTGAATTAACAGCTCACATAATTATTTTTGCATTATTGATGTCTACTCACTGGATACTAGCTAGCTGGATCGAAAACATCAGTGCTCCGTTTGTGAAGTAAACATATTGTTTTTGTCATGAGTGTAAATACAAGTGTTTTTTACCATCAAATATCATCGCAATAGGTTACTAAATAACTTACTCCGACCTTAATTTTAACGATACAAACATGTTGGTGTTATTTTTATATACGTGGCAAATCTAGATGTTTTTTCTGCATTTCTTCATGGTGAAAGTAGAAAAAAAAAGATTTGACGTGGATACCATGGTGAGAACTATTTATGGACACTAGCTGCTCGGTTGGTGGTGTTAACATGATGCGTGTGTATACCAGCACTATTGTCCTTATTTCCAGTTTTCAAGCGTTTTTATAAAAAGATACCATATAAATAACAATTCTATAGATAATTTGGACGGAAACTCACACTGCCGAGTTGACCTGCATGCTTCCTTCACGCTCCTCGCTGTGCGCTCCATCTTCGCGGACTGCGCTGCTACATGTTCACATGTCAATGCATGCGTGCTCGTCGACTGCAAACCAAGCGTGCCGTCTGTTCCGCTGACAGTGAAAGCAATTAGGGCAGATTTTAAAACAAGCCAAACCACCCCATTTATTGCCTTTGTTTTTAGGGCTGTCACTGGGTACCCAATTATACACCCAAACCTATACTCATGTTATTTGGGTGATTTGAAACTGGGTATGGGAAGACAATAACATGTTACCCATCACCTTACTCACACCGGATCTAATGGTGGTGTCTAGAGAGTACTTGAGTGTTTCTTGTGATTTAGAGTACTCCAATTTTTTGGTGGGGTGGATACTTAGGAGAAGGGGAGATTCGAGTATTTTTGTGGTTCGTAGCACTCATATATTTTTAAGAGAGGGTGTATACATAGGAGAAAGAGGATTCGAGTGTTTTTTGTGATTCAGAGCCCTCACATTTTTTTGAATGGGGTGTATATATGGAAGAAAAATCTGAGTGCTCTTAGTCCAAAAAAACACTCAAATGTTGTTTAGCACCTTCCAATAATTAATATTGCAATCTCTCTCTTCTATCCTCGCATATGAAACACCTCTTTCTCGATCTCTTCCCTATCTTCGGGCACCTCCCCCCTCTCTCTCTTCCACAGCTCTGTGCTGTCGACAACAATGCCGCACTACCGGCCTGTTGCCACCCTGATCCGCTGCCCTCTGAGCCGTTGCACCGTTCGCCATCGTCGGCTATCGTCCCACCTCGAGCAGTCCCAACACTGCCCGCCGCCCTCCCCAAGTTGCTCGCTGCTGCGATCTACAACTTCACCATGAGACCGTGTGGGACCCACTACCGCCAGCCATCACCGCATCATCGTTGACCAACCGTTGTTGATGCCCTAAGCCACAATCTCTTCTTCTTCCTCTCATCCTTTCTTGCCCATTGGATATACCCGATTTTTATTAGGTATGGGCAATATAAGCAATGAGCTCGTTGTTGATGCCCCAATCTCAGCTCGTCGTTGATGCCCTAAGCCACAATCTTTTCTTCTTCCTCTTTTCCTTTCTTGCCCATTGGGTATACCCGATTTTTATTGGGTATGAGCAATATAAGCTTAAATGGTATGGGTATTTCTGGGTATGGTTGGGTAAACTGAACCTCTCCCCAACGGCGCCCCTAACTTGTTACGTGCACGGTTGTGCAGTTGCACGGCTTCATACGTTCAGCTCTCCATCTGTATCAAGTTGCATTTCAGCTTTGTCAGTTGTTGTATGCGCTGGATGCTAGCATGCACATACAGCTCTCGTAGTTCTATGTTTTTCGCATGCAGTGGAAACGAAATATAGTTAGTCCGAAATTAAGAAAGAGGGCATGCATGAGCCTCAATTAAGGGTGAGGAAACGGAGACTTTGACCGAGTTCTTTTTGATTTATCTTTTATTTTAAATAAATAAATAGGTTGATTTTTCTGTCATCGTTTCTCAGTGAATTATTAAGATAAACTTTTTAAAACGACGTACCAATATTCGATTCGTCCATATAAACACGCGTAAGCCGTGAAAAGATGTTAGGCTCTGCACAGCTGGCCATTACCTGGGTGTGCCGTGTGCGATCGAAATCCATGGAAAAATCACACCGCCCATTGCACGGTCGCGAGGCGTTGACACGAGCCTGCAGGCTTCTCGCCGTGCGTTGCCATTTGCTACTCACGTACGCCGAGGTGAGGAGGTCTTAAAGTACAGCCTACGTCAGCACGTGCCATGGCATGAGAACTGCACTCGCACACTCCCATGCATGCAGATGTGAATATATTAGGGCATGTCCAATAGTGATTTATGAGTTACCTCTAAACATATTATTTTATCTTTTAATAGAAGAGAGAGAAAAACTAGCTCTTGATCAAGAGTTAGTCTCATACACACATTCCAAGATTATATGAGGATGTCATATGAGACTATTCATGTTATGAGCTATGTGCTAAAAGTTAATATCATTAGAGAATTTATCTTAGAGCTAGTAACTAACTCATATCATTGTACATGCCCTTAACCGGGCGTTGATTGGTGCACGATCCTCCACATTTGAAGTAAACTAGCACAGTACTGGTATACTAGTATATCCTGTTTGCTTTACGGCGATCGAAACAGGAACGAAAATTGCAACTTGACGGCGTCTTCAACAGTGGCCACCTGGGTCATCTCTTACGTGCCACATTGTTCAAAAATCTTAATTAAAAGAGATAAAGAAAAAGAATGTATTATCTCTTATGCAAGAGATAAATTAAGCATGTAAATTATTGTAAATAGCGAGGGAGTATGAGAGGACAAGCTCAGGTGAAAATGATAATAAAATGAGAGGAGTGCTCAAGTGAAAATGATAATAAAATAGTTAATAAAATGATATTAGAAATGAATTATTGAAGATATTATCTTTAGTGCTATCTATAAATGAGTTGAAGTCGTTAGAGACAATTTCAAAAGGTGGGTTGTTACAGGTTGACCTAGCAATATAATTTAAACATCAACGGTTCAACACAAAAGCAACCTTTTCTTGTTATTTGTGAACAAGGTACTGTACTGCTGCTAAATTCTCAACGGGGTTAGCCTGCACCTGCAGTATACATCGGACATAAAACGAACCCAAATTGGGTATTTGGGTTTGGCTAATTAGCCGATCACACACCCAGAACCCTACTACACAAGCCTTTTGGGCCGCCTCTATCTCGTGGCCCAAAATCTGGCCTTCGGCCGTGCGGCGTAGCAGGCCTTTGCTTGGTGTTTCTTGCCGGCCAGTGCTGCCGGAGCGACCTTGCTGGCCTGCTAGGCTGTGGGCTCGAGCCCAGGTATGCCGGTGGTGCTAGGGTTAACACTGCTGGGTCCCTACCACCGAGCCGGTGGAGGCGGCGGCACCCTTTTGCTCGCGACTGCAGGCGCTGGTGACCCGGCGGCGATCGAGCACGGCGCTCGCGGTTCCGGGCGAGCGTGCGGGCGGGCGGCAGATTGGCGGTGACCAGCGAGAGCGTGCGCAAGAAGGCTCGCACGAGCGGGTGCTGCACGCCGCGACGGGGCCGGCCGCCGGCGCGGTCGTGCGTGCGTTGGGCTCGCCGCGAGCACGGCGGCGCTTCGGGTGCGCTTCGCGTGGGAGAGAGCGACGCGACGCCCGACGAGCAGGTGGCGGTCTGGGTCGGCGGTTCCGGCATGGCTGGCGTGATGCGGGGCTCCGACTCCGAGGTTGCTACGTGAACTTCTCTATGGTCGTTGTCTCGATCAGTTCTCAAATCGGTGTTTGCATTTGGTGGCTAATTAGCCAATCACACACTGCAGCCACAAATGGCAGCAATCTCTGTGTGAATGGTCAGTAAGATCACCTACATTAACTAGTTTTGTTGTGTCAATTCAGGAATCGCCCTGTCGCGTGCTTCCTTCTTTGATACATCAACTCACACAACAACGGCATGAACTATTTGGTAACTAGATGCTTTTGTTTGATAACCATATATCTTGGGGGGGGGGGGGGGGGGGGGAATCTCATGGGGTCTTGGAGGTTCCTAAATCCTAAGTGAACCTCTCTATGATTGTTGTCTCGATCAATTCTCAAGTCGGTGTTTGTGCTTGGTGGCTAATTAGCCAATCACACACTGCAGCCACAAATGGCAGCAATCTCTGTGTGAATAGTCAGTAAGATCACCTACATTAACTAGTTTTGTTGTGTCAATTCAGGAATCGCCCTGTTGCGTGCTTCCTTCTTTGATACATCAACTCACACAACAACGGCATGAACTATTTGGTAACTAGATGCTTTTGTTTGATAACCATATATCTTGGTGGGGGTGGGGGGGGGGGTCTCATGGAGTCTTGGAGGTTCCTAAATCCTAAGTGAACCTCTCTATGATCGTTGTCTCGATCAATTCTCAAATCGGTGTTTGTGCTTGGTGGCTAATTAGCCAATCACACACTGCAGCTACTATGGCAGCAATCTCTGTGTGAATGGTCAGTAAGCTCACCTACATTCACTTGTTTTGTTGTGTCAATTGAAGGAATGATCTGTCGCGTGCTTCCTTCTTTGATACATCAACTCACACAACGGCATGAACAAGCTAAAATTGTAGTTTCTTTGTAGGATTGTAAGTTTGTTTAGGTGTCTAGGAACTGTTGTGCTTATACTAGTTCCACATTGATGGCTCACTTATCTCCTTCGTGTTCTACTTTGAGGGATACAGACATGGAGAAGTACGGTGAATCGTTAGCCAGCTGCACCCTCCAGTTGTGCAGCTGGTAGTAGGTGTTCACCTACATATAGTTTTCACGGTTTATATCTTGTGTAATGGGCTAATGGAGCATCCGGCAAAATTTAGTCCTCCAAGCTGTAACCGCGGACACTGCTGTTGCATATGATAAGCATTGAGGGATTGTGATGTTTCTATATTCTTCTCCATCTGTCTCTTTCTCTGTCCTTTTCCCCCTCAAGAAAGGGAGAAATGCATCTTCTGACACTAGCGCTTTGTCCGACCACATCTGTTGTTGTGCTTCAGTTGTGGTGGCTATGTTTCTTCAGAGTACCACCGTTCAATTGTGACAATAGGTTGGCAATTGTGTGTCAGAAAGTTAAGGATCGTGTAGCTTTAGCTTATAGAATTGACTTGCCATTGCTGAGTGGAGAGTAATTACAACCTTTAGATTATACACGAGGTGATTCATAGCAGTAGTCTTCACCCCAGTAGTGGTTGCAGAGTATCTTAGATATTGCTTTCAAGTTTGTATCTTGCATAGTAAGACAACCCAATACAAAGTTATTAGAACCTTGTGCCAATTAGTTCAGGCAATTGCTTGTTGCTCTATAATATTGGAGCCTGTTCCCTCATACTTTTAATGATGACGACGATTGATTAGAGGATATATCCAAAAGTTTTTTCCTATTCTTGAAAGCTGAAAGTATTTTAATAGGTAGGATTTAGCACTTATCTTCTTTTCCATTGACTGGTACATCAAAATAATTGGTAGTTCTTGTTATATCATACTCCTTAAAGCCCGAATGAATAATTTAGTTTCTTTTAAAAATAACTACTTACGTTGGATGCATTGATAATATGTATAGTATAGTTGATGGATGAGTATTGGGAGTTATTTTTCTGTCAGTGTCTAGCATGATGGATGAACTGCATTATTTTTTCATTGGGCTCACTTCTAAAGTTTCCATCATCTGCAGTTCCCCACGGCAATGTCTGGTGGTACCCAATCTGAATGCTCTTGCCAATCTGCTTCTACTGTCAACCCTGCCTTGACTTCGTGCCGGAAGAAGAAATCGGACAATGCCTCTTTCGTCTCAGATATGAGAGATCACATCCACGAGTTCATTCATGCCTCCGTGGACGAACACAAGACTTGCTTTACAAAGACCATTCAGAGAATGTTTGGGATGTCAAAGGTTGTTGCAGAAAGATCCGCTGAATTGAAGGAAGCTGGAGCTGAAAGTGGTCTGCCACTTCAGACCAGAGTGTCGCGGTAGAAATAGTACATCTACCCTATTCTATAATACACCAAAATTTTCTTTACTAAATCCACCCCTCAACCACCCCCACAGTCATGCCTAATCTAAGTCCACCCAGGTTTGTGTACCAAAGTAATCCAACTTTATACGAATGAATGGCCTGGATCTCTCCTTAAACCTTCTTCTCTTACTCATTGAAGATCCTAAGGCCAAAATCATCCGGATCATGCACATCATTTAACCTAGAAAACCCACCACCTCCCGCTACGCAGAAACCGCTCCGTTCTCCGCCTCCCCCGCACCTCCTCTGCTCCCTCCGCCTCCCCCTCCTCCCCCGTGCCTCCCCTCCCTCCGCCTCCCCCCATCCTCCCCCGCACCTCCCCTCCCTCCGCCTCCCTCGCGCCTCCCCCCATCCTCCACCGTGCCACCCCCCATCCTCCCCCATCTCTGTCTCCCCCGCGCCTCCGCTCCCGTGGCTCCCCCGTTCTCCGCGCCGCCTCCCTCCTCTGCCCGCGCCGCCTCCTCTCCTCCCTCCTCCGCCGCTCCGCCCTCGCCTACTCCTCCCCACCCCGCGCCACCGCCGCCTTCTCCTCCTCCCCCCACTCCGCTCCGCCCTGCCTCCTCCCCCGATCCGTGCTTTGTTAGATCCGCCGATCTTGGCGACGGAGATGGATTCCTCGGTCGAGAAGGTGAGCTCTGATCTGTGGGTTTTTCGTGCTCGATCTGTCGCTGGAATGGTAGACGGAGATGGAGCTCGGGTGGGGCGCCAAGGGCACGTTCCGCAGGAAGGAGGGGAACGACGACTACCGCCGCCAACGGGAGGTCGTCGACTGTGTCACCGCGCACCCCGCGTGGCGGCGGTCTGGTGGCCGCGACCACGTCTTCGTCCTGACAGGTAATTCGGTTGGGGAATTGCAGATTTCCCGTGAGTGAGTTTTGGGTCGATCGAAGTGCCAGTAATGACAAGGGCCATTGTTTAGATTAGTCCTCCATTGCTGCCAATTCGTGTATATTTAACCAGTCTTGTTACTTAGGTTGTGTTGTTCTTGTCGTTGTTGTTTATTATACTTAACACCAATTCTCATCAAGATAGGTTGTCAGATAGTTTTTTGAATTTGATCTAAATGAAACAGAGCCCTTGAATAATCAGGTCAAGGTTCAACTTAGATTTGCACGATTGGCCCAGCTGATCGATAAGTGTTGAAGCAGATATTTCTGCAGCTGCACTTTCTGACAATGATATTTAGAAGGGTTAGCTAATCGACTGCAACTGTGACTGGATGAAGGCTCCAAATCATCTTTTCTATTGTGTTAGTTGTTATCTGGATTTGATATCTTGCTCAGCATGAGACTTACTTAGCTTTGCATATTTAGAATTGAGGTCAGGATAGCCTGTTTGGTTTCTTTGGTACCCTTGATAGTTGTCCCGACTGAGGAAGTGACTTACCTTTGAAATGTGATCACTTAAGAAACCATTTGTGGATCATGCGACTGTGTGTACATATGTCATCAAGGGTGCTAATCCATCTATTAGCATGCTTTAGAGTTGCGGGGAAAATTCTGTAACTTCTATGCAAGTAATGCAGCAATTTATGATGTATTGTTTATTTTTTTTGTGAAGATTGATCTGTGTAGCAGCTTATTGTTCTTTTGGATGCTCAGGTTATGTTAAATACTGAGGCATTCTTTGACAGACCCTGTGGCCATGTGGCACGTCCGGGCGGAGATTGCTTCTGCAATTCTTTTGGTGGTTGATTTTGGCGGATGGTACAAACTTGATTCAAAATCTGCCAGCAGCGACTCTTCCCATATGATACAACATACTCAAGTGTCATTGCTTAAGGATGTTATTGTACCGTACACACATATGCTCCCTACATTGCAACTGTCAGAGAATAAGGATCGTCCCACCCTTCTGTACTTCAAGGGAGCCAAGCATAGGCATCGGGTTTGTACTATTTATCTCACTATTGAGCATTTATTGTTTGCAGTCTCTATGCTATGGTTTATCTGCAATCTGGATTCCAAATTGTAGCCAACTATTCACTGCATGTAGCACTTGTAATTTCCACCTATAGACAAATATAACTTGAATTTTTTTTATTGCTTATCTGCTTTGTAATGTTTGAAGCTAAACCATTGGAAATGATAAGAAGAAACCTGTGCACATTCTACTTTTAACATTTTCTTGTAGATCCTTGCTGGCTCTATCAAAGCTTAATATCCGATTCAAACCTTGTTATATAATCAACCCAGAAAAGCATTATCATTTGATTCGTTCTGCTTTCAACAGGACTTCATCTCAATGACTTCATAGTATCATACTTTAGCTAGGATAAATAATAATTCTTTACACAGCAGCTATGTGTTTGCTGCTTTCTCCATGGCATTCTACTTCAGAAATTCTGGCATTGAATATGAGATAGTTATGCACTGTACATTTGATGCTTCTAAAAAAAGAACACAGTTTTGAACTTCTGATGCCTTATTAATTTCTAAAGATATCATTTGTTTTAAGTGGTTAGTGTTATGACCAGTAGGGACAAAATAAAAATGCACGATTGAGCAATCAGGCTAGCTTATCACTTTGATTTTGGTATTTGAATGAACTGGCTAAAATCAGCACAGGAAGTTGGGGCTTTTACTGCTCCAGTACCAAAGAAAATCATTTATCTAAGTGAGTATATCTTTTGAAATTTTCTTTCAGGGTGGTTTGGTTCGGGAGAAAATATGGGACTTGATGGTTAATGAGCCTGATGTTGTCATGGAAGAAGGTTTTCCTAATGCCACAGGGCGTGAACAAACAATAAAAGGGATGCGGGCATCAGAGTTTTGCTTGCACCCAGCTGGTGACACCCCAACATCATGTCGCTTGTTTGACGATAGGGACCGTGTTGTTGAAGCCAGGGATGAGCTCCACAGGATGCTAAACGAGGTAAATTCTTGAGCTCAGTGACCTACATCATTCCAATCAACATAATTAGAAATTTATTGACGAATCACTAAATCACTGCTTTGACTTTATGGGAAGGTCGGTGCTGATGGTCTCATTGGAAACATTTATGAGGCTTTCTTGTAGTTTAATGAAAGTCTTATACTACTGTTTATTCCCTGTGTATTTTAATTGTTTACAATAGTTGCTGGTTTACACACATGGCACTGATTGCAGGATGAGTTACGAGATGTTGTGTTGCTTGTGTTCGCTAACAAGCAAGATCTTCCAAATGCTATGAATGCTGCTGAGATTACTGATAAACTTGGACTGCACTCCCTTCGCCAGCGACACTGGTAGCTATTCATGGATTTGTAGTTCTTGCTTGTCCTTTCAGTATTTTAAGATGTCATTAGAATAATTTGGCCCTGTCGACCTAATTGGCTCCTTTTCCCCCAATCTATTATATTGAAATGTGGTACGAACCCTAACCGCTCTCGCGGGCTCCGATCTGCGTCGCTCTTCGCGTCCTGAAAAATGGTGTCCATGTTTTCTTGCTTTATCCTTAATCGTAAGTGTGCCTTTTGCTTTCAAAAAGAGGTGATGCTTCTTGCTGCCAAGTGATGTTGGGATTATTGCGCAAGGGCTTTGAGCAATCCATGGCTTGTTTCTGCTGATGCGATGAGATCACAAATTATGTATTGTCCCTTCTGATGGCAGCAGTTCGTTTCTCCCTTGGATTTGTATCATATGCTGTGCGTCATATGCAACAAAGCAAGTAATTTGTGCTGCTAACTTTTGTTTCGAAGTTTTGCCTACGCGAGTTTGGGAATTTTAGGATTTGTGCAGAGATGCAATGTTTGTGCCCTGCTCTTTTAGTGGAGGGTGTAAATTTTTCATTGCCAAGTGATGCTGGGATTATTGCGCAAGGGCTTTGAGCAATTCATAGGCATGTTTGGCCTAATGCTGTGAGATAAACTGCATGACGTCCCTTCTGATGGCAATTTGCTCCAGATATAAACCTATCTGAACATCTTTTTTCTGTTGTACAGTTAATCTGTATTTTCCATTTGTTTTGTGTTGGGATACATAGGATGTTTGGCACTAAATGGGATTCTCAACTTAGTAATATCTATTCCCATACTCTCTTCACGTCCTGTGCTGATCAGTATTGATGCACTAACAACATTGAGGTCACACATTGGGCTACGCAAGTAAGGTAAAGCCAAGGAGCTCCTGAAACCTCTGACCACTTGTTTTTGGACTTGGTACTAGGATATCTTTAGGGACTTTTGTTCACCACCCTGAGTAAATAAAAACGTAATACAAACAATTTTATAGTATAAAAATACCTGGTTGTCAGCATGAATCAGGTACTCATAGTATAGGAACTTGTTTTTTATACCTTAAGCGTTGTACGCGTGAATGCCTATTTTTATACTATAAACAAGTTCACGCTTACAATGCTACACTTACGTATAAAAGTGTAACATCAGAAATGCCAATTGTACCATACTCTCTTGTAAGCTAAAGCCAAGGAGCTCCGGAAACCTTTAGACTACTTGTTTTTGGATTTGGTACATGGATATCTTTAGGGAGTAGGGAATTTTGTTCACCAACCTGGGTAAGTAAAAATGTAATGCAAACAAGTTTCATAAGTGTAACGTTGTAAGCGTGAATACATGTACCTTTTTCTTTTGTTTGTATCTTATTATCGGGGCTATATTGTGCATGACTTGCTCAAACTTCAAAAGCATAAATAGTTAGCACTTACATATCATCAAGATACGCATTTTCTCTTGATATAAGTGCAGAAGGATCTTGGTTGTCCTCAAGATTTTCCATTTTAGCTTGAATTAGTGCAGCAGTCGGATGTATACGAAATTGGAACAATTTGATTTGTGATAAATTTTCATTTTCACCCAATTCGTCATGGGTGTCAGATTGCAGGGTGCTGGAGGAAATATTGCTTTCTTGCATGTTGATTTATTTTGATTACTTGACACACTGAAATGGGGAACATGTTACTGTATCGTATAAGCTCCTGTTTTGAACTACAAAACATTCCATAGAATGAGTTGCAATTTACAAATGTTGTTACATTGTGGTTTTTTTGGTGCCTTCTTCTTGTGCAGACTAGGATTTTGATTTGCTGAATACTGAGCTGATTAGAGATGTGTGACGTCAGGTCTGGAATCCTTATGAGTTTTACCGTTACGTCGGCTATTATATATTACTTGGAAGCCTTCAAGATGCTACCTTCGTTTGACAGAGATCCTGCCTTCCTGGTATGTGTCTGTCCTGGTATGTGTCATTCTGTTGGCTATTGCTGTGCCACTGTAAGATACCTTGCGGCTGCAATTGACTTTGCATTGTATGTGCCTGACAGCCTGAGTGTGAACTATTCATGCTCTTGATATATAGCCACTTTTTATTTCAAATTTAGCCCTTGAATACCTATTTTTGCCAAAATAACCATGTCCCCGAGCTCGGAAGACGTAGCAAGCAACACCTATCATCTGTCGTGCCTGGGGAGCTCGACAAGAACGTGCGCGCAACAGCAGGGCGGGCCTGAGGCGCTGCCGAGCTTGCCTTGCTCGGTAGCGCGCTGCCGCACCACTGAACTAGCGTGGCAAGTGTCAGTGGCACTCGCGCAGGGGGTGCTTGATTGCAGCATCAGCTCGGCAGCGCCATGTGGTCAGTTTAGTTTTTTTTATAATTAGGTGAATAACCGAAAAAGAAGAAAAAGCTTACTGTGTTTTATATTTCTTTATGTGACAAAAATGTTTGTTTTCTTTGTAGCCTCAAGTTTAAACAATGTGGGGATGGAGAAAGTCGTCGGTGGGTGAGTCCAATGATGTTGTCGCCTCCTCAAAGGATAAGTCGTTATGTGACATTCATTATGTGATAAAAATATTTGGTTATACAATATATGAGACGTGAATCTTAATGAATTTGATTGTTCGTTTTATTTTTTACAAATTTTATCTTGTTTTATATTTTACCGTAGCGTTAACACGGACACACTACTAGTAGTGGTAATATCTTGCCCTGTGGTCAAAGGCTTCTCTAGTCTCTAGTGTCACTAAGCATGATCCTCGGGTAGAAAGGACATTGTTACACTTCTGACCAATAGATTACAGCAGGCTGTTCTGTAACAATTTGACTGTGCAAAAGCAACCTATAAGAAGAGAAACACTTCTTTCTCTTCCATGGAAAACAAACACAAGAAGAGATGTTTCTCTCTTCTATGAAATCACGCTACCCAACACTTTTTTCTCGTATCCTTTTGCGTATAAAATCATGTCTATCTACAAGTGCGTCACAAGTATGACCAAGACTACACCTGCCAACCTAGCTGATCCAGCAATCCAACTGCTGCTCCCCGGCGAAGTGGAGGTGTCTTGCTCGGAGAGCGAGCTGAGGCTGAATTGTGGATTGGACCCGTAGAGTGTCTGGACGCCTTCGACGTCGTCGACGGTGAGGTCCACCTTCTTTTCCCGCGGCTTGATGCTCGGGTACATGACGGCGTGCGGCGACGCCGAATGCCCGAGCCCGAGGACGTGCCCAATCTCGTGCGTCGCCACGGACTCCAAGTGAACGGCCGAGCCTGCCGTTTCCGCGCCGAAGTCCACCGCCCATCTTTCGGCCGCGTCGAGGTGGAGCCGCCCGTTCTTTGGCGAGAAGGCGTGGCCGAGAACGCCGAGCGGTCCGTCGAACGGCACCCCGTCCCCGTGGTTGCCCACGTAGAACCCCACCTTGATGTCGGCCGCGTTGTAGTCCTCTGTCTCGACGAAGCCCACGGGGATGACCTGCGCCCACCGCGCAAACGCGCGCTGGAACACGGCCCGCACGGCCTCGGGCGGCAGGTAGTCGACGGTGGCCGTCGGCGAGACGGCGTACGTGAGCACGATCGGGTTCGACCGCGTCCACCGCGGCTCGCCCTTGAAGAAGGTGAACCGGCTGACCACACCGCCCTGGCCGCCCGGCGAGAGGGTGACGGAGACGGCATGGGCGCCGTCGTCCCCGACGCCGCAACGCGGGGACATGATCTGGTCGAGCGTGACGGAGTCGAGCCGGCCGCTGATCGGTAGGCTGAGCCGGGACTGGTACCGCTTCACGGCGACCTCGAGGTGCTCGTCGAAGGCGTCCGTCGGGTCACCGTCCGGCTTGGGCATGTACCCGAACCGCGCCAGGTACCGCTTCAGCTGGGCGAGGCCCGTGACACGGCTGCCGCGCCGCGCGTCCAGCAGCTGCTTGAACGAGTGCCACGCCGCGCCGCCGTTGGGCCGGTGCAGCCTCGCCGGTGGCGTGGGCCGTGCGGAGGCCAGGTGGAGGCACGAGAGGAGGCCAAGTATCAGGAGCAGGAGACACGCAGCCGCCGCCGCGCGGCGACATAGAAACATCAGGGAGTTATGCCGAGCTGACGAGCTATACGTGGTTGGTTGGTTATTCTCGTTACTGCACCGTGGAGCTGGATGGCAGCAAAGATTTTATCTGCATGTATGTATGTATGTACGCGTATGAACGTAGCCGGCTGACTTCGTCTCCTCCCTGCTTGTGCCGTTCTTCCTCACGTAAACGACGGGCTAGAATCGAAAGGTCTGCAACGAAGACCAACTTTTACGACTTGTCACTTCATCAAAGTGCGGGTACTGTGTTTATATGGGAGGGGTTTTAGGCGTAATCACACCCGAGCTCCTGATCGGCTGGCTAATCCGGACAGGAAACAGACCATAATTGAACTGGGACACCTCTTGGAAGAAGAGGAGAGATACAGCGATGAGTCGAATCGTGCAGACAGCACTGTTCCGTTGCAGTTTCGGTTTGCTCGTCTTGACTGGGGCGAAAGGTAGCATGAAACGTAGGTTCGACGCGGCTTCGGTGAAGGAAAGGAGAACGACTCTTCTACAAATTAATTGATTGACGAAAGGCATGGTGATCAAGTCGACGAATGGACACAGCTTTAGGTGATCGGCTCACTGCCTGTGGTCTTCTGATGGGCGAAGACGGGAAAGGCTATGGATGCCCTTGTCAAATGGCGTTTTCCACGCTTTCGCGCATAGCCAAGTTGGAAAACGAAAGGACCCATCTCTCTTCTTGGACTTAAGTGGCTTACGTCTGGGAATAAACCAGAAAGAAAATTTGCCTAGTCTTCCTAGAAAGGTACTTTTGCTCCCATCAGTTGAACGTATTCTTTGTTGGAAAATACCCGCGGTTTCTAGGTACTTTTGCTCCCATCAGTTGAACGTATTCTTTGTTGGAAAATACCCGCGGTTCAACACGTCTAAATCGTCCGAGAGTACTCTGTTGTCGAACAAAAACAGAGTAGAACAAAGATAAGAAGGAACAAGAACAGAGTTGTATGAGCCGGAGAGCGTTTAAGGCAATTTTTTTCGTATTCACTTTCTTCGCAGAGTTGATAACACAGAGACCTGGTCGTTACGACCACACAAAAAACTTCTGCCCCAGTCAGGTTTATTTGACCACATTCTTTTCTTCCACGTGGACTAGTATCCCCCTAGGCATCATTAGCAAGGAACATCATATCGATTCAAACCCTGCAAAAACGGAACCAAACCTTTCGATCATGCTACCCCGATGGCATGGTGGAATCTTGTTCGGACGGGCGTGGCATCCATCCGATCAAGATTCTATCATTGTATGCCGTCGCAACGCCGCCGTGTCATGATCTGATGCCGATTTCTTGTCCAGTGCGAGCTAGGTGTCCGGCGTGCAATATATCTTCCATCCTTTCCGCGCGGGCGACTGTCTGATCGCGACGCGCGCACTGCACCGCACCGCACCGCACCGGAGAAAGCCGCCCAGCCCAGACACCAACGGTCTCCGTCTCCTTTCTGCGTGGATGGATGGATGTTCTTTCGGTCGCTTCCTCTTCTTTTCCCCATAATAATCACCGTCGAATTGTAGCTAAAATTTTGGTTCATACATATAAGCTATTGTGAACTCGCAATTGTAACTGAGGACGCAATACATATGCGGATTTTTTTTCCTATCAAAGAGGATGAGATGATGTAATACCCGTCGTCTCTTCGTACAAGATTCGTTAAGATATGATTCGGCTAGAGGGCGAAACTAAACAGGACGTGGCATAATCAAACATATGGTTGATGAGTACAGTTTGGTTTAAGAACAAGATGCTACAGGCAGGCAGGCAGGCCTCTTTTATGGAGATGATGCCAGAGTGGGGGGACCATGGAGATGGAGGCCTTTGCCCTCGTCACACTTGGTGGATGGGTACAGAGAAGCATAACTTTTGCAGTGACGCTGTTCCAAGGCATCAGGGATTCAGAGCTGCTTGTTTGGCGTGCAAGTACACCAACGTTGCCTTTTGATCTGCTAGCCGTGAGCTTCCCTCTTGCTCATCTGCATGTCGCTTAACGTCTACACACCTGCGCAGCAGCCTCTGGGCGAATGCACAACGACAGTACTAGCATTTGTAGAGAAACCTGATATGTTGATATCTGAAGAAGAAGAAGAGTATTACGTCTATCTGAGGGCCTGTTCTTTTCCTCACAAGCTGACGGTTTTTAGTTTTTGCTATAGTACCTAACTTTCAAACAGAGTATTTTCTCAAGACGGGGTCTATAAATTAAACGATCTACACGTTAAAAACCCAACATCTGTACCAGCCAAAATCGCAAGTAAGTGTCTGTCTCTCCGTAATCTATACCGTAAACAGCCAAAATTTAAAAATTTCAACCAAAAGCCATAAACCGCAGCCGAAAAGAACATGCCTGAGTCTCAAGAAGAAGTGGTCCGTGGCCCAATACTGCGGCCATCAGCATCAGCTCCAGCGCGGCCTGCCCCTCTTCTCCATTACGGCCCAGCCACCCGGCGGCCGGTGCGGTCTCGCGCGGCTTGTGGCGCCCAGCTCATGCGGCCATGCTCTCCGACGCTGACTTGCGGGCGGCCTCGCACAACCCAGCCCGCCGCGTAGCCCAGCTGCACGCGCGGCGCGGTGGCGCACGCCGGCCGGACAGAGAGCTGCTCAAGGCCTTACTCCAGAATCCATCGCCCAAATCCACCAATCCATCCGTATACGTTTGAACAAGCAACAAATACTTTCGAACAATGCATCCTCGTAGTACAACGAAATTAGAACGACAAATAACCACACACAACCACAACCGGTGTAGCTAGCTAGCGTGGGACATCGACTCGACTTTACTATTGCAGGAACAAGAGTGCTCGACCACGGATCGAGTTTATTCCTCAATTTTAAGAAATCAGCATGCAAACCTCACAAAACGTTGCCGTAGTAGCTCAGATCCTCAAGGTATCGAGTCGATTCTTTCCGAGAAGCTCCGGCGAGAAGGCGTACTTCATGAAATCCAGGCAGCTCATTGATGTGTACCTCGCCTCGCCATCGTCCCTCGAAGCAAGCTCGGGGAGAGGGCCGACCGTCGCGTCCGGTGGTTCACGGCTGCGGATATGCGTTCTTTGCTCGGGTGTATCACCACCCTGTGCTCAATGCTTTTGTACCTCCCGTTACTCATAATCTACATGCATGAACAACAAGTCAACAACGTACGAACGTATGGGTTTGTGTACCACTGTTACTGTATGGGTTTCTTCTTATCTGATGTTTTAAGGAGTGACAAGATCGATCGAATATATTGGCAAGGCTGGTTCTCTCATTAATTACTTCAAGTATGTCGCCGATGTTGACGATGAGTGCGCCGTCGAGAGCGTCCACGGCGAGCCATTCGCCGTCCCTCCTGATCTGCAGGCCCTGCACGTCGTTCGCCTGGAGTAGCAGCGTCAGGCCGGTCGCGTCGGTGTGTGGCGTCAGGCCCAGCACCTTGCCGGCTTGCCGGCACGGCGGGTAGTAGTTCATCCTCATGCCTTGCGGCTGGCCTTGGAACAGCTCTAGCAGCGACTCTGGGTCAACCCCCATGTCCTTGGCCATGATTCCATGAACTCCAACAAGCAGCATGCCACTTTGGCTGTCTCAGAGGAGAACCTGTCTATGGAATGCCTACATCGATCCATACGAGTTAATGCGATCAACAGGAAGGGTAAAGACTTGTGATATCAACTGCAAAGATTCAAGAGTGATACATACGATCAATGATGCAAAGCTGTGACTAACTAGATTGATTTGGCAGATCAGGTCACCTGAAGGAAGGAGGGTGTGTAGGCCAGAACCTCATGTCCCTCGACTCGCTCGGACGGAGGAGGAGATAAAACATGTCTGCCCAGTCCAGTTTCTGCTCTTCGGAAAAAACAAAGGCCTGGCCATAGCCCTCGATGGTGTTTGGTGCCTGTGAGTACGCCTTCTTGGCTTCAAGTGGCAGCTTGAAGAACTCAGCCATGTCATTCTTCATGCCACGGATCACTTCATCCGGCACTCCATGGTTGATGAGCTGCAGTTAATTAATTCGTCTCATCAGAGCTTTACTTCTACTATTTTCACAAGTCATAACAATTCTAATCGCCGTTGCATGAATGGATATTTCTTTTTAGACTAATGGATGAATATTGAAGCTGCGTGCTATACTGCTATCTTCCAACTTAATCTTACGGTCTTGCCTACACAATGCAACTAACGAAAATTCATGCTTGCAGCATGCCTTTCTAGGCGCATTTCTATCTGTTTGGTACTCTTCGATGGCTGAAGTAAATCTCAACCACTTCATTATTTTCTAGATACCTGAAAGAAGCCCCAGCGCTGGCAGGCAGCTCCCAGCCTCGCGCACTCGTCTTCCGACGACTGTGGATCGAGCAACTTGCTGAGGTCGATGATAGGAGTTCCAGTGGTGGTGTCAAAGCCGGCGATGACCTCCTCGGCGCCGGCCTCCAACCTGATGTACCTTTCAGGCACCGGCTCATCTCCTCTGCTGAAAGTCTCTGCGAGCGCTTGCACATTTGCCACGGGGAGAGATCCAGTGCTTCTCGCGCCAGGACCCACTTACCAACCGATCGAGCAAAATTGCAGGAAAAACACTATGAACTGTTCGTGATTAAAGGAGTTCTGCATGATCGGACGTCTGTGGGATCACCTCGCACGGTTGAAAAAAAAACTGCTTTTTTGGAGGGCTTGAAAGGTACTACTGTTTTTTTAGGGGACAGAGAGATTTCGATCGGTAGCGTTAGGAAACCTGATCTTGAGCTTAAAACTTTGGTTTATGATGGACACATCTTTACTGAGATATAAATAGGGAGTACTATTGGATCACTTCATCCGGCACTATATGGTTGATGAGCTGCAGTTAATTAATTAATATAGAGAATGAGATCACCAGCGTTCTCAGAAATAAGGGCGTTACACAGTTGCCCAGCTTTATTAAGGAAAGCTAGAGTATAGCTAAAACTTATTCAGACACCAAACAAGAGGCGGCACCGCAGGCTAGCACCTGAGTTGTTCATTTGTACTGCTACGTGGTCAACTAATCCTCAGGCCCTCGAGGTGATCCCTTCCATCAAGCTTTGCCGCGAAGAAGCGCTTCATGAAATCTATGTAGCCCATCGATCTGAATCGTGCCGCGCCACCGCCGTCTTTCACAAGCTTCGGCAGAGGGCCGACCGTCGCATTCTGGCACGGCTGGTGGAACACTGCCGCTGAGATGCGCACTTTGTTTGGGTGTACCACGGCCCTATGCTCAATGCTTCTGTATTTCCCGTTACTTAGAATCTGCAACAGTTATGAACATCACATTACCAAATATCAGCTCAAGTTTATTAGCATCAAGCCAATACTGTAAACAAGTAGAAATGTTCAGTGTTCACTTCAGCTCGATGAAGCCAGCTCCAAACCGGTTTAGCTTCTGAGCTTCTTCATTTCGGTTTTTTTAGTTTTTTTGGTTTTTTGGTTCTTCTATTCATACTTACCTCGAGTATGTCGCCAACGTTGACGATGAATGCACCGTCAAGAACGTTCACAGCGAGCCACTTGCCATCCCTTCTGATCTGCAGGCCCTGCACGTCGTTCACCTGGAGTAGCAACGTCAGGCCGGTCGCGTCGGTGTGCGGCGACAGGCCCACCACCTTGTCGGCCTGCCGGCACGGCGGGTAGTACGTCATCCTCATGCTCTGAGGCTGACCTCCGAATATCTCCAGGAGGGACTCCGGCTCAACACCCATGTCCATGGCCAAGAACTTCAACAAGCAAGACACTAGCTTTGCCGCCTCAGAGGAGTACCTATCCACGGAGTTCCTGCGAAAGAGAAATTGAGTGGTATATAGCAAGAAAAGATTGTGGTTTTGTGAGTTGAAGCAGACCTGAAAGACGGAGGATTAGTAGGCCAGAACCTCATGTCCCTCGACTCACTCGGCCGAAGCATGAGGTAGAACAGGTCCGCCCAGTCCAGCTTCTGGTTCTCTGAAAAAACAAAGTGCTGGCCATAGCCTTCGAGGTTATCTGGTAGCATCGAGTACGCCTTCTTTGCTTCCAGTGGCTGTTCGAAGAATTTAGTCATGTCGTTGCTCATGTTGCGGATCACTTCGTCTGGTACTCCATGGTTGATGAGCTGCAGTTGGTGATATCAGCAACAGCTTTTTTTAAGGGACTGTCTATATGAGATTTGACTATTTTCATCGTCAAAAACAGTCAAATCCTAGTCCATACGATTAGAAAATGGACACACAAGATTGTCCAATACAAAACTCGCATCAAACTGCTTAACGGGCCCTCAATTCTTATTGGGCCTCGTTTTAAAAAATGCTCACTATATTGTATATATACTCGATGTGGTAGTACTCTATATTGAAGCTATGGTACTAAAAAAAGTTCAAAAAAGCAAACAAAACAATTTAGGAAGTTTAATCAAACAAAACACAGCTAACCTTCTAAGATTACAAGACCAGTACCGATAGAGGCCTATAGTTTAAGTCTTTACATTAAGATTTTAAGAGTTAAAACTTTTTAAGAAATAAAAGTATGAAACCCAATGAGGCTAAAAAAATATGCAGTGTTACCTTGCAGATTTTAAGAGCAAACAAAACAAGAAGGGATAAATTATGCTACTACGAGGCAACTTGTTCAGATGACTAATAGCTACAGGCGTTAATATATGCTGCCTCCTTAATTAACGAATAAACATGATTTAAAAATAATTTACCACGCAAAACATTTAAAATTAGTCATACTAAGAAAAAATATGGCTAAATCTAGTTAAGAAAAGGATTAGTGATACAAACAAATAATAACTTGGGTGTCAGCAGGCAAATTGTTTGGATGGACGCATGGATACGCAGACCTGAATCATCACAGCATCGAAGCAACAATCTCAAAGCAAATCAAATGACCCAAAAATCGACTGTCTTGACAGAGAAAAACAGTCGACTACAGTATAGCTCTTCCGTTTTTTTCATGCTACTTGAGCTGGTTAAAATTCGCAAATTTGCATGAACGAATGTAAGCTAACTATTCCCTCCACATTCTAGAATCCATGGGTTGGACTTTCTAAAGTTTGACCACCATTAGTTTAATACTATCTAAATTGGTTATAAAAAAATTATATAATTAGATTTATCGTTAAACATATTTTTATAATATTATAATTTTATTAGTACATCTTAAAATAAATTTTTAAAAAGTAACGATTAAAGTTGTATCTTGGAAACCGTAAAAAATATCAAATAAAAAAATGAACGGAGGGATTATAACCACCACCTTGTAGGTATTGGCATCTTTTGTGAACTAAACTGACACCAAAGAGCAATTGCAATTTCAATAGCTTAGATTTCGTTTCGATCTGTACTGTGCAAATCCGCATTACTTTGTGAAACATCGAGAGCTTAACATCACATACCTGAAAGAAACCCCACTGCTGACAGGCAGATCCTAGCTTTGCACACTCCTCTTTGGATGAATGTGGATCGAGCAACTTGTTGAGATCAATGACCGGAATTGAAGAAGAGATGCCACAGTCGCCAACGACCTCCTCGGTGGTGGCTTCGATCCTGACGTACCTCTCAGGTATCTGCTCGTCAGATCTGTTGCAAGTTTGTGCAAGTGCCTGCACATTTGGCACCGATAGAGATCCTCCGGCTCCTGCGTGCGCCATTGTTCTCTCTTACTCCTGCAGATGGTGGTGACTACCTTGACGGGCTCTTCTCAGAACATGTCTTCTTATATTGAGCCCATGACGTATCTGGGATTTGATGATAACATATAATAAAGCTAATCTTCAGGAGTGTTACGTTGGTCCAGTACTCAAGCTCAGTGGAGAGGATCGATCTGGCATGGGGAGGCAACATGCAGCGTCACCGCTGGCGCGATGCACAGCAAAGCGAAGCCCATCCAGTGGCACACACTTGGAGGCTATCTTAAATTTTCAAAAATTGAAACGAGAACATATCCTGTGAAGTGTGAACCGAGAATACTATTCACGATCCATTTCAGTTATCGTGTTCTTTACTGCAGGATCTACAAAATAAGATTTAGGCCCCTTCAGAGCACAGGAACTTAAAACACGTGAATAGAAAAAACACAGTATTGAAATACCATAACATGTTAAATTCCGCAGGAAACAAAACCATATGAATTGCTTAAAAGAGATGTTTGGATGCCTCACAGAAAAAAGGCTGAAATTTTGATATAGATGTTACTTACTTGATTAGGGAGAGAGTAGAGAGAGAAAGAGAGAATGTATTGAACTTCTCAAAGGAAAAATAACATGATGTTTGAGCTCATGCTCATTTTCCTATGAAATTGGGGTATAGGAATGCATTCCATAGGAATTTTACAACCCAATTATATGTTCCAAACAAGCTTTGTAGGGAAAAAAAACCAAGGATTAGAATCCTTCCAAATTCCTATGAAAATCCTACGAGCCAAAGAGTCCCTCATATTGCTTATATTTCGGCATACAGACGACACATATGTTATGAAATGAATGAAAAATTAGTGGAACAAACCGACAGTGACAATGTAACATCCGTGATATTTGTGAATGTAATACCTAGTTTTTCTCAAAAAAAAAATCATTGGCAGTGTTTCAATAATTCATGGGTAGTGTTTTACTGAAGATGTGACTGGGTGCCATAATTCTAACAGACGGCTCAATGCAGATCTAGGGATCAAGCGAAGGGGCCGGGTCCATGCATGCAAGGTCAAAATCCCATAATAAGTACAATAATGCGTAGTTGAATACTTGAATGATTTTTTTTAAAAAAGTCAATGTTAAAATCCAATAATTAGTCCAATTATACATATGTAGTTGAATGCTTTGAAAGATTCAACTTGTTAAGCAACTGGTTATATCATCTGACTCTGACACTCCGGCTTGCAAGCAACTATTTGCCTCTATATACAAACATGCCCGTACAGTCAATAATGGCATAAACTTTTAGAGAAGATTCTTTTCTTCGATCTTCATGTTTCAATCAATTATGAGTGTTCTATATTCACAAGAAAGAAACATAATTTACTCAACTTGATTTTGCAATCGCATTCTTGTTTTACGTACTGTTCTAGTGTTGCAGGTTTAATTACCCTAAATCATAAATGAGTAGTAAGCAAACTGAGTTAGATGAATCTCACCACCAACGTGCAAAGTCCAACGAGTAGGACAGGACGACAAGAGGAGTGGTCGCTAGTGCGGCCGGTCGGGGAGTCGCCACGCCGGCGCGCCTGGTCGCCGTCCATAGCTAGCGCTACTGTTGGATTGGACTCTGATCATATATCTAAATTTAACCAAATTTATTTCTTGAGTCTTAGGTCCAAACGGGCTGAACATAATTAAACCTAATGGATGTCATATGCAAGTCCTAAAATAACAATCTTTTAAGCAGTAGTAGGCCTTCCCCTAAAAGACTAGTCTAATGGGTGAGATCTCCCTCACACTTATAAGTTGTGTTTTTTCCTTCCCACAACTGATGTGGGACTATTCTCAACATTCTCTCCTCACACATCGGCTATGTACTTCTGCAAGGATGAAGTCTAAGGAGATGTTAGTCGCCTGAGCTCTGATACCAATTATCAGATCGGACCTTGACCGCATAGCTAAGTCCAACTAGGTTTACTTCCTGAGCTCCAAATCTAAATGCGCTGAATACAACTAAGCACACGGGCTACCGCATGCAAGCCCTAAAACAATAGACTTACAAGTAGTATTGGTTCTTCTCCCTCCAAAAGACTAGTCCAATGGATGAGCTCTCTTTTACACTTATAAGTTGTGCTTTTTTCCTCCTACAACCAATATGGGACTATTCCCAATATCCTCTTCTCACACATTTGCTATGTACTTCTGGAAGCATGAAGTCCAAGAAGACGTTAGGCTCTTGGGCTCTTCAAGATTGTTTTGCATGATATCTTTGTGGATATGGTATATTTAGAGTGTGTTTCGTATTTAGGCAAGTTTTGAATCCATTCCAAATATGTAGAGTCTTTGTCGTAGGTTGCTCTCTATAAAAGAGCACCCCTGCAATCAGGTTTTTTAGGCGAACAAGAGAAGAGAAAAGCGATACAAGTTGAGTTCGCGTTGGTAAAAATTCTCTCCGTGTCTTTGTGTTTGTTTGTCTTCCCCGTGTAGTATGTGTCCACGTGTAAATATGCATGTAGGATCCTAGTCTTAGTTTCTACATTTGGTATCAGAGCTTGGTGCATGTGTAATCACCAGGGTAGCGGAGGCAGCAAAGTGAACATCGATGCGATGACATCAGGAGCACCAGTTAAGGAGAGTTTTGTGGTGTAGCTGCATTACCCCATGCGCAAGTTTATGCCTCATGCGTCGAGGATCGAGTCTCCATCACCATTGAGCTGCGCTACGGACGGAGGAAAGGTGGCTAGTCACTGGTAACTTGTGTCACCGGTGGCGAAGATGTGGCAGCGATAGGATGCTATGATGGCACACTTGTGGTGAAGGCCATGAACCATGGTGTGAGGCTGTATTCGTGGAGGTGGCGGTGTGATACCACTGCGAGAAAGCGTCGGTGTGATGCTGACAACAATGGCCAGTGGTGCGAAGCTGCTACGACAATGGTGGCACGTGAGGCCGTAACAAGGCGATGATGGTGCGATGCAGTGTCATCAACAAACTGGTAGGACAATATGGCATTGGTGACTATCTTCGTGTCTCACCAAGGAGAAGATCGACAAAGATGTGTGGGCTCCATTCAAGTCCATGTACGTGTAGTTGATTTCGAATGCCGCAAGAAGGAGCAGACACTTCTCATTGAGGTGGATGCCGACGACGAACCGACACTGTTGTGAAGCCATCTTGATTAGGAGGAGATTATTAGGAATAATCAAGCTTGTTTTGCATGATATCTTTGTGTATATGGCATATTTAGATTTTTTTGGGAAAGTGTGTTTCGTATTTAGGCAGGTTTGGAATCTCTTTCAGATACATGGAGTCTTTGTCGTAGGTTGCTCTCTATAAAAGGGCACCCTTGTAATCAGTTTTGTATGCGAACAAAAGAAAAGAGAAAAGCAATGTAAGTTGAGTTCATGTTGGCAAAAGTTCTCTCAGTATCTTTGTATTTGTTCGACTTCTCTGTGTAGTGCATGTCTATGGGTAAATATGCATGTAGGATCTGGTCTTAGTTTCTATAGCTACATAGGCTACTGTTTTGGTTGGGCCGTTGGGTACATGCTGCGCGTTGCGCTATTGCCATGCCGTGTCGTGTCCCCATCCCACACTCATCCATTGTGTTTGTGGTTTTGCTGCGATGGTGCCGGTACTCGGCCGATTGGCATGTATGTTCATGATAATGATACAATTAAGCAATGGACAAGAATGGCACAAGAAAAAGAATTTAACTGATTCCCGATCTTTCGATGAGAGTGGTAGATTCGATTGGGGAAAGAGATGACGTTGACGACCCGACTACAACCATCCAGGGACGTTGCGCCTTAGCGATCGATACACCAACTCCAGAGATTGTTCGTGACCTTGTCGGCGCACGATCAACCTAACCACGAGGGTTCTTCTTCCTGCAAGCAATCGAAGAACAAGCAAGAACAAGATGAACAGCAACTCAATTGCAAATAACGATGTAAGATTCAATCCAAAACAGAGAAACGGTGGGGTTCCGAAGACAAGTATTCGGGCGGTCTAGCCGACACGCGCGAGTACAAGGCAAAGCAGCAAAAGCTAACTTAGTCTAAACAAAACCCAAACCCTAGAAGAGGGTGCGGCTGCCTATTTAAAGGTCACGGAAGGTGGAGGGTCGGCCAAAACCCAAGGAGGCCGAAAAGGACTCGAATTACAAGGCCCAAGGCCCACTTGGACTCGGACTGGAAAAGCGACGTGAATTGTTTTGCAGTTTCCGGTCGACTCGGATGGAATTTGGAGGTGAGGCCAGATCCATCTGAAAGTAGACTTCAAGAGCTTTCCAACGAGTACTCACGGGCCCCGAGAAACCTTCTGGATCAAAAGTTACGGCCATTTGAAGTAGGCGCTGTCAACAAGGCCGAATCCGAGTCAAACTCGTGAACAGGACTTGGTTTGCGCTTGACGGTTCCACTTCCATACTTGATCGCATGTGGTTCTTCCCCATGGTTCCTAAGGACAATTAAATCATCACAAGAATTAAGTAGTATTCCATTCTTTGAAACATTTGTATGCAAACTTAGGAACGCATTCACCTGATGGTTAAATTGACGTGCTCGCGCTCTAGTCATTGGTCCTTGTATCATAGTTTCAGTTTGATATGGAGTCGGCATGGTTGTATGCATGGAAAGGATGTCCTCATCATCCTCCCCTTCTTGCATTTGAGTCGTCCGCGACTCAAGCTCGTCTTCTTCCCCCAAGTATGGCTTCAAATCTGCAATGTTAAAGGTGGGACTAACCCCAAAATCTGCAGGCAACTCAAGTTTATATGCATTGTCATTAATCTTTCCAACACTTTGAAAGGACCATCAGCTCTAGGCATCAACTTAGACCTCCTCAATTCAGGAAATCTTTCTTTTCTCAAATGCAACCAAACTAAATCACCCGGTTGAAAAGTTAAATGCCTCCTTCCTTTACTACCAGCAAGTTTATATTTAGCATTCATGCGTTCAATATTTCCTTTGGTTGTCTCATGCAATTTCAACATCAAGTCAGCACGCTGTTTAGCATCAAAATTTAACTTCTCTGAAGATGGAAGTGGTAGCAAATCAATAGGAGCACGAGACACAAAGCCATAGACAATCTCAAAAGGGCACAACTTTGTAGTAGAATGCAGGGAACGATTATAAGCAAATTCAATATGAGGCAAGCATTCTTCCCACATTTTAATGTTCTTTTTCAAAACAGCCCTAAGCATGGTAGATAAAGTTCTATTCACAACTTCAGTTTGCCCATCAGTTTGGGGATGACACGTAGTCGAAAATAACAGCTTAGTCCCCAATTTAGCCCATAAAGTTCTCCAAAAATGGCTAAGGAATTTAGTGTCACGATCGGAAACTATTGTATTTGGCACACCATGCAAACGAACAACTTCACGAAAGAACAAATCAGCAATATTGGTAGCATCATCACTTTTATGACATGGTATGAAGTGTGCCATCTTAGAAAATCTATCCACAACAACAAATATGCTATCCCTCCCCTTCTTTGTCCTAGGCAGTCCTAAAACAAAGTCCATAGAAATATCTTCCCAAGGCACACTAGGAACAGGTAGAGGCATATACAAACCGCGAGGATTAAGTCGTGATTTAGCCTTTTGACACGTAGTGCAGCGAGTAACAAAACGTTCCACATCACGTCTCATCTTTGGCCAAAAGAAATGACTAGCAAGTATGTCTTCCGTCTTCTTCGCTCCAAAATGGCCCATCAGCCCTCCTCCATGCGCTTCCTGTAACAACAACAAACGAACGGAGCTAGCTGAAATGCATAGTTTGTTAGCTCTAAACACAAATCCATCATTTAGAACAAATTTATTCCACGTTTTTCCCTCCTGGCAATTCAGCAACACGTCTTTAAAATCATCATCATGAACATAATGCTCCTTAATTGTTTCCAATCCAAAAATTTTGAAGTCAAGTTGTGAGAGCATGGTATATCTCCTAGACAATGCATCAGCAATAACATTCTCCTTTCCCTTTTTGTGTTTTATGACATAAGGAAAAGACTCTATGAATTCAACCCACTTTGCATGCCTACGGTTCAATTTTGCTTGACTCCTAATATGCTTTAATGACTCATGATCAGAATGAATGACAAATTCTTTGGGCCATAAATAATGTTGCCATGTCTCTAAAGTTCGAACTAGAGCATATAATTCCTTATCATAAGTAGAATAGTTCAAACTAGGCCCACTCAATTTTTCACTAAAGTATGCCACAGGTTTACCTTCTTGCAACAGCACACCACCCAATCCAATTCCACTAGCATCACATTCTAGCTCAAAAGTCTTACTAAAATCTGGAAGTTGGAGTAATGGTGCATGTGTTAACTTATCTTTCAATGTGTTGAAGGCGTCTTCCTGTGCATTCCCCCAAGTAAACGGCACCCCCTTTTTAGTGAGCTCATTCAATGGCACAGCGATGGTGCTGAAATCCTTCACAAAACGACGATAGAATCCAGCAAATCCGAGAAAACTTCGCACCTGCGTGACCGTTTTAGGAGTCGGCCAACTCTGTATTGCCTCAACCTTGGCTTGATCAACTTCTATGCCCTGTGGAGTAACAACATAGCCAAGAAAAGAGACTCGATCCGTGCAAAATGTGCACTTCTCAACGTTACCAAATAAACGTGCATTACGTAAAGCATCAAAAACAGCACGTAAATGGCAAAGGTGTTCCTCTAGTGATCTGCTATATATCAATATATCATCAAAATAGACCACTACAAATTTACCAATGAAAGCACGCAAAACCTCGTTCATTAATCTCATGAATGTGCTAGGTGCATTAGTTAAACCAAATGGCATCACTAACCACTCATACAAACCGAACTTAGTTTTAAATGCTGTTTTTCATTCATCTCCCAATTTCATGCGAATTTGGTGGTACCCACTACGCAAATCAACTTTAGAGAAGACAATAGAGCCACTTAATTCATCAAGCATATCATCTAACCTAGGAATAGGGTGACGATATCTAATGGTAATGTTATTGATCGCTCTACAGTCCACACACATACGCCATGATCCATCTTTCTTAGGCACTAAAATTACCGGAACAGCACAAGGGCTAAGAGACTCACGCACATAACCTTTATCAAGCAATTCTTGAACTTGGCGCTGAATCTCCTTAGTTTCTTCCGGATTGGTCCTGTATGGCGCACGATTGGGCAAGGATGCCCCGGGAATCAAATCAATCTGGTGCTCAATCCCTCGCACTGGTGGTAGCCCTGGCGGCACGTCCTTTGGAAAGACATCCATGTACTCCTGCAAAAGATTAGTGACAGCAGGAGGCACAGAAGAAAGTACCTCCTCGAATGAAAATAAAGCTTGTTTGCAAAGTAAGGCATAGCAAATAGAAGTACTAGCATCCAGCTCATTCACATCAGACTTAGTAGCAAGAAAACATGCACGTTTCAATTTAATCTCATTTTTCTTCTCATGAGCAGATTTAGAGTTTTTCTTTTTATGTTGCTCAAGTTCACTTGCAACAATCTGATTTTCACTCCTATTATGCTCCTGATTTTTCTCTCTACTAGCTCTAGCAATCTCATCTTTGAAAATAGCTTCAGGAGACATAGGATGTAACACAATTTTCTTGTCATGATGCACAAAAGAATATTGGTTTGTCTTACCGTGATGCAGTGAATCTTTATCATATTGCCACGGTCTACCTAACAGCATAGAGCATGCTTGCATAGGGACAACATCGCATTCTACAACATCGTGATAAGAACCAATAGCAAAATTTACTCTCACCATTCGTGTTACCTTCACCTTGCCGCTGTTATTGAACCATTGAATGTAGTAAGGGTGTGGGTGAGGTTTGGTGTTCAACGCAAGCTTCTCCACCATATCGGAGCTCACCAAGTTGTTGCAGCTCCCTCCATCAATTATCACTCGGCATGAACGTTCCTTCACGACGCACTTTGTTTGGAAAAGGATGTGCCGCTGATTTTGCTCCGCCCTCTCCATTTGTGCACTCAACACACGCTGCACAATGAGGCTCTCATAGCGCTCTGCATCTTCAGCGCCAATGTGCTCTTCTTCTTGCTCCTTCCCACTGCCTGCATGGTCAGCTGCAAGCATAGCATATGTATCCTCATCCAAATCACTAGCAGAAGAATACCCACCATCATCTCTCACAATCAGAACACGCTTGGTTGGGCACTCACTCCTCACATGGCCATACCCCTTGCATTGATGACATTGGATATCCCTCGTTCGTCCCGTAGATGCAACGGACGAAGAGCTCTTTGCATGTGCTTGGGCTGCCCCCTTTGTTGCTTCGGATGCCCGAGATGCCGAATTTGATGATGACAACCGTGGCTTGCTGTTGGAGGAAGAAGGTGCAGGGGGTTGGCTTGATGGTGCGGCAGATGCACGTTGAGACCAAATGTTTCCACGACCTGCAGAAACGTTAGTCCTAGTGCTCGCGCGTCGTCCCTGTACTTCTCTTTCAGCTTTACAAGCAAGATGAAATAAACGAGTGATAGAATTATATTCCTTGTAAGCTAAGATATCCTGAATTTCCCGATTCAAACCACCCATAAACCTAGCCATAGCGGCTTCCTCAGTTTCCTCTAAGTCACAACGCAGCATGCCTGTTTGCAATTCTTGAAAATATTCCTCTACGCTTTTACTACCTTGCCTCAATTGTTGCAACTTATGTAACAAATCACGTGCATAATATGAGGGAACAAATCTAGCTCGCATGATTCTTTTTAATGCATCCCAAGTTTGTGGTATGGTGAAAGGATTTTTCTTGGAATATTCACTCCACCAAACAGACGCAAAATCAGTAAACTCACTAGTAGCAGCCCTAACCCTTTTGTTTTCAGGGAATGCATGACAAGCAAATTTCTGATCAACAGCCAATTCCCAAGTGATATAAGCATCAGGGTTATATTTTCCATCAAAAAGTGGCATAGTGAACTTAATCTTACCAAGCGATTCATCATTGTCACGTACCTCAGCCCGGCGTGGTTGACGTTGACGGTGAGCGTCCTCATCATCATCAATCTCAGTGTCAGCCGCATAATCGTCTCCACCATTTTCGTCCACCCTGCTGCCCAAGACACCAATGTTGGCACGAGTACGCTGAGTCGGTGCAGCGGGAGATGCACGGCCCCTCTCATCAAGACGTCTCAAAATCTCAGCAAGTGAGGTGTTGACGGTGCCAACGGAAGCCTCCAATGTTGCAAGCGTAGTGTTGGTGTCGATCTGCGCGGCCTCCAATTGGCCAAGGCGTTCGTTGGTGACCCGTACATCCTCATCAAGTCCTTCAGTGTGCAGCTTCATTTGGCGCTCAAAGTGTTGTATGATGCCCCTAGTCCGAGGGGAATGTGATGCTGCCCGCAGATCCTCTGGTTCTCCTGACATTGTTAGAAGAACACAAGAAACAAACCAAGAAGAGAAAAATAATAAAACTGCAGGTTATGCCCTCACAACTACTGGGATGTGGTTTAATCAAGTCGCACACTCTCAACCTGTTCTGTCAAGCTCTTACAAGTTCTTACCACAGCGAGCAGGAGGTGATGGCAGCCAACAAGTCAAGACAATATCTCCTGGAAATTGGGTGTATCGCTGCCTCGGTCGCTAGTCCCTGTGATGTGGTAGCCAAAACTGTAGAGCTATAGGTGGGCTGAGAGTGAACAAAGGATAACTAGAACCACATTAGTCAAAGTAAGTTGAATAATCGCTCAACGACGACACCGTGCTGGTCCTAGGCTAGACCGTACTAGAGACGCGAGCCTAGAACACAAACGAAGACACACCGTGCAGAAAGAAACTAGATGGCGTTGCACACGGAGTTCTGGAGCTCGAAAAAGGGTGCCGTCTTCACAGGGGACCTTAGAATCACGTGCAGAAGGGCTCTGTCAATTTTGAGCGAATTCTGAGAAACTTGATTTTTCCTCGGTTTGCGGGCCCGTTTTGAGGGCCTAAACGACGTTTTTTGGGGTCGAAGCTGCCGCGTATGTGCCTGGTGGCTTACGCGGATCTGAAATCTCCAGTTTTTCCGGGCTTCTTTTTTTTCACTCTATCTTCCGATTTCCTTTCCAACGGATCAAGAATCGCCTCAATCGGAGGTCGTATGCAAAAGTTAGCTGTTTCTCTCTCCTCTGTTCCTTTCCAACGGATCAAGAATCGCCTCAATCGGAGGTCGTATGCAAAAGTTAGCTGTTTCTCTCTCCTCTGTTTTTTTCTTTTTTTTCTTTTTTTTATGCCGTGGCTCTTCTAGATGCGGCTGCCTGTTCCTTCTTTTCTCTCTTTTTTTTCACACACGATGCAGTTGAATCTGAATTCGTGCCCTACTCCAATACCAATTAGGGCAGAAACCGAGTCCTACTCCAAGACCAATTAGGGCAGAAACCGAGTCCTACTCCAAGACCAATTAGGGCAGAAACCGAGTCCTACTCCAAGTCCAATTAGGGCAGAAACCGAGTCCTACTCCAAGTCCAATTAGGGCAGAAACCGAGTCCTACTCCAAGTCCAATTAGGGCAGAAACCGAGTCCTACTCCAAGACCAATTAGGGCAGCAACCGAGTCCTCCTCTTTTTTTTTGCCCTCCTATGACAGTTCGGATCTAACTGCAACGGTGAGTCCAAAACGTGAACAGAACTCGAAACTCTAAAGGAACTAGACACTAAGACCAGCAAAGGACACGACGATGCAACCGAAGACTCAACAAACAAAGACTATGCAGCAATAGATAAAGGCTCAAATTGTTTCGGATTTTGGGGAATAGATCTGATCTGCTATTTTTTTTGGTTTTCTGGACTGTAGGTAAAAATTGCAAAGACTAGATAAGATCTCTCACCGATCAACCTTGAGCTCTGATACCAACTGATAGCACTAGGGGTCCCGATCTTTCGATGAGAGTGGTAGATTCGATTGGGGAAAGAGATGACGTTGACGACCCGACTACAACCATCCAGGGACGTTGCGCCTTAGCGATCGATACACCAACTCCAGAGATTGTTCGTGACCTTGTCGGCGCACGATCAACCTAACCACGAGGGTTCTTTTCCTGCAAGCAATCGAAGAACAAGCAAGAACAAGATGAACAGCAACTCAATTGCAAATAACGATGTAAGATTCAATCCAAAACAGAGAAACGGTGGGGTTCCGAAGACAAGTATTCGGGCGGTCTAGCCGACACGCGCGAGTACAAGGCAAAGCAGCAAAAGCTAACTTAGTCTAAACAAAACCCAAACCCTAGAAGAGGGTGCGGCTGCCTATTTAAAGGTCACGGAAGGTGGAGGGTCGGCCAAAACCCAAGGAGGCCGAAAAGGACTCGAATTACAAGGCCCAAGGCCCACTTGGACTCGGACTGGAAAAGCGACGTGAATTGTTTTGCAGTTTCCGGTCGACTCGGATGGAATTTGGAGGTGAGGCCGGATCCATCTGAAAGTAGACTTCAAGAGCTTTCCAACGAGTACTCACGGGCCCCGAGAAACCTTCTGGATCAAAAGTTACGGCCATTTGAAGTAGGCGCTGTCAACAAGGCCGAATCCGAGTCAAACTCGTGAACAGGACTTGGTTTGCGCTTGACGGTTCCACTTCCATACTTGATCGCATGTGGTTCTTCCCCATGGTTCCTAAGGACAATTAAATCATCACAAGAATTAAGTAGTATTCCATTCTTTGAAACATTTGTATGCAAACTTAGGAACGCATTCACCTGATGGTTAAATTGACGTGCTCGCGCTCTAGTCATTGGTCCTTGTATCATAGTTTCAGTTTGATATGGAGTCGGCATGGTTGTATGCATGGAAAGGATGTCCTCATCAGTTTTGGTTGGGCCGTTGGGTACATGCTGCGCGTTGCGCTATTGCCATGCCGTGTCGTGTCCCCATCCCACACTCATCCATTGTGTTTGTGGTTTTGCTGCGATGGTGCCGGTACTCGGCCGATTGGCATGTATGTTCATGATAATGATACAATTAAGCAATGGACAAGAATGGCACAAGAAAAAGAATTTAACTGATTACTTAGATTTTCAGAACATGGAATTAGCAGAAACAAATGAAACATGTTTTAAAATATCATGGGGACAATAACGTGGCCTCAATAACCTGAAAGTAGCTTAACATGGCCTAATTCTTATGCATGTAAATAAAATTATCACCACAGTAAGTAAGGTCATAACATGGAGCAAACAAATGCCGGATACAAACTAGTACAGGAAGCAAGATAAAATGGCTCCCTTTGACTTTAGCCGTTATTCTGTCCATATTCATCCCTAGACCAGATCAACTTCTTGATGCCAGGATGAGCAAGAAAAAATGGTTAAGAAACTTGAATCTGCGAGTATCTCTGACAGGCTGACAGCTGGTATCTGGTAATAGCAAATAATGTCAATTTGTCACCTGCTTTAACAGAATACATCCTCACGTTGCCTGGTCACCTTGCAGGAAATATCAAGATTCTTACACTACAGGTTCAACAATAATACATTGGATCAAGAGAAGTCAATAAAAGGGAATCCAATCTAGCTTCTTTTAAGAATGCTCTTTTCTTAATCAATTCACTTCATATAACTTTATGAAGATTACAGAAGCTCCTCAAGATGCCATGAATGCTGCAACCAAAAACAAGCTCAAACAGTCAATGCATATGGATGCCAAACTGCTACTGAACCGTAATATTGATATTGGATCTCTAATCCAATAATCCTAAATCTAGATGATAGTTAGGAAGAAAACATCCGGATGATGTTTAACAAAACCCAAAGGGAAATGGAAGCTGAAGCCTCCTAGTGCAGTTTGATAGCTCGTTCCTCATGCTCTCGAGGTGATTCCTTCCGTCAAGCTTTGCCGAGAAGTATTGCTTCATGTATTCCGCGAAGCCCATCGATCTGTACCGCGCCTCGCCGCCGTCTCTCACGAGCTCCGGCAGAGGGCCGACCACCGCATCCTCGCGGAGCCCGTGGAACAACGCCGCTGAGATGCGCTCCCTGTCCGGGTGGATCACCGTCCTATGCTCCACACTCGTGTACTTGCCGTTGCTCAGTATCTGTGTCACATTCATTGCTTCCATTAGCACAAGAAAGAAACTACACTTTACTGTACCAAAGCGGGAGGCGGTTTTGTACGTGGAGGTACGACCCGACGACCCGATAGCACGTGCATTGATTACCTCTAGTGCATCGCCGATGTTGACGGTGAACGCGCCGTCCAGAGCGTCCACGGTGAACCACCTGTCGTCCCTCTTGATCTGCAGGCCCTGCACGTCGTTCGCGTGGAGCAGCAGCGTCAGGCCGGTCGCGTCGGTGCGCGGCGACAGGCCCAGCAGCTTACCGGCTTGCCGGCACGGCGGGTAGTAGTTCATCCTCATGCCCTGCGGCTCGCCTTGGAACAGCTCTAGCAGCGAGTCTGGATCAACGCCCATATCCTTGGCTGAAAGACCATGTGGTCTAAATCCCGTGTTGGTGATGAGTAATTGACTCGTGGTTTGGTTAGAGTGAGTTTAGTTTGAGTGATTCGTGCCTTTTTGGCATTTGGCGAGGTCGGGTCGTGACTAGACAAATTTGACGCGTGGGCGTCGTCCCGGTTGGCCACGTGGGTCATTTCTCGCTTGAGTAGGATTTGTAGGTGCTAACCATGTTTACATGTTTTGTACCGTGCTATGCGATGTGTTTCTTGTCTGTGTTGGCTGCAGGACATCGAGACGGAGTCGTGGTGAGACACGGAGGACCGGACTAGGCGCAGGTGGCGTTGAGGTCAGAACGGTCGGGATGTGTCGAAGACGACGTGGACTCGAGGTGGAGTCGTGGCGAGGCACGGTGGACCGGACTAGGCGCAGGTGGCGCTGAGGTCAGAACGGTTGAGGTGTGCCGAAGACGGCGAAACTGCGTGGCTTGCAGGGCAAGGAATGAGGAAGCTTCCTGGAAGGTGCGCGAGGGGCGTTTCGGTAAAAACGCAAAGCTGCACTAAAGGAAGTGGATTATAGGTAAAGCGCAAAAGCTAAATGGGTAAAGCACTTGGTGAACCCATTAGTAGAGGGTATAAATAGAGAGGAAGATGGTGTGCTGAAATTTGAGAGAGTGTGTATAAAAGTTAGGGTTCCATTTGGGTCTCTCCATGTGTGTATGTGTGTTCCTCCCAAGAAGCATGTGTAGCTCTTGGTGTTCTTGAGGATTGAGAGGGAGAGGATGGATTGAGAGTTTTGTAATCATCCCTCTATATGTAATCGGGGTATCGTGACTCCTCTTTTGATTTGGAATGAAAAATCTGAAGTTTATTTCTCTGTTTAATCTGTCATTTCACTGCTATTTTCTTTGAGCTTTTTTTTTCTTGTTCCTTTTTAGTTCCTCTGTCTCTCTCTGTTCTTCTCCAGTTTCGACAGCAGGCTTCCTCGTAGTTCTGTGTTTATTCTTTAGTTGGCCCTTGCTGCAGGTTGCCCGATCTTTTATCCTCCTTCTTGGAGTCTAATCTTTTGAGCCATCATGGAGACCAACATTTAATGGAAAAGTACTTTTTGTTGGCAGGAGAGATATTTCGGTTCTCACTTTCCTTTGGCCAAACTCTCTCTGTATCTTCATGATTGCTTCATGTCCTTTTGCATTAATTCCAATTCTCTTTGCTGCATGCAAGCTCCATTCTATTTTCTTTGATGAACCAACAGCATTAATGGACAGCAGTCTCTCTGTGTTCGGTTGGTATAGCAGCAGCTAAAAATCTCTTTACCGACTCCAGTCTATTTTTCTTGGATCTTCTTTGCTTTCGGTTGATGGCAGAAGGTTTGGTTCTCCTTTAGCAGTCTGTCTCGGCAGCTAGCAGTAGACCTCATTCTCAGTATTTTGCGTTGTTAGTCTTCTTGTTCCTCTGATTTCTTCTCTCTCTGTTGGTGGTCGATTTTCGTAGATTTCTTTTGGGGGATAATTTTATTTTCCGACATTCACCCCCCCCCCTCTGTCGCCATTCTTGGTCCTACATTGGCCGTCTCAGAGGAGAACCTCTCCATGGAATGCCTGAATTTTCCATATTTTTTCACGAGCTATATATATGTTTTTTTCTCTCGAAGACGAGTTATACATGTTGCAAATGTTGGAATCACTCCCTTTCTCTCTCGTGGTGTTTGTCACAAACACTCAGTTCTCTTTGCTTGGTGGACACATGCACACATACAGAATGGCACAAGCTAGCTAGCTTTGTTGACGCAACCACTACAACTCTCGTCATTTTTCATTCATATATAGACTCAAGTACATGGATGAAACAAATGGCCGGCCAAATCACTCAGCCGAGACTCATGCCACATCTCGTACGTGCAAGCAGCATGCAAGCCAGGACCTCTTCACCAGCCACTAATTCACATCGTGGCCTTTCATTGGATCCGGCTGAGCAGCACATCTCCTGCATGCATGCATCCACTAACAACTAACTACTTTGACTCGATGCACATAATCCTAACACATGCAAAACACTACTGACCATTGCTATGCAGCTGAACTCATGTAACATTTGCACCTTGTAGATATTGACGCCTTCCATCCGGTCGCATCACACGTCTCCTTAGTGCACTCCGGCTCATGTGTCTATACTTACGTACGCATCGCACATACTGTCACATACTTCTTCAGGCACCACACACTACTTATGAAATGCAAAGTCCTATATACGCGACGTTTGCTATATGCATGCACATAATTGAACATGGATATGCAGTAATGACAAGATTAAATTCTAACAACAAAGTAGTGATGAGACATGAGAGAGATTTTGCAGACGAGACCTCAAGGATGGAGGGTGGGCAGGCCAGAACCTCACGTCCCTCGACTCCCTCGGACGGAGCTTGAGGAAGAACATGTCCGCCCAGTCCAGTTTTTGGTTCTTGGACACTACGAAGTGCTGGCCGTAGCCTTCGAGGCTGCCTGGTAGCTGCGACTAGGCCTTCTTGGCTTCCAGTGGCAGCTTGAAGAACTCAGCCATGTCTTTCTTCATGCCACGGATCACTTCACCCGGCACTCCATGGTTGATGAGCTGCAGCTCACATATACATGGCATCGAGCATGATCTTGTTACCATTTGCTTGCACAAGTCAAAACAATTAAATCCACGAACGAGCGTTCTTGCAATGTAATCTGATCGAGAACGAGCTTACGATGTGCAGACCTGGAAGAAGCCCCAGTGCTGGCACGCAGATCCTAGCTTTGCGAACTCCTCTTGCGACGACCGTGGATCGAGCAGCTTGCCGAGATCGATGATAGGAATCGAGGCAGTGCTGGCATAACCGGCGACGACCTCCTCGGCGCCGGCCTCCGTCCTGATGTACCTTTCGGGTATCGTCTGCTCATCTGAGCTATTCCAAGTCTCCGCGAGTGCCTGCACATTCGTCACTCCCAGAGATCCCGTTGTTCTCTCCTCCGCCATCGATGCGATTATCTCGCTCGATCTCCTGAGCAGTTTGTTGTTGCGATCGAATCACCTTTATCCTGCAAAACACGTCGTTTTGTATCGAGTCCGGCAGTGGGGTGTAAGAATCTGAAATGGTGCCAACATACTGGTCTACCTCGGTGGAGAATCCGATGGCATATTCTTGCACTCACAATAATGTTTTGCCGCATTGCCGGTCTTGGTTTCAAAATAAAACTGGCATGATTTAAATGAATTTTAAAAATTTTATGCACTTTCAATTTTTTCTAAAGTTTTGTTGGAGTTAAAAGATTTTTAAAATAATTTTCTTGGCAAAAAAAATGTGAATTCACAACGTCTAAAAGTTAATTGGATACTGTAGGATTGTTGATGGAAATCAGAGAGGGTAAATGATTGTACTCTGCAGTGAATTTTTTTTTCTTCAAATCTACTGTCTCCTGTTATCAAACCAACATAAACAGAAACAAAAACAAAAAATAGCTAAGAAAAATATTTTTTGCTACTGTAGTAGTGTACAGTAGCTACAGTATATGCAGTACCCAGTAGTAAAAATACGGCACGAATGATGAGCCGGGCTGGGCCTAAAAAGTTAGCACGATGGGCAGTCCGACACGGCCCAGTGAGCACGGGGGCACGGTCGGCATGCCAGCGCCGACGGCCTCGCATCCCGCCTCCCATTGACATCTCATGACTCACAGTCATCCATACAACACAGGTCATCACAGAGCAGAGAGAGAGGGAGTAGAGGGGAAGGACTAAGGAGCATACCGGACTACTGAAGGGAGAAGACGACGGCGTCGTAGTCGAGTGCTCTAAGGCCATCGGCGACGGTGGGACGGACGTTGGCTGTCTTCTTGCCGCCCGTTGAAGCAGTTTCAGTGCCCGCGCGGGGGTCGCTCCATGGCGGCCACGTCCTCCATGAAGGTGAACATCATCCGGTCCCAGGCCCCTAGGCCCAAGGCCAGCCGCCCGGCTGCACCGACGAAGAGCCCCACGTTGTCGTGGCCACAAGCCCGCAGTCAATGGCGACATTGGAGACCGGGGCGAAGTCGTCGAGTGTGAGCGTCTCGGTTGTGAAGTTGCCGATCTCGTACGTCCTGCATGCTCTCTCCTCTGTCGATGAACTTCACTTTCATTTTGTCAAAGGCCTTGGCCATCCTCCTTCCTTGACGCAACTCTTGCTGGTGATTGATACAACAGGATACGTGCCATGCAGTTATATATATAGCTGACATAAATCTAATTTATCTAGTCAGGCAATAGAGATAAGTGATTCAAAAGAAAAGCCAATACTGCATATTAGCATATAGTATACACTGATATGTAGGTTTGCCAGCTATATTATACTACGTCCAGTCAACAGGGTTCCAAATCCCGGTCAAGGGTCGTTACCGGTTACCGGCCGGTAATTGAAAAAACAAAAAAAAAGCTGGTTAAATTTTAGGTACAAAATTTGAATTTAAAATTGGTAACAAAAAAACCGGCTGGTTACCGCTCAAAAAACAGAAGAAAAACCGCTAAAAACCAGTTTTCAAATTTGATATTGAAAATTTCTAATACATTCATGGCAAAAAGTATGAAGTCAAGCACGGGAGATGCATACATCTTCCTAATATATTCTATTAGTATTAAACAATATAAATATCATTACGGAAACTAACTTCTACATTCAAAATTTTAAATTTGAATTAAATAAAAAACCGCCGGTATAAGACATTCATAGTAAAAAACATGAAGTCAAGTACGGGAAGTGCATACATCTTCCTAATCCATTCTATTAATGTTAAACAATGTAGACATCATTAGGAAAATTAACTTTTACATTCAAATTTTCAAATTTGAATTAAATAAAATACCGCCCGACTAATACATTCATGGCAAAAAGCATGGAGTCAAGTACGGGAAGTGCATATATCTTCTTAATCCATCCGTTCCATTAGTGTTAAACTATGTAAACATCATTAGGAAAATCAACTTTTAAAATCAAAATTTCAAATTTGAATTAAATAAAAAACCGTCCGACTAATACATTCATGGCAAAAAGCATGAAGTCAAGCACGAGAGGTGCATATATCTTTCTAATCCATTCCATTAGTGTTAAACTATGTAAACATTATTAGGAAAATCAAATTTTCAAATTTGAATTAAATAAAAAAACTACCGATTTTGTTTTCCCGGACGCCACCAGTATAACCAGTTACTGGCGATAATCGGCCGGTTACCGCCGGTATTTAGAACCTTGCCTGTTAATCCTAGCTCTAGGCCTTTTTTTTAGCTTATAGTTTATGATTTTCCTCGAACAAATAATTAAGACTATTTCTCCGTCATCTTTTCAAAATAGTTTATGATAACAGACTTTTTGAAGCGACTCATCGATATTCAGTTTATCGCATAAGTACTCACACTATGGGCAAAAGCCATCATCCACATCCGAAAAAAACCCATCCATATTTTAGTTCTGCTTTCGCCACAGATCGGACACTACCACAGCAGATGTATCGCTTGGCAAGCGCTCGGCACCCAATTGACCGACCCACGCAAAACGCGCATATTAATTATGCAAGGTAAATTCCATTACCAATGCAATCTAGCCAAATCGCTAGGCAATTCCAGTCACAAACTCAGTGAAATCCAAGCCATATTTGTCCACCCAAGCCGCCCGAGCCTTATTTAATCATGCAAAAGCACCAGCCTAGAATGATCATGCAGCAGCCCTGACATGACAGCAGTGTACATGCAGCACAAACGGAGCATGCTAGCGAATCACACGTCGAATTTGTCAAAGCATTTGCTTACACCACAAAGCATCCACCCATCGACAATTCCAACATAGTGCTGCCATTCACGAGAATAAATACGGTTGTCACATGCATGGTGCACGACCGTTGATGAGTTTAAAACCAGGCCAATTTTTCCCTTTCGCCCTGTATCCATACAGATTAAACGGAGGGTGGCTTTGGATGATTAATGGCTACTCAACAACACAGAACAGTACAGCCCGGTACAATCAGGAAAAAAAAGATAAAAGCCACTAGCTTAAGCTAGTCTATAATACATCTGAACGCAGGTGCTCCAAGAAAGACTTTACTCCAATCCTATCCCTTTTTTGCTTCCATACTCAGCAAGCTACCGGTTATGTACAAAAAGGAGAGTTCCCACCATAACAGCGCTGCAACGCTTTGTCTCAGCCATGAGTCTTCCCTGTTTCCACAGACAAATTTCAAAACAGTGTGACCATCACCGGAGCAGAAATGAAGCCCATAAAGCAAACTCCAACAAGAAAAAGAAGTTACCCCTTGAGGAAGCAGTTCTGTAATTAGTCCTAGGACCCTTGTCGCCAGGAACTTTGGGAATTATAAGAGAACTTTGCAGGCCCTCAAGCAACTGTGTTGCAGAAAACAAAGTTAATATACATAGCAAACTCCATAAAATAAGTATAAATTTGAAGTACCACAGTAGGTAAGCACGGGCACATGCACCAGACCTGGGTGTTTGCCAGCTTGCGTGCAAGCACACTAAGAAAATCAAGCTGGGTGACAAATCTCAAAACCACCCGCAGAAATCAATGTAAAATAAGCTGTTCAATATTGGTAAACTAATCCAAATAACAAAAGCCTATATCAACTACAAGGAAACTGAAAGGTTTGTAAGTTAGCTACAGCCAAACTATGTCCTACAGTGTAAACAATTATCACAAGAAGGCACTATCGACATTCAAGGACAGAATGGAGAAGAGTCAAAAGACAACATCCGCAATATAAATCTATTGAAACTTGAGGATAGTTCCTGTACTGACCCGAGAGGTTGGTTGAATTCGGCGGTTGGACCTTCGGGGTTCAGAAGAATCACAACTAGTTTTCCCTGCAATTTCAGACGTTTTGAGTATATTCCTGTTCAAGTTATCCATAGAAGGAACATATTTCCTTTTAGCTCGATCAGCAGTGGTTAAATTCTTCTTGGAAGTAGGAACAGTAGATGCAGCTTGTGTGTGCAATTCAGAAACAGTATCATCTTCAGTTCTAAGGCCAGTGCCATGGGCAGAATTATTCTTTTCTACAGTGGGGACCACAATGTTGGAAGAGCCTGTCATACTTCCCGCAAAAGCAACACTACTTTCAAAAACACCAGAGCTTGGGACAGGCATGGATAAAGGATCCTTGCCAGGAACACTGTTAGATGCAACATTCTGACACTTAGTAGATTTAAGTCCTCTGAGTCTCATCTCGCCTATCCTCTTTCCTCTTTGGTCAACTTTTGAAGTACTTTCCCGCGGTCTGGGCACTTGTGGCATCAAACGTTTCGCGGGTCTGGTAGACACATTACCCTCAGAAATCTTATCAGCTTGATCTGCAACATAATGTTTGCTTACTTCCATAAACTTCTTCTTCTTTCCAGGCTTTGGAACACCATAGACCACCCTTGATCCTTCTTTCTGCAGTCCAGGCCGTTTGAATGCAAGACTATCAGTTTTATTCTCAATTACACTCTTTCCAATGTTGAAAACCATGTCCCTATCAGATAAAGCCAATGGCTTTAGCTCCTCTGGTTTTGTTGAGTTGTTAGTGCTCTTGTCCTTAGAAGCACCCCCTGCTTCTTCACCAATATGTACAGGATCACTACCTGTTGTCCTTTGGCGTTTCTCATAAGGAGAATCACACTGAGACCATAAAATATTGTTATTCGAATATAATTTTGCAAAAGTAATATTTAGCACACTAAATCCAAAAGAGCAAAGTAAAACGTCTAGAAAGTAGAAGCAACCTCATTAGATTTGGCTTTCCTCTCTCGTACACGGGACCACTCTGTCCACTGGCCATCTTTCCAAACATGTGATGGACGAAGATTCCAAGCATCAACAAGTAAAGAATCACCACCTCCAGCTGGAAATAAGTGATCAAGACAAGATGGAGGGTTAAAGAATTCTCTATTGAAGAACTTTTTGCATTAAAAAATGTTTTAAATCCACAGGTCAAAATGGAAGGTTAAACTTCATGGCACATCACATAGCAATATGACATCAGAAACAGTTACAATAATTACGCATATGGTCAAGATCAACAAATAATTTATTTGTATCAAAATTTTAAAATGGTGGTTTCGATTCAGAAGTGTCATGGAATCCCCCAGTCCTGTGGCAGTGCACTTTGTTGACTGAAGGCATTCGTAATTCACAACTTTCGGACTGAATTATTACCGATTTGAAACATACCACTTGACGACAAAATTAAAAAATGCATAATATTTAAAGGATATAACCAAGCAGAAAAGATAACATGGCCACACACACATACGCATGCACAAGCAAGCGCACACAAAGCAACACTAAGATTACCTGAAAATTTTACAACAACCTTTGTTTCATCAGCATCACAGATCTGAGAAATAATTCCCTCTCGCCAACTGTGGAAAGAAACAGGCTTCAGATCAGTAAGTAATACCGTAATAACAAAAGGATACTAATATTGCAACAATTTGTAGTTAGCAGCTACTTTAAGTGGTAACTCACATGATAACAAGCAACAAAAAAGGATGGCTACAGCTAATCAAATACAGGTGATATCTCAACAAATTTACGAAGAATAACATGTTAGGTGAGACCTCCAGTTAGATGGAGGTGAGATCGAAACCAGAATCCTACTTTCCACAAAATGAGAGCTAAGTCTCCAATGGTAGGGTCACTGGCGAAATAAGTAAACTTCAAGAACAAACCCTACCACAGCCAGGCACCTACATGCAAACACACCAAGAGGAAAAGAACAAAAAAGAAAAGGAGGACATCCGGTCCCAAATGTAGATAGATCAACCAATATACGGCATCTACACCTATCAAAAATAATAAAAATTTCCTGTCTCTTGATGAATTCACATCAATCTTACTTGGTTTGAACTTAGCACTGTAGTTCGCACTCCATCCTACCAGAACGCTCCCAACATGGGACTGACACACTGACAGAGTAATCGATAACAGAAAACCGTACACTGTAGAATTGTTATAAGGCCCTACTAGAAATATAATTATGAGATACTGGTTCTATGCATCCAACCGCCAGTCCAAAATACTGAAATATCAAATAGGGAACAGCCACCACTGCGTCAAGCATAAAACCATCATCAGGCTGGACAAGCAAATCAACAAGCTACCCATATCCATCTTCCAGCCCTTCCCATGAAAGTAGTAGAACTAGAGAACACTGAATGTCATACCTATCATTGATCCATGCATCCACGTGATCACCAACAGTCCAAGAATAATTTCCTGCTGTGTCCCTTCGGCGCTTCCTAGTTCCTTTGAATTTAGACATAGTAGCAGGATGTGCAAGACGTATTCGAGGTGCCTTCTCCCCCTCCTGTTTCAGTTGCACCCATTCTTTGCGACAACCAGTTCCTAAAAGATGAACAGTTAATCCCAAGGCCTGACTAGCATAAAGGTCAATACTAACTTGAGTGTAGCTCAACAATTAAAAAAAAAGTGAAAAGCATGCATGTGTAGTGGAAAAAGGGGGCACCCATGAAGGTGGACATAAGAAATGGACACTAACCTTCACTGCTGGTATCATAGCTGATGCATGCACTATCTTCGTTTATATCAAGGACATTGCCAGAAAACCAAGCTACTCCAAACCCACCCTCATCAGCTAAAACCTGACAAAATGCAATAATATTCTAATCAGGTTTCATCTTGAGAGCTGGAGGTGGCAGATCAGATTAGAAACATAAAAGCTGAAAAATAACACATTATAATAGCAAACATGCAAAAACTAGAGCCCATCACAGCCATTTTTAAATGCTTCATAGTCAAACTCTTTAAACATTGGCTACTGATGTGCACAACAGTGTACAGATTGGTCTCAAAATAGCATTAATAGACTTGCCATCAAAAGTACTTCCTTTTTTTTTTACTAAGATGTTAGCACAAAAATCAATGGTCAAAGGTGTGTATTGGAAATGGAGGGAGTATATCATATTAAAAAGGGATAATAAAAGGTAGTTCTTGACTTCAGAGAAATGTTCACACGGAACACAGACTACCATAATCATCTAGAAAAGGAGAACCATAACCAAGCCAAAGAACAAACTGACCTCAACAAGAGATCCCTTTTCAATGCCATTCCAGATTATGCTCGGTGCTGCATCATTTCTGTTACCATTAAGTAAAGCAGTGGTGGGAACATCTTCAACTCCATTTCCTACATGAGCCAAACAAACCAAAATCAGCTGGAAGTGAACACAGGTCTTGATATACCAAAAGGCAAAAGATACTAGTAGCCTTACCTGACTGCATTCCATCTGGCTGCAATTCTTTGCAACTAGAAGATTTCTCCGAGTTCTGTATCCCTTGATCATATTTAGCTTTGCTGCCGCGCTTTCTGCCAGATTTACTAAAATCAGCAGGTACCTCCAATAGTTCTTTTACCGGATTATCGTTGGTGTTTCCAACCATCTTATTACTCACTCGATCAGACTTCCAGTAGCCATCTGGACCAGCTTCCAACAGCTCACTTAGAGTAAAAGGTAGAGGCTCACCCATTCCAATGATGGTTCCTGCTTTGAACACGGCCTCTGCAGCAAGCTCTGCAGCTTTCAGTATGGCATCCAAGTTTTCTGCACGTTTTGCAGCAGCAGCTGCCTCTTCAACCCTCTTTCTAGCAACCTCTCGTGCCACCGAAATGATGGAACCCGGGGCACAAGTGTTGTCCTTTATTTTCCAAGATGATGTGAGTGATAAACTTGGCATACTAGCCGGGTTGCTATGAACAAATTCACCAGCGTCGTGCTTCTGCAAGGCATTTACATATTTAGAAGAGCTAAGGGCTTCCTCTGCCATCAATTTTGCCTGTAATGCAGCTTCCGACGCCATCTTAGCAGCTTCTGCAGCTGCCTTTCCAACAGAAACTGCTGCAGAAGCAGCAGCAGCGGCTGAAGTAAGCTTCTCTTCTACTTCTGCAGGTAATTTGCTTCTCAAGTTTGTGGATAAGTGGCTCCATACACCTTCATTGTGCCTAAGTGCCTCCGTATAGTGCGTACTTGCAACTTTGGCTTGTGCCATTGATTGCTCTATTGCACCACTGATCTGTTCTGAAAAGATGAATCTTTGCTCAGCATCCTTACTACCTGTAATCTGGTAGTTAGGCACAGAAGTGATCAAACCTGTGTTAGGAACAAGCCTGCTGCCCAAAACATTACTTGGAGAATGAGTAGATAACATGAAGCCTGGTGTATGCTTAGTGGCAGGAGTAACAGATGCAATGTCTGTTGTGAGCTGAGGGGAAGCAATGCCAGGTTGCTGTTCTGGACTCGCTGAAACTTTCTTTCTTTTTCTTGGCTTTTGTGATGTAGCTCCACGCTTAGAAGTAGAAGCTGATGCCTTCTGTTTTTCATCATGTACAACTGTTAATGGAGGCGAAACAGTAGAAGGTGCCTGACTAGGAAGAAATAAACCAGGTGAAACAGCTTGTGAAATGGATATGTTTTTAGAAGATGCCCCCTTTGCAGTTTCATTTGTAAGCACAGCTGGTTGCATTGATGAATCAAATATTAAGTTTTGTGGTGGAACCAGCCAAGGCGCAGGACGTGGACCAGGGCTCTGATTGAACGAGGATGCAACACCACCAGATGCAGGCTGTCTCATCTGTGAATTATATGTGAATATTGGCGATACAGCCTGGCTAAAATCCAAATGAGTACCTCGTTGCAGGTTCAATATAGAACTACCAAGAGGAGACATATTGAAAGTTGGCGAGTGCAGGGGTACAGCAGAATGTGCGGGCAACACACTTTTGCAAACTTTTTTGCTAGCTGGTGCAGTTTTAACTGTTGTACCCTTACTAGCTTTTTCAGCCACGCGACTACCTGCAAACTCATTTACTCAGAAAAAAAATGTATTATGTTATCATATAAGGTGCCATTATCATATCGCATGTTTACCTATATGTGAGCCTGTAGGAGTCTCCAAGCCAATTAAAGGTGACTTCTGATTCTGAAATCTTTCAACAGCAGCTCGCCAAACAACCTCCCATGCAGGCTTACCACCACCTACTGTTCATTAACACAAAATAACTTAGAAGGTAAGACAAAATTGGGGGGGGGGGGGGGGGGTGATCACTCTCAGCAATGAAACCACACAGACCAGGTTCTCCAAAAGCTGACACCATGTAAGCCTCTGCTGGTGGTATTCCTTGACTGCTGACATAAAATTAAGTTCCCTTAATCCATACATTTGTAACTTAACAACTTAAAGAGAGTTAGAACTTAGAACTCACATAAGAGCTCCATAAACAAAAATCTGTGCACGTAGTTGCACATGCTGTGAATCTGTGAAAGGTTGATGTGCCAAAGCTGCAGGAGAAACTGAATTATTCAAGTCAGGTAAATTAGAAATGTGGACTGCGTGAATATAGGAGGTTTGCATACCAGTGCTTTCAGGAGTTGTATGCTGTTGTGATTTCTCTACTCGTGCACTTTTGGTTTCAGTGCTATCACCAATATGTGTGCCAACAGAGGGCTCCCCAGTGCTTTCAATGACTTTCCTTCCCGATGGCTGTTCTTTGCCAGTCTCCACAATAGACATTTTCTTACTATCATCACTGGTGTTCTTCAATGGACTTCCAGAAGGATTCCCAGGTATAGGAATTTCTGTGGTTGCCTAAAAATAGGATATAATAAACCATGTCAATAGGTCTCAGCTAGCTAATCTAAATCTAAATTTATGATATTTCAGCTTCAAATATGTTCGCGCGCGTGCGCGCGCACAGAGAGAGAGAGAGAGAGAGAGAGAGAGAGAGAGAGTTAGAGAGACCTCAGTACTCTGAGCAGCTTTAGATCTGGGAAAAGGGCTCCAAGCTGAACTATGAGCTTTCTCAGATACATTTGGCGGAGGTCCAACTTCAAACGAGAAACTTCTATCATCTCCTGTTGTATTGGTCTCCTCAGAACTAAGAAGAGTAGGTTTTCTATCTCTGGCAGAACATTCTTGTAAGCTCTGGGCAGCATCAGCTGAGACTGCAGGATCTTTTGGATCCTCGGATCGTTTAGTTAGTGTGTGATGAAGCAAGGCATTACCGCCCTGTCCATCTTCCTGGGGACAGGGTTCAGTGCAACTAATCACTGTAGGGGAGCCACATGTAGCATCAGTACAGCTTCCATCACCATTCCCAGTTTCTAAGCCTACCCTGCTTTGGGATGAAACAGTACCAGAAGTATGATCTGCACCAGGATGTAATACCTTATCTGCATCCAAAAGAACATGTCACTTTGCATCCAATTGATGCTACTTATCTTAACAAGGCTTAACATGCATACTCAGAACAGAAATTTAAACGGTTGACTGCACAGAATCACACTACGGGGTGTTCATATTGGTTGATAGTTTTTACCTGAAAATGAATAGTAATGGCTGAAAGAAGTAGCTTTTAGAAAGAGGGGCGAGCGGTAGGGAAAGTGAGGGGGAGATGCGTGCGCAAGATGGGAGCGAGAGGAGTAGGGTGCGTGATACACCCGTGACCCCCTGCCTTATCCCCGAAACGAGACGGGAGCAAGAGGAGTGGAGAAGCCGCTTCGGAAAGCCGGGTGTTCATATTGGCTTCTAGCTTCTCCAAGCAGAAGCCAATATGAACAGGCCCGTAGGCTTAAACAGTTAATCTTGAAAAAACACTTCAAAGTTCTATATATATCTTCTAGTACTATATTGTAGGCTAGGGACTTAGGGAAGACATTAAATGTGCTGGGTTTGGCTTGTCTGCATGCAAAAGCATGGAAAGAAAAAAAATGGCTTGCTATTCAACCTAATGCTAGGTCTAAGAACTTCTTAGAAATATTTGCTTTGTAAAAAGATTGTTCCATCTAAATAAAGTAGTTCCACACTGCTCGTCTAAGGAAAAACTGCTTTAATATTGCGCTAGCGCAAACAACTGACCTTGATGAGCATTCAAATCATCCTTTGCATTCAAGGGAGTTTCAACAATCTCCTGTACAGCCTTGTCAGGTGAGATACTCAAGGTGGATGATGGTGCGACTAAATCTTCGTGATGTTCAGATTGTATCGAAGGTCTGTCAGTCTGGCGTTTCTGTGGATAAGCATTTGGATGATCACCTGAATGAATTTCAGACATTATCAGTCTTGAAATCAAAACCTGCTCGAGTGGAGCGCATAATACTAATATGTACATGTTAAAAAGATGTCAATCAGACTCAACTTATAAAAATAAAGAAAACAACAAATTCACCTAATTTATCCTGAGTTTCACTTGTGGTCAAAGTACCCAAAGAAGTATCCTGCTCTTTGCACTGCGTTTTTGTTGCAACAGCATCACTACCACTGCTACAAACAGCATAGTTGTTTGAGTTCACTGAACCTGCTAGCTCCTTCCCCCGTGACTCAGAAACAGGAGATGTGCCATTGTGGCCTCCAACTTCTAAAGCAGATTTAGCACCTTCCTTGAACGACCCCTCCTGCTTTACTGAGGACATTCTCAAATCCTTTTCATCAAGTAAACCAGAGGAAGAATCATTGGGTGCAACAACCCCTGAACTGTCGAGTTTATCCTTTGATGTATCGAAAGTATCAGTAACCGTGGTAGAAACGAAATTGCTGCTTGAAATGCTCAATGGTGCTGACATTTCTTCTTGAGGCCCTGAATTAGGTGATACCAAATGCTGGTTTTCAGTCTCATCTTCTAAGGCAGGTGTAGCACCTTCCTTGAATGAACCCTCATGATTTACTGAGGAAGTGTTTGGATCCTTTTCATCAAGTAAACAAGCTGAAGAGTTGTCAGGTGCAATATTGCCCGATGAGTCAAGCTTGTCTTTTGATGTACCGGTAGCACCTGTAGCATTTTTATCATGACCACTTTTCACCATGTGTTCAGTATTATCTGAAACAGCTGATATTTTCTCCCTGATTGTCTTTTCTTCCATAACACCACCTTTCAGATTATCAGCAGAATCTTGATGCTGCTCCAAAACTCCAAGTTTTGAATCATCACCAATGCTAATATTTGTATCATCCACCTCAGCATTTTTTGTTTCTGCAGGAATTCCAGTGACATGAGCAAGCTGTTTTCCTTTTGGAGATTGAATCAACTCGCCACTTTCAGTTGACAAAGAAGTAACAAGATGAGGATTATAATTTCTCGAATCTGGCTTGGATTGACGAGATTTAGCAGCACTGTCACCAGTATCAACCTCCTTAGCGACAAGCTCACTGCTCCTGTCAACAGAACTTTTTAGGCCTTCTGCTGCATGTTCCACTTGAGAAAAAGATGGTTGCAGTGTGGCACTGGCTCTCTGATAGGTGCCATCATTCCTGTGCAGCATCTTAACCGGATTTGTGACGGCCTCCAGAAATCCATAGGAACTTTCCGACAACATATTTTCATTGCTTACTTCACCGGATAAGTTTGTAGAGCCCAAAGGCTGACTAGTACATCGCAAATTTTGCAATTCATGGAGTCCTTCGACTTTATTTTCATTCATGGTATCCTGAGGGGTAACACCAACAGCAGATTCTTGATTGTCTTGCTCAAAGTGATATGTGTCAGTGGCGTATATGTTCTGAAGTGGAGCTAACTCTGAGAAGGGTTCATCATTCAACTTACTAGAATCTACAACAGCTGAGTGTACGTTGAGATTGTCCAAAGAATTGTCATCATGGACCATCTTGAAATAGTTGCCAACAGTTGGACAGCTTTCTGATGTGTTTTTGCAAGCAGAGGACAACTTCTCACTTGCAATGCACTTCTCAGCAACAGACTCCAACATATAGTTCAATTTCCTATCTGATAAAGTTGAACCTGCAGCCTGTTCAGACTTCTCATCCATTGAGAAAGGTGCAATATGTTCAGCTTGAGTTTGAGTCGTTGAAGGATCTTCCGTCATTCTAGAACGAGTGCTCTGAGACTTATCATTCTCACTTGGCACTACAATGCTACCTGTTGGAGAGTCACCAGATTGAGGTTGGATGTTTGATGGATCAATTTGACTGTCCATACCACTTAAATGGTGATGTGCATTACCATCCATGTTACCAGACATCTCATTTTCTCCCACTGACTTCAATAACATTTCCACAGATTCAGTGGATGTTGCCTCTGACCAGACATTATTAGTCCTAGATATGGAGCAAGATTCGGCAGCACTAGAACTAAAATCAACAACGGTACTTCCAGTGGACAAGACCTCAATCCAACTATTATCGTGCCCTTGTACACTGAAAAATTCTTCTGAGTTGATTACGTTATCAAATCTGAGATGGCCCTGTAGTTGGTCGTCAATATCGAACTTTGGCAGTGCAAATGGCCGCAAACCTGACGGAAACTTACTGTTGTCTTCACCAGCTAGTTGAAAATTCTGGCTCTGAAAATCAGTATCATCACAATCCATGGGTTTTTGCCTGCAAAATGGAGAAACTTTAGATATAGAGACAAAAGTCCCAACAAAATGTCAGAATCAATAAGCAAAGTGGAAGCAGGAAATTTTGGGGCAAGCTAAACATTTTCTGGAGTATCCCATTTAGACATGCCACAATACATACATGTGCATAGCAACACAAATCCTCATTCTCCAGACGGATGACCAAACGTTGCAGGGAACGATAACCTACTTAGCATGAGTGTAAGGCCACCATTTTAGATTTTACCCAACTCTAGGAGACCACCACTGAGTGCCCTCCTATGATGCTCCCAATATAACAAACATCTCCCAAACAATTGCAGTGGGCATTTAAATCGTGATGATCTTATGGGTTTGCCTGTTTTCAAGCTCCCAAAAGAAACCACTTGGATGTGCTAAATGCAAATTGTACATGAAATTCACTGTGCTAGCAAAGCACCCTCTATCAGCTATATATCATATCTCTCGTGCAGGGAAAAACATAATTAACGTGCCACACTTTGACCCCAGCACCCTCAGTTTGTCAACACAATAAGGGCTTACGGCTAACTCAACGCAACACACAGGTAGATATACTCCCGATAAAGCATCCCTCTCTACAATCAAAGTCGCAATTTACCCAAACTGGACTGAACCAAGCGAGCATGCTAACTTCTTGACCTAGCTCAAAACCCTAATTCCCAGCGCCAAATACGAACTCGCAACTTAACCGTCAAAAACATCCGAAACACGAAGCACCCAAATTTAAGCGGCGCCCAAAACCCTAAATCGCCAAGCTAAGCACTACCGGCCGGAGCAATTCCCAACGCACGCACGCGCAGCAGCGCGCACACCGAAGCGACGCGCGGTAAAACGAAAGCGAAGCGGGGTGGGTAGGTACCGAGGGGAGGTCGCCGGCGCTTCTAGCACCCTCCATCCGTGAGCGGGGTCGTCGGAACCCTAGATCCTGCGGGGCGGCGGCTGCTCATACCCCGGCGCTCGGGCGCCGGAACCCTAGCTTCTGCTTCTGCGGCGGAGGTGAGAGAGGCTCGCCAGGCCGCGGGCACCGGGGAGACGGCGGCGGCGAGGCACGGGTGGAGGAGGCGGAATGGAGAGGTGATGGTGGTGGTGGTTTGGCTGCGGGGAACAACACGCCGCTCGCGCACCCGTCACCGCACACAGCAGGGGAGAGGCAGTAGCGGGCTTGCGCAGGCCGCTCGGGTCGGGTCGGGTCGGGTCGGGTCTCGTGGCTTTTCTGTGGGTTTGTTTTGTGATCAGACTTCCGGCTGTCGCGACTCGCGAGCTCTCACTGACCTGGAGGAGCGGCCGCTTGGAGTGTCGGTCTCCCACTGAACGGTGGGTGTTCCATATGAAAAAGTTTTTTTTTTGTATAAGGTGGATTTTTTGAGCTAATAGCTTATAATGTATAGCTTAAATATTTAAATTTTAACTATTTATAAGAGACGGTACGCAGAGAAAAATAGTCACATGCGATTTTAGCCAGTATAACTAAACTCAATATACTTTTTATTATAATTTTTCTATTAATCTCATCTTGAAAACGCACTATTTAAAAGCTAGTTGCTATAGACAATACAAGCATAAACTAACTTTAAACCCAAAAGAACCCAGGCTTTGTTCAGAGGGAATGATTTTTTCAAGATTTGTGTTGGAATCAACAGAATTGCTATGTATATATCGCATGATTTTTTTCATATCATTCAGATTTTGCACTAGTGATTTGTTTAGAATTTCGTGCTCCCGGGTGTCATCTTCCTTGTCTCCGGTGTTCCTTATCGGCACAACCGTGTCCAAGCACATAGAGCGACGTCACCGCAACACACCTATTTGACAAGTGCACACTTCGCCGAATGCACCCCATTTGACAAGTGCACACTTCGCCGAATGTCCCCCCCCCCCCCCCCTCTTTACATTAAGGAGATGCATGGAAGAGCGATTGCAAGGATCATCGGAGACGACAAAAAGGCCAGCAACGAAGGAGGAGGCAAAATCTGAATGATACAAAAAAACATACGAATGATAAATAGATGCTTCCTAAAATCAATATCATCTCTAAAAATTCTACCGAAATCCTCTGAAACAAACCAGGCTTGATAGTTTTTAAAAACTGAAGGGGAGAACCCCTAGATCCAAATTTCCATTACGAATACAGAAACCAAACAAGAGTTTTGTGACAACAAGGTCACGACAGTTAAGCGTATTACATCGCAAGCACCTCCTGACTTCTCCAAACTGAATTACACAAACAAAGGGCAAAAGGCCACTAGCATTGTCTCTATCTCTACTAATATAAAAAGAGAGTTTATTCGTTCACCACCTCTCTTTTCTTTCTCCCTGTCGTATCGCACTCCCGCATCTCCTCTTGACATATGTTTACATGTGGGCCCATGTCCTTAGCCGGCTCCCTCCCCAAACTACTCATGGCCTCACACCCTAACCACTCTTCTTCCCTTTCCCACACAGACACACCCCTAAGGCCCCAACCACTAGCCACTCTTGCTATCTTGTGTCCTTATCAACGCCGCCCCTTCTTCTTACTCCAATTAACCTCTTCTAATCCTTTCTCTCTTCCATGCCCTACACTAGCGCCTTGCCAGTTTTACAGGCCAGATTCATGATGAGTGACGGTGCTAGTGACCGATGCCCACAACAAGCAGAAGGGTCGTCACCAAGCCGCGACGGTGTTGGACAAGCGAGGAAGTGGTGGGGGCGACGCCGTGAACCAGCTAGTGAGGAGGCGACGTCGGGGAGGAGGAAGATGGTGGCACTGGGATCAAGGATGGTCAAATCTGCTGGCCTGATCTAGCGGCGCGGTGGTCAGGTATCACAAGATCCGCTGGACTCCGGCTTCTTCCTTAGGTCCGACGACAGTGGCATGGGGACGGTCGAGTTCAATGGCGGAGACCACTCTCTCTGACTCTCTTCCACCGACACCGCCACCTATCACTTTGTATGGTTGGCTGACTCTAGCTACACCTCTATGTTCTTGATCCACCATTGCGCCCACTGTCTTGTTGGGAGAACGACCTAATCTGACGGTGATGGAGGTGAGGACGATCGGATTTGACGACGGAGACCTCGGGGATGCCGGATCCAGACACGGCAACCTCGGGGTCCATCGGATCCGCCTTGCTAGGGTAGAGAACACCAATGTCGAGGACAATGACCCCGAAATCTAGTGATCATGGGGTTGGGGACGCTAGCGAGGAGCACGATTACACCAGCGAAGTACCAGAGATGGAGGCGGAGATGTACTGAAGGTGGAGGTGGACGTAGAGCCGGAGGCGGGTGTGTACTAGTAGGATCCGAAGGCGTCCACCTTAGAGGCGGTGCATCCGGCGGTGGTGACCTCAAGGATGGTGGATCCGATGGCGATGGGTCTAGTGACGTGTAGAGTGGAGCCGCCAGCAGAGAGGAGGTACGTGGGTTGAGGCAATGCAGCGGTGGCGTGCGAGTAGGGGAGGCAAGTGGAGACGGGGAGGCGAGGAGGCGGCGCCACTGCTAGAAGCCGCCAGCGGGAAGGAGGCACGGAGAGTGGTGGCTCTTGGTGGCAACAGTGCACGGGCGGGGGAGGCAAGGGGAGACGAGGGAGGAGAGGAGGTGTCGTCGGGTGGGAGTGGAGGGGGTGGGCACATTTTTTTATTTATATCTAGGGTAACCTCCTCCCTCGGCCGATCCTAGCTACTAGATCTCAATCCAATGCCTATAAAAAACGATGACGCAACCAGCACCTTTGGTCCCTTAGACCAACCCCTCGGAGCCTCCGCTTCTCCTTCCTCATGTGCGCCACCATGTTGTTGCTACACTAGGACTACAAAGAAGAGGACAGAGGCATAATGGTACTCGGCGACAAAGAAGAGAAGCACACCAGTGTGGATGATGAGGAGTTGATGTACATCAAGGACGACGATGGAACAGAAGTGTACACTGCTGAGGTTGATGACCAGGACGTGGAGTACACCAGTATGGACAACGAATAGGGAGGCAGAGTATACCGGCTTAGACAAGGTGTACATCGCCGGAGTTAAGGAAGAACCGCGAAGCCGATGGGTCAAGGAGAGCAGATTCGGAGCGGCAATCTCAGCGATGGTGGATCCGATTGCACCAACCTCACTCTTGGTGATAAAATATCTCTCTCTTTTTAATGTTCATTATATGATTTAGATCAATTTCATGATATGTATTACCTTTTTTTAGAATCCCACCCTCCTAGTAGACTACTAAAAGACATGATCAGATAAAATACTCCACAACTGAGCAAGTCCCACAAGAGCTTCTAATCCTCGCCATAGTCTTTCACCCTTAGTCAGCTTCCTTTTCTTCAACGCCAAGATATCTTCTGAGGCACCCAGGTTCTTGATTCCCACCAAGAGATGCAAAGATCCATCTAGGGCGATTTCATGTCCGGACAGAGTTGTTTCCAGGTCTTCAGCATAATATTCTTCTCATTAGTACCTGCATTCCAACCCATTTCACTCTATGAAATAAGAGATCATTTCTCATTTTCCAAATAGCCCACATGACCACAGAGCAAGTCATATTAGCAATTTTATTACTGGAATCGCTAATCCAAAGTCTAGCTACAGATTCATAATCGATCCTTACACTTCTAGATAAAATCTCTAAAGTTTCAAGCCACACAACCTTAGTAACCACACAACCAAAGAAAAGGTGCATGATCGTTTCATTTTCACGACAAAATAGGCAAGTTAGGCCCTCCACTTTTTGTCTCTTACTCAGATTATTTATGGTTAAAAGTTTATTATGTGAGAGTAATCAAAGAAACACATGAACTCTAGGAGGAATAGATAGAATCCACAAAGCAAGCAGATACACAGGAGTAACACACTAACACCTCTGAAATTAACTGTAGCATAGAAAGAACTAACACTATATAGCCCAGAAACATGCTACTTCCAAAATCAGTGTCTTCCTCATCAGTAAAATTGATAGTTTCAATGATACTCACTACCTCCTGCCAAAGACTAAAAATCGTATCATCAACACATCTTCTGAATTTAAACATCAGATTGTTGCCATCCTAGGCCTCAGCAACAGTTTTCTACTGCTCATTAATCAAGATATAAACCTCCCAATATTGGATGGCAAGACTAGAATTGCCATACTAAGAATCCTCCAAAAACTTAACTTTCCTGCCATTACCAATGTTCCACCTATAGCAATATTTTGCAGCCTGAGCTGCCCAATGACTCCCTTCCAGAAAGGAGAGGCATTTTTAGGAACACACTTAAACACACCGGGATTTCTAGTGTCATACTTGAAATCTACCAGTTGTTTCCACGGTTTACCATCAGCCAATCTATACCTTCTAAGCCAAGAAGCAATGAGACAAAGATTTAGAACCTTGAGATTTGGAATACCCAAACCTCCATATTCTTTTTTCTGACACACCAGCCTCCAATTGGCTAGGTGGTACTTATGATGCCCTTCAAATTTGTCCCAAAGACAATGAGCCACATGGGAATTAATTAAATCTAGAGCCCAATTTGTAAATTTGATCACAAAAAGTAAGTAAATGGATATGTTGGCTAGACAAGTTTGTATTAGTACTACTCTACCCCCATAAGACAAGAGTCTCCCCCCTCTAGCCAGCAACCCTCTTGCTAATCTTATCAATAATAGGTTGAAGGTCTTCTCTCCTCAAATTCTTGTAATGAAGAGGGACTACTAAATATTTGAAAGGGAAAGCACCTATCTTGCAACCAAAAATCTGAGCAAAAGGGTGAGCATCCTCGTTAACATTTCATATGCACAGGAACCGAGTCACCTTTATGAAAATTTATCCTCATACCAGAAAGTTGTTCAAAATAAGACAATAGCCATATCAGATTTCTAGCAGAATCTAAGTTGTTTTCCAAGAATAACAAGGTGTCATCATCATATTGTAACCTAATAATACCTCTAGGACATAAATTTTCAAGCAACCCTTTCATAAGCCCACCCTCAGTAGCTTTGCCAAACATTCTAGTAAAAACATCAATAGCTAAATTAAAAAGGAGGGGAGACAAAGGGTCACGGAATTTTTGGCACTTTTGGCACATTTTGAACCCATATTTGCAAAAATAACCGTAGCCATGCGAAAATAACAAAAAATAGCACTTCTGCCCCCGACCGTGGAGCTGACATGTGGGCAGCGGAGCCCTGCCGCCCTACCACCAGATAGCAGGTAATTAAACTGACTTAATTACCTGCCTTAATTAGTCGATGGCTGAAGTGGTTGAATAGAAGTGGTCGGACGTGGTCGATGGCTAAAGTGATCGAATTACCGTAGTCGGATGGCTGGAGTGGTCGAATGGTCAAGGTGGTCGAATGACCGTGGTCGGACGGTTGAAGTGGTCGAATGGCCATGGTTGAACTACTGAAGTGGTTGAATGGCTGAGGCAGTTGAATGACCGTGGCCAGACAACTGAAGTGGTCGAATGTCTGAGGTGATCGAATCTACAATAGTTGATCGGTAGACTTTATGTGGCCGAAAGCTACAAAGTGCAAAGAGTGATCGGGACTTGAGAGTGATCGGGAGCCGTCGGAGTGGCCGTGGTCATGAACGACCATGGTCGAATACGACAGTGGTCGGGATAACTTGGTCAGTGGTCGAAGGTAGGGAAAGTAGCTGTGACCAGAACTGCTAATTAAGGCAGGTAATTAAATTGGCTTAATTACTTGCCGTCTAGTGGCAGGGCTTCGCTGCCCACGTGTCAGCTCCACACCGCTGCCGCCCGATGACTGAGCGGTAGAAGTGCCATTTTCACGCGACTCTGGCTATTTTTGCAAATACAGGTTTAAAACGTGCCAAAAGTGCCAAAAACTCATGGTCACGTTGCCTCAGGCCTTTTCCAGTTTTTTTTTAAATAACTCTCTTCTGCAGTAATTCTTATACCAACAGATCCTTTAAATAAGGTAGCTCTCATCCAATTAACCCATTTAAACCCCAAAGCCTCTTTGCTTAAGTATATCTAGAAGAAATTTCCAATCTACTCTATCATAGGCCTTCTCATAATCAGGTTTCAAGACCAAGCCACTATTATTATTATGGTAAATATCATGAATCACCTCTCCAAAAAAAACCTGCCCTTAATGAAGGCAATTCTGGTTGTGAGAAATAAGTTTCTCCATAAGCCTATTTGTGAACACTTTAGAAATAATTTTGAAGCTACAGTGGAGTAAACTGATGGGTCTAAATTTCTTAAGAACATCAGCATTAGGTTCCTTGGGAATAAGAAGTTAAGCCTGAAGAGATCTAGGACCTGTTCTTTTTGGCTAAAGTTTGTGGTTTTTGGCTGCGGCTTGTGACTTTTGGGCTGTTTGTGTGAGAGATTACAGAGTAACAGAAACTCATGTACGGTTTTTGCTAATATAAATAAAGTCGGTTTTTGCTAATATAAGTTTTTATATAGTCAATTTACACAGTTTTAAACATATTAACGAAAAGTTATCATATAAAAAAGAACATCGTGTCACCTAAAAATAGAACGTAGGGAGCAGTAAATTTTACCCCTACTTACTCAAGTGTTCTTATCAGCTCAATAGCAGAACAATGCAGCACGAGACATTTACAACAGCTGCCTACACTGCAGCAGCAGCTACGGCATTTGCTTCCTGCAGCAACGTCTGCTTGCACGTCGGCGATGTACCAGCTGAGAAGATGCATAGTACTAGTATGATCCTATTAATTCCTAGCTAGCTAGCTACGAATTGAAGCCAAGAATTGATCTAAGCTAGCAAGCTAGTACAATGGCTCGTCCACCATGCTCCTGGCGAAGGCGTACTGGAACCTGGTGTTGTACGGCAGCCACTCGACGGCCTGCGATGCCTTCCGCCGGCCGCTCCTGGAGCACTCGATGCACCGCTGGATGCCGTCCTGCGCCGACCGGCCGTCGACGTTGTCGCGCGCCCACGATAGGAGGTCGTCGCCGCCGCCGAGGCACGCCTCCTTGGCGTACCGCTCGACGAGGCGCGGCAGGAACACCTTCTTGGACTTCCTCGACACCACGCTGCCCTGCAGGAACTCCCTCTTGGCCCTCTCCAGCTCCTCCATGATGTTCTTCGCAGTGTACACCTTCAGCTGCAACGTACGTCGATCAATGGTCACAGCATCAGCGTGCTTCAGAGTTCACCTGAAGGTGTGTCGAACAGTAATGGCGTACAGTCAGTGGCAAGAACTAGCGGTACCATGGGGTCAGATGAAGCTCCTGTGCACAGGCCAAACAGGGCCAGAGGCTGGCAGTCCGGTAGGCCGAATTTGAGCTGGACAAGCTGCTTCTCACCTGCGCATTTCTTCCTCATTGCTGTCGACAGTATGGACTCGAACCACTGCAAGTAAACAGGATGACTACTCACTCCTCAGTTCTAAAAAAAATAGGGGTGTGCGTGTGTTTTGGAACAGCCCTTGGTGCTAGTAATTTACTAGGAAGTGCTAGTATATGGCAGTGAAATATATATCAATAATAAATATTGGAATAGTCCCACATTGGCCTTGTTCTTTTTTGACTGTTCAGCGGCTTTTATCTTTTGACTTCTCTCAGCAATCACTATTTATTATACTAACAAGCTGTAGCCAAAAACCATAAACCGCGGCCTAAAAGAACAGACCAATTGATTGTGAAAGGACAAAGTATCTAACTTAAAAGTAGAGAGCTTTTCACATTACAAGATAGTTTTTGGGATGAAAAGATCCTTAAGATTCAACAAGTGATATCACAGCTTGATTCTAAAATCTATGGCTCAATAGACACTAGCGTGTGAACGCCCGATGAACCATGACTCTAAGAGACCGTAGATGTACAGTGAAGAGAGTGGTGAACGGCTGAGAGACACAAATATGTGAAGGGAAAAATTGTTAAAATAATCCCACATTTATTACGGAAGGGCAAGACACATTTGAAAGTAGGGGAGTCCCTCATCTTACAAGCTAGATTTTGGAGATGAGAATACTCTTATGATCCAATAATAAATGATATTCTTTGATTTGAGTCAGTAAATTGATAGCGAGTTAACCAAAATAAATTGAGCATCTTGATTCGGAAGTATAGAGAATTTTCACGCATTTCACTGACCGCCTAAAAATGATTTCAAAATGTACCTGTAGCATGCTCAAGAAAGGGGTTTCAAAAATTTCCGTTTTAGAATTTTAATCTGAAGTTACCAACTTTGCATGAATAATCTGAAGTTATATTAAACTTCAGCATGAAATTGCAGGTCATACGTACACGACCGATCCGTGGAGATCTGCAGCACAGTAATGCGTGTTCGATGGAATTGGCCGTGACAGCATGTCCTCCAATATTGTAGGCAGCCTGCAATATGGTGAGTTATCTGTTAACAACATATAAAGCACAGCATGTAAATTTATTTAGCAGCAACTGTGTGCAAGCACAGCATGCCGGGCTCCTGCATTCAGGGACAAATGCAGCTAGAACATCCTTTTCACCTTGTGAAATAGAGCCATTCTTTTCAGGGAGCTGTTTGGAATTCTGTACGCTAGATATGCCTGCAAGTAAATAACACACAAATCAATATGGGCAGTAAAAGCATTTTAAAGAAATTATCACTGTAGCATATTCGGCAATTACATGCATGATAAGAGAATTGTACACATTGATCCAAAAGGCCAATTTAATATTGCTTTCAGACATACTCAGATCAACCCTTTCAAGCTGCTCCACAAGCAACCTAAACTCAAAACAACAACATGAAATTTGTTATGCAATTTTCAGAAGAACACATTACTTTTTTCAGATATCTTCGTTTGGACCAACCTGTAGTGGGTAATTGCATAAGAGACATCTGGCATATGATTCCTGTCGACCGATATCGAAGATACTTCCACAGTATATTTATTGTTTAATGAACTATTTTCCTCTCCGTTTCCTCTCCGAGGAAGAATGGCATTTATTGACGATCTTGACAACAATGGTGAACGGGCCTTTTCTGTTTTTTCTGGTGACTCGGTTCGTAGAAGACAGTATATGGAGGCCATGCATCTAACCATTTCTTCAGATATTTTGCTTGGGCATTGGTACAGGTGATCTTTCAGGGTACGGGCCAGAGACCTACTTCCTGAATAAGGCAGCTTTTGGTAAAGAAGAAAAGGAAAAACACAGAGAGAAACAGCAGTCAAAATTAGTCCAGTACATAGATTTTTATGCTTCAAAGTTATATATTAACAGCAGGCTTTTCTGATTTGAAATTACTAATTGCAGAAGTACAAAATTTTATCACTGTTGCATGTTTCTGAAAGTAACACAATGGGCACGAAATGTGCACGGTAAAATATATTTGGCGGGGTTCATTAACTACCATGCATTCTTCCTCAAAAAGGCATACAGATGACTGGTTAAAGATTGGCAAGTAGAATGTTTAAGTTATACATTAAAAAGTCTCAAACATGGAGCAGAATGATGTGTAAGCATCCTAACATAGCTTCATCTGTGGATAATGATTTCTGAAAATCAGGTTAAATGCTTGTAAGTATTTAGTGTTCTTTTTATATGTTTTACCTTCCTTGGATCTGGTGGGAAGGACGCAGGATGAATATCCAATGTTTCGCTTGAGAAAGACTCATGCTTGATCATGGTCTTGAGCATATTCTTGGTTTTCCCTAACTCTGATACCGATGTCATGATATGAAAAGGCTGAAGTGGGAGCTTCTTGGATGAGCAAAATGCATTTGATATTATGCTTGGTTGCCGTCTCGTTCTAGAACTAATACTCTTGGTGTGTGCCGGGGAAGAAATACTGGAACTCTGCCCTGATGATGGCCCAGACAAGCATTGATCAAAGATGCTTCTGTAGAGAGAAAGAACGTGCTGCTCACGGTTTGTTATTTCCTCTTCAAGCAATTCAATCTCTGCTATCAGTTCCTTTGTCTGAAGGGAGAACAACAAGCATCACTCTTCAGAGTGCAATTGAACAGTACTTGACAAGGAGAGAGGTAACACTTTCCCTTGTATATGTATTCTCTCTTCATTTAGTGATTGTTTTACTTTCTTTAACTGAAATTACACGAGCTCCCAACTATGCAAAAATACATCTAGGATCAGATGCCCTAACAGTAATCTAGTTACAATGTTACATGGATGAATTTTCCTGGGGAAAGCAAAACCAGTTAAATATCCGTTCCCCAGGTTAAAAAATTACTTAGCACACATTTAACCCAAGGGAGACACAGGCAAACTTGCAACAACATTGCTGAGACATCACATGGCAATGCACACTATATTTGATCGCTTACACTAAGCTGAAATGTAAGCTTTCCTACTGCTGACTTGATTGACTGGTTAAGGACATGAGACAATTGCAAGGGAATATTCTGTAGTGGCAGATGAATCATACCTGAGCTGGGAAGTGCCTATGGCCAGGAGATAGAGTGCTGGATGCCCGACCAATCGCCCGATCAAGCACGATCCGGATAGACCTCTCCTGATGCAAATGCAGCTGCAGCTGCCTAATCTGCCAGAATTCAGCAACATTAGCATCAATTATTATTCAGACGAAAATCAAGCATCATGGCGCACCAAGACGGTGGCTTTTGTCCAAAACGAGACGGTTCTGTTCCTCACATCATTCTCCAGCGACACACGGTGGTTCGGTGATGCGTTCGCCCAGTGGTCTCTCAATCCCTGGTGAACTGAACCTTCCGTCGCGTAAGATCTTGCATCCGGCGGATTCTGACAGAGAATTCACAAGGCCAACCAGTAATTCATTCACATAATCCTATGTAAAGGATCCAGTAATCTCCAGACCGTGCCAAGAAGGGAGGGGATCGACATATAGCACCTGTGCTTGGCTGCAGCGTTGCTCCACGATGCCGTGCAAGTTCCTATCAGAAGCACTGAACGCAAACAGAAAACACTCCACCCAAGTTAAAACTCAAGCTTAAACTACAAATGTAGAGGATTCAGTAATCTCCAGACTATGCCAAGAAGCTCAAAGTCCAATAAAAGGCAGCACGCAGAGACCTCTTGGAACGCCGGTGATGCGGCAGGGCAGCGGGCGCACCGGCGGCGGCCCTGGGCGCAGCCTCGCCGCTCTTAGCGTCATCGTTCTTGCACGGTTCTTGCCCTCTGGTCACCCCCCCTGCCTGCTCCATCGTTCCTTGGCCTCTGGATTCCAGCATGGCTAGAAGCCTAACACCATCACTGTTACTTACCGCCTAGCTAGCCACATGATCGCATCGATCCAGACGCTGCCGCATCCGCGTTATAAGAGCAGAGCAGAGCATGATTGGCTTGATCTCCTTCCACGGCCTGCGAGACGCGGTCGATTTAATACGACGTGGTGGTAATATTGCCGCGAACGCGATGTTGGTGCAGTGCACTGGCGTGTGTGGGGGGATGGGTGCGAACGGAAGCGAATGAGTTGGTGAGCCGCGTTAACGCCCGCACTGCACTCAGGCACAGTACTAGAGAGAGAGAGAGAGAGAGAGAGAGAGAGAGAGAGAGAGCAAGAACTCGCCATGGCCATGCCATACCGTCACACCTCTCCCTCCCTCCCTCTCTGAGTATGCAAACTACGTACGTTTCTTGCGTGGTGCAGTTGACTTGGGTTGTAGGAAGTAGCTCCTTGCTCCAAAATGTTTACTTTTCGAGTGAGTGCCACTGCTCCTAACATTCTTGTCCAAGAGTCTTCCTACCATTTTGTGAATTTTGTGTGGGGAGAAAGGATCAAAACCAGACTCTAGAGCAGCTAAAAGTCAAGAGTTAGTTGCACTATTACCACTCCGTTAAGCACAGTATAATACAAACCGTTGCTCCTACATGCATGCCAGCCTAACTCACCCTGAACCTGAATTATACTGAGGTTCTGGACACCTCAGCATGTAATCATGGCTATGAGATATGAGTCCAAGTTAGCCTAGTATCCTGTGGTCTAGGGCAACGGCCGTGGAAGAATTCAATCGAGCTCATGCTACCGGCACAGGATCACGAGGTCGGTCGGTAATGGTATGAATGCCGGCGTTAATGCCCCTTTGCCTACTTATCTGTCCTAGTAAGAGTGTAATATTTGGTGACTGTTTCTTGTTGACTCTGGAGCATGATACTCTTTTCTTTTTAAAAAAATGGAAGGAAACCTGGGGCATCATGATACGGCACTCTCCCAATTTTCCCATTTCCCTCCTTGGAGTGATTCCTTAGGATCGGAGACGGAGTAATGCTATGGGAGAGCACTAAGAGCGAGACAGGACAAGAGTAACCTGACAACTGACTTGTATCTTGTCTTGCGACTTTTTCTTCCTGGCGCGGCAAATTTCTTGCAGCACCAGGGATTAAAACTACTAGTCCTGCGCTAATGGCGCCACCAAAGACCAACTGCATGCGCATAATACTACATAGCTACAGAAAAAGAAGGAAAGAAAGGCTGTGCACTGAAGTAGTGAGTAGTGATAACTGATAATGCTCAAAGCATGGCATCATGGTCTGGTGTAGCACCAAAAAAAATCTATCCGTAATCGAGTTTTTTGCTATTATGGTACCCTCTAAGTTGGACTTCGCTGAAACGGTACTTATACCGTGGTCTTTTCCCAAATAGTACCCTTGTTGTTAACACCTCTCCAAAATAGTATTCTCAGGGATTTTAACTCAAATAATTTGATTTTCGAATTTGTACTCCCCCAATTGACTGAACTGCCCCTGCTCATTTTGTTTAACCCTAATCACTTTTATTTTCTTCTTTTCACATCGTTTGGGTTTCATTGGCGACGGCGGCACGCCGACTGGCCGATCGGAATACTCGGCGCGGCACCGTCAACGCCAGGCGAGAGCGCGGCAAGGATCGCACGGGAGTGCGCGCACCGCAGGCCACGGACGATCGCACGCCAGCCAGGGACGGTCGCACGTCGGCAGGGGCAACCGGACCACGTACGCGGCAGGTGTGATCGGACCACACGCCACAGGTCCGATCGGCCAGTCGGCGTGCTGCCGTCGCCAATGAAACCCAAACGATGTGAAAAGAAGAAAATAAAAGTGATTAGGGTTAAACAAAATGAGCAGGGGCAGTTCAGTCAATTGGGGGAGTACAAATTCGAAAATCAAATTGTTTGAGTTAAAATCCCTGAGAATACTATTTTGGAGAGGTGTTAACAACAAGGGTACTATTTGGGAGAAGCCCACGGTATAAGTACCATTTCAGCGAAGCCCAACTTAGAGGGTACCATAATAGCAAAAAACTCTCCGTAATCTCTCCCGTTATCTCTCTCTACTCATCTAACCCCTTCCGTTTTTATCTCTATCTCATGTCTCTAATCTCTCTCCCGTCTCTCTTTCTATCTCTGTTTCTCGCACGGGAGGTGGCTGGAGCGCGGGCAGGCCGGAGACCGGCGCGGCGGCCTAAGCACAGCAGCACACGGGCGACGTGGGCAGAGCGGCGCATAGGTGACGCAGGCCGAGTGACGCATAGGCGGCACGGCTAGCACGGGCCGGAGGCTGGCTCGACGGTCTAGGCGCAGCACTCGGTCGGGTGCGGCGCAGCAAGGCCAGAGACAGGCGTGGCGGCCGGAGCGTAGTGTGCGGTCGGGCGCGATGCGGGAAGAGCGGCGCACTGGCGACGCGGGCAGAGCGGTGCACGGGCAACGTGGGCAGAGAGACGCACAGGTGGTCCCATCTCTCTTTCTATCTCCTTTTCTCGCACGGGAGGCGGCACGGCAAGGCTGGAGGTCGGGTGGTGGCCAGCGGCGACACAATAGCTAGTGGCGGCCGAGAAGGTGGTGCTGTAGTGGCACGGGCTGGGCGTGGCTAGAAGGTGGCGGCGCTGGCCAGCGACGGCAGTGGCCGGTGGCGGCAGCGGTGGCCATGGTCAAAGGGGGAAGTGGTCGACGTCGAAGGGCCATGGTCTTTGAAGGGTCGTGGTCGAATGGGACAGTGGTCGAAGGGGGCAGTGGTCGAAGTCAAAGATCCATAGTCAAAAATCCGTGGTCGAAGTCAAAGCCGTGGTCGAAAGGGACCGTGGTTGAAAGGGAAAGTGGTTAACGTTGAAGGGCCGTGGTCGAAGGGGACAGTGGTTGAAGGGGCGGTGGTTGAAGGGGGAAGTGGTCGACGTCGAAGGGCCGTAGTCGAAGGGGATAGTGGTCGAAGGAGGCAGTGGTCAAAGTCGCAGATCCGTAGTTGAAATCGAAGATCCATGGTCGAAGGGGGCCATGGTCAAAAGGGGAAGTGGTCGACATCGAAGGGCCAAGGTCGAAGGGAGCAGTGGTCGAAGTCGAAGATCTATGGTCAAAGTCAAAGATCCTTGGTCAAAGTCAAAGCCGTAGTCGAAGGGGGAAGTGGTCGGTGTCGAAGAGCCATGGTCGTCAAAGGGTCGTGGTTGAAGGGGACAGTGGTCGAAGTCGAAGATCTGTGGTGGTCGTCGAAGCCGTGGTCGAAGAGGGAAGTGGTCAACGTCGAAGGGTTGTGGTCGAAGGGGGCAGTGGTCGAAGTCGAAGGGGCAGTGGTTGAAGTCGCGGTCATGATCGCAGTCGTAACACCCGTGGACATGGTCGTAGCGGTCATGGTCGTAGTTGTAGCGCCAACCCGGAGAGCACCTACTGGTTCATCCACAACCTTTACCACTACAAGTTCCCCCTCCAGTTGGACATCCCCGTCGCTTACCCCCAGATCACCCCCGAGATCGAGCTCCCCACCCTCGACGACAAGACCCACAAGGTGGTCGAAGTCGAAGCCATGGTCGAAAGGGCCCGTGGTCGAAGGGGGAAGTGGTGGATGTCGGGTAGTAGGTATGCTTCAAACCCTCCAGCACCTTGAAGAACGATGGCACTAGATCAGGAAAGATGAATGACCAATGAGGACAGGACAATGGGGGAAGGGTCATGGTCGAAGGGAACAGTGGTCGAAGGGGGCAGTGGTCGAAGTCGAAGGGGGCAGTGGTCAAAGTTGGGGCTGAGCAGGCTGGCGCCGGCAGTCAGGCGACAGGGCATAAGCGCACCGAAGGCCTACCAACGTACGACCACTGGCAATGGTCAACCGCTCCCGACCTACGATCATGTGCGATGATCGACAACTTCTAACTTACGACCACGAGGTGTGATCGACGGCTTCTAATTTATGACCATGAGCACTGGTTGATGTGTCTTGACTTACGACCACGAGGTGTGGTCGATATCTTCCGACTTACACTACGAGCACTGGTCGATGTGTTCCGACTTACGACCACGAGGTTTCCTTGATGGCTTCTGACTTACGACCACAAACGATGGTTGTCAGCTTCTGATGTACGACCATGAGCCATTGTTGAAAGCTCCCGATTTTGGACCACGATCGATCGTCGATCGCTGCCAACTTACGACCACCAGCGATGGTCGACCGCTCTCGACCTACGATCACACGCGATGGTCGATGGCTTCCGACTTACAATGATGAGGTGTGCTCGAGGGCTCCCGACCTACGACCATGAGGTGTAACCAATGTCTTTCGACTTATGACCACGAGGTGTGATCGACGGCTTCTGACTTACTTGATGGATTTAAAAACTTTTAGAAATGTTTGTATGCATATTCTAAAAAAATTTACCACCCGTGAGTGTTAAAACATGTAGTATGATAAATTTTAAAAATCCGTAGCAATGCACGGGCATTTAGCTAGTATAACATAAAATTATGAATTTAGGCAGGTAATTAAGCCAGCTAATTAGCTAAATTAATCACCTATAGTTTTGTGGGTGGACGGTAGGTCACCTGCCGTCTGGTGGCCGAGCGGCAGGCCACCTACCGTCTAGTGGCTGGGTGGCAAGCACCTTCTGCCTTGTGGCTGGATGACAGGCACCATGTGTCACCTCCAGAGTGCTACCGCCTAGTGACTGGATTGTAGAAGCGCTATTTTTGTCAATACCACACGCATATGGTTATTTTTGTAAATACAAGTTAAAAAGGCATTATATATGGCAAAAATTCATAGGTCGCCCTCACGTACCCTACAGGCCTACACAAAACAAAGGCATGGAGAAGCATCAAGCCCCACACCTAGGGGTGCAATTGGAGCGGATACCTCCCGACCGACCGGATAGCTTCAGATAGTATTCGGGCAAAAAAAAAGGGTAACAGATAGGTTTTGTCGTGTATGGTGTCGGTATCGGATAGTATTTTTCGAAATCAGCATCAGAATCAGGAGAGAAATTTGTGCCGAATAGAAGAATATCTGAAAATATATTTGGTAATGTCTGATAAATGAAATCGGTAATATCCAAAGGACCCCCAATGCCCAACTTCCCAAGCCCAAGCCTATCTTCTAATCTCAATGCCTCATGGCCCAACTGAGACTGAGACGCGGGCGCGCGGCACCGCATGAGGCATAACCCTAACCCTAGCACTCATCCTGTCGATCTGAGACGACCACGGCATTGGGGGCTTTAGGGGCAAGGCGGTGACCGGCTGGCACCTCCCTCCATCTAGTCATCCTACAGATCTGGTGCACAGCGGCGTCGATTGCACCTGCGCGAGCTCCCTCCCCCAGCCCGCGCTCCCCCTCCGGCCTCCGGCGCGAGCTTCCCCCCGGCCTCTGGCGCGAGCTCCCACCCACCGGCCCGCGCTCCCCCTTCGACCTCCGGCACGAGCTTCCCCCTCGGCCTGTCCCCCTTCGGCTTCCGATGCGAGCTCCCCCCCTCCCGACCCGTACTCCCCCTTCTAGCCTCCAACACCGTGTGCTGACGCCCTCGTCTTCCTAGTCATCGCCCGCCTGGGTATGTAAAATGTAGTTTCTGATGCTGTGATCTAGACATCTAGTGCAAGACATCATTGGAAGAGTATGTACATATTCAGCATAAGGCTTAATTAATTCAGAGAAGTTCAGACATACAAAGTGAATGGAGATTATGTGTATTTGTTCTTTGGATGGTTATATTACTTGGCATGTGATCTTGCTCGTCGTGCTTCGCCAATGCTGAGTGGGTCGATCGAGTGACTTTGATCTTCAAGGGCTGCTCTTGTGGGCATGTATGGCAAGTGCAGGTTGGGGCTCGGGGTGAGCCGCGGCAATGACTGAGATCCATAATTTGCGTCAAGTCAAATTATTGCATGCTTCTGCCACAATAAAGTATTGCATGCTTTTGATTATTGGTACATTTTTTCAAGACCATTCATAAGATTGATTATATCATTCGAATTTTAATTGCAGGATGAAATGTGGGTTGATCCTGATAGCAATTGAATTTGAGAGCTTTTAGTGTGGCCTGTTGGCTGTTGCTGGCATGGTGGGCCATTTCCAAATAAATGTTGCCGTTTCCAAGATCTATGTAATGCAAATTATTTATGTAATATTTAGCGACATATATGAAGTATCTATGAAACTATTTGGCTATATGACTGTATGACTATGGTTTATTAGGAATTTGCGATGTTGTATTTTCTTTGCCATGACTGATATTCTTTGCCTGTTTGCCATGAGGCCATGCATCATGTATGCATACTGGTAAAATTGACTAATCAATAGATTATTGGGTTGCCGAAGTTACAGTGGATGAAAATATGCTTTTTACTACCTACCTGATCTATTCATACATTGATATGCATGATCTTTGTTTTCATATGTTATCCGATGAAAAATGGTTATCGTATCGAATCCGGTCCGTATTCGTGACGATACTATATGTATTTGTGTTTGTATCCGGCACTATCCGTATCTGACTCCGAGAAAAAAAAATAATATAGAATACAGGATGAACGATTATCGACCGTATCCGCTCCGATTATACCCTACCCACACCTGAAAGGGAAATGAAAATGAGCATGAATAGAATAAGCGAATTGGATGAGCACAAACAAGCGACCAAGATCAGACAGCGTTCAACTCCTTGTCCTATTGATCCTAAGAAACAGACGTACGCTGTGGAGGATCGTGCAGCAGCGAGCGACCACTGTCCAGCTTACATGGGCCTCCCGCTGTCATCAAGCTCTTGCTGCTTGACCGGTCTCGAAAGGCAGCCGTAACATAAATCTTCTAAAAAAATGTCTTCAAATTTGTTTCTAGCGAGAACCGAACGATGATGCATAGTCCGTGTATTTTAGCATATTCGAAACTAAGCATGTTAGCGGAAACGGCGGCATCAACAGTCAGTGCTCCGCAAATACAGGGGTTTCTCTTACAAGTACTGCCACGTTTCTGCAGGTGCAAACAATTCTGACGATGAGGTTGCTCGAATACAGGAGGAGTATATATAAATACAGGTACTGTACCTTCCGTGAGGCTGGGACCGTGCCTCCAACAACCATCGAAATGCCAATCCATTCCCCTGGTTTCTTCAAAGCCATGCCATGAGCCCTCCAAGGTCTGAGATAGCTCAACTGCCGGGAACAGATAGCTGGAGAACAGCCACGCAAGTATATTAGCATACAAGCCCAGGTAGTGGAAAAACTTGGAGACAGGGTAGAAAAGAAAGCCAGGGACCTGTCAGCCTTGTGTTCCCTTTGTTCTTTCTGCCTGCCACAGCATGGCGGCTCCACACTTCTCTCTTTGTGCTTTGTGTGTGCCTCCCTCCCTATAAGTATAGGCACAGTCACAGACACCCAAAGAACCATCACTGGCTACCAGAAAGGACACAAGACACTGGTGCAACTGTTTTTGCAGGGGGGAATACCTTGTAGGATGGCCATGGAGAAAGGTTGGAAGGCAAGAGATGTTGCTGGTACTTTTGGCATTGAGATGGATGAGGAGGAAGCAGTTCTGGCGATACCGCCGCCACAGACGCCGTTGGAGCCTATGGAGTACTTGTCGAGGTCGTGGAGCGTGTCGGCGTCGGAGATATCCAAGGTTCTTGTCAATGGAAGCAAGAAGAGCTTTGCTGTGAACCGGCTGCCGGAGATGAGAACTCTGCTTGCTACAGCCATTGTTCCAAGTCATCAACAACATGTAATCCACTGCTCACTTCGTCCTTTTCTGTTCTCCTCTGTAAGATAAGCAAAGTTAGAAGGGAGGCAATAGAAAAGCATGTAGACAATACAACATTGATAGGGAACAACTTTAACCTGTAAGAATAAATTCTTCGTCCAAATATCTTTCCATCTCATTTATCATACTTCTGCAACCTTTCTGCAGGTAGATGCAAGAAGGACTTCCATCAGTAGCCACCATCAATCAATTGACAAATGGTTCCAACATAAGGATACAAGCCGGGTCAAGCAGAGCAGCAAAGAGAAGCTGCGTTCTGAGAAGGCCCATGTACATGCCACGGTATCAGTGGCCCGAGTTGCAGCTGCAGTCTCTGCGGTTGCAGCAGCCACAAGTTCAGATATCCGGACCTCCAAGATGGCCGCAGCCATGGCATCAGCCACTGAGCTATTAGCTTCACACTGCGTTGAGATAGCTGAGCATTCAGGGGCACGTCATGAACAGGTAGCCTGTGCCGTCCAGTCTGCAGTGGGTGTCAGAAGTCCTGGTGACCTGATGACACTTACAGCAGCAGCTGCAACTGGTAAGGAATGCAATGATGTCACTGTCATCACATTGAACTCCAATTGCTGTTTCATACAAAAATTATACCAAAATTAAGCTAAGTTCATATGACATTTGGCTGTCACAGCTCTGCGAGGAGCTGCAACACTTAAGCAGAGAGTACAGCGAGAGACTAGAAACAATGCAAGTGTTCTTCCATATGAGAAGGGCCGTTCCTGGAGTCCTGATTGTTAGAGATATATGTATAGTTTGTTATTCCCCATTGTTATGAGGGGTTCTTTGCATATTTACCACTTGTACTTTGTGTATATATACTGGCCCATTGGCCTCATATGAATACAAGCGCTATTCATAACATGGTATCAGAGCGTACCTAGGGTTTCCGTCGCTCCGCTTGTTGCCTCGCCGCCGCCGCCGTCGACTCCCCGTTGGCCCCGCCGACTCCCCCGTCGTCGTCGCCGCCGTCGACTCCCCTGCCGCTGTCGCTGGTTCTCCCGCCACCGCCGGCTCTCCCGCAGACGCCGTCGCCGTTGTCGGCTCTCCCGCAGACGACGTCTTCCGCCGCCGCCGGCTCTCCTGCTGCCGGATCTGCCGCCGCAGGTCTCCGCCCGCCCTCTTTCGGGCGCGCACCGCCGCTCCAGGCGCGTCGCTGCCCGCAGACGGCGTCTTCCGCCGCCGCCGGCTCTCCCGCTGCCGGATCTGCCGCCGCAGGTCTCCGCCCGCCCTCTTTCGGGCGCGCACCGCCGCTCCAGGCGCGTCGCTGCCCGGCCACCCGAACTCGCCGCCGCCCGGCCGCCGGCCTCCGCCGCCGGCTGCGCATTGGCGCCGTCTCCCGGCCGCCACCCCGATCCGGTCGCTTGGCCACCACCGCTCCAGGAGCACCGCCGCCCGGCCACCCGAGCCCGCCGCCGTCCGGCCGCCCACCGCCGTCCGCCTCCGCCTCCCGTCGCCGAGCCTCCGGGCGCCCGCCCCTGCTGTGCCTACCGATTGGATTGAGGAGTAGCTTCTGAAAGAAGCTAAGCCAAAAAAAAGAGAAAAAAAACGTTGTTCTAACCGCCGCGCCGTCCAGCGCCGCCTGTTAGATTTCGTTGCCTTGGTCGCCGCGCCGTCCAGCACCGCCTACCAATGGGCACCGTTTCCCTCCCTCGCTGCCCGGTGATCTTTGATGGTGTTAATTACACCGACTTCGTGTCTCACATGCGCATCCACATGCGTGGTCTTCGTCTCTGGGGCGTCCTCTCTGGCGATGTCACCTGCCCGCCTTGCCCTATTTCTCCGACGGAGCCTACGCCTGTTGCATTGTCTCCGACAGCCGATAAGGCTGCTGCTGATGATGAAGCTGATGATAAAGCTGCCTCTGCCTACCAGGAGGCTCTGGATTCCTACAAGGATCGTCTGACCGTCTACACTCAGTGGTACGATGACGACGCTCGGGCTGCTGCTGTCTTCATCGCCAGTGTCCAGCCTCAGTTTTCTTCTGAGGTTGTGGGACTCCCTTCGGCTTTCCAGATGTGGACTCATCTTCGTCAGCGCTACGAGCCATCTGGTGATGCCCTGTACCTGTCCGTGGTCCGCCAGGAGCACTCTCTTCAGCAGGGTGATACTACTGTTGACGCCTTTTACGCTCAGAGTTCTGCTGTCTGGCGTTAGTTGGACTCACTTCGCACTGCTGGCTGTCGTACCTGTCCGTGCTGCCTGGAGGTACGTGCTGACCTGGAGTTTCAGCGGGTTTACGAGTTCCTTATTCGCCTTCGTCCTGAGTTCGAGCAAAGGCGTGCCCAGCTCCTTGCACGCCACCCTCGTGTCACTCTCCTGGAGGCTCTTACCGAGATACGCGCAGAGGAGACTCGTTTGAGTGGTGCTGGTCTAATGCCACTCCCCTCTGTGCTCGCCGCTCGTCCGCCTGCTACACTGCCTCCTCCAGCGGCTACCACAGGTGGTGGTGGCCGTCCTCCGTCTGGAGGTGGCCGTCCTCACTATTCCTACTGCGACAAGGATGGCCACACTGAATCCCAGTGCTACAAGAAGAAGCGGCATCTTTCACGCCGTTCTTCTACTGGCACTAGTGCTTCTACGACGACGTCTGCCTCGACTTCTTCCGCAGCTTCTCTCACCGAGCAAGAGATAGCCAAACTTCGACGCCTACTTGCCGCTTCAGGTTCTCCCTCGACAGGTTCTGCAGGTTCTGCTACTGACTCTTCGGGCACTGAGAGACCACCTCCTACACAGTCAGGTACCTCCCCGTGGATTCTTGATTCTGGAGCATCTTTTCACATGACTCCTGATCCTTCCACTCTGTCTTCTATTACACCTCTTGATTCTCCTGTCAGTGTTCTTACTGTTGATGGTACATCTCTTTATGTCTCTGGTCGAGGATCTCTTAGCAACTCATCTTTTCATGTTCCTTCTGTTGCTCATGTTCCTCGCCTTACCTTGCAGCTTCTTTCTGCTGGGCAGATTACTGACCTTGGTTATCGGGTTATTCTCGACTCTGACTCTTGTTGTGTTCAGGACTGCCACACGGGAGCTCTGGTTGGTTCTGGCCCTCGGCGCCGTGACTCACAGCGTCTCTGGGAGCTTGACTAGCTTCATCTTCCTTCCGCTGCCACCACCGCCGCCAGTCTCTCCGCTTCTGCCACTTCGTCTACCGGCTCTTTCCAGCAGTGGCATCACCGTCTTGGCCATCTGTGTGGATCTCGTCTGTCGTCCTTAGTTCGTCGTGGTCTTCTGGGGTCTGTCTCAGGAGACGTGTCTTTAGATTGTCAGGGCTGTAAGTTAGGTAAACAGATTCAGCTTCCTTATCCTCATAGTGAGACTGTGTCTCAGCGTCCTTTTGATCTTGTTCATTCAGATGTTTGGGGTCCGGCTCCCTTCGTTTCGAAAGGGGGTCATCGTTATTATATTATTTTTATAGATGATTTCTCTCGCCACACTTGCATATATTTCATGTCTTCTCGTAGTGAGGCTTTGCCTATCTATAAACAATTTGCCACTATGATACACACACAGTTCTCCACTCCTATTCGTGTCTTTCGTGCTGATTCTGCTGGCGAGTACCTCTCTCGTCACCTGCGCAGCTTCCTTGCTGAGCAGGGCACTCTTGCTCAGTTTTCTTGTACCGGTGCTCATGCTCAGAATGGTGTCGCTGAGCGCAAGCATCGTCACCTCCTTGAGACGGCTCGTGCTCTGATGATCGCCGCCTCTATTCCACCTCACTTTTGGGCCGAGGCTGTTTCCACTGCCACCTATCTCGTCAACATCCAGCCCTCTTCTGCTCTTAAGGGTGCGATCCCTGTTGAGCGTCTCTGTGGTCGTCTTCCTGACTACTCTGCCCTTCATCTGTTTGGCTGCGTTTGCTACGTTCTCCTTGCCCCTCGAGAACGCATCAAACTGACCGCTCAGTCTGTTGAGTGTGTCTTTCTGGGGTACAGTGCCGAGCACAAGGGATATCGGTGCTGGGATCCTGTTGGTCGTCGGATACGGGTTTCTCGGGATGTGACTTTCGACGAGTCTCGTCCATTCTACCCACGTCCTGCCTCTCCTTCGGCTTCCTCTGTGGAGTCTCTGTCTTTTTTGACCTTTCCAGATACTCCTATATCTGTTTTGCCCTTGTCCACCTGTCCTACTGAGTCTCCACATATTCCCCCTGTGGCCTCTCCGCCGTTGTCGCCGCCTGTGTTGTCTCCTACGACTCCCCAGGCTCCTCCCACTATCGTCTACACTCGTCGACCTCGTATTGAGAATATTTCCGATGAGCCATCTTCTCCTGATGTTCCATCTTCTTCTGATGCTCCATCTTCCCCTGATGGGTCATCTTCTCTTCGCTACGCTCTCCGCGATCGCCAGTCGATTCGGCCTCCTGCCTGTCTCCTACCGGGATGCTGTTACTCACCCTGAGTGGCAGCTTGCCATGGCCGAGGAGATTGCTGCCCTCGAGCGTACTGGTACTTGGGATCTTGTTCCTTTTCCATCTCATTCTCATCCCATCACGTGTAAGTGGGTCTATAAGATTAAGACTCGCTCTGATGGCTCTCTTGAGCGCTATAAGGCGCGTCTTGTTGCTCGTGGTTTCCAGCAGCAGCATGGTGTTGACTACGACGAGACTTTTGCTCCTGTGGCCCACATGACCACTGTTCGCACTCTTCTTTCGGTGGCGTCTGTTCGCCACTGGTCTGTTTCTCAGCTTGATGTCAAGAATGCCTTTCTTAATGGCGAGTTACGTGAGGAGGTCTACATGCATCCGCCACCTGGGTATTCTGTTCCTGAGGGCATGGTCTGTCGCCTTCGTCGCTCTCTCTATGGCCTTAAGCAAGCCCCTCGTGCTTGGTTTGAGCGCTTCTCCTCTGTGGTCACTGCTGCTGGTTTTTCAGCTAGTGATCATGATCCTGCGCTCTTTGTCCACACTTCGTCTCGTGGTCGGACTCTTCTTCTCCTGTATGTTGATGATATGATCATTACGGGAGATGATTCTGAGTACATTGCCTTTGTCAAGGCTCGTCTTAGTGAGCAGTTCCTTATGTCGGATCTTGGTCCTCTTCGTTACTTCCTTGGGATTGAGGTTACTTCCACTCCAGATGGTTTCTTTATGTCCCAAGAGAAATATATTCAGGATCTTCTTGATCGCGCCTCTCTCACTGATCAGCGTACTGTTGAGACTCCCATGGAGCTCAATGTTCACCTCCGACTCTCTGATGGCGAGCCTCTTTCTGATCCGACTCGCTATCGTCATCTTGTTGGGAGTCTTGTCTACCTTGCTGTTACTCGTCCGGATATCACTTATCCAGTTCATATTCTGAGTCAGTTTGTTTCAGCTCCCACTCAGGTTCACTACAGCCACCTTCTTCGAGTTCTGCGATACCTTCGTGGGACTATCTCTCGCCGTCTCTTCTTTCCACGTTCCAGCTCGTTACAGCTTCAAGCCTATTCGGATGCTACTTGGGCCAGCGATCCCTCTGATCGCCGGTCTATCTCTGCTTACTGTGTTTTTCTTGGTGGTTCTCTTATTGCCTGGAAGACGAAGAAACAGACTGCAGTGTCCCGTTCGAGTGCAGAGGCTGAGTTGCGAGCTATGGCTCTCTTGACAGCAGAGATTACTTGGCTACGGTGGTTACTTGAGGATTTTGGTGTTTCTGTCACTACATCGACCCCTCTCTTGTCAGACAGTACAGGTGCTATCAGTATTGCTCGTGATCCTGTGAAGCATGAGCTCACCAAGCACATTGGTGTTGATGCTTCTTTCATGAGGACTGGTGTGCATGATCAGGTGATTACTCTTCAGTATGTGCCTTCAGAGCTTCAGATAGCGGATTTCTTCACGAAGGCCCAGACTCGAGCACAGCACAGCGGATTCTGGTGCAAGGAGGGGGAGTTGCTAAAACGCACAAGGAAAGGTACAAAGTAGTGAGCTATTCAGAACATTCAGTTATAAATCAAAATCCAGTGGCTGGGATAGTTATTTTTCTTTACCTTCTGTAACTATATCTACAATTTTTACCTAATTTAATATATTCTACAGTAGGGCTCTCTCCTACTGTTTTTCCTTAAAAAAGTAGAGCTACTCAGAACATTCAGTTGTCAATCAAAATCCACTAGTATGTAAACTTAAGCATGATCAAGATTCACGACAACTAAGGTGCCGAATTTCGTTCTTGAAATAGGGGATTTACACAAGACACGTGTATCTATATACATCAACAAGAGGTCTCAGGTAGGAAACTTTTCATTGCACAACAGCAAATGATTGTCCCACTGAGAGAGATCCGCAATTACTGACAGCATAGCCAAATATAACAGGTCATATTGAAGCTGAAAAGCAAACGCATAGGAGGTGTACTATCAAAGAACAGCAAGAGTAAGTTCCAGTAGCTACCGAAATATATATTTTTAACTCTAATGGAGTAGTCTATGAGGTTTCAATACTGACCTTTTTGTCTGTAATCGACTACAGGTGTGGTTTACGGTGTATACAGTGAGCTTCCAACGTGGGTTGAGCCAGGAAAAGATTCCATAGAGGAGAAATGCTGCGTTGGCCTGAGCACGGCACAAGGCCTGGTAGAATTTGAGTGTGAGAGCAGCACAAGTAAACAGAAGTGGGTTGACGATGTGCAGAACCTGCTTCGACAAGTTGCTGCAGATGATCAAGTAGGAAATAAACTGGAATCAGTAAAACTCAGTTAATGCAGTTCATATGTATACATCATTTTCATGGCAGTAGATGGTATATTACAGAAAGTGCCTTACATCATCAATGTAAGGGGTACATATGTGGATGATAGTCTTGTCAGGTAGTTTTATATTGTACTACATACAAAATGATGAGATACATAATAGATTTTATGTACCACGATGTTCTGTTGCTAAATTAAGCTCGTAGTAATTAATTGCCAAAGAGGCAAAGAGGATACGGGAACATTAATCTTGTATTGCCAGTGTTAGGAAAATGATATACATCATGGCATTCTGTAAAACTATGGATTGTGCAATTAACTGTTTCTAAAGGTTATTAGATTTAATCATGAAGCTTTAAAGCAAGTCTTCCTGTGAAAACTGTCTCAACAGGCATCATAAAGGGGGGGAAAGTAACATTAGTTCCAAGCCGCTTACCTAAAAGAAGACGGTTAAAAGTGAACAGGTCCAACAAGTCTTACCATGCAACTTTACTAAAGTCTAAACAGCAAAATATTGAGCAGTTCTAATGTTAAAAATATGCCGATAAAATCAATGAAAACTGCTGCTGAAGAAGGCTCTTATCAAGTAGAGCAGTGCTGGATAAAAGCTTGACAATATCAAATCTCACAATGGAAAACGTCCAGAGTACATGCAACTGGATACATTTTATACGGGCAAAATTTATCATATACCCTCCTCATAGTTCAGAATCTAGAATATACCCTCCTACACATCCAAATTCATAATATACCCTCCTCCAATCTATTTACTTTACGAAACACCCTTTTTATACCCTCCAATGTATTATACTGTATTTTGACACCAATGTACCCATTTTACCCCCACCCACCATATTCCCTTGAACCTTCCCCGTTACCCCATTCCCATCGGGCTAGGGTGGCTAGGGTTACCCCGGCGGTTCGAGGCGGCGAAGCGGCTCCGGCGGCGCGGCGGCCTCAAGGCGGCAGCGCGGCGGTTCTGGGCCGAGGCGTCGCGGCGGCGCGGCGGCATCGAGGCGAGGCGGCGCGTGGGCTTGGAGGCGACGGCGCCGCAGCTTCCAGGCGAGGCGGCGCGGCGGATTTACCCGGCGGTTCGAGGCGGCAAAGCGGCTCCGGCGGCGCGGCGGCCTCAAGGCGGCGGTGTGGCGGCTCTGGGCCGAGGCGACGCGGCGGCATCGAGGCGAGGCGGCCCGTCGGCATCGAGGTGAGGCGGCGCGTGGGCTTGGAGGCGACGGCGCCGCGGCTTCCAGGCGAGGCGGCGCGGCGGATTCAAGGCGGCGGCGGCGCGGCGGATTCAAGCGGCAGCAGGTGACTGGTGCCAAAATACAGTATAATACATTGGAGGGTATAAAGAGGGTGTTTTGTAAAGCAAATAGATTGGAGGAGGGTATATTATGAATTTGGATGTGTAGGAGGGTATATTCTAGATTCTGAACTATGAGGAGGGTATATGATGAATTTTGCCTTTTATACGTGATGCAACCCGTTCATACAAAACGGCGAAAGATTCCAGAAACCGGGAGTTCATGTATGGCAGATGATCAATGATAGTTGGTACAAATTAGACCACATGTTGTACTACAATTATCATCTGATCAATGATCGCGCAGCATCTAGTACGGAACCACTTCTTGGTTAAAAAAAATGTAGGCACGCAAGGTCACTCAAACTGCTCATAACACGCACCATAATCAAAAGCAGTAGGCCTCACCTCCCTCCGTCTCTGCTTGTGCGTGTCTAAGCCTCCGAAGCAATCCATCGAACACCTGCCCCGCGCCCGCGTCTCCGGGCGGAGTGGAGACGGGTTCGAAGAGAGCACGGTGGCGCGCGGGCGGTCGCCGGGAGACAGGACTAGTGTGATCTGGCTCCTATCATCTGGGTTCCGACCCCTTGGTCGCAAATTCACAACGGGCGATGAGAGGCCATGCGGCATGTGCGTTCTCCAGCTAGGAATTAGAAGCTACGGTTGTCGCACGAGACCTCCTGTTGTCTGCTCCTCCGAGGCTTGCATGAGCTAGCTCAGGGCAGGTGGATGCCATGGACTGCTAGGCTTGGGCTACAACATAGCTTCGGCTGGGTTGGTCAGGTGTTGTGGCCATGAAAGAAGCGTTGAAGGCAGACAAAGGGGAGGCAAGTATGGAACTGAACAGAAGCCAAGTGCTAATCTTCCTCTATCTTGTACTCTGCTCCCTGTATCTTCTTCCTCCTCTGAATCCTCTCCGATTCTACCCCAGATCCTACTCTAATCCTTCTCAATTCTCTCAAACTACCTTGTAATATTTGTATCCAGTGGTAGCAGGACCGTAACAGTGGAGAAAAATTAGGATTTATCCGGACCCACATGTCTACGAGACACTGAGTAGCAAACCCCAAGGCAAAAACAAATGGAGTGGCAACTAATGAACATGCTCCAAAGAAACATGGTATTATGTACCACACATCGATCTTAAAGTTATTTGCTCCTTGATTTTTGTTTTTGTTTTAAAACAAGGGTGGGGGCTCTGCTTTATTTCGAGCGCGTTTGGTTCCCTGCATTGGCCTCGATCTGATTCTGTGCATGCAAGGCCAGCGTGTTTGGTACTCTGTATCAGACCCTGGGTCAGGCTGGAGCGATGCAAAGCGTGTATGCGCGTCTGGCCGCGCGGAAACGAGAATAGGATCCGTCTCTCCGTGGCCTGGCTGGCGAGAGCAGTCTGGCTACACCCGCATAGGGAACCAAACGCGCTCTGTGAGAAGAGCACAACAAAAAATGATCTGGAAAGCAAGCTTTGAGCTTCAGTGCATACTTCATCGCTTGTTCGTGGTACCGCTCTCAGGTGGCATCCATGGGAGCTCGATGGTTTCCCGGCTATTGGGGCATCACCGGCGAGCGTTCGCCACCTGTTAAGTGTTAATTGTTTGCTTCCTACCAGTGAGTAAACCACGACTGACAGATCACGAACAAAAGGTCCAAACCCGAGCGCAAATTCAGCTCTTAGGATCTCGATGTTCAGAACATGACCGATAATGAATCAGTCTCGTATGCAACTCATCCTATAATTCTATCACGCCTTCACTTTCAAGGACATCCAACTCATATGAACACAGACAACATGCGAGAAGACAAGATTGAGCTCATCGAACCGTACGGCCGTACCCACGGATCTCTTTCGTTAACTATGCCCAAGGGCAACTTTGTTTCACAGGTAATGTTCGGAAAATAATTATCTGGTTCGGCCTCTTTGTGCTGGAAGGTTTCATATGATACCTGACACGTGAACATAAGGAATGTTTTATCAGTATATAAAGCTAAAAGATGCGCAGACTCCTGGTCAGTTTCATCTCTCATGCTGTCCTACTATGCTTGTACATTGATTAGCCTACAAAGGTATGACCACCACATCATCATGCTCGGTCTTTGGTGCTTCATTCTCGGACGTGGAAGCATGATTCTCGGCCATGTTCATTTCTTGCACCGGTGGTGGGTTGACGATGGTCATTGGAACAGCACTGCTGTCTGCAAGGCGGCCTGTCCTTTCACGATGCTCCTGACAATTCGCACACCAGTGCAAACAGCAATGGACCAGGCAAGGATCGCATGGAGAGTTCTGGTGGAAACATAATAAAATGGGATGGTGAAATAATTTTCCATCACATATTGCATGGAAACTAGAAAGCTAACCCACCTATCAAAGACTAGACTCTTCAAGAAACAACTATATAGAATCAGTTATCATGGATGGATGATAGAATCATTAGTAAGTGATATTCAGGAAAAAGTGAACAGAACAAGCAAATAGGAAGTGCAAGAACACCCCCATGGTCACAAGGATGAGAAAAATAAAAATCTAATAAAATGATCCGACAATTCAATAACACAACCATCTCCTGCCAGTGAACAACACCAAACAAAACTTTCATGGCAGGACAACCAAACATTTAACATGGCATTTGGTTTGTTAAATGATAGAGCTCTCTGATCAAATCAAAACTACATAACTCTAACCATGAAAAGCTGATAATCTACTTGTGGATACCTGATACATCTATCTCAAATGACAAATATAACTGCAACTAGTTCTTATTGTAGGAATTAATACAATTGATAGTTGGTGTTCTCCTGTATGAGATTAATCGTATGACATAAACAAAGAAAGCAGTGGAAGAGTAAAAAAGAGTACCTTGAGATGATATTTCCTCTGAAGTTCTTGACGAAAAAGACCAGTATAGGTAGCACATATCCACCAACTAAACACCAGCCCTTCACCAATCAGGAACGATGTTCTTGGATCAACACCATGAAATATAGATGTTAGGATTGCCAGTGCAATGCCACCCTCAACAAAGACAGCATGGCAAGTGCAAGGCGTTGTCCACGGGGTATCTTCTCGAAGGGCCTGAACATTTCGTCCAAACAACACACAGGGGCAGAATAACCCAATCCGGCCTAACATCAAAGTAAGCAAGAAGTTCATAGGTATATCGGAATATAGCAGTCATAAAAATGGGAATGGAATGAAGCATAATGCTACAAAAACACAAACCCTATAATGACACTTTTTTTAAAAAAACAATGATGAAACATTTTCATATAAACAGAAACATAGGCCCATAAGAGTTAAGTAAGAGGCTAAGGGCAGATATGATCAGTACAGACTTCAGTAAACTTGGCGAGTTGGCGGTGCTCCCTCTTGTGCTTAGAATCAGCTACTTTGTGTTCATGGTCAGCATGACAGTATGAGCAACAAAAGGAGTATAACACGAGATAGATCACTAACAGAATCAAGAAAACCTGCCCTATGAAAGTTACGAAAGAAAAAAATAGCTGATGTCCAAAACCGCACACTGCCATTGGCTATGGAGCAATGCTTTCAGTCATGACTTTTTTTGTCATTTATGTATGCTCAGTGATTTATCATAGTTAACACTGTTATGCTGCAAAAGTGTACATATCTAGACAAATTTCAAAATTCAAATACAGATGGGAGAAAAGGACATCTTTTATATTGAGAGCATGGAATAAAAGCAAATGTTATAACTACTGTTGAATGGTGGCTAATTCCATGTGAGCTCATCATCATCATCACAGTGCATTTATTTCGCAAGGATAATAAAAGACCAATAAATTGCAGGACTTAAAATCTACCAATAAAAAAGGACTGCAATGTGATACAAAATGCATTTTAATAGTTAATACTTAATATTTCACAGTATAAACCGTAAAGAGAAACGGGTTTTTTGTAAAGAAATTCCCTACCTGTTAAAGGCGTGGGAAAAGGGAATAGCTATAAAACAAAATTAATAATTACCCATTTTAGACCGATTGATCATGAACCTCTACATGAATGTTGCATGAGAGGCATGAAAGCCACTCTGACGCCAAATTTCACATGACTTCAGATGACAATTAACCAGACAAACCAATTGATAATCCACAGTCCACCTCTAGCATAGCCAACTTCACACGCTTAACACTGTTCTTGACATCAACTTCACTAACCTCCATAAGCAAGACCGCTCCAGGAGTTGAAACTCAAAACACATAACCTCTTAGTCGCTTACAGTTTCCTATTTGATAAATGGACACTTGAATACCAGACATACAACGACTATTACTGATTTGTGCAGACAAGCATGCGTAGAGCCGCCAAAACCTGAGCTCATCCACAGCAGCACAATCCTATTCCTAAACAGATCCACATAGTAATTCCTTCCAAATCTGACATCTCCGAGACTCCGGACATCAGCACATCTGAAGGCACGAATGTTCTGTATACAGATCCCTCAAAACCAGAACGAATTCTGATCTATCCAGAATGGGGAAAACTAACAAAACTAGAATTGACTAGACAATTGAAAGGAGGGAGAGGAGAGGGAGAAATGCCACGCCACGTACAGCTCTCGGGGTCGTCGGTGCATCCAAAGATGCCGGTGGTCCACGGCTCGTCGGCGGGCGCCTGGTAGCTCTCCGGCAGCACCTGCCCGCACTCGCTGCATTTCCTCCCCTCCAGCTACAAGCGCGCGCGCACACAGCATCCAGATCAGATCAGACCAACCCGACCCAACAGAAACAGCAGCAGCAACAACAGCAACAAAACACGAGAATCGCTTAAGAAATGGTGAGACCTGTGGGACGGCGACGGGCTGGTTGAGCTCGCCGGGGCGGATGTCCTCGGCGGCGGGGGCGTCCTGGTTCCTGGTCAGCTTGACGTAGCGCGACGGGTGGCCCGCCTCCACCGCCATCGCGAGCGATCGAGAAGAGCTCCTCGCCTCGTGGGTTTGGGGGGGTTTGGGCTGCGGGGAGGTACGCGACGGCGCCGACGAAGGCGACGGTGTGTGGGGTATTAGTTTGGATCTGGGTCCGAACGCAAGCAACGCCGACGCGGTTGGGTCCGTCCGACCGAGCCGGACACCGCTCGGCTGCTGAAATTTTTGTACGGATAACCCATTTTTTATTCGAAAATACAAAAATATACCCGCGACAAAATTTTTTACACAAATAGGCTCGAGTCGCCAAACCATTGGGCGATTTACGCTTGTCGCCCCACCAAAGCGCGACTTATAAAGAATCTGGTAACCGTTGGGCGATTAAATGCAATCGCCTCCCTGTTAAGCGATTCAATTGAATCGCCCCCCGTTCGGCGACATAAAGAAGAGTCGCCCAACGGGGGGGCGACTGCATGTGCATACAGCCCGACGGCCGAGCCCCTTTTCTTCCCCACGCCTGCTCGCTCGCCATTCACTCTCTCCACCGCGCGAGAAGACAGAGCAGAAGAGAGGAAGGAAGAGGAGGAGGAGAGGGGAAGAAGAGAAGGAGAGGGGGAGGAGAGGGAAGAAGAGAAGGAGAGGGGGAGGAGAGGGAGAGGAGGAGAAGCCGCGGGATTTGCAGGTATTTTTCTAATTTTAGAAAATTTATTTTAGAAAATTTGTTTAGATAAATTTAGTTTAGAAAATCTAGTGTAGATATTTAGTTTACAAATTTAGTTTAGATATTTAGTTTAGAAAATTAGCTTAGATATTTAGTTTAGATATTTAGTATAGAAAATCTAGTTTAGAACATTAAATTTAGAAATGTAGATGCAGTTTACAAATTTAGATGTATAAATTTAAATGTAGAAAAATATAGTTTTTTGTATAATATTTGTAATGCATTATTGTGGAAAATTTACTTTAGAAAATTTGTTTAGATAAATTTAGTTTAGAAAATGTAGTGTAGAGTGTAGATATTTAGTTTACAAATTTAGCTGAGATATTTAGTTTAGAAAATTAGCTTAGATATTTAGTTTACATATTTAGTTTAGAAAATCTAGTTTAGAACATTAAATTTAGAAATGTAGATGCAGTTTACAAATTTAGACATACAAATTTAAATGTAGAAAAATATAGTTTTTTTGTATAATATTTGTAATGTATTATTGTGCAAAATTTACTTTAGAAATTTATTGTAGATCATTCAATGTACAAATGTAGATGCAGTTTACAAAATTGAAATGAAGAAAATTTAAATGTAGAAAATTGTTGTGTCGAAATTTTGTATACTATTTTTCATGTATTATTCTAGAAAATGTAGTGTACAAATTTACATTTAGATAATTTTACAGTTATGGCGGGTGACTGGCGGTACACGCTGTTGGACGAGCACTTGGACCGCGTGCACCGCGCTTCCCGTCGTGCGCCGCCACCGGGGAGCACAGACGAGTCGACTGAGCTGGGAGTGGTCCGGACACGCACACCTCGTGTGGCCTGGGGACTCGACCCCCGTTGGACTGCCAGGTTTGCACTACGCCAACGTTTTACTATTAACATCACTTTATTTAATGCTAACCTTCACTTTATTTGCAGGCTGCGGGATGCCGGACTTCTCCCTCTTGCCCGGAGGGTGCAGGCCACGGATGAGGACGGAGGTGCCTTGGCCGGGGAGGGGGACGAGGCGGGCGTGGAGCGATCACGACGCTTCCCGTTCGACCGTTCCCTGCTGACGGCTTTGGTGGACCGTTGGCGGCCCGAGACGCACACTTTCCATCTACCAGTCGGGGAGATGGCGCCGACCCTGCAGGACGTGTCCGTACTCCTTGGCCTTTCGGTCGCGGGAGACGCTGCCTTCATACCGGAGGCTCCCGCCGAGTGGCGCGAGGACCTGCTCGGCAGATTCCAGGGGGTCCTTCCACCGGCCGATCAGCACCACATCTTCGACGAGAGGCAGAAGCATGGACCGACGCTGAGGTGGCTGGCACAGTACCGGGTACGTGGTGTTTCAAGTCGATCGCGTCTTCGAAACTCTTATTTGTGCAATTACATACTAATAAAAACTTGTTCGCATTCAGGTTGAGCGCATGGTTGCAGATGCTGACGATTACCAGGTCGCGCGCCATCTGGAGGCTTACTTGCTGTGGCTGTTTGGTTGGGTGCTCTTCACCACCAGCCACGGCAACACCGTTGACGCGCGCCTTATCGCTTATGCGAGGGCGATTGCGGACGGCGAGGTCGTCCAGATCAGCTGGGGATCGGCCGCACTTGCCGCGACGTACCGCGGCCTGTGCGATGCGTGCACGAGGATTAAGGCGAACTCGATCCTCACGGGATGTCCCCTGCTGCTGCAGTTGTGGTCGTTTGAGCGCTTCAGTCTCGGACGACCTGTACTAGACGACATGGGTCCCTACGGGGCCGAGATGTACGCGGGGGGAGACATCGACCGGCCGACGATGGGTTCTATTTGGTGTCGTCGACAAGTGAGTTTTATTTTATCGTAGTCAACTTTTTAACGATCGTCGTACTAAAATAATTTGCCTTTCTTGCAGGTACAGTTCGCGCACGTGCAGGTCACGCGGGCGTACCACCCCTTCGTGGAGCAGTTGGACCGCCTCGCAGACTCCGACGTGCGCTGGGAGCCTTACGCAGCGGAGGCAGTGCAGGCCCGTGCTCCTGACGGGCTGTCTGCACTGTGCTGGCGTGACCAGGCTTTCTGGCTGACCCGCCGGAAGCTCGTGTACGGCATCTACGTGGAGGACTACGCACCGCAGCGAGTCATGCGGCAGTTTGGGCTGCGGCAGGCACTTCCTGTACCAGTCGGGCCGCCGATTCCGCCCCGCGTGCACGCGTGAGTGATCGCTTCTGATATTTTTATACGTACTTACTATTGTGATCGCAAGTACTTACATTACGTAATGGTTCCATAAACAGGCACACCACGAAGGGCGTCAAGAAAGGCACGGACTGGTCCAGGAGGATGCAGCCCTGGATTGCGCAGTGGGAGGGTGCGCTGGATGACCGCGTGGAGGAGGACCGGCCATACGACATAGCCGACTACGCGGAGTACCTCATCTGGTACCAGGGGCGGACTCGTACCAGGCTGGTACATGTCGTTGACCCACCTGCCCCACACGTCGCCGCACCGACAGACGCGTACCCTGCGCACTTCGCACGCGACGCTCACATCGCGGTACGTAACTTGTAATTTTAAAAATTCTCAAATGGCAATATCGTTTCGACGATGGACCATTCTATGTCTTTTTGTCCAGGCTGACGTCGGTGCCGCGATGTGGTCGGAATCCTCCGCACTAGTGCAGAGGTGGGGCACAGGTGGGGAGTTGACCCGCGAGGAGGCCGTCAGCTTTGCGCGACGGATGGAGGCCGGGTGTAGACATATCGTCAGCCTGCTGTCCTGCACGAGGCTACCGGCGGTCTCCACACCTACGCCCAGTGCACCCCGACCACCAGTGCCACCCCGACCAGCGTGGCACTACTCCGGAGGTAGTACGTGGACACGTCCACCTCCCCCGGAGCAGCCAGGGAGTTCTACGTGGACACGTCCACCTCCCCCGGAGCAGCCAGGGAGTTCTGCTTGGTCACGGCCTCCTACGTACATCCCCGGCTTCCACACGGATGATTTCATGGCGCCATGTACGGGTACGCATCGTCCGAGCTTGTTTTTAACCTAAGACGACATGCAACGAACTAACGATATTACTATTGCAGGTCCTTACCAGCAGCAGGGACGCTTCTCCCCGGGCCACATCGAGGTGGACCGGTTTTTTGCGGACTGGCCTGGGCCGTCCTCCGACGCAGCACCGGAACCGGAGGTTCTCTCCGGCAGTGGCCTCCCCGGTGCACCGGATGCCACACAGCCGGAGGTGCAGGTGACTCCACCGGCGCAGCCGCGGGTGCGAAACCCACCTGCTCGTTTTACTTTTTCGGACCCTCGTCACCCGCCGCCTCGTAATCTGTTGCACCGAAGGACGGCCAAGCGGGGCCGTATGGCAGGACGCGGGCGCGGTGATGAAGCAGGTGATGGAGCACCTTAGGGTGGGGAGTGAGGGGTGTATGTCATGCATGTAATGGATAAATACGCGGCATGTTACTGCGTTATATTATAAAGTTCATTTAAATTCAAACAATGCTATTATCTCTTCTTTTCGTATAGAAAATTATTTCTATATCAAGTAATGTGACAAATATTAAATACCAGTTCTTGTGAGACTTAATTACGAAATTAAAAAATAATGTGACATATACCAGTATATGTGACTATACCACATTTTTTACGAGTTTCAAATTACAAAAATCACAAAACCCTTAACAGGATCCATGCAGTCGCCTAGAGGTAGATTGGCGAGCAGGCGTGGGCTTGGCCGTCGGGCTGTATGCACATGCAGTCGCCCCCCCCCCCCCGGTTGGGCGACTCTTCTTTATGTCGCCGAACGGGGGGGCGATTCAATTGAATCGCTTAACGGGGAGGCGATTGCATTTAATCGCCCAACGGTTACCAGATTCTTTATAAGTCGCGCTTTGGTGGGGCGACAAGCGTAAATCGCCCAATGGTTTGGCGACTCGAGCCTATTTGTGTAAAAAATTTTGTCGCGGGTATATTTCTGTATTTTCGAATAAAAAATGGGTTATCCGTACAAAAATTTCCTCGGTTGGTTGGGTTGGGTTGGGTTGAGCGTTCGGCGCGGGTTGGCTGGGCTGACCCGATCGCGTTGCGTTGCGTCGGACTCGGACCCAAAGAAGGAAAAGGCGCCCACGTGGTGCATGTTCGGTATGCAGCTGATACATTCCCAAACAAATTTTTAGCGGATTTGACTTGGCCACGATATTTACAAAAATAGTATTATACGAATCGTATTTACAGAAATATCACTTTTACCGTCTTGTGGGCGGGCGGCAGCGCCGGCGAGGCAACGCGTTGGGAGGGCATCGGCGGCAGACAGCCTGCCGCCCGATGAGGAGACGGCAGATAATTAAGCCGACTGATTAACCAACTTAATTACCTACCCTAATTTTTTTATTTAGTGTCTATTTGAATATTTAAATATATCAAATGAGCTTAAAAATTATGAAATTTTACATACAGCCTTCTGACATAACGTACTTGACAGTGTAATTTTTGGATAATTTTTATCAGTTGTGAATATTGCTCAAAAATTCATATAATTTTGATATTCGTACGAGTTTTTATATATAGCAAATGAGTTTTAAAAATTACAAAATTTTATGTAAAGTCTCTCGATATAGTTATAATTATTGTGTAATTTTTTGAAAATTTTATGTAGTCCAAATTTACTCCGGACATCGGCACAGAGACGTGTGCGTTCACCACACGTATGCTCGAGTTTTTCCCGAGGACGTCAGAAGACGAATTATAGCTGCACAACTGCATACACATCAATACAACAATATATTTGCATGTCATCGTACAAATCAAAACAGATAACGAATTACTTACGGAAAGAGATTGCTAGGACCTCGATCCTTCGGTCCAAATGTTATAAACTCTTTTTATAACAATAATTAATCTGAGAATTGAACCATTGATCTTTATATAATAATGATCTACGAGATAATTAATTTAGCAGCAAGTCGATCATCCAACTGAGAATTGAACCAATTGATTTGACCTCGATCTGTCCAGCCGAATGTTTCTTTGGCATGCATCATTTCAACGCATGCATGCGTGACATCCTCCTAATTAACTTGATATATCTAGGTCTCGTATAGAGACAAGCTAGAAAACGTGCCAAGTTTCAGGTGATATGGCACCCTAATTAGCATCAAGCATCACGAGTCATCGTACCACGAGTATGTATCAACACAAACGCGTGAGTATGATCTCTACCTTAATTCGGTAGTTATAATCATCACATACGCGTGAGTATGATCTCTACCTTAATTAAGATCAACCAATAGCCTAGCTAGCTAGCTAGCTAATGCTTGGCCTATGTATGTACGTACGTATACGGAGGACGTATCTGCTATGCACGGAACCATCCGAGGTCGAGCCGGCCGGGGTCGTAGCCGGACGGCGGCGCCGCGCTGTCGGGCACCTTGGCGAAGCGGCCCTTGACGCGCGGCCGCATCTCGGCGTAGGCCTTGCGGGACGCGTACCGGATCTTCTTCTCGTAGCGCCTCCTGTTGCGCTTCTCCTTGTACCGCATCAGCTTCGCCTCCCTCTCCGTCGCCGGGTCGCCGCCGCTTGGGCCGGCCGCCGCCCCGTTGCCGTTGGCCACCGCCGCCTCCTCCTTCGAGACGGAGCTCGCCGCGTCAGTGTACGTGCTCCCGCGGAAGGATATCTGAAAACGTATATATAGGTGTCAAATAATAACAATATCGAGTCAATGTAGATACGTGTGGTTGACACACCGACGAATATTTGACTTGATAGATATTCCGTTCGGTCACAAATATATATCATTTTATACATTAATAAGATCTTTAAAATATAAATTCAACTACTAATTTCTATTATAATATATTTATAAAAGTCAATAAAATTATAATATTATAAAATACTTTTCGAGATAAATTTATACATATGATTTTTGTATATCCAATTTAAATATTTAAAATATATTGATAGCTAAAGTTTTAAAAGTTTAATTGTACCTTTGTCCGAAATGAAATATATATTTGTGATCGGAGAAAGTAATGCGTACACACGTAGTATGTGCTATGACTTTACAGTACTTTACGTATACTATGTTACTGTACCAGAACCTGTTGGAAGTACGCATACATACACAGAGTACGTAGTGCATATATACGTATGAAGAAATGATCAATAAGGTGCACTTCTACTGTATGGAAGGCTGCTCTACATGACGGCAAGATTAGCAACATTGTCGATCGATGGTGGAATTTTAAAGCTTGCATTTGGTGAACATACACTGGATGGGGGACTCATGGTGAACATGTTGATAGATGATGGAATTTTAAAGCTTGCATTTGGTGAGGGATCTGTATGTATCTTTACATACAAACATCAGCTGTTCATCAATCGTAGAAAATTATGTTGTAACAATGGTAAATGATGTTGGAATCTGTGAGGGCATTCTGGTAATTTCTCAATTAGAGAAAAGAAAAAGGAAAAAAAGAAGGACAAGCCTGTGGGGCCCACCTAATCAGTGGGACAGTGGGAAAAGATAAAGTTTGTCTCCAACCCATTATCTCCTCCCAGCTGGCTCGGTTGCATGGGGTTGAGGTGGCTTCGGGAGAGCGGCGGCGCCAAAGGCGCTGGCAGCCTGGGTGCTTCGGCACCAGTCGTTGGTGGCCACCGCGTTGTCCTCCTCGTCGTCCTCCTCCTCTGTAAGAAGGCCCGAGTCTCTTTCTTGAGGTCAGACGAAGGAATCCCTCTTTTCTCCTTTTGCTAGTTCTTCTTCCTCCCAGTTCTTGGCCGCGTTTTTGGAGAGATTAGGAGGTATCCACCACCGTAGTTGTCACTACGAACTTGGTGGTGAACTCTTGATCTCTTGAGAGCACATCCCGTCAGTTTCCTCTTGCCCTCATCCCCTATGGGTGTTCGGTTTAGTGGGAAATCGAAGGTTTCTTGGGACGGTGCCCGTGGTGGTTGGCTTGAGCCTGACCGTAAGGAGGAAGAAGACTAGGGTGTTTGATTCCTAGTGTTCTTGGGTGTACTTGGCCAGTGCATCTTTGGTCTTGTGTGGCATTTCCTGTACCAAGCTTTGTGAATTGGTGTGTCCCGATTTGCAAATTTGGGCATTGTATCTTCGACGACCTTGTCCATTCTACGCGACACAACGGGACGATTGGTTTTCTGGGACAGCGCCTTTAGGTGTGCCTTGCCTATTACTTCTCGGTGGTTTTGATTACCATATGCTCTGTGAGTATTTTGGCTTCCAATTTATTTTACATGCATTGTGTTTTGTGCTAGTTATTCACGATCTGTGATTAATCTAGTACCGGAAGACTTTCCTTTAAATGTTGGTGGGCTCGATTTGATGGCTCAGTGAGGATACTTGTCTAATATTGAAAGTGATTTGATGAATTAGTTTAGATTCGAGCTCTAATGATGATGCTTACTGCTGTCAATCTATTTCTAATGTTGTAGACAATTTATGTCGGCTGTGCTGTATCATTTAGTTATGTAGCCTCTTTTGTATCAGTCTTCTATTACTTGTGTTCGGCCATCAGAAGGGCTCCTTACAAAGTTTAAGGTGCTGTGATCCTTTTCTTTATATGTCGATCAAGTGTCTTAGACTGATTGGAGCACTGTCTTGAGACCAACCTATTTTGATATTGTTCAGATAGCCGACAGTAGTTGGTTCCTTGTGTAATATTACAAAGTTCTGTGAAATTTTAGTAAAGCATATCTTAGAGCTCATAATCTAAACTCTAGTTGTCATTTCTATTTCATGACGAGTATAGACAAAGTATTGAGAAGGCTAATAGTGAATCTTGGTCAACTCTACATCTGAGAGCAAATAATCAGCTTAAAACTGAGCTTTATGCTGTTTTAATTGAATTACTGCTCAGTGAACCGAGTTTTATGCTCATTTTAACTGTTATCAGGCTCCATTCTTAAGTACATTATGCAATTTAAATGATATGGCAGATTTACATGCTTTGATGTTAATTATGTCATCTAATTGCTGCTGGAAATGCACTTATTGATGCTGATTTGAGATATTCACATGATATATATTTTGGGCATAGCTTTCTGCTTAAATGGCTTAAATAGTTTACATTTGTATGTGTTGATTAAGTCATTTATATGCTTCTGGATCATATTTTTATCTTTGTTAATTATGTTGTAATTAATTCTACATATACGCTAAACCGCACATATTACAACAATTGCAAAGTGCTATTTTGCAATAGAAATGCAAATTTTGCGATTACAGTATGCTAAACAATAGGGGGGAATTGAAAAATCTGATTTTCATTTTTACTCTACAAACACAGGGGTACCATCAAAACAAATGGATTCGCGGCAATTTTTTAGGCCAAAGGGAACTTCTCAGCAATTAGCCCCCTTTTTTCACATATCCCCTATTTTATTCCACCGTAGATTTCTCAGTATTCTCCAACCGATGGAAGAGGTGCAGCTAATTAGAACTGTCAAATCAACCCAAATTATAGCATTCTTTTCAAAGAAACTAAATTCAGTTGCTACTAGCTTAGTAACATGGGAAAAAGACAAGACAAACACAAGACAGCTGTGCAAGATGCGCAGTGTTGTAGGCTCTGTTCTTTTCAGCTTTAAAAAACTGATTTTCGACTTTTTCTATAGTAACTAATTTTTAAACGGAGTATTTTTTTAAAGATATGGTCTAATAGTTAATTGTAGTACATATTTTACTAACTTCATTTATATCAGCAAAAACCGCATGTGAGTTTCAGTTACTCTGTAATCTCTCATACAAACAGCCTAAAAGTCATAAGCCACAGCCAAAAACCATAAGCCGCAGCCAAAAAGAACAGGCCCGTAGCTAGCTGCTAGCTCCTAATAAGCTGGACCCAAAAATTGACAATGTTTTAAGTTTTGACCACTAATAATCTGCACCATACAGCCATATGCACAATTGCATAGACACAAAAACACTATTAAGTCCTAGCTCTAGCCTCTAGCTAGTGAAATCGATCACCCGCGCGCACTGATTAACCCATCATTGGGCAGAACCTCTTGCAGAACCTCCTCGTCATTGGGCAGTTCCTGTGGGAACACACCCCCATGGGAGCCAAACCATCAGACGGTTGGGCGCAATATTTTTCCAATGATATTTGTAACAAATCTAAACAACTATTGCAACAAAATAATTCAATCTTGCAAATTTTCATAACACAAACACAAGTGGCTATCTGTGCAACAATATCTCACTTTAACTGCAACAAAACTCATCGCAGCAATAAAATAATGCAACAACATTGCAACAAAATCAAAAAGTATCCTGCAACACTTGGAGTGAACTTGTACAACAAATTGAGTGAACGCATACAACAAATCTCACTAATGCCTACAACAAATCATACCTGTAAGAAGCATGCGCGAAGGCCACCCAATGGCTCTCGTCTACCCCTCTGTTTGCCATTCCCTCTGATCTATACGGATTCGATGCCTGTAGCTCCCTTCGACCTGTACAAATCTAATGCCCCTGTCTCCTCCAGCATGCCACCTCGATGGGGGGGGGGGGGGGAGAGCAGGGGAGGTAGAGAAATGATTAGCGACGAGATGCTCTTGTGTAGCAACAAAAGAATAAGGTTTGAGGATGTGTCACTAGATGGTGGGTGGATCATGGGCTGTCCAAGCGAACACACAAACCGTGGCCTGGATGAAGCGTCTAGTTAGACTTGAGAGTTTGGGTCGTACCGTGAAGGTCTAGGCTTGTCCTTGTTGACTTGGAGGCGATGATGGGTCAATGGCAGTGCCGAGGATGTCGGCAGAGGCAGCGGCCACGATAGTGGCAGCAGCAGCCGCCATCTTCATCACCTTTGTGATCTACTTCTACCTTATGTAATTTAAGTTATTTAAGGGAAAAAGAAGGAAAAGTTGAAATTTAAATAATTGTGTAAAAATATGGACACATAAATATTTTGGAAGAAAAGTAAATTTTTCTTGATATTTTACAGATACAATGTTACTGCTTCATTTTAAAACCTTACGCCCCAGAGTTGGGTTTCCCCGATAAGGAAAATAGTATAGTAACAATATGCACACATGCTAACTACTCCTCAATGTCGGGATCGTTCATGCGTTCAAGTCAGCATTCGCCTATATGATCTTAGGATCCTCCAATGAATGATGTTGCCACTTTTTTGCCAATTCCCAGTATTTGGCACAGATAATTACCCCCACCATCTTGGGTGTCAGGGATGACCTCATTTCTTTAATTATTCTCTCTACTATGTTGAACGTTGCTTTCAAAGAGATGGTGGACACAAAAACTAGTAGAACATCCTATGATGTCAAGTGGGATGTCAAGCGCTTATCTTGCCTTGTTGTGCCTACTGTGAGGCTTCTAAAATTGCGTTGTTGCTAAGCTTATTATGATACAAGCAAAAAACACAAAAAAGACTCTTTTTTTGTCTTGTTCAAAAGCTTCAGAGAAATTAAGATCGAGGCATTCACCTATTCCCTCTATACTAATTTGCAAACCTGCTAAATTTTTTGTAGGATTGAAAATGATAGCAAAGTAATATAGGTGTAAAATAGATCGAAAATATTTAATAAATTTTTTCTCCATTGCTGTAACAGCATGGTCTAAAAGACGATCCCTAGATTTAGCAAATTTATCTGCAATTAGCCAAATATAATCTATAACTAAGTAGGAGGTGGTGTAATAAACATCAGATAGAACTTTAGTTACTTTACAAAAAAAGATCTTAAAAACTCTTAAAAATGATTAACGATTTAATAATCTGAATTAGTAACTACCAAATCATTATTCTGAGAGCTAGCATTGACAAAGACATATATAATATGTTATGCAATCATGCTATTGTACCTTCTTCAGCACGATGTATGTCGAGTTTCACCTCAACTTCATGTTAAGACCGAATATGATAGTTGAAGTTAAACATGTTTAATATCTTTAGAATGGTTTTATAGTTTGAATTTGGATGTTTTAAAATAACAGAGAAAAAATATAGATAAAAGAAAGGAGTGGCGTTTGGGCCAGACTACAAGGCCCAAACACATAACCCCTTGAGCTAGTGTAGGGACCCAGATATTAACATCCGGATTCCTCTGTGATTTACTGCACTATTCCCTGGATCAGTAGATAGTGCTCACAGTTTACAGTTCTGAATATCAAAATACATATCATGCAAAAGCGTAAATGTAATAGTAAACTTACTCATGGGCCGATTAGGCCGAAATCATGAAATTGCAGCAGCGGAAGAACGAAGCACACAGGTGGGACCTTCAGGACATGCCCACAGGCAGCCAACTGGAGGTTCGCGACCTAGCCCTTGACATCTTCATCTTCTTGCCCAGCTTGTCCAATCTTGTTGCTGAGGCGAGGTGATTTGATTTCCTGATTCTGAATTTTTGTCGCAAAAGCGAGCATGAGCACTCCGACCCCGTGCTCCGCGAGCCAATACACAGAATGCAAATAAATAGTATGCATGGCTTAACAAAGGAGAGGCTCGGGTTATTTTGTTTTGCAAGGAGTGCTTTTGAATACAATTAATTAAAAATCCCTAAGACCTAGCAATTTGAACCAAATCATAATGTACAAGGAATTGCATTATTAATATCGATTCAGATTCCATCCACCGTTACATGGCATCTGCACCATATAGCAATTTCTTCAGCGTTATAGCCGCTTAACTTACCACTGGGACGACACCCAGGACAATTCCAAACCAGGGCAGTCCTTCGCCCTTCAAGTTTCCATTCCCAGTTTCCAATGTTTTTTTTAAAACAGAACTATATCCAGTTAAGTTCCCATGTCTGCCCATGACCGTGGGCACGGCTATTCGAATAGTTTTGACTCTGCAGAGTTTGTACACTTTCACCACAAGAGATGAATTATCCTTTTTGCCAACATGCTTCCTTAGGCATGAGACCCAGATAATTTATCACAAAGCCTTTACCTTACTCCGATCTAGCTAGACACCACCCACGCTGAGGTTTCACCGCTGAAGGGTTACACCACCACAGTCAGAAGCCCCCTCTTGCGCCGTGCGAGTACAGTACACCCTGTGCCTCACTGTGAGTAAACCAGTACACCCTGGCACCCACTTCCCTCGGTGATGTCTGAACTAAACCCTTGCAAGTTATTCAGCTAGGTCGTACCCATTATAGACTTGTGGTTGTACTGTTTTACATCAGGAGGTCATCACAAGATTCAGTCCTTAGTATTATCTGAGCGGTTCTACCACACTCCATAATTTGTGCTCCCACCGCACCACATACCAGCCCCCAAACCATCCGCTCAGATATGTAAGCAATTTAAGAGTTTTGGGAGCAGAAAATAACCCTGTCAAAATATACCAGTCATTCCCACCATGACTGCCCAAATCAATTTCTCATGATTAAAGTGATGCTTGGGCGCCTTCGCGCCCATGAGTACCTAAACATTACTGAGCATGGCATATAATTACGGACTTATTTTCGAAAGGGTATTATTATAATTTTTGCTAGGGCGACAAGGTTCTCGACTTCAAATATTCCAACGGAGGGGTAATATTAATTCAAGGCACACAATGGAATATAACTAGAGTCTAAAATTAACATGTATTTGCATATAAATAACCGCATGCAATTTGATAATTTAAAGCAAAGTAATTTGCAGAAATGTAGGTTCAACATGATCAAAGTATTGACTCGCCTGGCGCGGTTTACCGTAGTCTTGAGCTCACACAATGCTTTTTCTTGCACTTCTGATCTTTATCTTCGCTTTGCTCTTGATCACGCTCGATCCCTCGATTCTTCAGGGCTCCCATTTCTAATTACGCGCTAAATAACTGAATCCAAATAAATGCAAATAACTCAAGAGATCCAAATAAATCCAAATACTTTAAATGCCCGATTTAATTTAATTTATACATTTATTACGATTTGAGAACAGAAGGATGATTCGGTTTAATGTGTTGCCAACACAGTGGTAGCGTGAATTGAGCAAGAGAACGAGTTATTTGAATAGCTTTACCGTGAGGGAAAATTTTGGGATAATAAGAGATCAAAAGTGAGGAAGTATCTACAGGAATTATTGGCTTTGGAAAAGAAGTGGCCAAACATAGCCGATTGGAGAAGGGCGAGGTTCGATCTTTTTATTAATAACCTCTTTTATCATTTTCGTATTTATCAAGGAAGTTTCATGAGTTAGGGTAGACCTATGGACTGGTGTAGGAGTTCAGTGTACAAATTTTATCTTTAGGGTATGCATTCCTTGCAACTTAGGTTATGGTAGAGGCAGACTGGACTGATGGATGAGATCTGTACTTATTCTATAAATCTTTTAGTCTAAAGTATTATAACACTTGGATATCTTCATTCATAGCTAGGCTAAATTTAAGTTGAATTAGGATTCATTCGTACGGGCCCTAGTTCGTTATTCCATGCTCAACCCTATCATTTACCAAATCTAATATTAAGATTTAATTAATGGCACCATTATTATTTGACCTACACTTTAGGTATTACTAGGCTTAGCCTTAGATTTTTAACTTAAAATTGTTTATCCAAGCAAGGCTTGTTTTACAACGCTATATTTCCATATTTGCTAATCGACCAAATCTACCCTTAAGATTTATTTTATGGCTGTAGACAAAATGTTAGGGCATAATTATAATTACGGTTAATCTCTTAAGTTAAAGTCTCGCTTTTGTAGGTAATACGCTATTCAAGTTGTTTCCTTCATCGTAACCCTGAAGGTATTTTTAATCAGGACCTTTATTAAATTTGGTCATGTAGCCAAGTCCACCTTTTTTTGAATGCCGTTAATTAAAATTTAGCCTTTAGTTAAATGTTCCAAACTACATTGGTTACTCATATAGGTCATTTAATCTAATATTAAAGCTTAAATAGTCTTATTTTATATTCCAACCAAATCTATTATCCTCTCTACTTTATGTCCTTAATTTTAACTTGGATGTATTATTATTTTTCTTAATGTGGGTCCTTATTAAATTTGTACCTTAAGTAGAACCACATTTTACTAATGCCCCTAGTTGATAATTAAGCCTCAAATAAATATTTAATCTATATTAGTTGCTCATATATGACTAATCAAAATTTAAATCTCAAATAATCTTATTTACATCCTAAGCAATTTTTTTATTAGCTCTCATGAATTAAAATTTTAACTTTCCCAATCACTTATTTATCAATATGCATGTGGTCCTATACTTTGACGTATATATAAATGCTACTTGAGTCCAAGTCAATTAGCTTAGCTTCCTGGTTTTATTGCCTAATTGTTTTCTAGTTAAAAGTGCTAAAACAAATGATTAAAAAAATGTGCACAGAGGGGATTCGTAACCCAGGTCTTTGAGTTCAAAGCTCACTCACCTAGCCAGTTGGGCTCTCGGTCGTTCGCGACTTACGGGAGGGAATCAACACAAAAGAACGAGCGGGGGTTGGGGACCAAACAGAAGAGCCACCCGGCCGAGGCAAAGGACGGGGTGGCGCGGGCTAGGCGGCGGCATCGCCGGCGAGGGGCGGCCGGGGAGGCCGGGGCGAGCTGAAAAATGGAATCGCGAGGGTGCAAGGGATCTAGTGGGGAGGTGGCGCGGCTCGGAACGGCGACGAGGTGAGCAGGCGACGGCGCGGGGCGGCGGTGGTGAGATGGGAATGGTGCGCCGGCGGCCGGGAAGGAGAGGGGAGGGAATAGCGCGCGCACGAGCGGGAGAGAGACGGGTGAATGCTTACCGCGCCGGTGGTCGGGTCAGGGAGGAGCCGTGGTGAGCCGGCGGCGAGGGCCATGGGCGGCGCGGGGAGGTTCACGGCGCTGGCGAGCTGGGGTGGGGGAGGAGCTCCGGCGATGGTCGGCGGAGGTCCGGGGCGCCAAGGAGTCGCTCCCACCGCGGGGAATCGGACCGGGAGTCACCAGGGAGAGCGCGGCGGAGATGGAGGTGCCGGCGGCCGGTTTTGGGAAGAGTGGGCCGTGCGCGAGCTCCGGCGCACCGGAGTTCGATTCACGCGGCGGGGAGGTACACCGGGAGCAGGGACACACTTTGACGCACTCGGGATGGTTGGACGTCGCCGGAAGGCCAGGGACAGAAGGGAGGCGCTGCGGCCGGCGCATAGGTGGCGCGCAGGAAGAAGTAGGGAAGACAGAGGGTGGCTCGGGAGCTTCTTATGGTCTTGTAGGGGATGGAGAAACGGTGGGCGGCACGGGAAAACCGTGGGCGACGGCAGCGCATGGATGCCGCGTGGAGGAAGGAAGCTGGCGCGGGAGCAGGTGCCGCTGACGCAAGGAGGACGACGAGCGCACACTCGGGCAGAAAGCAGGGGGCAGGAGAAAAAGAAAGAAGAGAGCGGGCGCAGGAGCCGGGGCCCAGCGGCCAGGGAGAGAAGGCGGGAGGAAGCGAGAGTGAGGGGCGGGACCCGCAGCGCGGTGACCGCAGCGAGGGGAGGCGCGTGCGGGGGCGCGGGCCCGCGGGGCCAGAGAGAGGAAGCGGGGGTTGGGCCGGCTGTTTCGGCCGGTCTGACCCCAATCTTTTCTTCTTCTTTTTTTTTAATTATTTCATTTCTATTCATTTGTTTTATTCATGTGTGCAAGTATATATATATATATATATATATATATATATATATCTTTATATCTTTATTTTAGTATACTTATATATTGACATTTTTTTTGCTTTTGTTTACCATACTAGCCCTTTTGTATATAATTGCATATATTTTATTTATTTATTTTTGTTGCCCTTGTACTATCATTCTAAAAATGAAATTTTATATTTTATTAACTCAGGTTTGTCTCTTCTTAAACTGGATCATCTTTTCAGATTCTTATTTTAAATTTCAATTCTCTATTATTTAAACATGTTTGTTTTCTTCTTGATCCTTTTAACTTTTTGGAATCCTTCACGAAATTTTTAGAAAACTCTCATAAACTCCAAATTCAAATAAAACATATTGCAAAATAATTCAAAAGCTTCACATTTTCAAATTTCAAAATTTTGGGACGTTACAGCTAGATATCTCTGTCCCTCTCTCTCTCTCCATCTCTCCCCACTCTTTGCTTCCCCTCTGCTCTCTCATTCTCACTCTCCATGCCGTCACAGCCTAGGTTTGTTGGCTTCACAGCCTAGGTTTGTTGGCTTCATCTACCTCAGCCCTCTCCCTTCTTCAGATCAACCCTCGGCTAACCAGGGGCACCTTCTTCAGATGGCGCAAGTTTCCCCACCGCAAATCATAAGAGCAGGACTCACGGAAAAACAAGCAAGAGGTGCACACAAGAGGATCAAGAGCTTATCACCGACGACTTAGAATCGGCGGCGCAAGAGCTCCGGATATCTCTAAACCCGAAGTCGAGATTGATCAGAGAAGAAAGCAAAAGGAGGAAAACTCACTGGATCTCGATCTACGCAAGGAAGAAGAAGAGGTCGGCTTATATAGAGGAGGCTAGGACCGACGACGTGGTGGTTGCGAACGGTCGGCTCTACGGAGCCTAGGCCTACCTGTGCCTCCGCCGCCGCCTCCGGCACAAGTCCAAGAGACCAGCTCCCACCCAACCGAACGGCCGCAAGGAGATAATGTCTCAGACCTTATCTTTTCACCTGGACCCACCGATAGGTGGGCCCCATTTTTTATTCTCCTTTTTCTCTTTATTCTTTTTTCAATTGAGAAATTATCAAATAGCCCTCGAAGATCCAACAGAAGCGATCGGGTGCCACAGAGTGGGGGATTCGGCGGCGTTGAGAGTGGAGGCAGCACACGGGCACGAGGAAGGCTTTCTTTGCTCGATTGGGGAATGTCTAGGGGGGATTGGATCATATACCCTCCCTTTAGTTGGGAAATTCAGGATTTACCCTCCTCATCTCAATGACACGTGGGGTCATCATAAGTCACTGACACGTGGGGCAGGAGGGTAAATCCTGAATTTCCATCTAAATGGAGGGTATATGATCAATAAATCCAATGACTAGACAAACGAAGCTGGGGATGGGTTTTGTATGAGATGTGATCGAAGCCACTTTAAAAAATAGTTTGCAGAAACCATAATATTTAATCTGTCTTCCAATTTGTAAAAGCCTTATTCTAAAGAGGAGTAGAACCTAATTGAAATAAGTACGTGGCCAGCAAAGGCATGGGAATAACCATCCTCTCATGGTTATGGACGGACCCGCTAAGCTTTCACGTGCTCTCGAGCCAAAAAAAATCGCCTTGACCCGTCCCTTGGCATGCCACCGCTTAGTTGGTAGTACGTACTAACGCCCGCGCGCCGGAATGCCAACCACGTCATCTATAATACCAGCCACGCACTGAACAAGGTTTGCGTAGCCACTCGATCGATCTGCCGCTTGTCGTTGTGCAGCCACATGACAACCACTGCACCACAGTTCAAAACCAAAAGACTACGAGTGAATATTGGTTAACCATTTTGGTCCTGTTCTTTTCAACTTTTAAAAGTTATTTTTAGTTTTTCTACAGTAACTAACTTTTAAATGAAATATTTTTTTCAAGATAGAGTCTACTAGTTAATTGTAGACTTGTAGTGCATACTTTACTGACTTCATTTATATCGATAAAAACCGCACGTGAGTTTCTGTTACTCTATAATCTCTCATAAAAACAGCCCAAAAGATACAAATCGCAGCAAAAAAGAACAGACCTTCTGCATAGTTTCCGCGGACATACGTACCGCTTTTTGTGCCTTTTTTTCCCCTCTCTTCTTTTCTTGCTAATCCTGCTCGCGCAGGTACGTGCAGGGGCGGATCCAAAGAGGACCCAGTGAGGGCACAGGCCGCCACTCAATTTGCAGAAGTCCAGGTATATAGCCCAAGATTTAATGCTAGTGCCCCCACTCAGCCCAACTAAAAGGCCCTCACTCATCTGTGATTTATCAAATTGATGAAGGAAGCCTTCATTTTGCCCTCTACTAAAAGGCCCAGGTATACTTGGCTTTGTGGGTGTGCCCCCTCTCAGATTTTGTCCTGGATCCGCCCCTGGGTACGTGAGCCGTCGCGGGAACAAAACGATATTGCTGCGCCTGCGCCGCGGTGAAGACAGGTCGCCGTCGGCGACTGCGACAGGGCATGTGTGCGTACGGGCTCGGCACTGCGACCGACGGCAACGGCCAGCTCCCTGCGAACCACACGTCGTACGCCGCTGCTAGCTAACTCTGATCCTCACAGGTTGGAACACGGCATGTGGATCGATTTGCGATGCTTGCAGGTGTCACGTCGCCGACACCATCAAATCCCTTCCTCGAATCTCATTTCCTTAATTTCCCTCGTGATTGGTCGATTGATTGACGATCATGCCACCCGCCTACCCTCTCGCCGCACGGAACCGACGATAAAAAGGTGCGATGCCGTCCACTATACTGGCGTGGGAGCTAACATATTGGCAGTAATTGATCACCACCGTCTATGTCATATAGTTTTGCCATCATCACACCTCCGCCATATCCTGTATCGACATTGCCGTTGTATGATGACGGTAGTAAAAATAGATATCATATTTATATCTAGATACATTTCGTTTTACTACTAGACGAAACCGGTTTTATTGTACTGACGAATTTATTGGACGTGTCGTTAGAGTTTACAGCCACGCCTATCCGTGGCACATGCTGACCATGTGACGGTGGCGGTAAAAATGGAAACGACATTTATGACTAGATACATACCAACTTACGGTCAACACAAACCACACGACCCAGCAGTAAAAATAGAAATCACATTTACAATCAGATACATACTATTTTTATGGCCAGATGAATAAGCTTAGATTGTACTAACGAATTTACTGGATGTCTCGTTGAAGTTTACTCACACCTTGCCGTGACGCATGCTGACCGTGTGAAGGCGCCAATACAAATGGAACCAATTTACAACCAAAGATGAACCGCGTGACCCGACATTGACCCATCTGCGCGTGATCCCAGGCGCCCTCGTGCTACTGCACATTACCTTAGAAAACAACCGGCATTTGTACGTCCTGATCATGGAGATGTAAGTCAGTTCAAACGATACAACTAAAATGTATTAGCACTAGACGTTGCTGATAGAGGCTATGGTTGTGTTGAGGTCAAGGTGCAAGTTGAGACAGGCATATGATAGAGCCATGGAGGTCATCAAGGCGCTTCGAGTGTAGCTTAATAGCATTAATCCGAGTGCAACTGGCCAGATGATTGCCGAGCATGATGCGTATGAAGAAGTAGACGATCCGCCCATTAATCCATTTCCACCTCTGGTGTTTCAGACCAAAGGTTGGAAACGTGCCCAGAATGAAACAAACGCTATAAGCGCACCTAGGCATATAGCATCTGTGGACTCAAAACGGCCACAATGCGGCATCTTGCCCGCACCATGCAACATCTTGTCACTACAAGAGGTAGAGGAAGGGGAAGGGGAGGTAGGGGAAGAGGAAGGACCAGCACACATTGCCAACTGCTACATGATGAAGAATCGAAAGAGGAAGAAGTTAGAACTATATATCGTTGCTGCAAGAGGCTACAGACCAATCGGTTACATCTTATACGAAGTTGTTGGATAGATAGTTTCTAGTTAATGGCAGGAAAAATCTCATAATTAAGATCAACCCATTGGATAAATGGTTTCCAAACAACGACGGGATGGACCTAGGATTAAGATTAGCCTCTACCACTAACAAGCACTCGATCGGTCAATAGCTTACACCGATAAAATGACTGTCAACGGCTAAACAAGGCTGCACGTACGATTTCGAGCTAACCTTCTAGAGGATGATCGAGGATCTCCACGTCTTCCACTTACCACCACCTACCACCACACCATCGAGAGATTTCCACGACTTCTACGTACTACCGTACCCCGCCGGTTACGGGCAGCCGTATATGCATGCATGCATGTGCATCATGATGGAGCTACGTACCGCTGCGTGGTATCTTGTGGGAGGGCGTACTTCGTTCTGTCCGATGCTCCTCCATTCGATCGATTTGGAAGCAGCAGCCGCGATGTCAGAAACGTACGTAACATCGTCGTTAGTTAGAGATCGTACTAGCTAATCTCGGCTGACTGCACATAATTGTTAGGGGTTAGGGCTTAGGATGGACTGCTCTGTCTGCTAAAGATTTCTGATGCGTACCATCCAAGAGGGTATATCGAGTGATTTTTTTTTTTGATGAATATGATTCAAGTGGATGCTTTTCTTTTTTTTCTTTTTGCTTTAAGACTGGAACTTTGTGTGAAATGGTGACTAACTAACTGTGTTGGACTACTGCCAGTCTCTATGTGTTCACTGTCGTCGTTCATTGGCCTGTAAGCAAGCTATACAAAAGATGAAGAAAAAGGGGAAGGTTCTTTATCCTCTTGAGCAGAGTTCGCCATGTCTGGGCTTGGGCAGATTGCTTCTTTTTGCTCCTTTGCCTTCTCCCTCTTCCATGTGTGTACGTTTTCTGTGTATGTCTTCTTTGCGTATGTATGCTAACGGGGTCTCCTCCCTTCCCTATGTATCTACTCCATAGGTTCCCCCGCCATCGGCGTGTGTTGGGGTCCGTCCTCCCGTAGGTGCCAAGGGGTGTCCCCCGTTTGTCCCTAGATGTCGTCGGGCGTGTCCCCCTTTTAAGGTCGGGGGCAACCTACGCAGCTCCCACACGGTGCAAATCATGCCATTAATTTTTGGGATCGAATTCCCGATCCGTTTGCTGATTCTTACCTTCCAAACATTTGCTTTCCATCTGAAAGAGATTTGGTGAGAATTACTTTCATTAGAAAGAGACGCGATGCAATTATCTTTCCATTGCAAATACAGTACGCTTAGAACAAACCTTTTCCCACCATCTTGGTGCATAAGCTGCTATTAGTTGGCCATGCACTTTGCGATCGCCCGGAAGTGTGTGGCCGTACGAGGCGCAACGCAACAATCAATGAAACTGGACTATAGATCGTGTTGGAACTAATCTTGTTATTGATAGTACTCATGTGTTGAATACTGTATAGTCGTGGTGTGTTCAAGTGCCGCGTAGGAGTCGAATACCTTGGAGTCGGAGAGTAGTTGAAGACTCCAGAGACTCAATTGCAGTCGTGAGTCAAGCTGCGTACCGAACCGGTCGTAGATACAACGAATCAGTCGTAGCTACAGTGAACCAGTCATAGCAGTCTTCTGGCCTACAGTACGCCTTTGGTACTTGTAAGCTACAGTAGCGTGGTCATAGCAACGCAATCGACACAATGTGGTCATAGCAACGTCACAACATGGTCGAAACACATGGTTGAAACACGTGATCAGCACAATGTGGTCGACACAACGCGGTCGACACAACCTTGGTCGAAGACCCACGAACTCAGGGGAAGATCTTGGCCCATATGTTTCGAGATTGGTCGGTGGCGTGTAGCCATGCGAGGCGTAGCGCAGCGACCGATTGAACTAGGCCGTAGCACATACAAATAGCAATGTCTTTTTCTTCTCAAACAAATATCTCTAATTTTGCTTTGGGCTTAGCATATTTGCACAAAAAACTCATCAAACAGTATGAAACACAACGCTTTGACAAAGCATGAAACACAACAATTGCTTCTCACCAGCACCAAAGTATGTGAGGATAGACCTTATCCCTTCGGCTTTCCCTATATCCAACGTATCCATAGAGGGTATGTTTTCCTCCTCACCTGGCTTTGATGCTAAACATTATCGACGGAGATACAATCCAGACAGAATGAAATCAAACAGCCGTTAATGAAATCAAATAGCCGTTAGAGATCAACCTTGCACCCCATGGGTGGCGAGCCAGCCTTCGCAATCCTCATCATCATCTAGAACTGCCTCAGCTCCTGCTGCATCGTACTCTTCCTCCACCGAGACAGCGTGGGCCTGTTTGATATAGCTGTGGCTTATAACTTTTGGTTGAAAATTTTGAATTTTAGCTATTTGCGATAAAGATAACGGAAAGAGATACTTGCTTGCGATTTTAGTTGATATAGATATTAGGTTTTTAACGTGTACTACAATTAACTTGTAGACCTTGTCTTGAGAAAATACTCCGCTTAAAAGTTAAGTACTGTAGCAAAAATCAAAAGCCACTTTTATAAGCCGTAAAGAACAGGGCCTAAGACAAGGCACTGCCAGCAGAACCAAATTTAGCAGCCCGATTGCAAGGAGTTTTTTGCTATTTTAGTACCATCGAAAGCAGGCTTCTCTACAATAGTACCGACACCGCGGGCTTCTCTAAAACGGTACTGTTAATGATCTATCTACTCTATAATAGTACTCCACTTTATTTTCTTTTTATTTTCTGATTTTTACTCCCTAAACTACCTAAAGTACCCCTCCTAATTTGATTTCGATCTAATCAAATCGTTTCAAACGATTTTGTTCCAGGGACCCACTCCTTCGTGTCATCGTCCTCGCTGCCGCCCGCTGTCGTCTCCTCCTCCCCCTCCTCGTCGCCGCTGGACATGGCACCCCCGCTGCGCAGCCTCGGTGTCGAGGCCGCTGAGCTGCCGGGGCGCTGGTACGCACAGTGGAAGCGCTCGGACCCAGAAGTCACCTCGGAGTCCGCGTACGCGCCGCGGTGGTGGGATGGGTGGTGCCGCGACGCCGCCGCCGACGAGCCTGCGCACGGCTTGCAGTGTCGGTACGCGCCCGACGCCTTCAGTGCCATGTCCTTGATCTGAACCCAAGAAAAACTCTCATCAAGTCAAAACGTCCCCTCACACTTCACACTCAATCTAGTGCTTGTAAGTTATAAGCAAAATATATGGGGGCGGAATGATCCAAATCACAAACTCGATATCAACATTTCGAGAAACCCCGAGATTTTCGAGAAATTGAGACATCCCAATGCCTGAAAACCCTTAAAAGTTGCAAAATTCTCACTAATTTCTTCTTTTACCAGGCCAATCAAGATACATTTGATCAGAAAGGAAGCAAATTTAGCACTAAAATATCAAATAAGAGCACTTGCAAATTCCGTTCCCCCTTGTGGTCAAGAAATCGAAAAAAGCACGGGAAGTAGCCCCAGAAGTTCCTGATCCGAAGGGGGCATTTCAAGAACTCCAAGCCCAAACGCAGTAACCCACCTGGGCGGTGAGCGTCTTGATGGCCCGCCTAGTGCTGGGCGTGGCCGAGCCGCTGGCGCCTCCGGCGACGACGGCGTCTTCGTCCTCGGGCGGCTCGTGCAGTGGCGGCGCGCCGCCGGCGAGCTGCTTGGAGCACGCGATGCACGTAAGCATTGCCTCTTCTCTGCGTGTGCGCGTCCCTCGGATCCTGAGACGGAGAGCGGGAGAGGAAGAGAAGGAAGGCGTGGATTTATGAACGGAAGCTCGCGCGTACTCGATTTGATTAGATCGAAATCAAATTAGGAGGGGTACTTTAGGTAGTTTAGGGAGTAAAAATCAGAAAAGAAAAAGAAAATAAAGTGGAGTACTATTGTGGAGTAGATAAATCATTAACAGTACCGTTTTAGAGAAGCCCACGGTATCGGTACTATTTTAAAGAAGCCCGCTTTCGAGGGTACTAAAATAGCAAAAAACTCGATTGCAAGGGTGACACCAAACCGTTCCAAACGCATGGGGGAAAACTAAATTTTACGCAATTATATGCTCCAAATGCAGCATTCCGATACATGGTGGCCTAGAACGAAATTTAGCCTAACCACCTCCATCCAATACGTTGGGGGACGCTACCAATTCAATCGTCCTATGTATCATCCATCAAATTCAAGTAGACGAGGAAACATGAATCGCATCTCTACGCGATCCAGCAGCAGCGTACCTTTCCTTGCGACGAGGAATTGCTTGTCGGGAGGGAGATGCGGGTTCCTCTCAGGGTCGGTCCTGGGATTTTAAGGACCCGGGGCGAAACTAGAAATAGGAGCCTTAGTATAAATATCTAAATATAAATCTACATACACACACATATATATCTAATTTTACCAACAAACACTTAAAATGCGTTATGTATTAAAGAAAAATTCATATCAAAGAGTTCATAGATATTACCTTAAAATTTTCTTCTAACATTTCTAGATGCGAAGCTATTGATGATGGTATTGATATCAATCTCATCCAATAATTTCTTCTTAATACATAAAGTTGCCAAACCGTTTAACTACTCTTGAGACATTGTTGACCTTAAATGATTCTTCAACAATTTCAACTTTGAAAAGCTTCTTTCAGCTGATGCCACAGTCACAGGCATAGTAAATAAAATCCGATAAACAATAGAAATATTAGGATAACAATCCGCTTCTCTGACAAACTCAAAGATCTCTATAGTAGACATTGGTTTATCTGATAAAGTCAATTGCATAACACTTAACTCAGAAATTAGATCATTTAACTCGACATCAGATGAACCATCTAGAGAGAAAGTTTCTGCAAATTTTGTACAACATTCTTTTAATTTAGTTCGATCCAATGACTTCAATGTTGTTGAATTCATTATAAATCCAAATATACTTCCGAATGTTTAAAGTTCTTGAAATCTACTTTTCAATGAATTGATTGCCATATCAATCATAACAAAAAAATAATTAACTTCAAATTCCTTCTCTGCTTGCAAAACTGCTTCATCACAATCAATTTCATCAAACTGTTTCTTCCTAAGAACACGCCGCTTAATTGGAAATGATGGCTCTATATTCATTTGAGCTGCAATATCCTTGGCAATGATCATACTCAAAGCAAACCCTTCATTCTATATATAAGTATTAAAGTATTTAACCATGTCTTCTATTTGTTGCATGTATATACTCTACATAGTATATGGGGGCCCCTGGATTTTGGGGGGCCAGGGCGACCGCCCCTCTCGCCACCCCTCAGGGCCGGCCCTGGTTCCTCTTCCTCGGATCGCCCGCCTCCCTGCACACAAGGCGCACCCATCAGATCGATCACACGCCACACCGCCCCAGAAACCCCAAAATCCCCCGAACCGCGCGGGGCGGAGGCGAGCGAAACGCACCAGGACCAGGTGGGGCACTTGGAGACGAGGATGAACTCGGGCACGGAGAGGACGCCCTTCTCGAGGAACGCTGACGCGGTGCGCGGGCCCGTGACCCCCTTGTAGAGCTCGTACACCTTCTGCTTCACCTGCACCCTCCCGCTCCGCCGGTTCCAGGTTCCTTGCTGGTTCCTCTCGTCCCGACGAGAGGGGGAAGCTAAGAGGAGAGGAGGGGAGAAGAGCTTGCCCCGAGCGGAAGGCACCGCACCGGCGAGGAGCAGAGCCGTATGTAGCTTCGTACTACGCCACCGGAGTTGAAACACGCACCCGACTCCTCGGCTGGATACGGGACGGGCCTAGTTGTGGATACTACTGACCCAAATGGGCCAGTTAGCCCATGTGAATCGGCCCAATTTAACTACTAGACCCAAGTGGCCTCGTATGCAGTCAGCTCGGCCCAATCGGAAGCCTTAGCGCCGTCTTCAAGCAAACAACACGTCTACATCTTACGTGGACTGGCCCCGCGGGCAGGCGCATCCCGCCGGCCCCACCACACCACGTCACCAAATCCACTCTATCCGAACAGGCAGATCAGTCCACTCACCTCTGCCACGCCACTCGCTTTCCCGAACCGCCTGCCCACGCGGCGGAACCACGCACCCCACCGCCGCTTGCACGTTGACCCCACCAATCAGTGACTCAAGACAGTCATCTGTACATCATCTCCTCACCGCGATTAGCCACTCGGACCAACCGTACCGCACTCACCAACACTTGGACCCCACAAACATGGGGGCCACAATTCAGCGAGTGCTGTGGCTTTACCCTAAAGCAACAGCTCGAGCGAGAGGGGGGGTAAAATTTTTGCTTTTTAGCCCAAAATTTGAAAGTTTTTTACATATGGACCCCTGAAGAAAAGATTTGCAAAAATGGACCCTTACCACGGCGCCAAATCATATAGCGCCCAGGGTACATGTCACGGCGCCATATGATTTAGCGCCATGTATTGACACGTCGGAGCCACGGTGGCACAAAACGGCGCCATGTCACACGGCGCCGTGCTATGCACGTACGGCGCTGAAGGTAGTGGCGCCGTGTACTGCCTTAGCCACTCAAGCGTGGTCGCCGTGCCTTGCGTCCACCTATTTCGGCGCCAAACATACAAGCGCCGCACGTAGCTTACACGGTGCCATACCATGTGGCGCCGAGATGTGTATATAAGGCGCTCGACTGTTTGGCGCCTCTTTTGGTGCCAAACATTTGGGCGCCGTATATACACATCTCGGCGCCACATGTTATGGCGCCGTGTAAGCTACACCTGACAAAAAACACAGCAAAACAGCAAACTTTTCTGTAAAACATATGCACATACACAGACATACACACACACATTCACACATGAAACATCTGAAAACCTAAATAACAACATCGTTATCAATAAGTCTCAAAATACCACATAAATATACAAAAGTCTCAAAATATCACATAAGTCTGAAAATATGACATGTCTATAGAAAAAGTCTCAAAACATCACTGCCTCTTGGCCTTCCCCTTGCCCTTGGCTAGAGCATCACTCCCTGGAGTATACGTGCTCGGGGGACGAGCCGAACGACGAGGCCGCTGTGAAGCCTGAGTAGACGGTGCGTCAGGCATCTGCGACATCCCAATCTCGTCGTGGGTAGATGCCTCCTCGTCCTCGTGCTCCTCCTCGACGTCGTCACCCTGCTCCTCCTCGACGTCGTCACCCTGCTCCGCCTCGTCGTCGTCGTCGTCATCGCCCTGACTAAAAGTCGGAGTGCGTGACGAGCTCCTCGTGGACTGGCGCGTGCCGACGTGTGACGACGAGGCTGCAGCGGCACCCGAGCGCTGGGAGGCCGCCGGTGGTGCGACGTCCGTGCGTGCGCGGCAACCACACCGACCTGCCGCCCGACCGAGGCGACGTCGAAGTCTCTGCAAGTAATGACATGTCATAATTGCATACATGCTGAATCGATCTAACCTAGCGAATTATCTTCGTACCTGCAGGAAGTCCCTCAGGGGGTGGCTCTCGCTGTCCAGGTGGCCGAGAACCTCGTCGATCTCACGCACCGAGGTTTGGAGAGAAGTCCCCTAAAGAAATAAGTAAACATAAGTGCAAGATAAACGTATGGAACCAAAGTATTGCAAATATCATGCTTTTCATACCACTCGATCGAGAATCGGAGCGGCCTCGACCACTGTGCCCTCCCTCGCACGCCTGTCGTACGCAGTGTCCTCGTCCTCGGACGAAGCGAGGTCCGCGTAGTCGACATCAGTCCACTGCTGCCTCAGCCTGTAGCGGGTGGCAGAATGGTACCAGGACAAGTACTCCCGGAAGCTGGCGTTGCTGTGAGGGGTACTGTCCGGCTCGCAGTTGTCCTCCATCCTCCTCCACCACTGGACGTAGTCTCGGTGGTAATGAGCGAAGTCCGTCACCTTTCGTTGGCGGACCCTGTCGAACCTGTACATATAGCAGATGTCAACAATAGTTGTTAGTACGAACAAAAAGAATTTTAAATGAAACACAAATTGTTACTTACTTGTGCAACTCAACAGAAGTCGACATCCCCTCTGGGGGGAAGAACTGCACGAGGCCGAACTGACGCGCAACTCTGTGGGGGAGGTGAATCTCCACGGCGTAGAAGCAGATCAGCGGACACCTCATCCTCCAAATATGGGAGTCCCTGCGGCACATGGTGCTGAGCGGTAGCGCTAGAACCTGTGCCTCGGAGTAAGGCTCCCAGGACACCTAGTAAGCGAACACACGATTAGCCATGTACAAAAACCAAGAACTGTAGAAAAAATAAATGCAGTACCAATTTCTTACCATCGTGGGAGACAAGGTGTCAAGCTCGTTGCTGAAATCCACGTACGCCCGCTGAGTAGTCGCGAACGGGACTGACACTGCATCCCACAGGTACGCAACAGTGGGGCCGAGGTCATCCACACCCTGTGGATGCCAAGGCTGCGCCTGCAACACTCGAGGGCGCCCCACTGGAATGCGTGTCCACATCCACACCTAGCAAGCGAACATAGGGGCAAATATACGATTAGCCATGTACGAAAACAAAGAACTGTAGGAAAAATAAATGCATTACCACACCTGCAGGAGGAAGACGCAGCCACCAAGCGTCGACGTGGGCGCCTTGCGTCTACAGGCCTCGCAGAGCTGGCGGTAGAGGAACGCGAGGACCGCCGAGCCCCAGCTGAACTGTCCAGCGTCTCCCCAGTCCTGGAGGCAGTGGATGTACATCCACGAAGCAGCATCCCCCGTGGCGTCCGGGAACAGCACTGCCCCGAACATGTGCAGGACCCAAGCGCGGCAGTGGAAGGTCACCGTGGCGTCGTCCGCGGCATCAGGGCATTCACCAAAGGTAGCCCGCAACCATCTAAGGTGGACCCCCGAGACGCGGCCTCGCCTGGGATTATCTGGTACAGGAGGCAATGGCGTGCCCAGGAAGGCCTCCACACGTGCCCTCCAGCCCTCAGACACCGCCGGGCCGACCACCGGCTGTCCCCTGATGGGAAGTCCAAGTATCATCGCCACGTCCTGCAGCGTGACGGTCATCTCCCCACAGGGTAGGTGGAACGTGTGTGTCTCTGGCCTCCACCTGTTAATAGTACAAGGAGAAAAGAATTAGTTACGTATGTAAAAATATAGAAGCGAAAACAAATAGACCCGATAGAGAAAATGCACCTGTCGACAAGTGCGGTCAAAGCGGGGTGGTTGAAAACCGGCATGCCCCGCCGTATTAGGTTAGCGACCGTGTGAAGCCCAGCACGACGCAGCAGTGGGGTATAGCGGTTGTCGTATCTCATCAACTGGACCGCATCATGGGTTCGAGGACGAAGTATGGGTATGTCCTGAAAATTGCTATAAAAGTTAGCTGCGTGACCATCAAGTTGAACACATGTACAATTCGACCACACACATACCTGGCCGTCCTCCGTGAGCCTGCCGCGGTGCTCCCTCTCGTAGAACTCGTCTAGCAGCCGGTATCTCGCCATCCTGTGATAAATTTTAGAATTCAATGTTTAAGAAATATTCAAATAAGAAATTTATAAAACATATTTACAAATAAAAATAAGAATCAAATTGAATTATGAAATTTGAATCAAAATGAAAGTATTAGAGATTTACCCTTGGTTAAATACATGTCAGCTTGTATATGATTTACCCTCCATAGTTTTTTTACGTATTTTGCAAATACCTTTATGAATAGTTTTCACCGGTAGCTTATTGATAATGAGGGCAACAAAATGATATAAGTCTCACCAATGAACGATAAATGCATCTATTCTCCGACATCAATCTTACTCAAATTTCTAAATATTCATCAATCTCACAAAAATCAAATCCTAAAAACGATTGTATACACAATACTACTCTTACATTACGCATTTCTATTGCAAATCTAACATAAAACCGATCCAAATTGAACTAATTTCATCTAGGGTTTCAAATATTCCCCCACGAAATGTAGCTCAAATAATCCATATCTATTGCAAAAAATCAAGGGAGGGGAGAGAGTTCACCTTACTTGTTCGATTTGGAAGCAAAACCGTGAGAAAAATCGGTGGATTTGAGAGGATTTGGAGGGGGAATAGAGGGGAGGCGGCGGCGGTTTACTGTTTGAACATAGCAGAGAGAGGGGGAGCTGGGGGGCCGGGGGCCGCGCTCGGGCTTAAGTCACGAAGCACGGCGCCATCACAGTTAGCGCCTAGGGTACATGAAACGGCGCCACAGACCATGGCGCCGTGCTGTGCCACCGTGGCTCCGACGTGTCAATACACGGCGCTAAAGCATATGGCGCCGTGACATGTACCCTGGGCGCTATATGATTTGGCGCCGTGGTAAGGGTCCATTTTTGTAAATCTTTTCTCCAGGGGTCCATATGTAAAAAATTTTCAAATTTTGGGCTAAAAAGCAAAAATTTGAGGGGGGGGGGGGGGGGGAGTCCGGGAGTGCGTGAGAATGAGACGAGCCGTTTCCGAAATCCTCGAGAGCTCCTTGCCATTTCGATTCTGTTTTAAAAATTTTCCTCGGGAGCGGGCGATTCGAAGCTGAAAAGCGCCTCGCCTCCCAATCCCCACGAACCCTACTACGCCTGCCTCGCCCCCCGCCGCCGCCGCCGTGAGATGCCGCCGGAGACCGACGCGGCGGGCCTCGCGGCGGACGTCCTTGCCGCGTCAACGCCCAAGGCGGCGACGGCGGCGGTCTCGTCGGTGGCGGACTTCCTCCGCCGCCACGCCGGCGACCATCCGCGCTCCTTCTTCGCAGACGCGCTCCCCTCGCTCCTCTTCCGCCTGTTCGTCTGCTCCCCCACCTCGCCTTCCTTCATCGACCTCGCCGCCGGCGACGCAGCGCTCGCCGACTTCCTCGCGTCGCTCCTCTCCCCCTCGGGGCCACTCCTCGCTGCCGTTTTCGCTGCGGATCGTCACTCCCTCCTCCGATTCGTCTTCCCACCCGAGCGGCTCCCCGGTTGGCTCCGCCTCGCGCTGTCGTCCGCCGCCGCCTCCTCCTCTGATGAGGTGCTCTCGCCGCTCCTAGCCGGCCGCATCGGCTCCGAGCTCCACCTCTCGGTATTCGAATACTACCTCTTCTGGTTCGCGTACTACCCCATCTCGGCCGCCACGACGACGGCCACCGCCGGCGGCGGCGCCCCGCAAGCGTCTCCCTCCACTTCAAAGCCCTCACTTAAGTCGCGCGCTCGCCTCGAGAGCTGGGTATCCACCCTCGCCTCCACGGCCGGCCGCAATCCGGGTCAGAAGCCAGAGAGATCGTTATACCTGAAGCTTCTGTACGCGTACCTTAAGGAGTTTGTGCCCAGCGATTGCGCACCGCCGCGTGGTGGTGGCGGCACACTGCTGCATCGAACTGTCAGTGACGGTGTGGACGCTGCTGAATCCTTCAGACGAGCCGAGTTCTTCATGCACACGCTCGTACAGTTCTGGCTTGTTGGGGACGACTTCTCACCGCTGCCTGTGCAGACTTCCCATGCCTATGGGTTGCCTTTTCGGTCTCTTCTGTCGCGTGCAAACGCTACATTGGCTGAGCGGCCGCCAGCACCAGGACTTGGCGATGCAGTGAAGCTGTTGGTGATGTATTTGAACAGGAGCAGTGTTCGCACACTTGTGGATGAACACAATGTGTTTGAGGGAATGCCTTCAAGGAAGGAGTGCGACATCCCTGTTGGCTACTGGAATCCATTGATACAGAGGCCGCTGTATCGGTTTTTGCTAAGGACGTTCTTGTTCTGTCCCATGGGTGTAGACATAAAAAACACTGCCCAGGTTTTTTCTGCATGGATGGTCTATATGGAGCCATGGAAGGTTCAGCAAGAGGACTTGGATGAGTATGATCTGCCACCTCCAGGTGGGCGAAATGTGCTTCAAGTTAGTGAGGGAAAAAGGCAGTGGTGTGAGGCAGTGTACACTCCAGCATGGCAGAACTTTGTGCTGTCCAACTATTTGTTCTACAGTTCATTGGTAGTGCACTTCCTGGGATTTGCTCATAAGTTTATCCATTCTGATGTTGCCTCAGTGCTGCAAATGTTATCAAAGGTTAGTGCACAGTTATTCTCTCTTGTTGCATCATATTTTCTAAATTTTCTAGCTATATGTGTGGTCAATGTTTTAAACCCTATCTGCTATACATGTGATCCTTGGTACACGTGGAATATCATTCGTTCTTAAATATTAGCTAGGTTGAACATGCTTGGAATTCTGGTGTTGTGTACTTGTGCTTATATGTTCCAAAGCTGTGGGTTATGTGTTATGCAGTTAATAATACAAGACTTGGGAGCAATCTTACTAGGTCAGTGCATCAGCATTCAGGATAAGAACAAATGCATTGGCAATGAACATATTCCAATTTTATTGCGAGATGTTCTTGATTCAAAGTTTGATCTTATAAGGTGTTAGTTTAGGTTCATCAACCGTTCTTTGTGGATGTAAATTAGGTCTTATGGACGGTCATGTTTGCATGTTGAAAATGCACATGGATTCATGCATTATATAATCTTGAAACAAAAAGCTCCTCTGATTCAACTACATGGTAGGGACTAAGGAGGGCATTCTCTCCAGAATTTTTAGCCATGTGTAGCTGGCTAGCTGCATGTGGTGAATTGCTGCCATATATATTAAACTATTTTGGAGGGCTTGATAAGTTTTGATTGTCTGAATATGAACATTTTCTAGTTTCCATATGTATTTGTTTGTTTCATTGGATTGTTTTATCTTTCTTCGGGTGTTAGTATGCTTTGCTTGATTCTAGATGTAATTTTTCTTCCTAGTAGCATGGCTTGCACCTGGCAGAACTATGGTTCGGTCATGATTAAAATGAGCATGGAATATTGAAACGACCCTCACTTTTACTGCACATAAATACCATATTTGAATTTAACCAAGAGCTATCTAATTAAATTACGAGAAGGACCAAACAATGGAGGAAAATATTACAGCATTCAACTACTCACAGAGCACAAAGTGACAAGAACAAACCCTAATATAATGGTATTGGTTACAGCATCGTAATAATTAAAACACTTCATCATCATACATTCTCGAATACATATACTACACATTTCATTCCAACTTTATTAGCAGAGTAAGCCGTAGGTGTCGCAAGGAGGGAGTCGACACCGAGGACCTTCATTGGTCAGATAAACCAAAAATCTAGGGAAACTGGCATCCAAAAAGAGAATAGGATAGGGATAAGGAGTTTGCCATGAGAACCCATCTGGCTTAGAATACCGAGCCGTAGCGCTCATCGAGATGCCAGTACCGTCTGGGGCCGATCGGCACCTCTCGGCTCTCGCTTTAGTGGGCCTCATCACTCGGTGAAAACCATGCCAAAAACCCATTGTGAACCCATCACCCGTACCTTAACCAAAGAAGGAGAGGAACCGAGCCATAGTAACTAGAGACCTCCATTACCCATCGGACCAAACAAGGGGTTTCCTCTCTCTCCTCACATAGCGAGATGTGAGGAGTGCGGATAAGATCGAGCCGAGCGAGAAAAGAGGAAACCGTGTCCACATTTTGCATAGCTGAACCACCAGAGCAAGGAGGGGACAAACTTACCATGCCTCCAACTCCCATTCCATCTCCCCTCCCAGATCTCTTCCACCCGGAGCTGAGAGCGAGAGATGAGGGGGCCATATTTCTAGTGTCAACCATATTCTCATTTTGACGAGTAGAAAATATTACCCTACAACATTATTATCATCTCCATGTGGCCATGTGGGTAAGTAGTATAATTGGGTGGTGGAAACCAGAATTAGTATAGAGCCCAGAAGTGGTGGATTCAAAGCAGGCGGAGCTAGAACCGGTATAGAGCATGGAAGTGGTGAGCCTAGGCGTATATATTAGTGCAGTGGAGTGTCGGGTGAAGGTTAGACCGCCCTAACCAACGACTAGTTCACGGTAGGTGGGTGGTAAGGGACTGCTCTGGGCCACCGACTATGAATAGTTGGATGGAGATATAATAATAGAACTAGGGATAATGCTCTGTACTCAACTCAGCATCGACTCACAAACTAATATCTCCAGTGGTTTTAGATTCATTAATTCCAAATGATATGTTGATTGTTTATTCTTTTGAATAAGGACAATGAAGTCCGAATTTCCTGAGGAGCTAGTCATACAGGGACCGTATGGGGCTAATTTTCTGGTTAGAATGATTGTACGAGTGACCATTTGCCCTTGGAATAAGAAAAAAGAACCAGCTTTCTGCATATCTAAAGCCATGTCTGGCACTCAACTATGTAGGGAGGCTTGAAATGGTAGTAGCTAACTCACTGGTAAGAAATTATAAATGTAAAATTGTAAATACAGTGCTTCAAATTTTTGCAAAAAGACTTTCTCCGCGCAACTTCCTTTTCACTTGTAGCACCATTATATTGCAGAAAGTATGCAGTATTCATGAATTGGTTCTTGCTATTTTAATATTTTTCATGGATGTGAATGTTTCTTGACAATGTAGTAACGTTTTGAGATGATTTTTAATATGTTTGTCTTGTGTATGCTTCTTTCCTTGCCAAAATATTCTTCAACAAGGTTCATTAGTTTTGTGATGTAAGTTTTGCTTGAAGTTGAATTATGGCTTTGGTCAGAAATATTGTATTGGATGCAATTAGGCCTGCTAATGGGTTTAAACTCAACCCAACCCATATGAGACAAAGCCAACTGCCCATCCTAACCCAACCCACAAATTTTTTTTCACAACCCCACCCAATCCAAACCACTTTCTACTTGAACCCAACCCAACCCGAATCCATGGGTTAGACCCACTTCCTAGCCCATTTATCAACCCACTTATTCATAAAATTTCTGTATTTGGAATTTCAACCTCGCATTCACTTCATAAAAGTTTTACGAAATCGATTGAAATTTATTGTAAATGATTCTACGTGTACGGGAGTTACTCTTTGAAAATTGGTAGGGCTAGACGCACATGTGGCCCCATATGCTTTTTTTCCTCGAACGACGCAGGAGAGCTGCGTGTCATTTCATTAAGAAGAAGAAAAAACGGGTTACAAGGGAAGGTCAGGAGACCAAAACCAAAAAAAACCAACAACAGCAAAAGGGCTACACAGGAGAGGTCAAGAGACCCATCCAACAACCCAGCCCACCGCACACACGCACACACCTAAACAAGAACAACAAGGTACTGTCTAGCAACCTGAGGGGACCAACTTTGAGAGGCTTCGAGCACCAGCCGAACACCATAATCCACACTCCTCTTTCACATTTTGGAGAACCAGCTGAATACTTGGGGAGCCACCCTCAAAAACACAGAAATTTCTGTGCTTCCAAAGTTCCCAGGCCACCAGAATTATCAGGCTATTTAGGCCCTTCTTGGGATCTTTAGGCAAGCCTTTTATTGTCTTACTCCACCAGCTAGAAAAACGAGTATCAGACGGTTGAGGAGACATGGAAACCAGCCCCAGCTTCAGGAGAATGACTGTCCAAACTTGCCTAGAGAAGACACAGGACAACAGAATATGTTGGACAGTCTCCCCAACCTGATCACAAAGAGGGCACGCAGCGGGATGAGGCAAGCCACGCTTTGCAAGACGGTCGGCCGTCCAACATCTGTTGTTGAGAGCAAGCCAGATGAAGAACTTGCATTTCAAGGGAGCCCAACTCTTCCAAATTCGCTTCCAAGGAGCAAACCTGATAGTACCAATGAAAAAGGCCTCATAGGCAGATTTGCTGCTGTAGCTGCCATTCTTAGAGAGGCGCCAGGAGTGCTGATCAGAAATTACAGGATCCAAAACCATATCATCCACCTGACCCCAAATGGTCAAATATTCAAGAATCACCTGGACCGTTAAGGCTCCTTTGATATCACATACCCATCTTCTATTATTCAGTGCCTCCTTTACTGTTCTCTTCTTGGAAATTCTCTTAGGAACCAACTTGATCAAGTTAGGAGCCAATTCCGGAATAGATTTTCCTTGAAGCCACCGGTCAGTCCAAAAATTGGTACCTTTTCCATTGCCAACCGTAGACTCAACAGCAACATCAAACATAGCCTGAGCGATCTGTGGAATTTGAATTGGCAATCCCACCCAAGGCTTAGAGGGGTCAGTTTTTTGATGCCAAAGCCACCGGATACGCAGCGCCCATCCCAAAGCTTCCAAATTAAGAATGCCGAGTCCCCCATATTGTAACGGTAGCTGGACTTTGCTCCAAGCAACCAAACAGTTACCACCGTTCGCCTGCTCTTGCCCTTTCCAAAGAAACCCCCGCCTCCTCTTGTCCAGGGCCTTGAAAACCCATTTAGGCAAGTCGAGGGCGATCAAGAGATAGATAGGGATAGCAGAAAGGACCACCTTCACTGTAATAAGTCTGCCAGCCTTATTCATTTGCGATGCTTTCCAGGAAGGAAGGTTGTTGGCAACCTTGTCAACAAGGGGCTGCAATTCAGATTTAGAAGGCTTGCGAATATTGAGGGGAATACCAAGATAACTGATGGGGAAATGCTTAAGCTCACAAGGCACCAAGTCTGAAATTACTCCAATCTCAATATCGGAGCACTGAATAGGAGTTACAGAGCTCTTCTCCAAATTGGTGTTGAGGCCGGAGGCATGACCAAAAACCTCCAGCAACTGCTTAATCAAACAAATATCATTTCCTGTCGGCCGAAGGAACAGAATAACGTCATCCGCATAAAAAGAAATCCTGTGCTGCACCTGAGGAACCACCAAGGGCTGCAGCAGGTTCTCACAAGAGGCATGACTGACCAAAGAGTTTAGGACATCCATGACGAGAATAAAAAGCATTGGAGACAGGGGATCGCCTTGCCTAAGGCCCCGCTGGTGGTGGATTAAATCCCCAAGCTCACCATTGACCAGAACATGAGTTGATGCAGTAGATAACAGCAAACAAAGCAGATTACACCAACGGCGACCAAATCCAAGCTGCTGCAGCACATCCAGCAGGAAAGGCCAAGAGACCGAATCAAAAGCCTTCGAAATGTCCAGCTTGAGAAGGATGTGAGGCTCTTTTTTCCTGTGCAAACATTTGGCCAGCTGCTGCACAAACAAGAAGTTGTCTTGAATATTTCTTCCTTTGACAAAAGCACTCTGATTTTTGGAGACCAAATCAGGGAGAATCGGAGCCAGACGGTTAGCCATGATCTTTGCAACCAGCTTGGCGAAGCTATGAATGAGACTAATGGGTCTATAATCCTTGACCTGCAAAGGATCAACCTTTTTGGGTAGAAGGGTGATGAAAGCGGTGTTAAGCAATCTGAATTTGGACACATGACCCCTCTGAATGGCCTCGAGGGCCTGCATTATGTCATCTTTTAAAATTTCCCAACAGGATTTATAGAATCTTCCTGTGAAACCATCCGGTCCAGGGGCCTTATCCGGAGGCAAGGATTTGATAGCAGCCCAAACCTCATCCATGGAGAAGAGCGTATCCAGGGCCGACAGATCCTGCTGCTGCTGAGAACGGAAGGCAAGAAGATTCAGGCTGTAAGATCTCTCCACTGCCGAACCAAGGAGATGCTCATAAAACCCAGAAGCAGCAGCAAGCTTGTCTTATTGCGAAGAGACCACAGACTCGCCAATCTGAAATTTGGGGATAAAATTCTTCTTTTTTCTGTAACGGGCCTGCTGGTGGAAAAAGGATGTATTAGCATCTCCTTCACGCAGGTAGAGGATCCTAGAACGCAGTCGGGCAACAGTTCGTTCCAGAGATGCGAGGCCAAGACAATGCAACTTGAGCTTCTTCCTCAGCCATTCCTCCCCCGGGTTGAGATTCCTGGAATCTCTGGCAATTTCAAGACGATGCAAGACCTCCTTGGCCATTTCAAGCTGGCCCCATATGCTTTTATAGAAAGCTTTCGTAAAACTTTGATATTTGGAATTTCAACCTTGCGTTCACACCATAAAAGTTTCTCGAAATCAATTAAAATTTATTAGAGATGATTCTGCGTATAGGGGAACTACTTTATGCAAATTGATAGGGCTAGTTGCACGCGTGGGCCCCACATGCTTTTATAGGAAGCTTTTGTAAAACTTCGGTATTTGAAATTTCAACCATGCGTTTGTACTACAACAGTTTTACGAAATCGATTGAAATTTGTTGCAAATGATTCTACGTGAAGGGAAGCTACTCTATGCAAATTGGCAGAGCTAGATGCACACGTGGGTTCTACATGCTTTTTATAGGAAATTTTCGTAAAACTTCGGTATTTAGAATTTCAACTCCGCTTTCACACCACAAAAGTTTCTCGAATTCAATTAAAATTTATTGGAGATGATTTACGTGTAGGAGAGCTATTCTATGCAGATTGGCAGGGCTAGACGTACACATGGGCCTCACATGCTTTTATAAGAAGTTTTCATAAAACTTCGGTATTTAGAATTTCAACATCGCGTTCATACCACGGAAGTTTTACAAAATCGATTGAAGTTTGTTACAAATGATTCTGTTTTTATGGAATTTTGTGCAAATTAGTAGGCACATGTGCGCATGTGGCTTTCACATACTTTTATAGAAAGCTATATCTTAGTATGGTAGTCCAAGCCTATGGACAATCCACGTGCTACCTCATTAGGCCACGCCATGGGTTAAATCCGTTCACAGTCCGATCTTAACACGAAATTTCTAAACCCATTTCACCCCAATCAACCCTTTTTACGAAGTAACCCAACCCAACCCATTCACTCTTTCAATCTATTTCCATCCATCCAAAGCCAACCCAATTAAGAACCCACCCTGTTTAACCTGTTTGAACCCAACCCATTAGCACCCCTAGATGCAATATGTGCACATGAATGATACTGGTTTTCTAGAAGACATTTCTAAAATGGAAATGATATTTGTGCAATCAATAAGTCATCTAATGTTACTCTATTAAAAGTCTGCAGGCCTGCATCTAGCCAAATAAGTAGTAATTGTTAATTGTTTTATGTTAATGTCAACTCAAGCCATTTTTCATTTTTAAATTTTAATTAGTACCTCTAGAAAAGAGTACTTCATTTCTTTATAAAGCACATCTGAAAGGGAGAGTCAAGATGCTAGAAGACACAACTTAGGCAATGGGGGCTCATTCTAACCTGATGGATTAATATGGAACACAGTGCCATTTATAGTCATCTCCAGTGTTCTGTACTGCAGTACTATATACAGTTTGCTTCTTTCTGATACACCTTCTCAGTTAAGTGGGTGTGTGAGGTATGAAAGATGTATCCAGATGTGCCTTGTGTTGTATTTGTAACCTCCTTGAACATGTTGCTAGCTGTAATACTGGTACATATTACCGTACAAGTTACAAGTTCATTAAACTATTAATCCTGCACTTTGCTGAATTCCTGTTCCTGTTGCTTGGTGTATGATCTCTTTCTGAAAACTATTTTGTACTTTTGTCTTTACGTCATACACATCTCATTTTTCTGGAAAGTTCGGTAATATGAATGCAATGTTTGTTCCGTCAAGGATCAGCTTGTGATGAATGTGACCATGTGACTAACACCTTAATCTTTTATCCCATATCATGTGTTTTCTAATATTCGTGAGGCAGCTTTTCTTCCGAACTTTCCGAAAATATGCTGGCCAGATTTGTTGCTCAAATCAACCCACAGAGAAAGCAAAATATTTATTTATTTTTGCTTATTGGAGAACTAATAGTTATAATCTAGAATCCAGTTAATCCACACATAATTTTTTTGGTGATGATGCTACCAAAGTATCACGTTGTACACATTGGAACTATATGCCTGAATCCTGATTTGAGCGTATTTTAATATTTATATAGATATTCCTGAGTTTTGCAAAATGTGCTAATCATATGTATTGTTTAAATCATATCAGGAATGGTAAAGAAAATTAGACCTTCAGCGCTTACTATTTATTGAACTAATGGCTACTTGCTCTTTTGCTGATTATATATTTGTTTGGATTATTCAGGTATTGGAAGTTTTAGGTTCGTCGAAATTATTGGGGCTCATCTACAATGTCGATGCTGCATATCATTCCAGATTGTTTGATTCCTCGTTATGTTATTTGGATCATGTGCTCAAGTATGTTCCATCAATTCGTGAGCAGCTACAGGTAGGAAGTGCCGAAGTGGAATACATGGAATATCGTTAGCTGTTTTCTGTGAAATGAGAACAGTTACTGCTTTGAACTTCTAGTTCACTGCTGCATTGGAATTTCATGTGAAGTTCCACAGAAGTACAATGGTACTATGATGTGAGGGAGTATTTCTGACCTAACTTTTGATATTCCTCGTGTGGTTTCAGGACTGGGAGGATAGTTTGTCAGAAAGTGACGCTGATGGGTCTTTCTTGCATGAGCGTAGGAACTCTAATCTAAGGCTTTTCAGCATTGATGAGGATGGGGCTTACAACTTGCTTCAGGTGCATATATTATTGTGCAATCAGCATTAGTAGTATATCTCTCAAGCTAGCATATGTTGGAATGTATAACTATACTTAGTACCACTGTAATTAGTTAATAGATCCATAAGCAATTTCTTGAGCATTAGAGCTGAACATTTTACATGTACTGAACAAAGGATTGCTGGTGATCACCTATACTTGGCAGATACGCTCAGGTTCACATTTTAGGTCTATTCCTTTGTTGAGGAGGTGTTCTGGATGTTCTGGTAGTTCATCTAACATTACTTGCTCTGTTACTACATGATGGCATTTTTGACTATCAATTAGGCTCCTTTTATTACATATTTCCCCTAATTCTGATTTTCTGTGGTTTTCATTTTTCTCAAGTTTCTGTTGCTGCGGGCAGAGTCAGAGATTCAACGTTTGCTAGGTCATCCTGCGCAAACTCACCAGACTTTGGATTTAATCAAATCCCAGATGAAAAAAGTTTTCTACAAGCACGTTGAAAGCTCCCAGCCTAAAAGCTTGCCAGAGGGAGAACACAATCAGCATCATGGACGTGGTGAGGTATTCACACCCAAACATCCAAGTTCAGGGAAAAGCTCATTGGCCGATACAAAACATAAAGGTGACTGGATGATGCGGCCCATCTCAGACACTGAAGTGGCCTGGCTTGCAAGGATTCTGATCCGTTTTTCATCTTGGCTTAATAAGACCCTTCGACTTGACCATGTTGATGCTGATGCTACCCCCACAGGCCCAACCATCATCAAGTTTGATCGAAATGAACTGAGCAGAGTTGGAGGCCCAAAGGATGCTGCCAAAATGTTTCTTGTCGGTGTCTTTACATTGCTCGTGGTGGTGGGACAATTGATCCTGCAATTCATGAGGACGCACAGGATTAAGATCAATCTGAGAGTTCTTGCATCCAAAAAGCTTCTTGCAGCTCCTATGTTGTACATGGTGTTCACTGTAGCAAGAAATGCCTTGTCGTTAGTCTGTTGAGCTCTTCTTCTCACGCTGCTGCAGCTTTGCCAGTAATTGCCCAACCTCCAAATTTTGCCCTTAGTAGACATGGTACATATGCTGTACAGGAACTCATAGGAGAAAAGAACTTGCAGAGAAAACCTCAGCAACTCTCAGTCTTGTATTGTTATTTTGTGTGTGCTGTTGACAGCCCACCGAAAGTCATGCCTGGTTCTTCATGTGCTCTTGTAGTACAATTTAATAGTCATAGACAGGACATTTGGTACAAGAAAATGTTCTAGGGATTACGTACTGTAACTAACCAGCACTTTGCGACAGGCTTTGCAATGTCACGTTTAGCAGAGTTGTTTTCACGACCAATTTATCAATGTCAAATCATTTTCCTAGCAGAGTCTAGCAGATCATCTGGCTCCTTTCCTGAATGGCATTGTTATGCATGTGGTCTGAAGAATGTTTTGCTCTTGCTGGGGAAAGACTTAACAAGCTTGGGTGTGGTATTCTCATATTCTGCATGGCTGGAACCGGCTTCTGCGCTAGCATCAAGCTGAATCAAGATAGGTGTGGCTGTTAGTCTATGCTGCTATTCTTCTTTGCGCACAACAATCAGCTTAAAACCTGTTCCTTTCTGTGTCTGAAATTGTTTGAGGCTCGATTTCCTTTTTACACGAGTGATCGAGTGGTTAAATTGCCAAGTGTGGCCATGTAATTTTCTTAAGAAAAAAAGAGTGCGGTCCTGAACTCAACAGTTTTTTAGATTTACCACGGAGAATGATTTAACCTGGTACCAGTAACGTCTGCAGCCTCGGATACACTTTCGACAAGAAAAAGAAAGAACAATAATTGTATATGCCACCTACCAGCAAGGCAGCAACAACCCTAGGGGCATGAACTTCCTGTTCCATCCGAGTCGCATTTAGAATATGCAACTCGTTCTAATAGAATACTCGTTTCCTGGTTGAGGTGCACAGAATATTCATTCGCGAGTTTGGTGAGGAATGCTTTTCAGTTGCTCGATGTTTCCATTTTGTTTCCGTGGGCGGCGAATGCCCCTACTGATTATGACGCTAGATTTGAATGGCTTCAAAAACCTGACAAAAAAAAAAACGAGGAGATATTGCGATGGCCAATGGAAAAAAGCGCACCTACTTCAGCGCTAACTGTGCTACGATGCTGAGATATCTTCGTCATGCAATTAACAATTCCTTAAGGTTAGGTGCTGCGTTCCTTTCTCCCAACACGCCTTGAGCTCAAACCATACATGATTACCCCCCTCGAAGCCACATAAAACAACAAATGAACCAAATGGACCGTTCTGAGTCGATTCACTGTGCCGCCAATGAGTTGTCGTCCTGCAATGATGCCAGGAAACAAACTCATTCGTCAGATCCTTTCTCATCTTCGGCAACTATTTGAGAGGCGTCAATCAATATTAATATTCAGGATGCAAAGGGCAGTACCCTCAGGGGCTTGTTAAGATGCCCCTGCTTCTTTAACCCTTCCTAATGTCCAATGACAGTGACAATTGAGAAATGCCCCCCCCCCCCCTTTTTTTTCTTGAGATGAGCATGCCCTCTTTTGCAAAGACAATTGTTAGACCACGTAGTTAGGTCTAGAATATTTGTAATGATGAATAATTGACAATATTGTTTATTCATGTTATTTAAAGTGCGTGATGTGTGTAGACTTATGTCGGTCAAGTTAGAAAGAATTTTTGCCTGGAAAAGATGTTGCTTTGGTCTTTGCATGTACAGAGTAACTCAGATGCGATCATGGTCTACAGTGAGGACCGGGAGATGGATTGGTGAAAAATTATGGTTCAGAGAATCAAAAATGCTGGAGGAGACGGGCGTGCTTGAGTTGGGACGCGTAGAGATTATAGATGGATGATGCATGTTGGAGTTACGGAGGTGCAGTCCATAGGCTATGACACGTGACAATTTTGGAGTGTCCAAAATTATACAATGTGATAAAAGTTAAAAAAAAACCCAAGATACGTAAGGGTTCCAGATCCCTTATTTGTTGGAATTAAATAAGAATTCATGATCTTAGGGACAAGATGATAGTTTGGACCATAGTCTATAAATAAAGATGGGGTTAAGGAATAACCCCAAGGTTGAGAGATATAATTTTTGTACTAGGGTTTGAGAGATACCAGAAGGATACTTTGTAGCTATAAATATGATCCAGTAATAAAAATTAGATCTACTTGGAGAAATATTATCGGTGACGCGGCCCCAAAAGAAATCAATCTGCTCTCGATGTTGTTTACTCCACATGTTTCGTCCAAGCGGTTTCTTTGCATCTTCTACATAGACGCATCAGGCCAGGGAGCAGTGCATCTGGTCATCATGCTATTCCATCATGTGTAGATATCCTAGGCGAGGTGTCCCTCGGTTGATTAGGCGGATCACATCAAGATGAGGAGGCAAGGCAAGGGACCAGAAATTTCTTAGGCGCTGCGTGTTTTACCCATCACGTGAATCAACTGAAAAGTAATAAAAAAAATCGACATGCAGCGCTTAGCGTGTTCAGTGAAAGCGATGCGCTGAAGTTTTTAATCAGCTGCTACAGTAACTGAGTACTGCAATCATTTACCCCCTCTAATTACCATCGATGATTCTACATGTAGTGTCAGAGCAGGTTGCAAGGGCATCAGATCGAGATCATTTTTCAGATAAGCCACTGTTTTCAATGGATCAGATTATATCTATTGAAATATAAGCATAGAGGTTTTTGTACAAGCACAAGGTAATGCTATTAGGCAAAAAATTAAAAATCCATAGGAAGTGCCTCCTGTTGTAACTATTGAAATTAATGCTAAGATTAAAAATATTTCGTTGTAAGGTCTAAATAGAAACGAGTTTGTTAGAATTACTCATATTAATTATGCTAATAAAATTTAGACTACTCTAACTGATTATCATGAAGCTTCTAAGTCTGTTAAAATTTAGACTACTCTAGCTGATTATCATGAAGTTTCTAAGTCTATTAAAGGTGTTCATCATAACCTATTTAAAAAGAAGTATTCTAAATTTGAGATGAAATCTAGAGAATCAGTAGATGCACTTTTGATCGCTTCAATAAAATTATTAGTGATTTAAAATATGTTGATGTCATATATTCTGATTCTGACAATACTTGTTAAATCTTAAACGCTTTGGATATGTCTGTTTGGAATATGTTAGTCATTACCATTAATTATTCTGTTAATATAGAAATACTCACTTTGAATGATCTTTATTTCAAGATAAAAATACATGCGATTGATGTTTTGGTTAGCATAAACAAGTTTAATTTTTTTGGGTTTAGTGGCTAACCAAACCGATAATTCTTTTAGTTTCTCTATTGTTTCTTTATCTGCACTACGTTCTATTTTAGATGAATAGTTAGAGGAGATTCTAGAAAAATAGCTTGTGCTCTTCTCCAACAAGGTGATCAAGATAATTAACATCAGATCAAGGTGAAGAGAAGGTCCAATCAGATGCTATGAATGTGGTGAGCCAAATCACATCAAGATGAATTGTCCCAAACTAAGGAGCAAGGAGGTCAAAGATGACAAGATATCAACTCGTTCTGAATTCAAGATTGACTCAACTAAGAAGCGCAATTATCACTGGGCGATCAACAAAATACTTTCAGCACTTGATGAGATTGATTTAAGTGATGATAATTCTGGAAGCAATGATGAGGACAATGGCAAGACGGCTAGACTTCACAGGGATGTTTTTTATGGCAAACAGTGAGGAGTTCAATAATGATGATCTTTACATGATCCTGATGAGATAAAATCTTCTTATAAATATTTATCTCATGTTATGCTTAGATTGACAAATGAGCTCAAAATGTATAAAAAAATTAAAAATAATGATATTATTATTAGGAGCTTAAATTCTGAAATCAATAAACTTAGAACCTCTATTTCTGATAATGAATTTTGTGAATCTTGTCAAGTTTTACATTTTTGTTGGAGTCTGCTATAACGATTAATATATCAAACTTGGTTGAACTTATTGATGTAATTGTTAAACTTGATGAATTAAGATTCGCACATGACTCTTATGATAAAAAGTTAAAACTTGCAAATGATGAAATTGAAAAGTTCAAGTTTAGTTCTTCTACATGTTTAGAGTCAAATATTTTGAATGCTCAATCTAAAACTTGCTCTAATTGTGAATTACTAGAAAATATACTTAATTTATCTCAAGAATTAATTCAATAAATGGTTTATCATGAGACACTTTCTTGCACTAACTGTCTTAAGTTTAACACAGAAATAGAAGCATTAAATAGACAACTTAAAGATTTTACTAAAAAGATTGGTTCGGTCTAGTACTTCTAAAAATCTTGTGAATAAACCTACCTTATTAAGTAAGTAATACATCAATCATTTTGTATCTCTTGTGTCTCTTTTGTTTTTGATTGATGTGCTTGACTTTTGGTTGGTTTTAATCTCTCTTTCCTCTCTCTTGTGATCTTACTGTACCAAGAACGTATAAAAGATAGAGATAATCCTTGAAAATATATCTCCACCCATTTAGGCACTTTAATAGCAAGATTTATAGGAAACCCGATTTTGCTTGATTTTGACCTCTTTGGTCCATCTCTTGATCCGAGGGTTTTTGGCTGGGATTTTTTTTGGTGTTCTAGCTTGCTGTGACATGTGCGAATACATCCAGAGTCATTTTGATCATCATCTATCGACGAGCAAGTTGTATTCACCATTTGGGATTTGGCTTGGTTTTGGTGCGATCTTCCAACAAACTGAAAAAAGTCTCAACTTTGACCATAATTTTTATAATTATTTATTGGAATAGGTTCCTGATGTGCTAGAGTAGATATCTACAAAGTTCCATATCATTTGAATATACAGATCGAAAATTCTCTCAATTTTCATTTTTGAGACTGTGCAGAAAAATTCATCCTATTTTTCTGTTGCAGCGGAAGTATTACAGTTACTATAGCATAGATATGAAATGAAACGGCAAGAGTAGATACAAGGGCAAAGACAAAAACACCTTGTCTCTATTGTTAATTAGAATCAAGAACGGCCTGGTCCTGCAGAGAGAGAGAGAGAGAGAGATGCACGCCGGATGCCAAACGATAATCGTCAGCACCAGAGGAAGAAGGTACGTGCAATGTGCTCCCCATCACAAACTCGGCGGATTAAGGTGGTGATCGGTTCGGCAGAAAAGCTCGTGGCTTATGGCTGAAAACACTGTAACTGGCTGAAAAAAGCACTGTAGCTGACAGAGGCTTATTTAGCATAATTAAATTTAAAAAAATTAAAAATAAAAAATATGTTAACCTATTACGTATAATACAAACAAATACGGGAAAAAAAGAACCGGCAAAAAAGCTCAACAAAAAGCCAAAAGTTCAGAAAAAGACGAAACTTATAAATAATGAAAAATAAGCCAGAAGCCGAAACCGAGTTGATCGGGCCTAATCTATTCATCGAACGTCCGTTCAACACCGAACTAATCAAGTAGGCCACGTACGTACAGTGAGGCCCTTCCTGTAGGGGCATACCAGTTGTGATCAAATGGCAACGCAAGGTTCATGCGGCCCTTCCTTTGGAGTAACTAGCCTCACAGCCACCGTGTGTACCGAAGTAAAAGAGGCGATGATCCGCGAGGAGTTTTTTTAAAAAAAACCGAGGGCACATGCGTATTTTCGAAAAAAACTAAAGGGCTTTTTCGTAAAAAAATCGAGGACCCGTATGTAACGAAACGAGGACCCGTATGCAATTTAGAAAACCGCGGGGCGCTATCCTGCAAATTGGAGGGGTGTTTTCAGAAAAAAAAGCGCCGCAAAAAACCGCCAGGGACCTTTTCGCGAGGAAAAAGGACCTCTTTGCGAGAAAAAAGGATCTCTACATAATTTCCGGGAAGTACAGGCCGTACGGGAATTCCCCGCCACGCGCCGGCCGGGGCGCGCGCGCGGGGCGACGTGGCCGAGCGGGCTGCGGGGAAGTCCCCCGGAATTAATAGCTGAGTATGTGCCTGCTGACCCCATGCAAGTTAAATTTCTACGTCGATCGATCCAGACAAATTAGCGTTGTCCTCTTCAAATATTCAGTCGTCGACCGATTGGCTGGAAAATGCTTAAAGAATGGTGTACGGGATCTTTTCTACTCTAGTCATAAATACATACTATTTTGGACATCGACACGATCTCCTAAAATACAAGTTTGATTACTAATTTCTATCGTAATATATTTATAAAACTCAATAAAATTATAATAATATAAAAAGTATTTTTCGAGATAAATATACACATATATGACTTTCATGTATCCAATTTAAATATTTAAAAAGATATTAATAATCAAAGTTTTGAAAGTTTGACTACACTTAGGCCTTGTTTGGAATGCGGGAATTTTTCCCGATTCCTGCGGGAATTGAACTGTTTCCTGCAAAATTCCTGTGAAATTCCTCTGTTCCAAACAGGCCCTTATATCTAAAACGATATGTATTTATGACTAGAGGGAGTAAGCCAATACCGAGGTATAGATACAAAATTTTTTTTACTATGCATCTGTCGCACGAAAATTTTAGGGATTTTAAACTAATTCCAACATTTGAATGTGCTTAAAGATTCCGGCGAAATTTTAAAGAGTAGGAGATACGTTTATAGCACTGAATTCCCAGGTCCCATAGCACAGTACGACTTAATGAGTCTGCATTAGTTGCTGGACTCCGTATTCTTTTCGATTTCTGGAAACTCCAATTTCAAGGAGCAGATTGCAGTGAGGTGTCTGCTTAATTGATGCTTAGAGCAAGTACAATAATGGTCTTATAGCCAAGCTAGTCAGCATTTTTGCTGATGTGGAGGAGAGAAGAGAGGAGAGAGAGGAGAGCTTGGCTCTCATGCAAGCAACAAGCTGCACACGGGAGCCTATGCAGTGGTGGCCCAGATAATAAATGTATGTGAGGAGGAGTAGGAAATAGAATGTGAGACTTGGTACCATATAATAATAATAAAAACTTTTGTAGACAAATAGAAGACAAACTATTGTATAACTTGACTTATAGCCAAGCACTTGGCTCTATTATTGGACTTGCTCTTATGTAGGATGGTCCATCCCTAGCTAAGAGCAAGTACAATAGTATAACCAATTAGTGGCTATAAAATTTGTCCATTTCATCTATAGCCTTCAAAAAAATAGTTCATACAATAAGGTAGCTATTACAATAACTATTTGGCCCCACGTGTAAGAGAGTGAAATGCATATTTTTACGTGCTATAGCTAGCTGTAATTTAGTAGCTAGCTTTCTTCTCTCTCTTCCTTTCTCTCTCTGCCACGTAAGATTTAGTTGATATTATATTTGCTATAGCCTGCTGACTAAGCCTTATTGTACCTGCTCTAATACAGCAGCAGCGTACATCAGCTAACCGCCTATTCATAATCATGCATACACACATATGTATATATCATGCATTGCATCTCATGAATTTTGTGAGTTGGTTGTGGATGATCAGAGAGCAATGGCCTACCAACGAAATCTGCCACCCTCCAGGCTTCAGCTACTGCTGCTCTTCCTTCCCCCCCCTCTCTCCCTCTCTCTCTCTCTCTCTCTCTCTCTCTTGGAGACAAGTGAAGTACTCTGCTTTTTGGCCTGTGACTGCACTAGTACAACTAGATTTTTCACAAGCATACACAGAGGCATGGTTGCAGACACACATGCTGATAGAACTTTCACAAGTAGAAAACACTGGCTAGACATTTAGGCCCTGATCAATATGGCTTCAGCTTCTGGCTTCAACTTATTTTTGCACTATTCATAAATTTCGTCTTTTTCTGAACTTTTGACTTTTTTTTAGTTTTTTTACCGGTTCTTTTTTCCTCGTATTTGTTTACATTATACGTGATGGGCTAATATGTTTTTTCTATTTTTAATTTTTTTAATTTAATTATGGTAAATAAGCCTCTGTCAGCTACAGTGCTTTTTTCAGCCAGCTACAGTGTTTTCAGCCATAAGCCATGAGGCTTTCAGCCGAACCGATCACCACCTTAATCTGTCAGGTGTATTGGATGGATGTGATTTAGTTGCTTAATTTTGGAGAGAGGAGCATGTCTACTTGTGACTGATCATGCATGTGGTCCTATTTGTGCGGTACTTTGGCTTCATTCAACATTTCTTTTTGGTGGTGCTACTGTATGCTAGGTAGATTGTTCTCTTGCTCATCAATTCTTGGCTGGACCAGCGGCTGTTGTTCTCTTCGCAAGGGAAAATTCAGGATAAACCATCTCAAAGATTGGTTTGGCTCGAAATAATATATCACTCTAAAAAAGTTTAAATTCAGGAAATATCATAACCTCACTTTCCATCCTAATTAACGAATTTTCTATCCATAACTAATAGATACTATCTACTTAGCACAAGTATAGAAAATTTGTTAACCGTACACAATACGTGTTTTACTCACACACTACACTTATATACCCTTTTAAAGCATATAAGCCTGAATCCGCTAAATTCTTAGCCTTTGATCCACTTTATCATCTCAGCTCTTTCTTGACCTAAACCGTCTTCCAAAGCCCATTCAAGTGCCGCTGTTTTGATGAAAGATAATTTCTAATATTTTGATTAACTTACCAAAATACCCTTTTTAGACCTAATCTTCATCTTTTCTTATAAGCAATCGCCATGCTTGCCATGTGTAGATACACCACTGGTTTACCACATATCGGCAAGTCTCTTTTGTTCTGATTCCACTGAACCACGTCTCACTTGGACCGACCAAATTGCATGATGCAACCCGTCGCTCGAACTTCCCTTCAATATTTTTCGCCTTTCTTGTATCATACTTGAGCTCAGCCATCTCACCTGACATTCTTGATCGTTGTAGGCCTTGGCTCCTTCATGAGTGTAGCCTCAATCATCGCCGTTAATCATGATTGACTCCAAACAACCCTACACATCCAAAGACCAAGAAATCATTTTTGGATATAAGTTTTTCACAATTTAAATCACGATAGTTAAAATATGCTTCATACAATACATATACACTGACCTAGGTCTTTAAGAAAAATCTGTAAATTTACAAATTCTAAATTTTACTACTCTAAAATGACAATGGTTCTTCACAACAAAACACTAAACCTTCTTACATGGTTCTTCACGTATACGGCAGCATGAAGGATTAAGCATGAACGTGTATATATTGATATTCTCGGAGCAATGGCAAAATTAAGGACTGACTTGATTTTCCAAGGGGAAATCAGGCTAGATTGACCTCATCTTGGTGTATATACTCGTCTGAACATTGCGTACAAGTTTCCAAAAATTCCCAGAAGAATTAATTCTTGCCCTTAACTGGAAACAATCAGAACGTCCAATGCATTCTTTTAATTTGATCGGTTTGCTTGTGTGATCTATGCATCGATCTGTCTGAATTAATCTCAGTGAGCACAAAAAAAAGAGAAATGAAATGAAATGAAATAAAAGCCTTAATTAGTACCTGATTAGCTTCAGCCGCTAGAGACTTCGCGTTATCAATGAGCACAAAAAGGAAACTTGACGCCTCGTGTTCAGCTACAGCGAAACGTTCACCGTCGCCTTCGCGTTATCAGTTAGGTGCGACGTTCTTTTCTCCACCTATCTACTTGACTACTCCCGCAGTTGTTGCAGAACCGAAAACGTAATGAAATGCAACTTTATAATTTACCATCTAGCTAGTCTTCGAAATGTATATGTTTACGTCGTATCGTCTAGGTATATGGTCGAATAATAGAACTGAAACAATGCTACAGTGATTACATGGTTAAATTGTAGAGCTGCTAGTTAATAGTGTGTGCTAAAGGGCACACTTGCCTGTGTACGTGTGTGGTGATGTGCGTCTATCTTGTAATTGCAAAAAGAAAAATCTGCCGAGGTTTTGTTACTACTAGTTTTTTTTATAAGACGTATTTTGTTTAGGCATAGAGATTAAGGAGCGAATAAAACGAAGAAAATGGTAGAGGAAAATGATTATAGTGTACATAGTATTAATGTCGTATGAATAAGAGAGAGGATAATCGTGTGGATGTTTACTCATAAATTTTGAAGAGAGAGGGAAGATTGATGAGGACTAAAAAGAGAAAAATCATTAAAACTGTATGCATACCTTATAATATGAAACAAGATAGTAAAAACTATATGTCTTGTATTTTGAAACGGAGGGAGTAGAATTGTAGGAAGCTTTGGTGGTATTTTTATGATAAATCTAACGATATCATTTCAATATGATAAATCTAAGTATTTAGAAAAAGAGAAAATTGATTCTATACCACTGAATAGCGTTATCTTCTATGAAATAACACTCTCTCTGTTATATACCATTGAATTGCACTAAAATTTAATTATGTGCCACTGCCGTTTGTGCACCATTCGTGGAGGCCGTTATCTTATAAAAAAAAGACCAAAATGCCCATACAAAAGGCCAGAGAGAAAATTTATTTAAAATAGCAGACAACCTTCAAAAATTATGATGATTCATAGAGGTGTTGTTAAATATGTCAGTGAGCTATTAAAAATATTTTGAGGCACTGTTGAAAGAAATTTTTTAGATTTTTAATTTAAATACTAATAAAGACTACTATTTACAAACAGAGACTACATGAGGTCTAAAAATTCTGAAATAATTCTCACATGCTCTTAAGATGTTACATAGCTCCCTAAAATTATTATTTTGCATTTTTATACAGTGAATTTGTTCCGGTTTACAAAATAGCTCAAATAGGCTGATTTTGGATTTGAATTTGAAAAATGGATCAAATGGAAGGGTCAATTCATAAAATTTTATATTTGAGTTGTATACTAACCCAATAATCTATCAAAAAATTAAATTTTTTGGCTAAATCAATTTCCCCTATATTTAATATTTATCACAATGATATATTTTGAACTGAGGGTAAATTCGTCCTTTTCTGGGGCAAAGAACCCTAACTGATGGTAGTGGCATATAATTGAATTTTGGTATAATTTGATGGCATATAATAGAGATTGCATTTTTTAGTGGTATTTTCTAGAAATTGACGCTATTCAATGATATAGAATCAATTTTCTCTAAGAAAAAAGATAATTGATCAAGGGTGCCAAGTAGTATTTGAGAATGGATGGAGTAGCACGTCGCATATAGTACAGAAGTACACTGGTGTTCGCCCCACTGTGCCGGACAGTTTATTGGATCCTTCTCTCCAGAGCGATCAACGCATCGGACAAGCGACCATGCATGTTCTGGTCTTGCTCAATGATGACCATGTGTTCGATGCTCCAATCGAATTGATGCTTCAAAACTCTGCCTTAATCTCTCTTTTCTGGAACCCCACTCAACCAAATTATAAATGTTCTTTGTTCTTTAGTTACCATGCTGTATTTCCAACTGCAATCTAGCTAGCTAGGTCATTGATCAGATCAACAGCTCTGCCTAAAGACTTCAGATCTGGCACAATTGGTAGCAGCAACTAGCTGTTTCTTTTCTTTGCATGCATGGACTGAGTGGTCACTGATCACTTAGTCAAAAGTTAAAATCTCTGTACAAGTAAGGAATATTCTTGCAGGTTGATGTATAAAAAACAGAGAAGATATGAATGAGTACTACATACCCTTTGATCAACCAATTAATGTGCATAACAAGACTAAAGTCAGGCTAACATGCCAAATGGCCATATTAAACTAATAATGAATCAATTCACAAGATTTACTTTGATTTCCCATGGACTTCACTGTCTACCTCGTCTTTGTAGGATAGCAGCTAGTTTTTAGGGTCGTCCGAGTTAAGAGGAAATTAGGAGATGACCTGGTTTTCGAAAGGTTTTCCAAAGGTGTCACACCCATGTGTACTAGTATTGTGAAGCATCTAATGATAGCAAGTGAAAGATAGCCATCAGCATCTACTGCATTCATATGATGAGCTTCCTTTCCAACAGTATAAACAACTGTTAAGGCTGCATCAGAGACATGATCTTCCTCTACCTTATTGCAGACAGATGCATGCAAGGATCAAGCTAGACACACAAGTGTACCAATTGAGGCCTTGCTGCTGCTTTATTCCTTGCTTGCAGCCACAGCACAGTGCTGGCTACCCCTTTCTCTACAGCTTTTTTCCTTTAGCCATGAAAGTAACCAAGCTAGTCAATTACCCCAAAAAAAAAAGATATTGCACCCTTTTGTTGCTATCTAGTCATTGTTAACACACTTTTGAGTTGGGCACGGTTGCTTCTTAATTTTTTCCAAAGGCTTACATATTTGCTAATTGACATATATGCATGTAAAGAGCATTTGGGCATCATTAGACCGAGATTCATACGTTTCTGAACTACCTTGCAGGCATTGGGTCAAGATAGCTACATGTCTAGGTAACTATTAATAAGTACTAGCTGAATTGTACTACGATGTGATGAGATGCACACCCATCATCATAATATTGTTCATGACCACCTCTAGTGTGCTTGCTTTGCCAAAGACATAATATGCATATTAATCTCCTTTTTCTCTCTTGTGCATAAGTAGGCCATGATGAGGTTGTGATCACAACTTTGCAACCAACACACATTCAAAGAATTGCTTTTCTCTGGGTTTTCCTTTGCACTAATGAGTAGGACTGCTTTGTGGGACTCTACTGTGCATGCAATTTCCCAATAACTCATATGCAGATTGCTGTCGCTTCCGTGTAATCTCGTAGAAAATGATCGGGAAGCATGTCAGCGTCTAGCAACAAGACAAAACATGCAGTACCATCGTGGATTGCAAAAAAGAAAAAAGAAAAAGAAAAAAAAAGAGAAGCTTATAGTGTATAATTGATTGTACCATGCAATTTGTTAATCTTGACATAGTCCCTGACAGATTAATTAAACGCACATCGATGCAAGATATATTTATTATTAGAAGTAGTAACCAACTAATTAATTGGTGTTAGATGAGCCCATGCTTTCGACAAACTAACTGATAGTGTCCTAGTTAGGACAATGTATCCATTTGAGACCACCTTTTCTCGTGATTTCTTCGAACAAGAGACGATTAATAAGCACAAGGAAGGCCTTTTTTTTTGGCATGTTCAGCCTATTTACAACATATAAATTTCACGGTAATTTTGCAAGGTTTGGCATAGTTTCTTTTTTTTCGAGATAAGATCAGTAAAGTTTGGTATAATTTCCACACAAATTATACAAAATTATTTCCACTCTTGAAATGAGGACTGTCTTATTACTTACTCCTTCCATCCAAAAATATAGGGCATATTTTTTGAATAGTCTTGTTCACAAATATATAACGTATTTTATATTTCAATACAAAATTAGGATGATATGCTCTTTATATCGCTAATAAATATCAAGTTTTATTTTATATTTTCTACATGAGTGGGTTAAATATAGTACTTAGAGATAATAATGAAGTATAGTGTAGTTATCTTTAATATCTTCTTAGTCTATGTGCTAAAAGAAAATAAATCTTATAAATTTAGGCAGAGGGAGTAGTTAGCATCTTACTTTAAAGAAAGATAATCATGAGAAGTAACTATTAGCCTGTAATTTCTAATTTACTCAACTCTGACAGTTCAAAGCTAGCGTCGACGACCTCGCTGTCAGTACATGTACATAAACCTGTAATGCCATGGTAGCTTACGTAAAACTGTGGAGCAGAGCGGTTTGAATGCAACAGATCACCGGGACTTGTCAGAATTAAGTGTGATCTTTCACCAGCCATGACGGTAATGCATCGATCACCCTATGCTAGCTAGTGTTGACTTGTTGCTGCTCAATTCCATTCTTTTTCGACGTTTTCACCTGTTGCCAACGACTGCAGGAAGTGGACATGACGGACGTGTGCGTATCAGGTTCCGAGTTGTTCTGATCAGCCAGATTTTAGGTTGTGTACGTACGGCACACAGTCCAGCCTCGTTGTTGCTAGATTTTAAGTTGCTATGTCGTCGACTGACTGTGAACTGAGCTCCATGTGATTGAGTTGGAGTTAAGAAGGACTAAGAGGCATAGGACTGAAAAATCACTCGGCGATGACTATGTCACATATGTCGTAGATGATGAACTACAAACCTTTTCAGAGACATACACATCTCCGGATGTGAATTACTGGAAGGAGGCAGTTCGTAGCGAGATGAACTCCATCATAACTAATGGAACTTGAGAGATTACTAATCTTCCACCTGGTTGTAAGCCAGTAGACTGCAAATGGATCTTTAAAAGAAAGCGTAGACCTGATGGTACTATAAAAAAGTACAAGGCTCGTTTAGTGGCTAAAGGTTTCACGCAGAAAGAAAGAGAAGACTATTTCGATACATACTCTTCTGTGGCTCACTTACCCACAATTCGAGTGCTTTTAGCACTAGCTGCCGTATACAAACTCCAAGTACATCAAATGGAACAACCTAAAGGTTTTATGGTTGAAGAGCAAGAAAAGAAAGTATGTCAACTGATTAAATCCTTATATGGTCTAAAGTAAGCTGCCAAGCAATGGTATGAGAAATTCGATAGTACGATGACCTCGGTCAGCTTTTGTATGTATGAAGTCGATAAATGTTCAAACTTAAGTTGTAGATCTTTGTTGCTGTTGATAATTAGATCTCTGTCCTATAGTTAGATTCTTTCGGAATATATATTACTGTAATCTTGATTCATACACCTCTGTTAGCCAATTCGGCTTGTTGCATAACTTGTTAAATTTGTGATCCTCTCTCTGAGAGTATATCAAGTTACTTGGCTAATCTAGGTGTTGTTTGGTGATTACTTTGTCTCCGTCTTGTCTGCTGGCCGAAAGTATATGCTGTTGATAGATTGAAATTAAGATTGCCAAAGTGTTCTTAAGAGCTTAAAGTTTGAATCCCACTTGTTATATTCAATTAGTGAAGAGTATAGACCATAGTAGCGGGACGGCCAAGATTATATCTTGTGTAACCCTATATCTTAGAACACTAATCAATAATTAAAATTTGCTATATGCTAGTTGTTTCCATGTTCATGAGAATGTTTTACATGGTCATTTCAATTGTGATTTTGGTTCATATGGTTTATATATGTTTTTGTATAAAAGACATAGTAGAATTACATGTTTTTATGCAATTTATGCCATATATATTCTACTAGAAGTGTTCTTTAATTATGCTTTACTTTGTTGGAATTAAATCTAAATATATGCTTATGCCGTATTATTTACAATAGTTATGTCGTCGACTGACTGTGAACTGGGCTTCATGTGATTTTCTCTTTGCTTTTGTGAGTTAATCTGTGTGCTAATATTTGATCTAGATAGTTGCTGGTGGAAAATAACAACTCCCAAGCATCATGCCATATGCTCGATAAAATGTCTACGCCAAAGGCACGCCCTGGTGAGCCTCTGCGATATCTCCTCTGCCGTGATTGCCTCCTCACTGCCCTTGCTGTCTCTACTCTTGCCCTTCATCTACCACAATTTGGTGTCGTTCCCTTCTTCTTTCCATTTCAGCTCAGAAGGCCGTGCACAGCACAAGCTCGAGTGCGCGCTCAGCTTGTAGGAGATCGCCTCCCATGGTTGCACGTCGGCTCGCTCTTCAGAACTTCAGCTTTTAACTTTAACTTCTTAATCTTATCTTTTTCTAATTTTTTATACTTTTTTATATTTTCTTTTTTTTGTTCCTTTATTTTATCTATAATGATATAACTTTTTTATTTTCTAAATTTAATTTCACTGAAAAAAACTAACAGCGACTATAATGCAAAAAATTCACTACATTACAAAAAGCTAGAAGCTCAGCTTTAAAAGCCCAAATGAGGCTAATTCTGCTGTTTTGTTGCTATGGATCATGTATGTTTGAATAACTGAAAAGTCTTTTATGTTGCGCCTTAACTGATCCTCTTTTTAGTTTCTCCTGAGCTGAGACACGCTATATAACCCCTGGGACTGGGAGAACAACCAATATTGACCTTTTAGAACAAACCATCATTTCCAGTAGCCTTGTAATATATACATCTGGGAATGCAGTGAACCTTAGAAAGCTTTCCAGTAGCTCAGTTTCCATTGTGCATTACAAAGATTTTTCCACGTCCCATATTATGCTTACTGCCAAATATGGGGTGTATTAAACAATCTCTTTCTCATGAAACTGTAACTTTATCCTGGTTTTCTTTACTAGAAAAGTGCAAGAACGGCTGGTATTAAACTTTATCCTGGTTTTTTGTAACTTTATCCTGGGGTGTATTAAAAAACTCAAAAAATAAAAAACAATTAGAAAACAATAAAAAAAATTTTAAAAAAATAAATCACAAGTTCAAACCGGATGCGATGGAAGGAGAATTCTCCACTCCACTTCTCCCGGGCCCGCCTTGTGCGGCGGTGCTGGGCAATTAATGGCACACGTGGGTGACGACCGTGTCCAGCGAGGCGCATCGATCTTTGATTGTCCAATTGGACTGTAACCGCCTGACATGCATCGCATCCAGCCAGCCGCACATCTGTACGCAACCGCTACATCTGCGTCTAGGTACATGAGGAGGTCGCCTTCCTAATCCTACCCCCACACACACAGGTCAAAGCCGAGCGCAGCTCAGCTCAGTGATCACTGCCGATGCCCGGCCGGTCGCTTGCGTCGCAAAGGCTGGCCAAGTGAGTCACTCTCCACCGTGGCCTCGGCAGCCTCGGTTGTGGCTTTGTAAAACAGGTGAACCGTCTCATCAGCGAGGAAATATTGCCATGGGCTAAACCGTAACAACTGGGGAAAATAACCGCAGCCATTTAGGGTCTGTTTGGGAGAGCTTCATCAGCTTCAGATCCACGAAAAACAGCTCCACTCCACGAAATTTTACCCAAACGCTCCAGCTCCGCGAAATCTGGATCCACCAAAATCCTGGATCTGAGGGCCAGATCCATGGATTTCATGGAGCTCCTCAAGGGGTGCTCCACCGTGGAGTTGGGTGGTAATTACCCCACCAATGCCACTAGTTACACACCCCATCCCACCAAAAGTGGTCATTCCCACTAAAACCTCAATTTCGTGGATCTGGAGCTGCTGTACAAGCCAAACACTCCATAGTGGGATCCCAGATCCACGGTGGAGCTGCTACTCCAGATCCACGTTTTTAGTGGTGGAGCTCTCTCAAACAGACCCTTAACTCTTTACATCTACGTGGACCGCTCGATCGACTGAGCGCGGCTCCGGGCGTGATCTAGGCCATCCACGTGGGTAGTTAGATGCCATGTAGACCAGCTCCCAACTTGGCTGGAGACTACGGAAACGCAACGCAGTTGATGTTGACAATTGCAATTTGCAGTGGAGATGTGTCTTGTTGTCTTGGTTATGCGCCTGTTTTTTTTCTTTTACATTTGCTTTACGGTTTTTAGTTGTTTATGAGAGAGTATAGAATAACAAAAATTTACGTACGGTTTTGACTAATATAAACAAAATCACTACAGTATCTACTACAATCAATTTATAAATCTTATCTTAAAAAAATATTTCATTTAAGAGCCAGATATTATAGAAAATTGACTTATGACATGCTGCCTTATTCGGAGAGACAGCGTCCTATTCCATCGAAGGGCAGAACAGGGTCGGCCGAGAAGGCCAGAAGTTACATTACAATTTACATCATTACATGCATGGTAAGCGGGAACATTAGCTTTCTCAATGGAAATGATGACCATGCTTAAAATAACTCTTGATAGTGTAGCATCTCATTCCCATCCATCTCAGCGAAGAAAGAGCTAGCTTTCTAAAGCGGCTTAGCAAAAGGAGGATTAAAGCAGCAGGGGGAGAACAGGAGATGAGATGCTGCAGCCACATGAGGAATGCTACCTTTTGTTTCCACTTGATCATTCATTGAGGAGACCAACACTAGCCGAGCAAATCAGTCAGGGCCCACCGCTTAACAATTAACTTAACTGCAGTTGCTGCCAGTAGTATTAAACAAACAAGAAGGTTAAGAAAAGTGTTTCTATACTTTTTTTCCTCTAATAAAAGTAACACTAATCTCAAAACACACGAAAAGATAAATACCATATATCTACTATTCATCATGCTTTAAATTTTGTGTAAATCACTATTAAGAAACATATAAAAACACCTCCTGAAAATTATCTAAGTACATATCTCTGCTAATAAACAAATAACAAAGGAAATGGAGCAGTTTATCAGAGTCAGCAGAAGAAAGGCAGAAACCTCTAGCATCAGCTTCTTGGTATTCCATTTCATTTCTTCTCTCGTCTCAACTCTCATTGCATTACATTGAATTATTTTCTGGGGAACTCAGTACATACAGTACATGGAGTACTCAACAGTGTAGCACACGTAAAATCTACCAAGGTCAACCCCTAGAATCCACACAACACTATGTAGTAATAATAATTAACTGACAGGTACTATATAAGCTGTTTTTCTCATATGTATATTACCCCCTTATTAAACCCAGAAAGAAAAAGGTAAAATAAAAGAAGAAATTAAGCTAGTACTCCTGGTATAATTGTTTAGTCGTTGGGATTCAAGCATCCGCTACTCCCAAAGCAGTAGTTCCTCGAGCCGGAGCTCCGCATTGACCTCCTCGACGTCGGGGAGCGGAGCCCACATGGTGGAGAAGCCGAACCCGTCCCGGATGTCGAGGAGCAAGTCCGGCAGGTCGAACAGCTGCCGCTCCTCCTCCTCCACCCCGCTGCCGCTCGACGGCGTGGCTGACTCCGGCGCGGTGGCCCCGTTCTTGGGCGGCGCCGGCTCTTCTTGGACGAGGCATGCCGCGTCGGCCAACTCCGACTCCGGGGATGACGACGGCGACGTGAACTCGGCGGCCAATGCGGCGGCGGCCTGGACGTCCTTGGGCGCTGGCGAGGCGGCGCGCGGGAGGACGCCGGCGAGGTCAGGGAAGTTGAGGTGCGCGGCGCGGCCCTTGATGGCGACTGCGGCGACGTCGTGGGCGCGCGCGGCCATCTCGGCTGTGGAGAACGTACCGAGCCAGATGCGCGACTTCTTGCGCGGCTCGCGGATCTCCGACACCCACTTGCCCCACGCCCGCATCCGCACGCCGCGGTACACCGGGTGCTTCCCGTCGCTGCTCCGCTTCCTCTTCTTCGCCTTCCCCGCCGCCTCCTCCTTCTCCCCTCCTCCTCCTCCGCCGCCGCCCACCTCAACCTCTGCGGCCTGCTGCCTCTTACGCGGTGCCGCGGGCGCGGCATTGGCTCTCGCCGGCGATGAGGGGGAGGACGACGAGTCCGTGACGGTGGAGGAGCAGGAGGAGGTGGAGCTGGTGGTAGACGAGGAGGAGGAAGAGGAGGTTTCTTGGAGCTCCTGAGGCGCCATGGCTGTGTGCAGTGGGTGCACGAGGAGTACAATGGGTTGCTGCTCCTTGGAGCTGGAGGGGCGTGGCGTCTGTTTGTATGTGTGGTGAGGGGTTTTTATGGGTGCCAAATGAGAGGGAGAGTGGAACAGAAGTTTACTGGGGAATTAAAAACTGTGGGATGGTGTGCTATATATACATATATATGTATATATATGTATATGTATATATGTATATGTATATGTATGTATATATATATATGTGTGTGTGTGTGCATATATATTTCCCTTTACTATTCTACAAATGTGAGTTGGTAGTCGTCGGTCCGTTCCCCCTCCTCTCTTCTCAGCTGTCTAATCAAATATTAGCTGTCCAGATCTGTATTTAGGTAGTTCTTTCGCTCCTCGTAGAAAAGGTCGGATCGACACGTGGGCCGCGTTCCTCCTCTTCTCTTCCCCCACATCCTCTGCCTCCCACAACCACTCCAACTCCCGCAACCGCCGCCTCCTTCTCTCCCCAAACCCTCGTGCCGCGTCTCCTCCTCCTCAGCACCGCCACCAATTCCTTCCCCGTGCGACAGCGTCTGGTCGCAATCCCCCAACTTCCCCAGTAGTGTCGCATCCCCTGTCGCCGCCTCCCCAACGCATTTGCCCACCGCCGCCCCAACGCATTTGCCCACCGCCGCCTCCCCACCTCAACTTCCTGCAACCGCCGCCTCTTTCTCCCCGAACCCTCGAGTCGCGCATCCTCCTTCTCCTTGGCGCCACCACCAATTCCTTCCTCGCGCGGCAGTATCTGGTCGCAGTTCCCCAACTTTCCCTAGGGTGCCACCACCAATTCCATCTTCCATCGCCCCTTCAACCAGCAACCAGCGGCACGGCGCTCGGCGACAGCGGCAAGTGGATTGGAGAGAATGGCACTTGGCGACAGTGGCCGGTGGATCAGAGAGAAGGGCACTCGGTGATAATAGCGGCGGCTTCCTCTTACTACGCCCACTCATGTGGCTCTCCTCCCTGCCGCCGCTCAGCGGTCGCTCGCCCGGCGAGCCTCTCTACCTCCTCCTGCTCTTCGCTTGGAACCTGTCACAATGTCTAATGATTTTGGTCTCCCAAGCTAGCCATCGAAGTTTGTGCTGTGGTTGAATGGGGCCGTCGTTGAGGGGCCGTGGTCGAAGTTGAAGTCGTGGTTGAAGGGGGCCGTGACCGAAGTCAAAGATCCATGGTCGAAGTTGAAATCATGGTCGAAGGGGCGGTGGTCGAAGTGGAATGGCCGTGGTTGAAGTCCAAGTCGTAGTCGAAGGGTATAATGATCGAAGGGGGCAGTGGTTGAAGGGTCGTGGACGAAGTCGATCCGCAGTCGAAGTCAAAGGGCTGTGGTCGAACTCAGTCTGTGGTCGAAGTCCAAACCGTGGTCGAAGGGGACAGTGGTCGAAGTCGAAGGGTCGTGGATGAAGTCGGTTCACGGTCGAAGTCGAAGGGTCGTGGTCGAAGTCCAAGCCATGGTTGAAGGGGACGGTGGTCAAAGGGGACAGTAGTCGACATCAAAGGGCCATGGTCGAAGGGGACAGTGGTCAACGTCGAAGGGCCTAGGTTGAAGGGGATGATGGTCAAAGGGGAAAGTGAACGACGTCGAAGGGCTGTGGTCGAAGGGGATAGTGGTTGAAGAGGGCAGTGGTCGAAATCAAAAAATCGTGGTTAAAGTCAAAGATCCATGGTTGGTCGAAGCCGTGGTCGAAGGGGGCCGTGGTCGAAAGGGAAACTGGTCGAAGGGGGCGGTGGTCAAAGGGGGAAGTGGTCGACGTCGAAGGGTTGTGATCATCAAAGGACTGCGGTCAACGGGGATAGTGGTCGAAGTCATAGATCCGTGGTTGAAGTCGAAGATCCATAATTGAAGAGGGCTGTGGTCGAAGGGGAAAGTGGTCGACATCGAAGGTCCGTGGTCGAAGGGGATAGTGGTCGAAAAGGGCAGTGGTTGAAGTCGAAGATATGTGGTCAAAGTCGAAGATCCTTGGTCGAAGTCGAAGCTGTGGTCGAAGGGGGCCATGGTCGAAGGGGGAAGTGGTCGACGTCGAAGGTGTCAAAGGGTCATGGTCGTTGAAAGGGGTAGTGGTCGAAGTCGAAGGGAGCAGTGGTCAAAGTCAAAGGGAGTAGTGGTCGAAGTCGGAGCCGTGGTCGAAGTTGACGCCGTGATCAAAGTTGGGGCCATGGTTGACGTCGAAGGGCCGTGGTTGAAATCGGGGCCAAGCAGACTGGCGCTGACAGTCGGGCGACAGGGCAGTGCACCGAAGGCTTGCCAACGTACGACCACCAGCGATGGTCGACCGCTCCCAACCTACGATCATACGCTATGGTCGATGGCTTATAACTTACGACCATGAGGTGTGGTCGATGTCTTTCGACATACGACCACGAACGCTGGTCGATATGTTCCAACTTACGACCATGAGGTATCCTCGATGGCTTCCAACTTACGACCACGAACGATGCTCGTCGGCTTCCGATGTACGACCATGAGCCATTGTCAAAGTCTCTCGATTTAGGACCACGATCGATCGTTGATCGCTACCAACTTACGACTATCAGTGATGGTCGACTGCTCCCGACCTACGATCATGTGCGATGGTCGACAGCTTCCGATTTACGACGATGAGGTGTGCTCGAGTGCTTCTGACCTACAACCACGAGGTGTGGTTGATGTCTTTCAACTTATGACCACGAGGTGTGATCGACGGCTTCCGACTTACTTGACAGATTTAAAAACTTGTAGAACCTATTTGTATGTATATTTTAAAAAATTTCACCACTTGTGAGTTTTAAAACATGTAGTATAATAAATTTTAAAAATTTATAGCAACGCACGGGCATTCAGCTAGTGTATATGTGTGTGTGTAATTGTGCCCACTGTTTTGTCATCTGGTTTTCGATTGGTTGTGTTGGCTAAAATTTTTCGCATTACTCGATTGGCAAAAAGTTTTACGTGAGGCGAGCACTAGAAGCGACTCACATTGGCAGAAAGAAGGGAGAAGGAAGGAAAACAGAGCATTACATTAAGTGACTGCTGCTACTAAGTCACTACACCAATCGTGTGATAAAATAGTTTACTTGTTGTAACGAGTTTCAGAGGTATAATTTGAGTGGTTGGGGGCTTGGGAATAGGACAACGCACGGATGTTGATGTGCTCATAATTTGTTTTATTTGTCTAACCGTGAGGACGGACGAAACCGCTCTTAAAATATAGTAAGGTAGTGATCGTATATAAACTACATTCGGTTGTTGGTTTTTTTTTATATATGTTCAATACATCACAATTTTTTACTGCACCAATATATGTTTGGTTCATTTGTTTACCTTCCGTCACAAAAGAGTGTTGATTTTGACTTTTCAAAGTCAATAACAAAACTTTAACCATCATATTTTAGAGTTTGTCAATTCATCATAAAAAAATTGGCTGATTTCATCCCACAAAATCATTCGTTTTTGGACCGTTAGATCAAATCTGGATCTAGATCCAATGGTCCACGATCCCCAACAGCTCTATACAAATCCAACCCTCCACAATTCTTCCCGCCACCACGACTCCACCCACCCCCACCCCCACCATGCACGTCGTAGCTCCACCGCCTTGCTCCTCAACAACAGCAAGGCCCGCCCGTCAACCCCTCCCATGCCGCTCTGCCACTCGATGTAGTTGCCGGTGCCAAGGACGGCGCAGGCGTCGCTTGTCATCTCCTCCTTCGCCCTGCCTCCACCCCACCACCACAACCCCCTTCCTCCTCGTCAGTAGTAGTTCACCGCTATCAAATCCTCCGCCCCGACTGCCCTACACCATGTGCATCTGCCCCCGCCAACCCTAACCACCACCAAGCTTGTGGTCGCCTCCCCGTCCTCCCGCCACCTCGACTTCCCTCTAAATCAGGGCCTCGATGAATCTCAAACCCTAACCTGGGTGAACTTCAACCATAAAGAAGCTCGCCAGAGATGAAGGTGGGCGGACGCACGAATCTTAATACAATTCAAAAGGTTAGAAATTCGACTAGTGTCTCCAAAAAATTATTCGACAGATTTCTAGCAATTTCGTATATTTTATTACCATATATCAGAAAAGTAAAAATGTGATATATGAAAGTAGCTGAAATGTACTCCAGTAACCAGCTAAAAATACCCAAATTCCACTTCATAAAACTCCAACAAAATTACACCCTTATATAGTACATCGTTAGGTAAACGCGTGCAACTCTTGTACACCACTTTGAGGTGGAATTAACGGGGGGCATATATCAGCATCAAACCCATTTCATATGACTGGTACAAGAGGTAATGGGATGAGCCCATGCAAAAACAAAAAAAGAGTTGTACAGCACTATTAGTACATGGTTGCTAAATGCCCTCGCAATCTTCTTCTTTTTTCTAGAGGGAATTAAAATGCCCTCACCATGTGTGCATATGGTGACACAAAGAAGGGGCTCCCAATGTTCAGTTCCTTTCGCCCATGGCGCCTTGCTGGTGACACAACCCCAAAGCACATCACACACGCATGAGCACACCCTCCTCAGGTCATGTGTTGCACCACCGGGGTGTCACCATTTACAACTCATCTGGGTTCAGCTTATCTCGCATGCTGCTGTCCGCACTGGCCTTGGCTTTTAAGCTTCGTATCTTGATGCAGAGGACAGACAATGCGATTGCAACTGCAGCAGCAGGTTATGCAAGTGGAAAGCAAGCAAAGCAGAGCATATGGTAGCGAGAGGATGGCATAGGGATTGGAGCACATGGATTGATTTGCCACTGGATGAGAGAGGGGGGTAATGGCGTCTCCTGGTCGGACCCAGCTTGCCTTTTGGAACGCGCTGCTGTCTCTGGAAGGAGAAGGAAAAATATGTCTGTTCTTTCGAACTGCGACGGTTGGTTTTAGGGTATGGTTGATAGTTTTTTTAGACGGCAATGGACGGTGGAGATATCAATACAGATGGCGTATACAATTTTAGGTTTAGGAAGACATTTAGAGAATCCGGTTCACGAAACCGTTCTATTTGTTTCGATTTTTGAAGAATGTAAAAGTCCAAAAGAATATGACCATATGCTAGTTTTTGGGCTTGCTTTCTTGGATTTATGTGGCAAGTGAACCCCATAAATGGCTTGGGTTACGTTGGATTCCCAGATTTGTTGTATTTTATGTGCTCTCGCAGTTGGATTTGCGGTTTCAGTTGGCTACTTGGGCTCTTGGTGTTATACCACGCATGTTCTGTTTCATTCTAGAGCAGTTACCTGACTGATTACTATACAGACAGTAGCTCTTACATTTGTCCTGACGTACCACATGCAGCATATATGGAGGTGGTTAGATTCATGAGCTGATCCATGCATACATGTACAACTCATTCCCAAAAGCGATATTTTTCCTGCTCGATTTGGAAGTCGGTAAGTTTTACTGAGTTCTGCAGGACATCAAGTTTTACTGAGTTCTCCGTTTCTTTGTTAAGTCTAGCTTTCTTCCATTTTGCGCAGGCAGGCTGAATCTATGGTCTCGGCCATGGCCACTGTGGATCGAGGTCGTCGCCGGCCTGTGCTGGCGATCGTTGCCACGTCGCGGACATCACTAGGACCCACAAAACCGCATGGTGACGGGACGAGCCCCCCTCCAATGCATGCGTGTTCCATCGCTTAGTTCGCACGAGGAGACCGTGGTGCGCAGGAGAGACGCCTCACTTTTGTCACGCGACCTCTCTCTCCCCTCCACATCCTCAGTCTTCTGCTCGACGTGGAACAGCTAACAAACCATCTATAATGCCACCTTGTTGGAGATACCCTGATAACTTGGTGGTTAAGACCAGGGACGAAGCCGGGATTTGGTTACGTCTCAAGTTCAATGGTGAAATGATCTAGACTATCTGAGCTGAACCATGAAAATGTTACCCAGACTGGACTGAATTTACTCGGACTGTATATTAGATATTTTTCTATACTCTAGACTGAAGTCTACACTGTTCGGAGTGTGGCTCCGCCCCTGGTTAAGACCGTCCGCTCGTCCACTCATGTGTAACACGACGAATTATTTACGCCTGGCTGTGCACGAAATCCCTGTGCGAAATCAGTGGAGATCGTCTCGCCCGTAGGACCGGCATGTCGTCGCGGTGGTGCGTCGTGGTGGGTGGCAGGTCCCCTGGTGCGGTGAACGCGCCGAACTCTGGCGTGCGGCGGTGCAGAAAACAGAAACAGCGGCAGCGACAGGGGAGGCGTATGGATGGATCAGGGATGAACGGTCTCTCTCCCCAAGACTGTCTCCCCCCATGTGCCCAGCATATCTTGTGTCTGCCACAGCCACGCAGTCCACACAGCCCACAGTGGAATGGAATGAAGCACCCATCGTGAACAAGCCATGGCGCCTACAATAGATCAGAAGAGTGTTCTTTTATGCTACGATTGATAGTTTTTATCTGTATTTTTTAACACGGCAGCGAATGATGAAAACGTTGATATGAATAATGCATATAGTTTTAGATTTGAAAAGCTATTTAAAGAATCTATTTTAAAGACCGCAACATTAGTTTTTTTTAAACTTTCAGAGTAACAAAACATAAAAAAAAAACCAACCAAAAAGAATAGGGCCTCGCACCTCCTCCTCCTTAGCAGTCGTGGCCCACTCGGTTACTAGAAGCTAGCCATTGATCAGAGGAGCCGAACGCAAACAGTACATACATGTACGCTGTAACGTCTCCATTACTGAGAAAGTCGGTTTTCTCCGCAATTTTTCAGGATCATCCATTGTAGAGTGGTGAATATGAGTGCGCATTAAATCTGCTCACCATTTATGCTTAAAAGCTAAACTTTTATTACAAAAGATTATGGTATATTAGTCGCGTTTACAGCGTAAAGGGTATCTAAGTCCAAAGTTTATATTACATCACAAAAGAACTTTTAAAACATTTATAGACGTGCTTGAGCGTAGATGAGACCTAAAACCATTAATTACCTTCTACTAAGGAATCATCAAAGCTTTCCTCAAAAACTCTTCATTGTCTTCCTAAATTTCCTCTGTTGATAATTTAGCAAGTATGAGTACAACTGTACTCAACAAGTCACATGAGAATATCTAATTATCTATTTGCCAGTGTTTCAAGAGTGTGGAGTGTGTTGGTTTTATCACAATACTTAAAGATGCAAGCTTATCTGTAAACAATTCTAAACATGAAAAGCAAAATATTATCTTCTTAAAAGAAATAGGGTTTAACCAACTTATTTACCAACTTAAAATCATACAAATACTATTTATGCCTTGTTATTGGATTCTCCTATTAAACACAGCTTCATTAATCGGAAACACGACATATCCGAATACTAAATATCTCACTCTCCAGAGTTGTCCAGCTTTATTCACAAGATGTCTCAAACTCATAATGTCATGCAATATACACGCAACATGTTAGCGTGCAACTGGGTTGAGATAACAAGGTCGTTCACAGCTCTGTTCACTCTAGCTTATACCCAGTAGGCTCAAGGCTATTCAACTTTTGTTAGGAATCCATAGGCCAATGCGGAAATCACAGTTTGACGTTGAGTAGACCTACCATTGTAAATAATGGCAAGTAACTTTACTAGTCCCACTTCTATTTCATCCCTTTTTCGTGGGCTATCTGAAACTCTAGGATAGTTATCTTTCCTGTAGATATTTAATCGAATCGAGTAGTATACTAGACCATGTTTGACAAGTCAAACTTCTGGTTGAGTGACTTCTGTATTCTTTACTTAGCATAAGATTGTAGTCCTTATTTTTCTCAAATGAGGCCAACATACACATTCCAAGTGTATTATAGCATAGTACCACCAAATCATACCAAAACCTCTACTCTAGGGTGAGGTCATGAGCTCAACCATCTGATGGATTTTCACCAAATAGCCTCAAACCCTAGTACCATTTTGAAATCTATCGGCAAGAAGCTAAACTACTCTTAGTAGTTCGCACTTCTATAGAAAGGCTCATCACAGACGTTTTGAAACCATCATCATAGACGATTTCTGAACTGTCTGAATTAATGTGTCTGTGATAATATGTGGTTATCACAGACGGCTTTCAAACCATCTATGATAATTACAACACAGATGGTTTTTTTAAAAAAACCGTCTGTGATATATCAAGTATCACAGATGATTTTTTAATATAGCCGTATATGATATATCAAGCATCATATATCAATTATCGCAGACGACTAATACCAAAAACCATCTGTGATATGTCAAGTATCACAGATGATTTTTTTTAATATAGCCATCTGTGATATATCAAGTATCATAGACGACTAATACCAAAAACCGTATGTGACATATGTAGAATTATGTTGGGAATGTCTATGGTTCATTTGTGTTGAACAATTGGCAATCATATTAAGCTAAAATTTGAATTTATGAAAGTCTACTGGTTTTCATATTTACTGTCAGACTACGGTGGTGTAACCACAAGTTTGGTGTGACCGGATTTTGGGGTGATTGGACCGCTAGTGTGGTACGATCAGTTTTTAGTTGACGACTGGTTTTTTCCTAAAGAGGTGCTTACTTGTGTGCACGAGAGGAAATGTGAGCAGTCCGATTGACCAATGGGTGGTGGTCCGACCGGGGTTGGCTAAGAGGTCAGAGTGGCATGGTTGTCACGATCTGACTAGCTCCGATGTTACTCAGGTTTGATTGGATTGACCGACGTGGTCCGACCACCCATTCAATGGTGGTCAAACTGGTTTTATCTAAAAATATCCAAGAGGTTTTGTATATTTATGGAAATTGGCCATGGTTGAGTTTTGGAGTCCTAAGTCATTACATTCATAGTGCATGAAACATGTTGGCCTAACATGGATCAAATTATGAATAACTTATGCTCGAAAATGATTTTTTGATCTTTGATGTGTAGAAAGCTTGGAGGCAACCATTGTCAACGGTGTGGATCGAGATTAAGCTCAGGGATGAGCTGAGGATGGTCAAGAAAATCAGAAGGGATGATTGAGCTGAAGCAAGGCATAGGAAATGCAAGAGATGTTGACGGGATAGTTCAAGCAATGGTTTGTCAAATGGTTTGGTCGGTACAAGTGAAGCATGGTCGGGGAGAACCGACATGGTGAGATTTGCCAATATGTTACTCCTTGTTGAACCTATACGTTGCAGGCATGGTGGTTACTTACAAAATAGGAGATGACCATAGACTAGGCTCGGGGGAAGAAGTGAGCTCTACAGTCAAAGCGAGGGTGTTTTGGCAAGGAAGCTAAAATACTGGAAATGATGATGGCCCCAAAACCATGACACTTGGAGGGCATTGAGAGAGCAGTTCAGATCAAGGAGACGCTAAGGAGGCCAAGTAGATTGGAAGATTGCATCTTAGCGGGCTTAGGCTTTAGCTTTTTAAAAACGTGCATAAGTCATGTGTGAGTGTAAACCCCAATGTGTGAGAGGAGGGTTAACGGGTTTCTTTGGTTGTGCTAATGGATAGTATCTATTAGAACTAGATATGGGCTGATTGTTCTATCTATATGAGTTGGAGGGGTTGGAGGCAATGAATCAACCATCCATTCATTTAGGTTTGTGAGAGAGACCTCCTTGCGGTGTAAATTTTGGGTGAGTGCTCTTGTAAGATCTCTGTTATCTATGATGGAGTAGATGTATAACATTCATTTATAAGTCACAATAGATCAATCTTATTCATCCTACATTGTGTGTTCTTACTCTTGTTGATTTGCACTTGTTTTAGTTGGTGTTTTGCTGTCTCTTCTTCTCTCTTCATCTTGTTGAATTCTAAGCATGTGTTGAAATGGAGATGCCTGATGAGTATCATATTCCATCTATCTAGGGACCGGCTATAGCACGATCTTGGAGGTGATTCGTTTTTGTTTGATTTGGGGCTGTTCTAGTGATGTCTTGTTCCTACGATTTTGGCCTCGAATTACTGGGTGCTCTTTTTGCTGTGACATGTGGGAACTCCTCTAGAGCCATGTTGGCTATCTTCAACCCACGAGCAAGTCGTATATCAAGTTTTTGTGTTTTATCCGATTTTGGTGCAACATTGCTTGTCTTGAGAAAATGTTTAAACTTTAGCCAAGATCCATGTGATTTTTGGATGGATTAGATTCATGATATTCTCAGCAATGTGTGGGCAAAGTTTCAAATCATTTAGAAATGTATTTTGAATATTGCACTATTTTTTATTGTCTCGGGTTGATTCTAGTTCTAGGAACTGGGGTACGGTTCGACCGTCCTAGGCCTGACCGTCACCAACGGTCAGACCGCCCGGCCAGTACAACCGCTTTCTCATAGTGGTTCGACCGGCCCTAAGAAAGTGAACTCTGTTTGCTTCTGCATTTTTGTGAGTGCTTTATTGGTGAACAAATTTGATCTTCATAGTTTTCAGTAGCTAGTGAAGTAAAAGTTTTAGGGTACCTTTTGAAATTTTAGATTTGAAGACATCATTCACACTTTCTGATTGTCAAATCAAATATAGCAATATATGTTAACGCGATAGCAACTTAAACCAAAATTTTCACTCTGTCAAGAACGCAGGAGGGTATATGTGCTTGCATTGCATCAACATCAGGGGAGTTGATTCGACCCCTATCGCAAGTTCAAGTAGTAGCATCAGTCTATCATCATCGATCTCTGCATTTGCTTACAGCTTCCTCTCGCTGTCCTGATGTGCCGTCCGTCCTGATGATATTCGCGCGCGTGATGCATGCATCGGTTGATGATTGATCGTCTCGTCTCTCTTTGACCAGTTGAATCTCGCCTTCACTGTCCCGCTCCAATGATCCGTTCGCGTTGTACTATATGTGGTTTCGCGCTCTCTCTCTCTCTCTCTCTCTCTCTCTCTCTCTCGCGTCTTTTTTTCATCATCGTTTCTTTGTTCTTTTTTTTTTTTGCGAAGATTCCTTTGTTCATTTTGGAGTAGCTAGGTTTTACTACTGGTAGTACTCCTTAATATGTTTATGAGACTATAAAACTAGATATATGAAAGTTTATATAACATCTTAAATTTTGTTTGAAGGTCCATCCAGTACTCCGAATTTCGTATAGTGATATTACCCGCGTAGTAGGATGAGTGAACAATTTCACTATATAAGATGACATGCTTGCCAAGTTGAGTCAGTGACATATGAGGCCCACAAGAGCTTCTCCTCCACCGAGTTCCCAGTCGTGCTTGCAAGGCCACCACCCCTGTAGTTCCATCTCTGTTTCAATCGGGAAGAGAAGGCCCAGGCCCGTATAAGGCCCAGCGCAAGTGGATCGATCGCGCTAGGCCCCTAAAATTTTTGGGCCCCCATCCGACTCCTCACGACCTCACATGTAGAGCGACGAAGTCGGAAGTCGAATCGACAGTCGACACTTCGACTTCGCCGGCCGAGCAATCCGCATCCGCCATTGTCTCAGGAGCCAAGCCATCACTCATCAGCAACCATTTACTCATTTAGCAATAGCAAATAGCAATTCCATTCAGCAGGTTGCATCTGCAGAACGAAGCTTTTCAAAATTGAAGTTATTGAAGTCCTATATGTGTAGTACTATGACACAAGAAAGACTCAATGGATTGGCAACAATTGCACTTGAAAATGATGTTTTGGAGAAGATTAAATATGAAGACATAATTGAAGATTTTATTTCGAAGAATACCAAAAGAATGATGCTTTTTACTAGAAGCTAAGAAGATTTCGGTAAGATTCACCCATTACTCCTTTAGCATGAATTTCTATTGTATAGTTCTTAATATTGCAAAAAAAAAAAACAAGTCTGTTATAATGTAAAATTCAAATACACTTTGGTATATGTATTTGTCTGAAATAGGCCTCATTTTGTATTTTGCACTAGGGCCTAAAATTCTCAGATACGGGCCTGAGAAGGCCCTGTGGGTTTTACCTATTATTTACCTAAACTTGACCAACATATCAGGCTATATGCTATAACCGTCCACTTATCACGTCATGTATATAATACCACCATCTAAAATCGGATCAATGTGTTATTTGAACTGGATTACAAAGTTTAAGAAGTCAAATGTCTGATTTTATATTAGAGATACCGAATAGAATTCCGAACAAAACTTGAAATGTTATAAAGACTTTTTCCTTTATTTATTTATTTCTCTGGCCTTTACTTAAATGAACAACGAGTGAGACGTGCTACGATGTACTACGATCCTACTGCACACAGCCATAACCTATGTGTTGATGCTCCGAGGAAGCTTATTCAAGCAGGCTAGCTGGAGAAGAGTACAAAAGAAGGGGACCGGTGCATCATCCCTCTCCTTTGCAGTTTTTGCAAGGAACGCACGCATTTACAAGCTATAGCTGAGTGTGAGATTATAATTGGTTCGATGACCTGTGTCATATGGTTCGTGCAATTGTACTGCAATTTGATGCGAGGCTCTTATAGATTTGTCCTAGCTGCTAGCTAGCCTGTTCACATCCGAGGCAGATGGCAAAGCTTGCAAGACCCCATGGCACTTGAACGCTACATATAGTTTCCAGCAGTTGATGGCATAGCACTGCATCATGAGATTGGAAGAAAACCCCCTGCTTTATTTTTTTGTTGCGGTTGATAACTTATAGCTGCAGTTGATGGTTTTTTGTCCTAGCGTGAGCGTTTGTACAAACAAACCGAAAGTTAATAAGCCGATAAGCTGTTTCGAAAAAGCGACGGAGAACCTGTCCCATTTATTAGTTCGAGAAAAATCATAAATCATAAGATATAAGCCATAAGTTCAAAAAAAGGGGGGCATTTCTTGGTTAATTTGTGCATGGGGATGCTTCAAGCTCGCCCTTTGGAAATCCATAATCTCCTGCAAGTACAGAAGGCTGGAATGTGAAAGCCGAGTTAAGCCAGTAAGGCTCTAACGTCAGTTTCCTCAGCAGATGGGCCTAGTCATTCTGGACCGGCCTGCTAGTCAGCCTTGAACGGCAAGTGCTGGAGAGATGTTTGAAGCTTCCGTTCAGGAACTTGTTCATAACATCTAAACTATTTGCCGCTGTTACCTAGCCACTTGGTGGCCTTGAACCCAACCCTTGTATCGCACTTTGTGTCACTGTGGTTTTCCTTTCCAATGGATAGTTCGTGCGCGAGAGAGATGGGCCTAGGCCCTGTGCATTCAATGCTGCGGCTCAAGAATTTTGTCTGTGTTTTTGAGATAGCAGCGAACGACAGAGATATTGATATAGATGACACATATAATTTTAAACTCAAAAATTTATTTAGAGAATTCGCTTTAAAAAACCGCTTAGCCTAAGCCAAAAGGCTACTTATCAAGGCTTGTTTCTGTTGGGCAGAAAATAAGGCCACTAATTGGATTTGAGAAAACATCTAGAGCTTAGTACTGGGCTTGGTTCTTATTTTGTTTCGCTGACAGGTGTGTCACGGGATTTTGTCCTCACGTGTGGCCCATACATTGAAGCTGTGCTGTCCACGGTCCGATCCGATCCAACTCCAGCTGTGTGATGGGTAGCGACAGTAGCTGTGCGCGGCCGGACATATCACGAGCAGCTTCAACATAATCCGACTGATGATTTAGCGATCGATTGGATCTGCATGTATGTATGTATGTATGGGACCGACAATTCTGACCTATCTGACTATATGTGCCAACCAGATCTCGTCGTGCAACATCTGCAGGATCTTCCATTGTTTCCTGCGGTAAATCGCCGTGGTGCACATATAGCTATAGGTAGGCCGGGGGGGGGAGAGAGAGAGAGAGAGATTACGTACGTGCGTGGAAGGCGATCGATCGATATGGCGGTGGCGCAGTGGGGCGCGTGGGTGGACGCGGCCGTGTCGAGGCTAGACGCCGGCAACCGGCTCTACTACGTCCGCCCGGTCTCCCTCCCGCCCCCGCCAGCGCCGGAGTCGTTCGACGGGCCGGGCCCGTGGGACCGCCGCACGGTGGAGGTCGCCGTCGACCGGGACACCCTCGCCGACTGGCTCTCGCAAGGCGGAGGAGGGGACGAGGTATCGGCGGTGGCCGCACGGCAAGAACAGCAGCAGCTGGTGCTCTTCTCCGGGAACGACTTCCTGTGTCTCAGCTCTCACCCCGCCGTTCGCAAGGCTGCGTCAAAGGTGAGCTGAGCGCGCGCTGCTACGTGTGCAACACTTGACTTCAGCGCATGCATGAGCGTCGACGGGCACCTTATGATGGACGGTGGTTTCAGGCGGCGGAAGAGCACGGCATGGGACCGAGAGGCTCCGCCGTGGTATGCGGCTACACCACCTACCACAAGTCGCTCGAGGAATCCTTGGCGAAGCTCAAGAGAAAGCAAGTAAGCACGCACGCACGCATGCAGCTCAAGAGGAATCCGCCGTGATCTTTATTTAATCTGTGCATTGCATTGATGAAACATTGTTGTTGTGTTGTCTGCAGAGCTGTGTCCTTTGCCCTACTGGCTATGCCGCGAACGTGGCGCTGATGACCGCGCTGGGCAGCGTGAGCTCCATTCTGGCAGGGAGCAGGCGGCGGCCATCGGAGGAAGACAGGGTCGCCGTCTTCTCGGACGCGCTGAACCACGTCTCCATCATCGACGGGATACGTCTTGTCGAGCGGCAGGGAGAGGCCAAGCTCTTCGTGTACAGCCACCGCGACACAGCGCACCTCGACGCCCTGCTGTACGCATGCATATAGTATCTCATTTCATTATGCATGCATTTTGCAATGTGCAAATTCAACGCTGTTAATCGATCGAGATCGTCTCTGCAGATCCCGTTGCTTGATAGCGAAGAAAGTCGTCGTCACTGATAGGTAGAGCAGTACATATAGATGGAGTAGCACCTGAGCTGATATTTCACTAAATCTGAGAAAAAAAATGTTTCTACAATTCTTGCTCATTGATCATTCGATTTCCACGTCGTGATATGTCGATGCAGTCTGTTCAGTATGGATGGTGATTTTGCTCCGTTGAATGAGCTCGTCGCGCTGCGCAAGAAGCACGGGTTTCTTCTGGTCATTGACGAAGTGCGTATACATATGTTGATCAGTGCATGCATCTTCTTTTTAAGTTTGGATCTCTCTATTAAATATTCGACTGTTTTTTCTTTCTAACAGTAAGTTTTTTCAATCATTGAGTGAGGATCTAACGTTTCAAATTTACCTCTAAATCTTATACAAATAATTCATCCTTAACCTTAACCTGATGCCTCCACTCCCACCCAACCCTATTCACCGCAGCCTCCCCCACCTCTCCGGCACCCCCACTGCCAACTCTGCCCACCACCCTTCCCCATGCCCGCGGCCATCTGGAGTTGGAGTTGGACAAGGTGGTGAGTGATGCACAAATCTTAAAACAAATTCAAATGTTAGAAATTTAACTGATTTTACTTTAAAAAACACTCGAATGTGGTATAGTACTTCCAGATCTCTCTATTAAATATTCGACTATTTTTTCTTTGTCGCAGTCAATTTTTTCAATCATTAAGTGAGGATCTAATGTTTCAGATTTACCCCCAAATCTTATATAAATAATTCATCCTTAACCCTGACCTGATGCCTCCACTCCCACCCAACCCTATTCGCCGCCGCCTCCCCCACCTCCCCGACGCCTCCACTACCAACTCTGCCCACCACCCTTCCCATGCCCGCGACCATCTGGAGTTGGAGAAGGCGGTGAGTGATGCACAAATCTTAAAACAAATTCAAAGGTTAGAAATTTAACTGATTTTACTTTAAAAAACACTCGAATGTGGTATAGTACTTCCAGATCTCTCTATGAAACATTTGATTGTTTTTTTCCTTGTCATAGTCAGTTTTTTCAATCATTAAGTGAGGATCCAACATTTCAGATTTACCCCCAAACCTTAAATAAATAATTCATCCTTAACCCTAACCTGATGCCTCCACTCCCACCCAACCCTATTCGCCGTCGCCTCCCCCACCTCCCTGGCGCCCCCACTGCCAACTCTGCCCACCACCCTTCCCCATGCTCGTGGCCATCTGGAGTTGGAGTTGGAGAAGGCAGTGAGTGAGGCACAAATCTTAAAACAAATTCAAATGTTAAAAATTTAACTGGATTTACTTTAAAAACACTCGAATGTGGTATAGTACTTCCATATCTCTCTATTAAACATTCGACTGTTTTTCCTTGTCACAGTCAGTTTTTTCAATCGTTAAGTGAGGATCTAACGTTTCAGATTTACCCCTAAATCTTATATAAATAATTCATCCTTAACACTAACCTGATGCCTCCACTCCCACCCAACCATATTCGCCGCCGCCTCCCCCACCTCCTTGGCGCCCCCACTACCAACTCTGCCCACCACCCTTCCCCATGCCCGCGGCCATCTGGAGTTGGAGTTGGAGAAGGCAGTGAGTGATGCACAAATCTTAAAACAAATTCAAAGATTAGAAATTTAACTGGATGTACTTTAAAAAACACTCGAATGTGGTATAATACTTCCAGATCTCTCTATTAAACATTCGACTGTTTTTTCCTTCTCACAGTCAGTTTTTTCAATCATTGAGTGAGGATCTCACGTTTCATATTTACCTCTAAATCTTATACAAATAATTCGTCCTTAACCCTAACCGGATGCCTCCACTCTCACCCAACCCTATTCACCGCCACCTCCCCCACCTCCCTGGCGCCCCCACTGCCAACTCTGCCGACCACCCTCCTCATGCCCGCGGTCATCTGGAGTTGGAGTTGGAGAAGACGATGAGTGATGCACAAATCTTAAAACGAATTCAAAGGTTAGAAATTTAACTAATTTTACTTTAAAAGACCCTTGAACGTGGTATAGTACTTCTGTCTTTTTAATTAGTTCAAGTCTACGTGTGCAACAAAATCTGCACACGTACGTACGATGGCATCTGATTCTTGATAACTACTACATTGTGAATCGGTTGATCCCCTTGTATGCATGTAAGGCGCACGGCACGTTTATCTGCGGCGAGAACGGCGGCGGCGTCGCGGAGATGATTGGATGCGAAGACGACGTCGACATAAGCGTCGGTGCCCTCAGCAAGGCCGCAGGCTGCCAGGGTGGCTTCATAGCATGCAGGTAATTAAGTACAGTATGCGTCCGTCCTACGTACAGATTGAAGAAAGTACAGTGTTTCTTGAACCATGAATGCATCTCGATTGATTCAGCGACAAATGGAAGAGGCTGATCCAGTCACGGGGCCGCTCCTTCGTGTTCTCGACCACATTGCCCGTGCCGATGGTCGCCGCTCTCAACGGTACTCACATCACATGCATGCGCAGCTAGCTACATGCATGCTACGATCTGAGAGGAAGTTTTACAGCAATTGAACTCTGTTTTTCCGCATCAGTCCATTCGTTGTGATGTTTTTTCTTTTCCATTTTTTCTCCATGCAGCTGCGGTGTACCTGTCGCAGAAGGAGAAATGGCGGCGGTCGGCGCTGTGGAGCCGGGTGCGCGAGCTCCGGTCTCTGACCAACCTCGACATCAGCAGCCCCATCGTGTCCGTGGTCGTCGGCGGCGAAGAACAAGCGCTCCGGGCCAGCAGGTTCGTACCGATCCATCCGAATTTACTAACGCGAACTACTAAACTCAGTTTCTGACGAACATCATGGACGATGAATACGCACGCAGGCATGTGCTAAGTTGCGGGTTCCACGTCACGCAGATCCGACCACCGGCTGTCCCGGAGAATTCCTGCAGGTACTGTACTATACTGCATCTGCAGCTCGACAGTTGATGAATCAGTCATGTCCCAATTCATTCGTGTGGATGCAGTGACGGCCGTCACCATTCCTGATTCTTTTCTACTAGGTTGCGGATCACTCTCAGCGCCGCGCATTCTTCGGAAGACGTGGCAAGGCTCGCCGCTGCGCTTTCTCCATGGATATCTAGTTCTGACCAGCAGAGCTGCTGCCGCACCGCCAGGCTCTGAACGCTGAAAAGGTCGATCGATGACGCAGAGCCACCCGCCAGCGATCGAGCTCCTATTTTTTTCACTCATCTTTGCATGTGTAACTAGCAAGGTGGCTCGCGCATTTACGCCGACATCATCCTTAAAATACGTTTAAATGACTTATTAATACATATGTAATTTTGCTTTTAAAAAATAAATTGTTGCAAAACTTTATTTGTGATATTTTAATATTATATATTATAAGAAAGAAAATACTCATTTAATTTTGTTCTCCAATACTTATCACATGTGATTAAAACTTTCTCCCCAGATACTTTTTGACGAAAATACTTGCATAGCAAACAGTAAATATAGCATTACATAATATTTTTCATTTATACCATCATCGTTTTTTATTATTGCAAAGCTTGTCTATACTACATGTTCATGACACACATCATATAGCTTACATCGGTATAGCCGCGTGAATACTCATTAATGATCTCACTCTCAATCTCTCCATCCTGTGAAGGTCAACCAAACAAATGGTCATAATATTTTTGTTTTTATGAGAATTTTTAGCAATTATCTTTTTTCTGCGTCGCTGCCGCTGCTCCCGGTGCTCTAATCGCGCGCTCTCGCCGTCTCGGCGCTCGTCCTCGCAGATTGAATGGGCTCCTCGATGTCCTTGGATGGCGTTGGCTGATGTGCGTGATGATGTTTGAGAGATCTAGTGCTGTTTGTGGCGTAGGGTTGGGACAGAGGACACCAGCTGCGGCATGGACTGGCTCTTGCAATTGCCATACGAGGCCTGGCTGCTCTATAGCCATGGCTTTCGTGCGCGATGCGCGCTCGCGAACTCATATGCAAAATCAAGGGTCGCAGTAGGAGAGGCTAGTCTACTATGTAAGCTAGGTAGGAATATATGCATTGAGATTTGGAAGAATGTCTTATGATAGGCACGGTGGGTACTTATTGTGCGGCAGCCCCATGTGGAACTCTTAAGATTTGTTTCTTAATAAGGATTATCTTATGTTCTAAATTAAGATGAAATATATTTTTTAGCAATAACATCTTAATAGATATTATCATCTCTTTTAAATTAAGAAGAAATATATCTTTAAGTAATAACATCTAACGGTTGCTATAGTTTTGCTTAATTAGGACCCCACTTGATTAAGGACTGGATGTTTTGCATTTTTGTGAGAATTTCTAGCTTTTTATCTTTTTTTAGTGTCTCTAAAACATCTGTCATCGATTTTTAGTAATAAATATATTGAAGCAACAAACATTATTGGACGTGATGCGTGATTTCATGGTCGTTAAACGAACAAGCTAGGGAGCACAGGAAACATAACACTGCTTTGGGCCGACCCATTTTCACTGAACTAGCCAGTTGGATCATACCTAAGGCTACAACCGCAATCACTCACTGCATTGCCATCCTCTCCACTGCTGCCACCCTTCCTCTCTTCCCCAAGTCTCCTCGCCTCGCCGCGCCGCCATCTCTCTCCTTGCGCCGCCACCGCTCGAAAAGGTTGGTACCTACCGGAGGTGTGTCAGGTTTTGAGTAAGAATTTGAGAAAAAAAAGAAAGAATTTATGATCGAATTCAGTCAAGATCTGAAGAAGGAAGAGCAAAAACTAGGCTAAGGTAAAGTTGTTGCTTGGGATATTTCTGAATTGTTTGATATTTTGTGAATATCCCTCACAAAGCACAAGGAAAGTCTAATATTCTACCCAAAGTTACGGTTTACAGATAAATGTATTTATTGCAGAAATTAATGACAAAACATCATTACAAGCGAATCCACGCGTGGAAAGACGGAGAGGAGATGGCGGTGCTGGTGTGGTCGTGGGGGTGGATGGGAAGTGGAAGGGGGAGGCGGTGGTGGCAGCTCAGATCCCTCTAAGTGAGGAGATTCAGCGCACACAGCAAATGCCAAAAATCCAATCTTGAACACACGAACACCATTAGGACAGCACAAATCGAGCGATTCAAGAACGGAGAGTACCTGCCCGTGGAGATTGCCGGTGAAGAAACCCCAATGGCTCTACCCGGTCTGACCCAAACCCTAACCCCTCTTCTACCTCTGGTTTGATTTGGGGAGGGAGAGATCGATTGGAATGGCTGGGCTGAGGAGGGAGGCAAGAGTAGTGATGGAGGAAGGCGCGAGGATGGAGGAGCATGGCCAGATGAGGGCTCGGCAGGGCGGAAGCTCCGGCCGGGTGGGGTGGGCGACGGGATAAGGGAGAGAACGCTCGTGCGGGAATAGGAGTTGGGAGGCGAAGGTGACAAGGGGGTGGGGGGCAAATGGAAAAACGCCATAAGTGGCTTCGTGCGCGCGCCTGCCTCGATCTCGTCCACTCATTTCGGTTCGGACGGCTGAGATTGCATTTGTCCATATGTCCATGGATTGCCGCTTGTTCACCAGATACATGTGGCTTTGTTCTTTTCAGTTTCTAAAAGCTATTTTTGGGTTTTTCTACAGTAACTAGCTTTTAAACTGAGTATCTTTTCAAGATAGCGTCTACTAGTTAATTATAGTACATGTTTTACTGACTTCATTTATATCGGTAAAAACTGTATATGAGTTTTGTTACTCGGTAATCTCTCGCACAAACAGCCCAAAGCCACAAACCGCAGCAAAAAAGAATAGGCCCATCATCATATAACTAAGGCTTTTTTTTTTGCTTCAACTTATGACTGCAACTTAAAACTTTTATATTATTTGCAAGAGAGAATGTAAAGTAACAGAAACTCACATGCCATTTTAACTAATATAAATGAAGTCACTACAGTGTATACTACAATCTATTTATATAGTTACTGTAGAAAAATTAAGAAGTAACTTTTAAAAGCTAAATAGAACGTGCCCAAACAACGAACACAAATGCGCTGACCGATAGAAGCCGTCACATGGTGGAGTAAGCTTTAAATATATCCACCAATTAGCCACAAACATGGGTTTGTACAAAAGTCATACGTGCGTATCACAAAGATGTGCTCTAGAAACAGTTGAATCGATCCTTTTATTGTAAGCATGGAAAGTGGTAATAACACGTACCCAGCTAATTATACTACTATTCCAGCAAAGAATAATGCATTCCTGCTAATTAAGGGTTTTCCAGCTAACTAGGTTGACCGTATTTGTGAGGTGTTTTTTCAGTGCTGATTCACACTAAATATCATCCACCACAATTACCTTCTTCTACACCCCCCCCCCCCAAGCCTCCCTCTCCAAACTATTATATTGCGTCTCCCTCATCCCAAAGAAAACAAAAGCATCAGCCTCCTCCCTCTCTCCACGCCATGGACGTGGTTGTTCGTGTGGTGGACATCCTCGACTTCAACATGGACCCGCCGCATGGCGTACGAGCGCGTCCTCGCACGGCCGACGAGCCGGGAGGTCGCCCAGAACGCGGTCAGCCTCCTCCTGTGGATGGAGACGATCCTGGGCTTCGAGATGCTCGGCAAGGTGGCGGAGACGACGACGGACGACGACGCGCTCATGTGGATCGTCCTGGAGGCGGACGCCGTGTATAACTTCCTCCTCCACGGCCACGACCTGCCGGAGGACCTGGAGGGCGTCCCGTCCTGGCGGCCATGTCCGGGGGCCGGCTGGTCGACTCCAGGTTCTTCAGCTTCCACAGGAGCCTCGTCGTGCGCGACCTCGCCTTCCTCCGGGATGGCGTCGCGGCGCTCATCTTCGACGACGGCCTGCACGCGATGATGCGCGTGCTCCGGGAGTCCAGGGTCTGCCTCCAATGGGGCAAGCTGCCGCCGGAGCCGTCTTCACCGGCGACCAGCCTATAAGCCAAGAAGAGATCACCTCTTACTTCAATGAGTAAGTTGATGGATCTGAAGATTACATGTACTTAGCCATTTCTATCTGCTGCTTGATGTTAGATGTAATCTTGACTTGAATTTGTTGTGTACTTGTGAATTGTGCTGCACAAGGAAGAAGAGCTCGTAGTTAGTTTGCATGCATGCATGATTGGATACTTGGATAGTGATCAGTTTGTCAGTGAGTTGCTGCGTGGATGGAGACGTTTGTTGAGTTGTGGCGTGCGTCTGGGTACGTGTTAGTCAGTCATGGTGTGCGTTGTGTTCTGTGCATTGAAGTCCATGTGTTGTTGAGTCTTTGGTTGATGGAATAAGAGAAGAAGTGTAGAGGCCAGGAAAAATGTAGCTCAGCAGTGTATGTATGAGTTCCTAGCTGTTCTCTGTGTATACATGTGGGTGAAGACCACCAAGAGAGTGAGTGAATCAGTTTTGTGTTTGTGAAAAACAAGTAGAGAGTGAGGGAGTGATTCCCAACACTTGATACGTTGATTCTCGTGTGGTTGTTGCAGGAAGTGCGAGGGTTGCATCGAGAGCGTTGCGACGGAGGAGGCCGTCGAGGACGAGGAAGGGGAGACACCACCGAAGCACGGGATCATCGTGTTCTCGGACCCTGTTCTGAGGGACACGGTGATGAACCAAGAGAACTCTGCTAGTGCTAGCTTCGACATCAACGGCGAGAGCATCTGGGTCCAGCTGTACCAGCAGCTGAGCTGATCGATCGATCATGGCTTAGCTTCGTCGATCCATCCATCCATCTATCTATGCGTCACCGTCTTATCGATCGATCGACCCTACATGTTTCTAGTGCATGTTTATCTCCTAGCTTGAACTAAATTGCTATCGTTCTTCAATAAATTAAAAGAGCTGATTTGTGTTTTTCTTAGGTTTATTAGCGTCATGTTTGGCATGGTAACTAGCTAGTTGATTCGGGTCCTGTACTGTGCAAGGCAAACAAATATTGTTGCTGTTGTTCCGTAATGAAACTACGCTTATTTTCGTAGTGGAGGATTAATATCTTATGGCAATCATACATCATTCTGTGCATTTCAGTATTTGGGGAAGAGATCTATAGATCAGGCTTAATTTCCACGATTTTCTTGGTTCACTCGTCGTAGTTTCTGATAATTAATTGATCGGGAAGAGTTCTGGATCAAGTACATGGTGATACATCAGTATCAATTTCATGATGTATCTACATTGTATAAATTATATAATACATGCATGTTTCCTGAGTTCCTCGGTGGCTTCTGGCTTTGTTTCTTTAGACAGCAAAATGCAAATCCCACCTTTACTCAACTAGTGTGTATATATGTAGTGTTTGTCTTCAGTACATGATCATAAGTTAGTTTAATTTTGAAGCTACCTGATATATGCAAGTTGATTATAAACCTTTAGGATCCCCTATCTTGTCTACTAAGGAATACATATTCTAAAATTGCATGTAGAAATAACTTGATGGAAATTTATGCTAGGATCTATCTAGCTATCTATCTACACACACCTTTGTGTCACTGTCTTATCGACCGATCAATCATATATTTTTTGTGCATGTTTATCTCCTAGCTAGAACTAAACTGCCATCGTCTTTCTTCAGTAAAAGAACAGATCGATTTGTTACTGTACGGACCAGTCGGGTTTATCCGCGTCATATTTGGCATGATAACTAGCTAGTTGATATGGATCCTGTACTGGGCATGCTAGGCAGACAAATATTGTTGCTGTTCTTCCGTAATGAAAGCTTAATGTCGCAGTGGAGAATATGTTATGGCAGTCGGATATATATCATTCTATGCAGTTCATTATTTGGGAAAGAGAGATTGATTATGCTTAATTTCTACAACTGATCTTCTTGTTGGTTCAGTCGTCGTCGTAGGTTCTGATAATTAATCGGGAGGTCTGGATCAAGCACATGGTGATCCTTCAGCGTCAATTTCATGATATATTTACATAATTACATGGTATAATTCATGTTTACTTCCTGAAACATGTAGAATTCCTCGGTCAGTGGCTTCTGGCCGTTCTCTTTTGACAGCAAAATGCAATTATATATATTCCATCCGTCATAAGCTCATAGCTATATGCATATGTTTATTTCTTGATCATTTCCTCTACTCAAGTACTGTATGTAGTATTTGTCTTCAGTACATAATATTATCATATGTTGGTTTTGAAGCTAGCAACAAATTGATTATAAACCTTTAGGATACTCACCTATCTTGTCTACTAAGGAATACATATTTTAAGATTGCATGTAAAACCTGATGGAATAATTAAGCAGAACACACCAGATGTAAGGAAAATGATATGGGATATCTATCATCAATTCAGCCAGATGATTCAAAGTGGTGGTGAGAAATACTGCATAATAAATAAATATTTCTCTATTAAAATGTTTACTTTATTATTATGAAAAATACCATAGTTTTAAATCTCCGGCTATAGCTGCCGCTATAGCCCGCTATAACTATTTTAGACAGATGAAGCTATTTGAGTCCATGTATAATTTAGCCGCTATAGCCCGCTATAGCCTCATTTAGCTCCGCTATTAGCTGTTTGAGAAGTCATCCGCTAAACGTCATAGCCGGAGATTTAAAACACTGAAAAATACAAAAAAAGATCTTAAATAAATTGGTCACCGGCTCGCCACACTTGCTAAACTTTGGCAAAACAAACGAACTAATAGGGTTTCTGGGCAAATATATGACTGCAGTATTTACGACATTTACAGTTAATAGACTCCTTGACAATTTTGTTTCATGTTACTTTCAAATTGTAATATTGTATTAATGTTGCTTGCGACTATATATCACTGTGTTTTACGTAAGCTATCATAAAATCATTTGAACTAGCAGCCTCCACTTAATATCGACTATCAGGTAACGCCGAACACAATACATTTTTTGCAGGGGTAAAGCCGTTTTATGATAATTAAGGTTTGAACACATGAAGTTTACCACTAAAAGGCATTCAACTAGGTCTCAGTTTTGCAATGGTTTAGTGTTTTGGTGATTAATGATATTATTGCTTGAAGATTAACTTGTTTTTAAGTTGAATTGTGCTAAGTTGAGTCTTGAGCAACAGAAAGAGATAATCTTGGTTTTCATGAATCCCTTATAGTGCTTTGTGGATGGCAAAGCCTATGTGCATGAACATTAAGGACCTAATGCTTAGAATTCATCCAGCGAATCAAGTTGGATCAATATACAAGTTAGGTTCTTATTTTTCTTTGACCATGCTATTAGGGGGGATTCAAGGCTAGTAGCTTGAGTTTGGATATAATAGATAGCTAGATGTGATACATACTAGGTCTTATTGCTCGTATTCTAGCTAGAGAATGCCAAGAATCAATTTTCATTTGAAGAAACCTCAAAGTTTGAATTAAAATTGAGCTAAGCCTGAAAAAGCAATAGTGGCAGAGTATCCGGGTTAGGTGAAGCATAGGGGAGGATCATTGATCTAGAGAGGGTTTTCACTGTGCTCTTGGGTTTTTCAACAGAGGCAGATAATCCGGGTCAGGGCGGATAATTAACTTGGAGCATTGACTCAAAGAGTTCCAGTTTTCGAAGGAATGCTAGTCGGATGATCTGGGTCCAAGCGGACCATTGAGGCGGAGCATTAGAACAAAGAGTTTCCAACTGGATTTCCATGTGCGGGGGATGATTGGAGTTGAGCCAGATCATTGGTCATGTGGATTCAAAGTGTAACACTTGCACTAGGCAGATGGTACAGGCCAGGCGAATGATCAGGGTGAGCCAGATGATCTAGTTATGTGCAATATTTGAAAAAAAAAATGATTGTTGGAACTTTGAGAAAATGAACTGAGGTGGACTATCCAAGTATGTTGTAACTTTCTAGAAAATGTGTCAAACAGCTAGTTTTTTAATAGGGAGTATATTTAAGGAGGTTTCCGGCATTCATTCTAGCACTCTTGCGACTTCAAAGCTATAGCAAACATATTGGTGAGTTCAAGGGTCATTGATGAGTTTTGATTGAAGATTTGAGAGATTGAGAGATAGTAGATAGGCCTAGTTTGTGCATCATTCTTAGTTTGTTTGTCTTAGCTATAATCAAGTGACCATCTTAGGCTTATTACTCTCGGAGATCGGCATCTCCTAGACAGCTTAGAGGTGTTGGATTGGTGTCCTTCTTTTGAGGAGCTTCTGGGAGGCTCTGAGGGACTTGTGAAGGTTTATAGTCTAACCTATTCGAAGCGGAGAAGGACTACCATGAATGGATAACTTGATTTCTTGTGTGGTATCAAGTAGGAGCTATACTCTTACACGAGTGCTCCATTGAGGAGTAGAGGGATCGCCGAATCTCTAAGACACCTGTAAAAAATTGGTTGTGATATTTGTCTCTTTTACGTTTCCGTATTTACTTTTTTGTTGTATTTTATTTCCTAACTTACTAGACTTGTATAGGATACGTTGGAACTAGGTTGCTAAACTTCACTAGAAATCATAGACACTTAGGTTAGGCTAAAAAAGATTAGGTTTGTAATTTAGCCTTTGTTAAGAAGAATCCCAATTCACCTATCTCTTGAGCATCGGATCCACTTTAGGGCCCACGCACAGCCCATATCTTAGCAATATTATGCACCCAATTGCCTCAACTCCAAATTTATTTAAGGTAGTAATTATTTCCCCGCTCACTCATTTCAAACCTTCGTACTTATTAATAAAAGAGATGCAATTAAATTTAATATTTGTGTTCATAGGATACTGTTTGGTGTATTCCTCCCATTAAACCACTATTTTTTGGAAGTACTAACTCCCTATCTTCGTCCCAGCTAGTTCTTCGAACCTGTCCACATATTACAGGATTTGAGTTACCTCGTTTCCAGCAGTCCAGCTACATAATTTACCCACCATACCTTCTCCTTCTCTCTCTCTAGCTTGCAAAGAAAGCATGGACATGGCCGTACCAATGGCTAGGGTTTGGGACGTCCTGGTGTCGAACATGACGGCGCGGTTGTTGTTCGATCGCCTCCTCGACCGGGGTACCCCGCGGTACGTCGCGCAGAACGTCGTGATCCTCCTGTTGTGGCTCGAGCACGCCGTCGGGATAACCAGGATAGTCGACAAGGTATCTGCGACGCGAGACCACGGCACGCTCCGGCACATCGTCCTGGAGGCGCAGGCCATAACGGACTACGTATACTACAGCGTCGACGTCACGGCGGGCGGCGCCGGCGAGCCGCCGGAGGGCCAGGAGGGCCTCCCGGGCATCTCGAGCATGTGCAGGAGGACCCGGCTGGTCGACTGGAGGTTCTTCCGGTTCCACCGGCACCTGGTCGCCCGGGGCTTACACGGCGTCGCGAACGGCGTCGCGGCGGCCATCTTCAGTGAGGGGTACCAGATGCTCCGGTTGCAGTACCGCACCGGCCTCTTCGGCGTCGAGGTGCCGCTGGACCTGTGCCGCTCCGTCGTGAACGCCGTGGCGGATCCGGCCGACTGCCGCTCCGTCTTCTTCACCTTCTCCCCAGGCCTATGGGTAACCAGACAAGAAATCTTCGACTACTTCACTAGGTATGTGCGGCTATTTCATTTCATTGAATTGCAAGCTCACACTCTCACATAACTGCATGCGTCCTCCTAGCTATGCTAGGGATTGAATCAAATGTATAAATTTACAATCAATCTTAACGTTGTAGAGTTAACCATTTACTTCTGCTGATCAACTGCATGTGGATGCACGAATATATATAGCACGTATCTTGAGCGCGATTGCATCGAGAGGATCACGGTGGAGACCGACGTCGCCGAGGGGGAGACGACCAAGCACGGGCTCATCGTGTTCAAGAGCGAAGAACTGGTGGAAGAAGTGATGGATGGCAAGGGCACGATTGACTTCAACGTAAAAGGAGTAGGGATGCTGCTGCACATGTACAAGCTGCTCTGGACTGTTCCTGATGAGACTAGCAGCTACCTGTGGTAGATGATGAATCGAGACATATCGTGTTGGCGTCGTATCGTATGATCCATCTATTTATGCATGTGTCTGATCGAGTGAGTCCTAGCTGTATCGTTAGATAGATAGCTAGAACTTTGGTGATAATATTTTCGAGTCGATCAGGTTCGCGTGTCGTGTGTCGAACCATATTTGATTTAGTTTAATTTCTGTGCAAGGCAGTTGTGGTCGTTGTTGTTGTTTGGGAATAATGCAATTGTTGGGTTTTCTTTAAGAGTACTGCTATACAACATTCGACTGTTTTTGAGGAAAAAAACTGTTAGATTGATCTGGAGCGTTAGATCTCCATCCAACGGATCCACCCATACAAGTCCTCCAAAAAAATAGCCCCCTCCAAAAAAAATGATCTAGGGCGTTGGATCTCCATCTAACGGCTCAAAATCTGACTATTTTTGTCCTAAAAAACAGTCGAATGTTGTATAGACACTCCCTTTCTTTAATCCTATATTAATTATGTGGAGGTTTTTATGTCTACCCTCTATTTCTCTGTCTTATCCGTGGTGCCGCTCATAATGCATAATGAGACTAGAGGGTAGGGACCTATTTATAGACGCCACTTCTAGGTGTTACAAAGTGACCCACCTATTTTCGGTATCCCGTGATACTCCTGAACCATGTCACCAACCACGATCAGACATACAAGTTTTATAAGTATAAAAATATATTAGTCCCAAGTACACATGTGTGAGTCATGCGTTATGATCAGATTATTTATGAGATTAATTCCAATCTGATCATGTGGATCAACAGCCTGCAGAGCTGATCCTGTAAAACAAACTCAGCTATTCTGTCCTGTACTGTACCCGTGTTAACAATCGCATGCATATTAAATTCCAATAGACTCGATCTCAATAAATATATCTACTATATTCCAGCACAGCCGTCATCGGCACCTCGAATATTAATTCCTCGAGTTACATTCCATATCAAAATATTCCCTATCACTTACATCAATAATATGAATAATTTCACATTAAGTAAAATAGACAATAACTACAATAAATATTGAAAGCCACATAAAAATCCCAACAGCAATTTCATGTAACATTAGAGATGATGGAATTCCCTGTCTTAATTGGTCGTTAACTCTTGTTCACTGTTGAGTGGTTCTTCCACAAGCTCTCCCTAAAACAAATAGTAAGATATATCTAACTGCCTGATCCATCTGTGGGATTAACAAATTTTTTATATAAAAAAAGATGAACGAAGACATAATGGAGTGACTCCTTAATTCGGGCTAATCCAACACAGCTGATAGAAAAGTACCCCTTTGCTAGCTACAAGGATACATGGTAGCTAGCTTGAGGACTTGAAGCCGTTAAGATCTGGACTTGCTTGCATAAGTTTTTTTTTAATACGGCTATATATGCAAATCCATCCACCACAGTACAGCTATACATGTATATCCATTCCATGACATGTAGAATTTTTTTGGTCACTAGTATGAGTTTAGACTACAAGATTGTGGAGTGTGGACGAAGATAATTTAGATGTCTGCTACATAGTGCATACAAACAAACCTTCAGTTTATTGTAAGGAAATTAGTTTTGAAGCTTCCCTGGTTAATGCGCAGCTCGAAATTTTCTATAAGATACTGTATGATTGATCAATTCTATTGGGCTATGGAAGCTCATATATATGTATGGCGAATTCCAGTTGATTTAATCTCACAATCGAGTTGTAGTAGCTGTAAGAGTTTTCGTTTCCCTACTTTCAGTCAAACCTGCAATTTTTTATGAGGAATTTAGGTTAAATTATATTTTGGTTTGAGCGTGGCTAAGTTTTGGTTTATTATAAACCTCTAGAATTTCTAACTAATTTGTCTTGGTACTACTGCTCAGAAAATCATTTCAATCTTATAACGTTTAGCTAATTTGTCACGCTATAATTCGTAATCTGAGCAAGTACGTACACAAGTTCATCAAGACTAAAATTAGTTCTTAAATTTCACAAGGAGAAACCAGTCCTAAATTAAACTCAAAAGAACAAATTTAACGAGAGCAACTAGAAATCTAGAAGGTATAACCTAAACAATTCGGTCATACAAATAACATGTCATCAATCACGATCACTAGATTTCATACTAATTTTCAATGTTTAGTGATCACAGAACTGTTAAGGGTATTAGAGATAAGAGTATTAGAGATAAGAGTATTAGAGATAGAGTTTGTATTCTATTCCATATATGTCTTATCTCTATATGGCATATCCCCTTGTACTCTCCTATATATATGGTCCTTTGGGTCTCATATCTATACACACAATATTCATAACATGGTATCAGAGCTTTAGGTTGAAACCTTAATCTCGATCTACTTCCGCTCCGGCCGCCGCCGCCGGTCACCGCCGGTCACCGCCGGCCGCCGCCGCCGTCGCCGCCCCCCGGGAGGAATGTGCTCCACTCCCGGGGGCGGCCACCTCCTTCCGCTTCTCGCCGGCGCGCCCACGCATGCGTTTCCGGCCGCCTCCTCCAGCCAGTCCGGCTGGATCTGTGCCGGATCCGCGTCTGCGTCGGCGCCGTCGTCACCTCTCGCTGTCATCGCGCCGCCCGGCCGGATCTCCAGCCGCCTCTGCACCGGCCGCGCCGACCGCCGCCTGCCCCAGATCCGGGCGGATCCGGCCTTCTCCGGGCCTTCTCCGGCTGCTCGCGGTCTGCGTCGTCGCCGGGCTCCGGCCGCCTCCGCTCTCCGCCGCCGGATCCGGCGACCCCGCACCAGATCCGGCCTCGGCCCGGCTGGATCCGGCTGCCTCCCGCCTGGATCCGTCCGCCGCACGGCCGCTGCCTGGCCTCGGTCGCCTGAGCCCGCCGCCTCCACGCCGGATCCGCTCCTCTCCACCGCGCCTCCGTCCAGATCCGGCCTCGCCTCGCCGCCTTCAACAGAGAATCTGGCCGCCTCCGGGCCAGATCCGGCCATCTTCGCCGCCACCGAGCTCGGATCTGGCCTCGCCCCGGCCAGATCCGGCCGCCTCCTGCCCGGATCCGCGTGCCACCGTCGCTGCTCGAGCCGCTGCTGCAGTCCTCTTCTTGGACCGCCGCCGCCGCTCCAGGCCGACTTCAGGCCGGATCTTCGAGGGCGGCCGTCCGCCCGAGCCCAGCGCCGCTGTCGGCCCGCATCGGCCTCTCCGTCGCCGCGTCTCCCTTGGGCGCTCGCCCGCCGACGCTTGTGCCTACACCCGCGCCGACCTCTGCTCCCCGCTCCTCTTCGTCGCCTCGGCGCCGCCGCCCCGCCGCTGCTCTTCCCAGGCCGCCGCCCCGAGGAGAGAAAGAGGGAGGCGCAGAGAGAGACGGGGGAGAGAGCGTAAAGAGAGCGGGCGACGGGAGTGAGGGGGGCGTCGTGAAGACAGAGAGAGGGGTGGGGGATTTTCAGGGATTATATATTTTTTGAGTCAGTCTCTAGTTATTTTTCGTGGGTCTTTCCTTGCGTACATCCAAATCCGTAGTTTTTTTTAATAGTTCGTCCAAACCGTGCGAGTCCACAAATTTATTGTCAGTCATGGAAGTATAGGATTTTTATTTTGCATGGCAGCAGCCGCCGCTCTACTCTCTGAGCCTCGTGCAGATCGTAGAAGTCGTTATGATGCCGCCGCTTCTCTAGCCGCCGCCCCGAGCTTCAAAGGCCGCTGCGTGTCCTCTGTGCACTTACGCCGCCGCCTCTTGGTTTTCGATCTGCGCCGTCAAGCACCCTTATCTCTAATACCCTTAACAAGAACGATGTTTGTAACAATTAATTTTGACTGATTTTAAACTGACAGGTCTCTTGATGGGTCTCTACAGTAGTAATATTTATTTGGTTTGTTTAAGTTTTGACTGGGTAAGTTTTTTTTTCACTGATTTACATATGTAAAGGTTTACTTTGATAATTATTAGTCAATTCTGAACTCAGTTTTCTAATTGATTTAAGCATGACATAGCTCAAATAGATTCGGGACATTCTAAGCATTTTCTGGTTAGTTTTTACTATTGCGATGTGCCCTAAGTCGTGTGCTTTTACTAATTCCAACGAGCCATGAGTTTGTTGACGACTTGTCGTGCTAGGGAGATTATACTCTTTTTTCAGACCTTAGCCACCTAGCGGTTGAACCTTGGTTGATTGAAGCTCACTGCCGTTTACTAGAGAACAAGCTTCTAAATATCGGTCATAGAGCTTGATATCGCAGCATTGGTATCAAATTGCTATCAAGATGATGTGGCCTGAAATAGCGGATTAGAACATATTTGGCATCTAAAAATCGTAGCGTAGAAATAACTAAGGAATTGGGCTGAGAGGTAAGAGCAGTCAAATCTGAGGAACAAAAAAGGAGTGAGGAAGATAGGGTGTGCATCTGGCGGCAAGGATGGGGGGACACTCTTCTATCCATTTTTTTTTTCAGATTTAGCTCTAAACTTTTAATTATTATTGAAATTAGATGAGTTCCATGGTCATATAATTTGTGATGCTACGGCTGATTGCCTTTCTATTCTATTACTTAAATTTGGGTTGTTTGGAGTTTTCAACTTCACCAAACTCCACATTTAGTTGTAGCTCACGAATTTAGGAGAGTGGAATATTTGGTCAAGCATGCAATTGCAGCGACGAGAATCCAGTACAAGTGTACTCAAAACCTTCTTCACCTTCACTGAAAGTGACTTTTTTTTTTTGTATAATACCTTCAGTCAGAAAGTGAGGCTCGCTAGTCAGTGCTCAGTACTTCGCGAAATGCCCTGCTCGTCCCCGTGCCTCACTGCTCCTCGACGGAGGCGGCGAAGGTTCACCGAGCTCACTTCTGAGTGGTTTGGAGGTACGCATCAATCAGTTTACTTACAAATTTAGACTCATAAAAAAATAGATAATCCATTTATACTTTAATACTCCCCTTCACGCATAGATTTTCTCAGACTTAAAACGTGAAATAAAAGTATGCTACAATTATTTTTTTAATTGCGCTAGCCGAGTCTTCAATTTAAAACCTCTTAGTTCTTATACCATATTTAGCTGTATATACCAATTAATTCACCTAAAAGACTAAGCTGATGAGAAAATACGGGTAATTCACTTATACTTCACCACTCCCCTCACATGTACGCTTCTCAGGTCTAGGATGTGGAATATATTTCAACACTTCTCTTCACATGTAGGCTCGTTCAGTCTTAAGATGTAAAATAGAAGGAGGCTGCAGTTATATATTTTTTTTAATTACGCTAGCCACGTCTTGAACCCAACTCCAATATCATATTGAATTTTATATACCAATCAGTTTACCCAAAAAATTAAATTGATGAGGAAAGACGAACAATTCACTTATTTTTTAACACCCCCTTACGTGTATACTCCTTAGGCCTAAGATGTGGAATAGAGATGGGTTGTAATTACTTTTTTAATTGCTCCAGCCAAGTCTTGAACCCAAGACTTCGTGGCTCTGATACTATATTGAGTTATATGTACCAGCTAATTCACCTAAAAGACTAAGCTGATAAAAAAGGATATTTTACTTATAATTCGACATCTCTCTTATCCTCGAACTTCATGTGGGTGGTTTCTCGGTGTTTCTTGGTGGAGTTGTAGGGTTCTCTTAGGGCGATGATAGTGATGCATCAGTAGACATTACATGTTGAAAATTTGCTTCATGCTGAAAATAACTTAGCATAGAGCATCATCCTTTGATAGTATATATATATATATATAATTTTAATTTTGCGATACACTACAAGTCTTGCTGAGTATGCAATGTACTTAACCTTATTTAAATTATTGTTTATCAAAGAATGAAGAAGGATACATGCTAGACAATGTGTACTTTACCCCCCTCCCCCCGGCATTGGGGAGTTTGACTACAGGTTTTCTCTGGGGCCTAATCATCAGTCGATTGCCTATAGCTATGGTGGCATATCACTGGATGCTTCTGCTATTTACTTGTCTTCCACTGCAATTTACTCTTGACTTTGGTATTCTCCTGGCCAGCCGTTCACATGCTGTAAAACCTTATTGTATTCACCCCTTTGTCATAAATTAAATATATATATATATATACGATGTGTATGGATGTGATCTCAATGTTGTGAATGTATGTGCTAGCTACTAATCATGAGACTAGTACAGAACACACATACGATGACTACGAGTTCTGTCGTGCCTGGGGTCCCCCACGCCGCTTCCTACAGCTCTCCTTGTATTCTCATTGTCTTCTCTTGTCTACTTCATGTTTCATTTCCTCGCACCTGCCAACTTCAGCAGGGCAGTACCAGTGAAGAGCACAATCCTTGTTCGTCATTGAGCCTTCCTATATGTACCTGGCTTTTCTCGATCAACTTATTAGTGTTCAATAGAGGTAGAATAAAAAAACTCAATACATCACTCACCAGCGGATACAAGGAGTAGTACCGGCAGATCCAGCCTTGGGTGCCTCCATGGTTTATTCCAATCTTAGCCTGCACACCGCAACAACATCATATGATTGGATGTACATGCCTATCATGGATCACCCATTCACAACGGGGTTCAGGGAAGTCACACGTACGCTTGTACGGTGGGAAGGGCACATTCACTGGTCCCTTTCCCTTGCTCGGTGTGGAAGGTCCATCCATTGTGTAATACCCCAAATTTACATAAAGGAAAAAACATTAGAGATAAAGGAATTTTTTTTGCTGTCAGACCCATCGACCATTTGGAGCGTCGATTTAGTATCGCGCGCAGAGGTTCCCAGACCATCCCAGGACGGTCGGCACCATCTAGAGAGCCGTATATTTAGCGCTCTCAGAGGTTCCCGGACCGCCTAGGGACAGTCGGCACCGTCTCGCGTTTCGGATGTTCATCATCCGGCAATCTTAACCTTACCTTTTACCGACTTACCGCTGCAGTAAAAGAAACCCCCAAAGCCAGCACAACCGTGGACCAAAATGCCCCTGAGCAGTCAGTTATATGAGGAAGGAAAGGGAGGGCGATTCGGTCATTTCACAAATGCCAAGGGCAGCCCCAACCATGCCCATATATGCTAGTCCCATGCAGCAAGCCACATTTCCTCAACCCATTCTCTCGGGCAAGGTAAGAACAAAGCCAACTTGTAGCAACACTCCCTCCATTCTTTCCCACGGCCAAGCCAAGAAACCAGAGCAAGCTCATTTCTCCTCTCTTCTTCCCCAACTAAAACAGCCACAAAGCCACCATTTCGGCCAGCACCAGGTAAGCACAAGGTGAGATTCCACACGCACACACAGAGAGGGTGAAGGTAGGGGAGCCGAGGGAGGCGAGGTGGTGCAGGCGACCGAGGGCGGAGGAGGCGGCCGGCGGCCGTTGGCCATGCCGGCCGGGCGGCGGTGCCCAGCGCACCTCGTCGCGAGCACAAGGAGAGGCAGCAGGGTCCGGTCCCGACCGGATCCAAGGCGGGGGAGGCGAGCAAGAGGCACCGGCCGGCGGCGAGCTCGAGGCCGATGAGCCGGGCCCGCCGTGCGCCGTCGCGCCGCTCGGAGGGAAGCCGGGTGCCGTGCGGCTGCACGCGAGGGAGAGAGGGAAGCCGAGGAGGCCGGCCGCGCCCCAATGGTCGGCGGCGAGGGGAGGAGAGGCCGGCAAGGCTGGCGGCGGCGGGCCAAAGGCCGGCGACGCCGAGTGCCGCCGCGCCGCCCGGTCGAGTGGAGGGGGGAAGGAGCAGGCCGTTCAGCCGAGTGGAGAGAGAGAGAGAGAGTGGGGGAGGGGAAGAGAGGAAGGGGCGGCGGGGGAGCCGCCGGCGCCGCCGCGCCAGGCCGGCCGCGCCACCCTGGGCGGAGAAGAGGAGGAGGAGGAGGATAAAGGAGAGAGGGGGAGCCAGGAGAGGAAAAGGGGAGGCCGGTTCGGCCGGCCGGGTAGGTGAGGAAAGGAAAAAAAAAGAAAGAAGAAAGGAAAGAAAGAGAAGGGAAAAAAAGAAGAAAAGAAGAAGAAAAGAGGAGAAAAAGAAAAAAAAGAGGAGAAAAAGAAAGAGAAGAAAAATGGGTTCGGCACCTGCGCGACAGGTCCCTCAAAACCCGTGCGATTTCGCCCGAGATCGGGATACAGGCTTAGGAGCGTTGTTCTCCGTTTAAGCTCTGGATTTTCCTTTCTGCCGTTGAGTCGGGTTGACGTGTACGCAGGTGGAGGTCCCCGGGTCGGAGCCGTCCACGCGTCATCCCTGAGGCTAACCAGGCAAGTACATTGTAAAGCGGTGAATTCGGGTAGTGATTTCGGTTAAAATTGAATAATTTGGGGTAGGTTTACCTATTCCGGGTGCAAATTGAGAAAAGGTGAGTGATGAACGTTAAGACATGATAAGTTGAAAAGCATAAAGGAATTTGCAAGGGCATAGTAGAACAGTGGATTAGGGTAAATGATTGGTATTTTTATGTCTTCTGTGACATGCTCTACAGTGATTTATGATTTCGGGATAATCATACTTTGATGATTGTTGCTTATGATTAAGTGCTAACAGTGAAAGCATGTTGCATGTGGCATATGCATTTGCATTAAGTGCACTCAAGAGTGAGGGCGGTGAGAAAGTCCCTAGCCACGAGTGGAGCTAGTTGACTAATCCGGAGTGCTCTTGAGTATTACCTACTTGGTAGGTACTCCACGGGAGTGGAGCTTGGAACCCCGTATGAAAGAGGACGGGGATTGAGTGGCTCATCGACGGGTGAGCACTCCGCTTTGCCGGTATAAGCTACAGTTACAGACGCATTACAGTTGCATTGCATTGCATTGCGTGGAAACAGAACTGAACAGTGATACAGTTACAGATACATTGTATTGCATTAAGAGTTGATAATGAAACAGATACAGAGATAGTATCGTATAGTTCACAAAGATGGGAGGTGATAACAGTAAGATTATTACAGAGATAGTGGTGTGTATTTCACAAAGATGGAATGTGGTAATAGTGAAGTAGCTACAGAAATAGTGCTGTATAGCTCCCAGAAACTGGGAGTGATAATAGTAGGACAGTACAGAGATAGTGAGGAATAGCTCACAGAAATGGGAAGGGATGATTGTAGAATTTTACAGAGATAGTGAGGAGTAGTTCACAAAACTGGGAAGTGATGGCGGTAGAATAGTTACAGAGATAGTGAGGTGCAGTCCACAGAGATAGGAAGGGATAACCGATTAGTAGTATAGGCTAAAGCGATGAGAAAGAAGTGCATGTGCGTAAGCGTGATGAATAGATCATCGAAACGTAAAGTGGATAAAGGGAAAAGAGGTTAACTGGAAAAGTGGTTAATGAAATTGGAATGATAATGGTCTAATGAATGAACTTGTTATTTGCTGTTTTGCTTTGTACTTGCTGAGTCGGTGGACTCAGCCTTGCTTTGTTGATGTTTTTAGGTGACCGTTGAAGACGTCAGGCACAGGCGGGAGTAGCACATGGATAACTGGCACGAACCAGCAGCACTCATGTATCACTTTTGTCAATGTACTTTAGCTGTGTTAGGCTAGAGTAATCACTAGAAATGTTATGTTGTATCTGAACGCAGCAAAAATGAATAAAGTTAATGTTGGTTTTAAATTCTCCTGTGTTGAGGAAATGGTAAGAGTAGTAGAGGTGGTAGCATCTTGGCCCAGTGAGTGGGCGGGGTGTTACACATTGGTCCCTTTGCCTTGTCTTTACCGCTGCTCTTGGTTGCGAGAGGTGTCCCACGGGTAAACACCTCGAAGGCATGTAGTTCAACATGAACTCTTGCTTGATAAATGCCTTATTGAACTTGTTCAATCCGTCGATCCATTAGAAAAGGAAGCAGTGCTCCTCCTATGGTGCACGGTTAACATTAGAGATTTTTCAAAAGCGTCACGCAACTTGAAGTATGGAGAGACATCACTTACGTGGTAATCCTCGCACGTGTAGTAAGTTCGAGCGGTGGTAGTAGGATGTGTGGACTAGATGATGTACGCAGGTTTACTATAGTCACATTGCGACTGTAGAAACTTGGGAGGCACAGGAGTATCTTTGCAAGAATGATTGGAGTACGAGCCTACCTTCTGGGCAACCCACTTCCACCTGCGGACCATTTTGGCATAGCCTGACATCCTCAAACTTGGACTCTACCTCTCTTCCTTTATACGTGTTTTGTGCCTTCGCTCTCGATGTGATGGAAATTAGGTCGTACAGAGTGTGGGTGTGGTGGTATGGTATGGCCCTTTTTATAAATTGTAAAGGTGTAGTGTTGAGGTACCGATTTTTGGTGAGTGGAAGTGTGTTCACATCCATGAGAAAGAATCAAAAGGCGGTATGATTTGCTCAATAGGGAATCAAAAGGTGGTGCATGTTGTCAACTCAGTCTAAGAAGTTGGCATAGTAGGATCACTTTAGCTGGAAAAGCTAAGAGCAAGTTTAATAAGGTTGACTGTGCTAGCTATAAGGGAATCCATGTCAGCATAGTCCTATGTGGAGGGGAGAGAAAAGGAGAGAGAGAGCCAAGCCGACTCCCATGCAAGAGTCAGGCTATAGCACAGGAAAAGAGGCATTATCCATGCATGTACTCATAGAACTAATTGCTATACCCATGCATGTATTAAATTATCAATACACATGTATGTATTAAATGATTGAGAGCTCTTGTGGAGACAATTTATAGCCAGCTTATTGTATGAGTTGACTGCATCATTATCTTTTGATGACATGGAAATGTATTGGAGGTAGTAGCTATCTATACTATTAAACTTGCTTTAATGTGTGGTGTTATTTTGGTCTAAAATGGAGATATTGTGTGGTCACTTTTGCAGTAAAATAATTACTAAAATACTTAATAGCTAATAAAGAAAAATAGCCATCCGGCGCTCGCCAATAAATAGCCACCCCACCTCCTCGATATCCATAATCCATCCAGCGCTACGCTACGCTACTCTCCCTTGATATCCCGTGATGGCGATAGGAGCATTCGTGGAGGGGCCGGCCGCCGGCGGCGGGTACAGCGGCCGCGTGACGCCGTTCGTGGTGCTGTCCTGCATCGTCGCCGGCAGCGGCGGCATCCTCTTCGGCTACGACCTCGGCATCTCCGGTTCGTACGCCTCGGCAACTTCACTGTACTATATTATCTCTCTCTAATCTCTATGCGCTTTGGTACGGTTCGGCGCCGCCCTCGAGCGAATCGGGAGGCAGGTTGGTTGATCGCGAAGGAAGCTAGCTAGCTACCTGCGGGAGGCTGGGCCCGATTGATTCATGGGCCGAAATTGATGGTTCGGCATTCAATTGTGTGGGCATATTAGTGGGAAAAGGTTACAGCTTTTAGAAGATGCACTTGAAAGCAATTAATTTCAGTCCAAGCTTTTCTTCAGCTTGCTTGCCAACCTGCAGCCGTTACACTTTCCAACCCCCTGCTTGTAGTGCATTCATGACTTTTGGAAGAGGATATACCTTCCCTCTTCAGATGGCTTTCCCTTGTTCCATTTTCTTTCAGGTCAAAGACGGAGATAAGACTAGTTTATGGAGGAAATAGACCAGTACAGATTAATTTTATATCTAGGATTAGTCACTTGGGCTATGGCTATGAGTAATGCAGTTTGGATGCATGATTATAGATTCATAGGATGGTCCAAGTTTTGCGGGCTTGTTTTCATGAAAGAGAACTGCACGTCTTGTAACAGAGGAATATGAGTTTTATCCTGTTCTAAAAAACGAAAGGAAGAACAAGAAAGAAAAGAGCCCCCCCTCCTTTTTGGTCGACACACACGTGGAGTGTTGCCAACAAAATGCAACTTTTGCCGGTTATTTTCGGCTTATAGTTTCCTCCAAACAAACAAATAGAACGATTTTTCCTCCAAACAAACAAATGGAACGGTTTTTCTCTCGTCTTTTCGAAGCAGTTTAATGAGACAGCCTTTGTGAAGCGGCTTATCGGTATTCGGTTCATTCATACAAACGTTCACGCTAAAATCATAAACCATCAACTGCAACTATAAGTTATCAACCATAACCTAAAAGAATATGGCCTTTAGTTGTCCATACACATAACATGCAGTCGATCTTAGGACAAGACAGAAGCGAACAACAATGGAACTGCTTTAGTTGGAATTGTCAACAATGGAACTGCTTTAGTTGGAATTGTCTGTCTACCTATCAAACTCAATGTATCAGTGAAGCTGGAAATATCAAATAAAATATCTTTCTTGCAAGTACAAAACATAGGAAAAAAATGGTTACCTCGTTAATTTTTCGAGTCATGGAAACATGGAATTGGTGAACGTTAAACAATGACCTCAGTTGTATGCATGAATCCCAAATTCCCTGAAAATTCATGTACTCCTCGTGTCGTGTGTATGCTAGGTGGTGTTACCATGATGGACTCATTTCTGAAGAGGTTCTTCCCGAAGGTGTACCGACAGAAGCATAACAGCGAAGTTAGCCACTACTGCCAGTTCGACAGCGAGCTCCTCACCCTGTTCACGTCGTCCCTCTACATTGCTGGCCTCATCGCAACGCTGCTTGCGTCGTCTGTCACGAGGAGGTTTGGCCGCCGTACGTCCATGCTGATTGGCGGCACCGTCTTCATCGCAGGCTCGGTGTTCGGTGGCGCAGCCGTCAACGTGTTCATGCTGCTCCTCAACCGGATATTACTGGGAATAGGTCTGGGATTCACTAACCAGGTAACACCCACTGCACAATTCGAGTCAATAGTCTTTGAATTAGTATGCAGTATGGCATACATATAGTTTAAAATATCAGAAACCAGTAGTGCAGTGATTAGTTTGTCAGATATGTGTAGAATACTTCTGACACGAAGAAACCTAGTGCTACATTGACCAATTCCACAATTTAAGTCAATAATCTTTGAATTAGTATGCAGCGTGATATTTAGTACAAGAAATCAGTAGTACAGTAACTTTTTTGTCAGACATGTGTAGCATACAGCATACTTGTGCCATGAACGAACGGCAGTGCTCCATCTATAATATCTAGAGAAACATACATTAGTTTGCATGTATATATGGCGTCAATTCAAAATCTTTTGTGGCTGTGAAACCAGTACCAAACTTGAGATACAAGCCATGTGTAGAAAAGAAGTCTTTCGTTGACTTGGACTGAGTGAATACAGACACAGGGTTCCTGTAATCTGTCCCAACTCCACTGACAACAATAGACAGAGCAATGACAAATTACATGTTTGTGTTCCAAAGAATATGAAGTGCATTATTTGTGGATGGATTATTGCATTGACTGAATACCTGATAAGTCATGCGTTGATCTATATGGCCAGAACGAACGAATGGTCCTTTACAAAGCTAAGAATTTCAAGTGTGTGTAGAACCTTTCTTTTTCGGAGAGGGACAGTGCTTACTTATCGAGTGGAGGTACATTGCAGCAGGAAAATAACAAGTTATATCGCGATCTAAACTTGCTAGCTTTACTTATTGGCCAGAAATTACGGTAGCCTATGAGCAAACAGTGACTATTCACAATTTCACATTATGCAAGACAAAGGGAGACGATAAAGCCCAGTGACATATAATATTCTGTCGAAACTCAATAGTATTTTCCTCCAATCATGCTTTTCAGAAAACAGATGCCCCAGTGACCTAAACTTCATTTCATCTTGTATTCTGTATGTGTATGTTAGATTTATATTCCTAGATTTGTAGACTGTGGTAGATGCATGTGTTGTCCGCCGGGAGGGGAGGGGGGGGGGGGGGGGGGGGCACCGGGGGCCTGGCCCTCCCCAGAAAGAAATTTGTAGACATGTAACTAGTTTGCAGTAGTTAGTAGATATTGGGCTCTCTTAGTTTACTTAATTGATAAACAAGTATCAAAGCCTGAGACCCTTTACACACAACTAATGGGCGGCGTCTGCTCTTGATGCACAACTATGCAACACGTTTTTTTTGTTATGTCACCTATCTCTTGTATCCCATAGGTTACACCTTATTGGTAATTAGCCACAAACTAGGAAGTTAGAATATCTTTCCAATTTCCGTATCGCTGCATCAACGTCTCGGCTGCTCAGCGACGGCGGTGAGGAAGCAAGCAACAGGACTTGTTAGTAATCTTGATGATCGATAAATCATTGAAAATTAATGATATTTCAATGTTTCTTGTTCTTAGTTTTACTTGTTAGTAAGCAAATTATACTGTATACAATATGCAAAAACTATATGAAAATGAAGTTCTAGTTTCTTATGATTTCCCCCCTTTTATAAGCATGTGTCAATCTTTTGTATTTGGAAAACAAGAAAATGCAATACCTAGTTTGCTTAGTGACACTGGCCATGTTGGAGTATCGAGGTATTGTTATGTGAATTTTGTTTTTTTTATTATCTCTATTTGGCCCTCTCTATATTTAATTCCTGGTTCCACCACTGTGTGTTGTTTGACTTGTTTCTGAATAATAGCCCCCTCTTTCCCAAAGACAGTGGGAACTGTACTAATATCTTCTATGAAATTTAATTTTTCAGTCAATCCCACTGTATTTGTCAGAAATGGCGCCACCGCAGTACCGTGGTGCAATCAACAATGGCTTTGAGCTTTGCATCAGCCTTGGCATTCTATTTGCAAACATCCTTAACTATTGTGTCTTGAAAATCACAGCAGGATGGGGCTGGAGGATATCCCTATCCATGGCTGCAGTCCCTGCTGCATTCCTAACCATCGGTGCAATCTTCCTCCCTGAGACACCAAGCTTCATAATCCAACGTCATGGTGACACCGACAGGGCAAGAGTCCTGCTCCAAAAGCTTCGTGGAACCACCTCAGTCCAGAAAGAGCTTGATGACTTGGTCTCTGCTAGCAACCTCTCGAGGACAACCCGATATCCATTCAGAAACATATTCCAGAGGAAGTATAGGCCACAGCTTGTCATAGCACTCCTGATCCCTTTCTTCAATCAGGTCACTGGGATCAATGTGATGAACTTCTATGCACCACTTTTGTTCAAGACAATCGGTCTTGAGGAGAGCACATCTCTCCTGTCCTCAGTGGTCACGCGTATCTGTGCAACATTTGCCAACATCGTAGCAATGATAGTAGTCGACAGGTTTGGGCGCAGAAAGCTCTTCCTTGTAGGCGGTATCCAGATGATCTTGTCGCAGCTCGCTGTTGGTGCAATCCTAGCTGCAAAGTTCAAGGACCATGGAGATATGGACAAAGGGTATGCATATCTAGTGTTGATCACCATGTGTGTGTTTGTTGCAGGCTTTGCGTGGTCATGGGGACCTCTTACATTCTTGGTCCCTACCGAGATTTGTCCACTGGAGATCAGATCAGCAGGGCAGAGTATCGTGGTTGCTGTTTTCTTCTTGATGACATTTGTGATTAGCCAGACATTCCTTGAAGTCCTGTGTCACATCAAGTCTGGGACGTTCTTCATCTTTGCCGGGTGGATTTGCTTGATGACGCTGCTTGTTTATTTGTTCCTGCCAGAGACAAAGAAGCTGCCCATGGAGCAGATGGAGCAGGTCTGGGGGAGGCATTGGTTCTGGAAGAAGATTGTAGGGGAGCAAGAGGAGAAGAAACAAGCACGGACAATAACTTTGCCATAGCCTTGCCGAGCTCGTAGTGCTCTCTGAATTGCAATGTATTTGATCAAACCTGAAAAGGGAAACATAGTATAGGATTTTGATTAGCAGATATAAGTGTGTAATTGTATGATTGTATCGAACTATAGTGCTTGATTAGTCTGTTGGTGTTGTCAGTTCTTATAACTGGCCATTTCAAATGGTAACAACTAGGAAATATAACCTTGAATGTTGCAACGGGTGTGCCATTTCGTCCAGGTTCCAGCTGAAAAGCAAAACAATTTCTCAGTTATATTCTGCAGAAAAGCACGTTTCTACATTTCAAGGCACAAGCAGCTATTTCTGATATTACTGATCAACACGAAGACAAACATATTACTCATAAAGTCACTTTCATTTCAGAGAAAAGCAAATCGCATTTCACAGGCACAAGATAATATGCACAATTACCGACGGAATTGATCTTGTTGGTGAACAATCTGGATTCTTGGTACATGCTGAACTTTTGCAACCAGCACCACGGACAAAGCTGTAGACTTTTGCTGAAGATATAAAAGTGACATGATGTCCGGTGCTTGGATGACCAAATAATACATTCACACCCAATGGTTCAAAAGAGCTCAATATCTGAAAGAGACTGGCCACTGGCCACTACAGTCACCAACCACATGTAACACTTGGTGCATAATAGAACAGAGCATCTTCAGAACCAGGATTGAAAGGTACAATCCGAGAGAATCCTCAGGATACACGTTGCAGAAGGAGAATAAAAATCAGCTTGCGCTGAGCACAAACGCATAACCCAAATAACCTCAGGCGCAACCATGAAGCCCACAGGCATCGAACCTTTTTCTCCAAAACGCAGGAAAACTATATTTCATTAGGTGTAATTATAGAGCTGGCTCTGAAGCCAAGGTAAGAAGCTCATATTAGAAGATTACAAGCGATCAACGACTAAGAACCACTGGAAAACCTTAGGACGGGGGGAAACTCGGTCCGAGCTGCTCAGAATTAAGAAGGTCGAGCAGCCTAGACTTCGGTATAGATGACCAAACATAGACTTCTTGCTTGATGCGAAGGGTGAACTCCTGGATGTTAAATTGTCGGTGATCATGCAGTAATTTATTCCTTTCCTTCCAGATCGCCCAGACCACCAGGATTATCAGAGAATCTACTCCTACTCGCTTTGAACTGGCACATTACAGCGTAGGCAGGCTTAGAGGAGTATTTGCCATCGGGTGTCCAGCACCAGATGAAAGTGTCCGCGGTTCCTTGCTGTAATTGAACATGGTTGAGGGCTGATCTCAAGGTAAAGAAATCAGATATGGCTCGCAGACTGAAGGATCCTCGCAAGTCTTGAGTAGCGTGTCTTTTACCGTTGTCAGCTTCTTGCGGGAGTTCATCGCCCTTTCCCGGATCGCCGGGATGCGTTTGCCACACAACCATCTGTCAGTCCAAAAGAGGACTGGACTGAGGAGCCCTCACCTATGTGGATTATAGTTGATGCTTGAAACAAGGCAAGCATCTGTCAGTCCAAAAGAGGACTGGACCGAGAAGACCAAGGCAATTAGGGGTGGATAACCATCGATGTTAGGACTATTTTGGCAACTATTAACCTCCCAGCTCTCAATAGGAGCCGTGCCTTCCAGGTTGGCAATGCTCTCTGCACTTTGTCAATATAAGGTTGGACGTCCCGATGGCACAGCTTACCAATTGTCAGGAGCATTCCCAGGTATGAAATGGGGAAAGAGGCCGTATTACATTGGAGGATTTGTGTACAACAAACTTGGATTAAGGACGACTTATGCAAATTCGGTCGCAATCCTATAGTAGATCCAAAAACAGACATGATCTCATTTGACAGTTAGCAGGTCTTGTTGCTTGGCATCGAGCCTGAAATATATAGCAGGACTTCTTGCAACCAGTGGCGGATCCAAGATTTGAATCCAGGGTATGCCTAACTAAAAGATTATTATCCAATGTTGGTATAATCTAATAGGATCAGACGGCTGTTCATTTAAAGCTGAAATTGGTGGTGGTGGAGCACAAGATGCAATCTTTTTTGCTTAATGTTTCTGAAAAAGCAATGCAATGCTTCCGTTCTTCTTCATGCCTCTCAATTCAGTGCTAATGTGTGTTGTAGATCTAAAAAACATAAATGATCCTATTAACCATTTAGCATGTAAAATATTTAGTCTAACAGTGCAAGACTATAGCCCAAATTAATGCAGACCGCAGCGAAAGCATTAATCTTTTCAAACCCACAACAACATGAGGCAGAGGAATTCCAAACCATACGCAAACCTGGAATTCCATCTTCCGCCTGTTAATTACATTTACATTCAGCACGGCAAAAATAAAAGAACTACGAATCACATAGGCAAACCTCAATGCTGTCGATTCTAACTTCATTTTACTGAATCAATGATCCTACACCAAACCATGCAAGAAAGGAAGAAAGTAAAGTACCAAGGGAATAATCTCCAAGTCAGATAGCACAAGAGCAAGAATCAGATGTTGATCTACCTGGAGGAGAGGATGGTGGCGACACCGCGACAACCGGGCGGCGGAGGCGGAGATGCTGGTGCAGCAGCTGAGTTAGATGTTCTTCTCGTTCTTCTTGCGGATCTCGTGCGCTGGGCCGCGGAGGGAGCCGGCCAAATTGCGGAGGCGGAGGCGAACTGGCGGTCTGGCGGAGAGACCGAGAGGCGAGAGAGCCTGGCGCCTGGCGGCTGGCGGAGTGGAGCCTGTGGTCTGTGGAGGGCCTGGAGGTGGATGGGTGCTGGCCTGGCTCCTGGGCCAAAATTTTTTTAGGCCAAATTGTACTGTTGCAGGGTAGTCCTAGGCCTATATGGACTACCTGCTGGGCCCGCCCCTGCTTACAACCATAAACCCTTTCTTCTTCCTTGAGGATTCTAAAATAGTTTGATGACCATTAGTATATAGAGTAACAGTTGCTAGTATAACTATCTCCAGTAAGGTTCAAAATCCCGAAATTGGAGGTAACCCCGGCTGGTCAACGGTACCAATAACCGGCCAGTTACCGAAAAACTCGAAAGAAAGCCGTTCAAAATTCGCGAATTAAAATTTAAATTTAGATGGTTTAAAAACTGGTAGCCATTCCGGTAACTGGAAAAAAAACCGCTTAACAACCGGAAAACCGTTTAAAAAACAAAAAAAACCAAGTTGAGAATACAACAATTAAAGCATATTTAGCTTATATAATAAATAATCTAGCACCAAAAGACCTAAAATGCCCTAAACTAACCTAAGAAATGCATTAGACCTAAAGTAACACAGCCGGTTTTTTTACCTGTTCTCACCAGTAAATTTGGTTACCGATTGGTAACCGTCAGTTTTTGAACCCGATCTCCAGTACTGTGTCAGAATATAACTGAATGTACAGCTCAAAGAGCTTCAATATACTTAGTCCTTACAGAATTCAACCATCATCATCCTATTTAGCTATGAAACATCAAATAGAGCAGAACGAACCGAGCTCCCCTCGAAATAACTGACTAATATATTTTTCTTATTAAAGAGTTTACAACAATACAACCACAAAGATCAGCACTAACATTAATGATTTTGTTAACGTAGTGTCGTTTCATATGTGCCAGACAAACAACAGATACATTCATACATAACATAACTTACAGCACATGGTACAGACTTCAGAGCACGGTTAATCTTAAAACAACCAAGGAGGCAAAGCTTATTTTGCCGGGAATTCATCTAAATGCAGTTGTGTGCTGAAAGGTATCACGCCTGAGCCCTTGTTGGGGGATTTGCATGGAAAGCTGATTGTCTATTTTGACCTACCAGATTTAATGAAAGAGAGGTAGATACTGTCTCTTGATTGGACTCTCCTATGCTTAGCTTCGACATGCCCACAAGCTCATCAACATTGATCGGACTCTTTGAGTGAACTGGAACAGGCTTGACAATCTCATGTGTTTCTTGTCCAAGATCATCTCCATCTTTCTGATTTTGCCAGAAAGGAACTGAGAATTGCAAGAACGGTGAGAAATAAGCTGGAACAATCACTGGATAGCTCGACTGCAAATTCTCTGGAATGATAGCAGAAGCTGAAGAACTCTCTACAATGGCAGAAGTATCTGACTCCATAGATTCTACCTCCTCCTCCTCCCTGGGTGGAGGTAGTGGTGGTTGATTCAATACTTGGGCCTCTGGTTCTTGACTCCCAGGAAGGGGTGGAAGGTCCATGGACTGTAAAACAAACAAGATACAGTTCAGTTCTGAAGTATATTCAAAGTGCAAAGTAAAATCTTCATAATGAGATTCAAGACGAAATAGTGTCCACAACTGTTCATTCAACATACAAACTACATCAATTGTTCGAAAAAGTTCTAGCACAAGGAAGCAATATGGTATCACTATCACAGAAATGAGCAATCTGCTTGTTGCAATATAGAAATAGAACCAGGCCAACTTATGGCATACTGGTATAATAACTAATGATAAGATCAAGAAAGCTACCTCATCTGGCATCATGTCAAACAGGCTAGACCTTCTCTTCCTTCTGCTCACATTGGCTTGACGTATAAAATATTTTTGAGCATGACTTGCTACTTGAGTAGGTGTTCTTGAAACCACGAAATTACGAGAAATTCCTCGCCAGTCACCTTTTCCAAGCTTTTGCAATCCAAGCAAAAATCTCCGGTGTTCTTCTTCGGTCCAAGGAACCCCTGTCAAAAAGCCATCTTACTCAGCAACATGGAACCTAGAATGTGGCACACTGCCATGCAGTTAAAGAATACTGTCTGAAGCTACAAGAAGCTTGTGAGCAGAAAATGATAAACTTCCGCCACATTAATAAAAGTTCGGAAAAAAGTTAGCACACAGCTGTGTTATTAAATGAAACTACAAGGAGTGTCCCAGCACCAAAGGAAAATTACCCCCCCCCCCCCCCCCCAAACAAAAAAAACCCCTCCCCCTCAGAAAGAACATGAACTCTTATGAACTGAACATTTTGTTTGAGATTCCAAGATAAAGGAAACTAAAGAGGGTCTACAACAGATAAACAAAAGGAATGAGACAGTCTACAACAGATAAGCAAAAGGAATGAGACAAATTTTAAGTTTTAATCCCCTGCACAAGTTATGTAGCAGGTTAACAAGATAACACTATCAATCTCTGCATAATCCTCCCAACACAACAAATGTCAATAGAAAAACAAAAAATGGCAATAAGTTCTAAAGATAGCATCTAGAACCGTCAACTATATTAATATGATTTTGGACACTCGTTATATTCAAAATAGTGTTTTTTGAAGAAAAAAGTTTTAAAAACTCAAGAAAGGACAAAATATAACTTCCGCCTTTTCCCCCACTCTCAAGTTAGTTGCTACATGCATCCAAAATTGTATTTGAAGCTTCCAGTTTGGAGTTTGATGGATAGCAATGAAAGACGAAATGACAACCAAGTCTACATTAACCTCCTAGCATGGTGGTTACAATATCAAAAATTGCCAGCACACTAAGTAACATGTGTTGAAGAATTTCCAACTGTCACTTGACTTGAACATTAAAAACCCCAACCTCCAATCACCGAGTTTAGAACATATGACAAGACCAAGAAATGGTTATCACCTATGCGCAAAATATCAGCAGAAACTAGCAGCAGCAATAAACAATCAGGACGGTCAAGCTTTGTGTAGCATCCGTATTCATTAATTGATCATTCCTTCTCCTCAGAACCTCTAAATCAACTTGTTTCCTTAACAAGAGCAGGCAAGCAGAATTTAGCACTCTATAATCCTCACAATGCAATAGTGCATTTATGCCAGACGTAAGACTATATGTTAGGCATTAGCTCAGCACTCTTTGTGCCACATGCATCCTTTTGGAATCCGTGGCCCTATACATGCTTTCAAAAGCGCTGATCAAAGCCAAATTTCTCGAGAATCGGCCCTTATTCTACACAAATCCTGAGCTGAGCTTCTCAAAACACCCCTATAATCCAATCAAACAGTAGGAGGCCTCCATACAAACATCGTCCTTGTACCAATTAATGGTTGGAATCGAGTGCCGTATGCATCAACTCAAGTACCAAATCCATTAAATGCTTCTCGCAACTGGACTACTCTTGCTCTTGTAATGAACTGACGGTATCGTCTATCTCCGAAACCTATAGGCCGGCCGAAGCACCAGAAGGAAGCATACGCGAGCAGAGAGACTCGGAGGAGCCGGGAGGATCTGCTATCTAGGGTTCCGCGTCAGCTCGTGATGGTATGGGTGATTATAAACAAAGGGGAAGAAGAAGGCGGGGGCGCAAGAGGGAGATCGGGCGGCTCACCCTTCTTGCGCTCGCGGCTGGCGGAGGAGGATCCCTGGACGAAGTCGTCGGAGGCGTAGCCGTCGGCGGCGGCGTCGGGGCCGTCGGCGGGGGAGGCGCCGCCGCTAGTGGATCCGGCGGAGAGGAGGGAGAGGTTCCCCATGCTGGCGCTCTTGCGGATGGAGCCATCGGTGAGGCGCACCCCGAAGATCTTGACGCCGCGGTTGGGGCACGTCCGCGAGTTGTGCCCGTTGTGGCTGCAGTGCGAGCACCGCCGCGTCATCCCCCCAGCGTCCGCCCGGCGGCGGCTTGGGTCTTCCGGCGAGGCGGAGAGGAGACGAGAGGAGGAGTGCGTGCGGACTGCGCGTGTCGGGAGGCAGGCGAGAGGAGAGGAGAGGAGTGGACGAGGAAGAGGAGGGGAAAGCGCACAGGATAACTGTTGAGTGGTCATTGGCTAAGGCGGCCGGCGAGCGTCGGCCGTCCACGTGGCAGCGCCATTCCACACCACCCCAGTTCTTTTTCCCTTCTACGTCGCCTTTTGCTTCCATTTCGCCAAGAGCCAAAACAAATGAGACAGACTTACAGCCCTCTCTCAGTGATTTTCTCCGAGCTACCTCTTCAAATAATTTTTCCAGGTTAAAATTAGAGTAAAGTTCATTACCGGTCCTTAAACTTTTTATGCTGTGTCATCCCGGTCTATAGACTTTTAAAGTATGTCATCCTGGTCCCTAAACTTTCAAAGTGTGCCATTACCACCTGTTACAGGTCCAGCTGTAATGGCACATTTTTGAAAGTCTATAGACCGGGATGACACAGCATAAAAAGTTTAAGAACCGGTAATGGCACATTTTGAAGTTTAGGGACCGGGATAGCATACTTTAAAAGTATATGGACCGGGATGACACAACATAAAAAGTTTAAGGATCGGTAATGAATTTTACTCTTAAAATTATATATATCTACCGCTATTTTAAAAATATAATAAAATCGATTAAATAAAAAAACAATCAGCTGCGGCCTAATAAAATAAAACAGACCATAGTTTTAGGAATTTGGGGTTCTGTGTGTGATCGCTTCCTGTGTGGTCACACGAAAGCACACCACACAAATAAATGCGGGGATGGATATGCCGCGGAGGTTGGGAATCAAAAGCGGATGAGCGTGACCCGTACGAACAGCGCACCGGATATTGCGTCACCGATCGAATCGACACGTGGCGCGTGCGGACAAAAAAATCTGGGCGATAACGAGACGACTAGTCAGCGTTGGATGGGGCTGCAACGTGCGAGCACCGAAACAGCGCGTGATCCACTGTGGCAGCCTGGCGTGTGGCCGAGTGTTTCTTCTTAGACCGAGCGCGTATTTTTGTTTAATCCCTTGTTCCATACGTCAGCGTAGGCCAACGTATTAGTACAACTTGGACGAACGAATTACGAATGCGTCCTGCTCCTACAGTCACATAAGAGTAACTTTTTTTTTTGCTTTTTAGGTCCGCTCGTTTCACCTTCAGCTTCTACTTATTTTTTACTATTTATAAATTTTATTTTTTTCTGATTTTTTTCGCTTTTCTTTTAGTTTTTTTGCCGGTTCTTTTTTCCCGTATTTGTTTGTGTTGTCCGAGATAAGCTAACATACACCAAATAAGTCATCTTCAGCTACAGTGAAATTTCAGTCAGCTACAATGTATTTTCAGTCATAAACCATATCTTTTCAGTCCAACCGAGCAGGGTCTTATTTCATCACTAAATTCACTTATCACATATTTAAAAAAATAGTAAAGTGCAATATTATAAAAGTTTTTTCTGATAAATTCGCTTCTACGGTCACAATTAACAGGGTTTAATTGCATGTATGCTAGGGCGCCACTGTGTGTGTGACTGCAGGGGTTATATACAAGCTCTTGCTTCGGAGGTTACAACTTAGAACCTATGAATTTACGGAAAACGGTATAATTTCAACAAGGATGCCACAAAATTCCCTCTTTCAAAAGGGGTTTAAAGAGATGACATCTTAGGAGTTGATGAGAGATTTTTCTTGTTTGTTTTTCAGTACTCCAGATCTTTGGTGAATTTCAAGAAGCATGAATGTTCTGTATCATCCCTTCGATGTGCCAAACAAACAAACAAAAAAAGCATCATTTTGAGACATTTCATAAGGTTAATCCAACCCTAAAAGAAAAAAGGATCGGTTCCTCACCACAGGCAAGAGTTGGGCAACTTAAAGCATACACTACGGGATAGTAAGGATGTGAACGAGACAGCATGTTAGTAGTATTATATTTTTCAAGAACACGAGATCATCAATCGATCTGAAGTAACCTGCAAGTCAAGTGGAATCCATCCACGAGAGCTCACAAGATGCTCTTCAACATATTTGTTCACTTCTAAAACCGGGGACATTACTGTCTGTCCAAGCACTGTGTGCCATATTATCAAATTACTTCAAGCAGGAAACAAGGACACCTTCTCAGAACAACTAAAATATCTTTCATGGTATCGAACCGACCAACTGGATAACTTAAGGAAAAAGTTTGACAAAATTTGTCCTAAGCTAAACACGAAGCCGGCATCGACCTTTATCTCTGCTGCACGGTAATCCGAAGCCCTAATAGTCACTTAACAATCAAGCGTAAAAATGACTGAACTGAAGATGGTAGGATAAGCTGAACAGAGCACATCAGTTGGCAGTAACTTCTCTGCTAAAGAGTTTGTTTTCTTTTGCCAAGGAAAAATATACTGCTTACATATTTGAACCAGGAACCAATCATAATACCAAATAAAATCAGGATGGCTCACAACTTAATGACCCCTGTATGTTATTTTTTTTATACGAAGAGGTTCTCATCCAGTGCTATGCAAGATGGGAGGTTGCACACATGCATAGAGAGGAGATGCTTACCAACTTCCAAATCTTCAAGCGCATTATTTTGTTGATGCTGTTGGACAAAGCATCTCTTGCAAGATACTAGCATATCTTCAAATTATCAAATAATGCTGCAAGATAAGATCCATCAGCTGCGACACTGTACCATATCAATATATATATATTTTTTGGCAGCGTCAAACAAAAGCAAACTGACCGGGAATGATAATAACGGAGGACTGATTGTATGTAGAACTTAACCGCTCTTTTGAAAAGTCGCCACTCCTGATAGGTGGAAACCTGAAAAGGTACCAAACTCCTCTAAAAAAAAGGAAAACAAAAGGAATCAAATTTCAAAAAGCATTACAAGCAAAAATAAATAAAAGTACTCAAATGTTCAGAAAAGAAAGGAGGACCCTGGTGGTTATGCCTCAACTACTTTCCAAACACTGGACCCACTAAATCAAGGTTTGGATCAAGAAAAAAAGCTACCTGATATATTAGAAAACGTGTCAAACGTATGTACAACAGCTCATTTTACATTTACCAGTAACATTAAACATGCAGTTTATATTGGCTGGAGTGCTCCTCCTAGATCATTGGTGGTGGTTTCTCCCATGAAAAAAAGGGACTATCATGGCTTCTTAAAGAGTTAAGAGCAGTTTTCCTATCCTTGAGGAGGTACCAAGAGGTACAAGGTACCAAGAGGTATCAAATTAGATCCAGCCGTTCAATCAGTGTGATCAACGGCTCAAAATTTGGTACCTTGTACCTCTTGGTACCTCGCGTCCGGTACCACTAGGTACTGCCAAATCTCAGCCGTTCGATCAGTGTGATCAATGGCTCAAATTTAGTACCTCTTCCCCCTCAAGGATGGTAAAATTTCCCAAGAGTTAAAGGTTGTAAACTGAACTCAGTCGGTGCTGAAACCCCTAAAGAAGGCAAGTTACTCGCAGAATATTGCTCTTGATTAACAGCAACAACACAATCAGTGTGGATCTACATGTTACAGATAAAGCGCATAACAAGCAAAATTTGTATACAAGTTTTTATTTTCCTAGGCATGACTTAGGACAAAAGGTGCATAAGGCATCATAAAAAAGAGCTCCAAAAGAACCTTGTCAATAGAAATTCCATGACTACACCACCATATTCTAATATATTCATCATGTTACCTAAAAATACATGTTCATGATGTTGACAAGCCAAAACCAACTCATTGATAAGAAATGTGCTGTATCTTTTATCATATTTAGCCATGCAGAGTTGCAGAAAAATATTCCCCAGGTGCAAGTACAGACAAATGTTACTACAGTAGATGCTAGCTTGTGCACAACCACATAATGGATCAACAAAGGTAAGAAAGGATGATACCTGAAAACACAATTCGTCCACTTCTCTAGCAAATTGCTATTGTTAACAATAAGGGCCCTACAAGTCAACTTGGTTCTTTGCATTTCGATGAGAACTTGGAATGGAAGTTATTCGGTTGTCCAATTCAGCCACAAACCAGTCCAAGAAATTAATCCTTTTAATCCAATGCAGATATTACACCTTCCAGAAGTTCTAGATCAAACTTGTCCTGGGAGAATCTGGACAGTTTCTCGTCTGCATATCATGATTGGCCACACCATTTACATGAATATCTAACTGAAACTGAAAGCCCTTCAATATCTATTGATGATAATAATCGAAGCCACATTCCATGTGCTAGTGGTCAAATCTCTGGATGAAGTAACTTGCTCATCTCAGACAAAGCTCCAATAGTAAGCAGTCCACTGTGGGGGTTGATGCTTTCAGAGGACAAGGTTAGTCATGCTTCAGAGTTCACCTTTTATAATTTTACAGATGCTGCATCTTTACTGAATTATGAGGTTAGAGCCTTCATACATGAGAATCTAAGTCTGACCTTAATATCTCCTGCAATTAGTTGTCTGTACTAGAGCAGTTCTGGAACGACATATTGCCAACATTTACAGTGTGTTTAACCCTTGTTTGGCTTCCCAAATTGGCACTTTGTAGTTTCCTGTAATTCAACAAATATTGTGTGTATTACTTCACATATCTGATCTACTTCTTAACTAATCAAGTTAGGGCCTGTTTTGCTAGTGTTTTTCTGATTTTGCGATAACTTATTTGCTACCAACACATTATGATGTCAATAGCGAGCTTGAAAAGCTGAGGCTTGAACTCAGACATATTAAAGGAGTGTGCAAACTTGTTCAGGACGAGTCCATCAGTGCTTCTTAGCATGTAAGTTCAGAAGTACTGTTGTTAAACATATAACCAGTTATTTACCTAATTTCCACTTCACAGAAGCTTACATTTTTTTTAATCTTGATAACAATGTTAGATGATTGACTTAGCTGCAAGACGTGCTGAAGAGGAAGCTCAGCTCAGGGAGGTCCGCTCCAGGATCAACAGGGTTAACAAGGCAGCACGGCAAGAGAGGGAGCAGCGGTGTGCTGTAGAGGCGCAGACCAGGCATGCGAGGGACCTTGCAAGAGGAGAAGCTTTGCAGAAGCAGATTTTGCAGATAAGGGCTTCAAGGGAGGCTGATAAGACGCAAAGGCTGGAAAAACTTCTTGAATTGGACGGCAAGTCGTACTAACATTTAGATGGGAAGAGATGGAGTTTGCGACATCATCGTTTTCAGAGGCAAAATCTGACGCATACGCCCTGGGCATGGTGCTCTTGAAGCTGCTCACTGCAAAACTGTAGTGGGACTAGCCGACCTTGTGGAGCGAGCAGTTGAAGAGGACCACCTTGTTGGCATCTTGGACAAGCGTGCGGGGAAGTGGCCTGTGCAGGAAGCGCATGAGCTAGCTCAGCTTGGCCTAAGCTGTTTGGAAATGTGAAGCAAGGATCGGCCTGACCTAAAGTGTAAGGTTTCTGTACAGTTGGAAGGGTTGAACAATATTGCCAGCGCCGTCTGTGACCCAGTAAAGCCACAGTCCCATCTGCACCACCAAGCCATTTTGTCTGCCCTATACTCAAGGTACTGGTTGCAGTGCATCTGTTTTAGCAAAGTGAATTCACCAGTTTTAGTAAGAATGTGCGTGATTCAAAATTGATACTACATTAAGACTGGCTCAAATTTTTGCTGTATCCATTATTTTGCTTCTGAAGAATCTGAGGTGAAACTCGGCCTGGTTCTTCTGCCTTGCAGAGGGTCATGCAGGATCCATGCATTGCATCTGATGACCCTCCCTATACTGTAGATACTGCGGCGATGTTGTTCTCTGTAAAAATAGCAGTTTTGCACCGTTTCTTAGATCATCTCTAAGATAAATTTTGAAGATTACCTCGTTCCCCCCTCCAAATTGTAGCTAGTTCTGAATCTGCCGAGTAAATCAGACCCTTTTCCAGATTCAGTTTGCAGGAATTGCAGTAACGTGACATTTCTAACTAATGTATCAGATTGTGATGGTTTATATACCTCGAAAACACAGTGAAATCTCCCCTCGTTGGTATGGTAAATTGGTAACGGTTGAGAGTTGAGACCTATTCCCAGCTTATGCGACTCGACTGTGTAACGGTGTCTGGTAGCTGGAAGATACACACACTTCACCTGGAAGGTGCGCGATCATGTGTGCGTCTCATGCCTGGGAAATTACTATCTAAACTAGTACGGTGACCCACGCCCCTGCGCAAGCATTATTTTTAAAGTATATTTAATTGATTTAGTAGTATATATGTGATGATAATAAAGGAACTACATTCAAAAATAAAGAGTTGTAAATCACATGAAAGAGTTAAGATATTAAAATTTTAAAACGTTAGCAATTCGATTTAATTTTCATATTTGTAGAATTGATTTCATTTGTGATATTAATATATAGTAGTATATGTTAAAACAAATAATATAGATTATATCTTTTTGGAGGAAATACTTGTTCTTTATAATTTTTAATCAATATCTCCAATAATAAAGATGATAATTGTATCCATATTAATACAATTAAAGAATACAAATTATAATGGATATTATAGGCAAGTTTGTTTATGTGCATGGATAGTTCGAGTTCAATTCTATCTGTAGTATCTCACGTCTTAATTTCATACAAGAAATCTCTAACTATACATGAAAGCATATCACAATGTAAATCAATTTCATGCGCTTTCATAGATCAAGAAAAATTATTGGTTATGATTTGTTAATCATAAGAATTGTCCACCTAATTAAGAGTTATATGCTTTTTTAGAATTTCTAGCAACTATTCTCATTTATCATGTAACATCCATCGGTTATGGATTGCTACACATAATTAAGGTATACCAAATTAAAGGTAAAATGTTTCTTTTTATTTTTAGGGGAATTTTTACAATTTTTTTCTTTTCTATCAGCTGAGTAATCAAGCATTCTATGCTTTTATTGTATAATAGATAACACCCAGAGATTGATAATAGTTCAACTTTAATTAGCATCCACCACATTGATGATGATTTTAGAGAGAAAAAATCAAAGTTATGAAACACACATTGTTAGTAAGTGTGCATGTAGAATAGATCTTGACTTTTTTTATTTCATGTTTTTTCTTGATGAGTGCCATTTTTTTCTTATTTTTCTTATGCACGGCTTTTACTCAATTATTTTGTACGTCACAATCCTTCTTTTCCTCTCGTACTTAAATTTTAGTGCAGGCCATCTAGAATTCTTGTTATTTATTAGATCCATCTAGAATTTATAATGGGTAATCTTGTCTTATAAGATTTCTTGTTTGATCTAAGACATCTACTGATGGTCATTTACTGACCATAATAAGGGTCAACTAAATCGAGGAACATATTTTTTTCTCTTTTTTCTAATTATTTCTCCTTTTTAGCAAATGTAAAACTCATGTGATTGTATATAATAGATATATTTTGTTTTTTGGGATTTTCTTTTGAATTTGTATGGAAATAAAATAGCTAGTTTTTTGTTTTCTTCCCTAAATTTTAGTTATTTTGTATTACACTTGATATGGACGATTTTAATTTGCTAATTTTTATTTTGAATTTTAGTTGTTTATGGATGTTACTTGAGATGTCGTATGGAAATCAAATTGCCAATTTTCTTATTTTTTATTTTGAATTTTGATTAATTTGGATTGCATTTGACACATGATTCTTTTTTTTAATCTAAGCTAATATAACTTGGGTACTTAAGATAGATGGCTAGATCTTTCTGGTTAATATGTAAGCTTCCCTGGAGTGCCTAATTAGTATATATTTACAAATTTTAATACTTTTGAAATTTAGGTTTCAAATTTGTTTACAAATCAGATATCTAATAATCTTTGAATTTTTATTCTGAACTGCATAGTTTTGGATCGTACTTGTCATGGATTTTTTTAGTTTTAGGGTGGATTCGTATAAAAAAACTAATTTCTATTTTCTTTTAATTATCACTATAAATTTATTTTTTTAGGGGTTTAGTTTGATATTCATATGAAAACCAAATTGCTAAATTTATTTTATTTTTATTCTGAATTTTAATTAATTTGAATTGTACTTGACATGAAATCGTTCTTCTAATTTGCTAATTTTTAACATTGCCGCCCAATCAACCATCAACGTACGGGAGGCATCAACTGATCAACATTTTGCTTCTGATGATATCGCCTCCGACATGGTTGGTGTGTCACCATGAACCCGATGCCTCACTGACGAATTGGAAATCTGCAATCTGGCACAGGCGAATTCAGTAGAAGGTGGTGCTTTTCAGGATCCCTCTTGCTCATAGCCTTGATACGATGCCATTTTGTAGATGGGATCCGGTGTCCACATTGCCGATTGAGCATGAAAAAGCAGAGGTGGATCGATCGAGCTGCGCTGCGCTGCTTTCCGACCACCGAAACAACCGCAACGGTAGCGTAGCGTTCGCTTCAGGCTCAGGAGTCAGGACAGCACCTCGCACAACCATCTAGTGTTGCCCTTAATTCCTTCTATGATGAGACCGAATTACATAAAAATCATGCATTGCTTTGGAAGTCGTATAGATATCAAATTGTTCATTCTCTTAATTTAGATTGTACTTGACATAAACTTTTTTAATCTGAGCTATTATAATTTAAGTCCACTAAATTAAGGGCTAGATGTTTTACTTTTTTTTGTAAGAATTTCTAACATATTTCTCTTTTTTTAGCAATTTTAAAAGACTTGTCATCGATTTTTAATAATAAATAGATCCATGGTACATACATACGCTAGCTCTTCGACAAAAGTTTTGGATTTGTCTAGCTGAGTAGTACACCTATGGAATAACTAGAGAATGTCACAACGGTAGGTGGTATGTTTAGCCTTTCTCTGATTAGGTTTGCTACTACAAATAACTAGAGCAATAACTTGACCACCCATGCATTTCGTGGTTGTGACCATGCATGTCCATAGGTGTTATGAGGGGATTTCTGAAACAAAACGAATTTTGTCAAAATCAAAATTGGATTTGAACTCCCATTTCTCTTTTGGCCACCTCCTCCATGACCCTAATCCACACTAATCTCAAAGCAATTCATCTCCTAATCCAAGCCATTGTTGCCTTAAACGGGGGAGATTGCGCCGGCACTGTGCGCTGTCTGAAAATCCACCACCGCCACTGATATTTCGCCACCATCCTCGTTTCTTCGCCGCCAAGCTCCTCCCGCAGCTTCCAGCCCCTGCCAGTCCATCCCCGCTAGTCAGAGAGCCGTACGCCTTGCTATCCCCGCCTGCCCCGTCTCTGGTACGGCCGCAAGGCGTGGCAACGCCGTTTGCCGTCCGCGCGCGCTCCCTCTGCTCCTTCCCACTCCTTCCTCTCACAACTGACCTGACGTCTTTGACCGCCGCTTTGCACCGCCCCAGGCCAGCTGCGCCCACTGGAAAGCCCCAAGCCAACCCATCCTCTTTAGAAACCACCGCCGTTATGGTTTCCCGCCACCTCTCCGCTCCAAACCGCTATTCCCCGGCTATTTAAGCGAGGCCAAGCCTCCATTGAGAGCACCACGCATCCCGGAAGCCCACCAAGCACCCCCGAGCTCCCTCTCCTTCTCCATTGCCGGTAATCGAAGAAAGCCCCAATCTCAAGCCCTAATTCAATGTCCCATCTCCGGCCGTCCATTTTCCAATTCCCTTCTCCATTAGCATCTTCAAGCCTCCCAGAACCTTCCCCGACCACTGCCCTAGCCTCCCAACTGCCCCTCTTCCCCGGTGCTGTTCACCCTCTCACCACCGCCAACCCCCACTGTGGCCGGCCCTACTCAAGCTTCCCGAGCCTCGGCCAACCTCCCTCCAAGCTTCCCCACACCCCAAGGATGCCCTAGCACCAACCCAATTAACCGAAGACCCTCCCAATCGCCCCAATTTTCAAAAATGGCCGCAACGAGGAGGAGCTCGCCGTCGGCGATTGCCGCCTCCGCCGGCCTTCCAACCACCCAAAATGGACTCCCCTTAGTGTCCCGAACCCAACCATGCCCTCAGATTGCGTTGCAAAACTCCCCAGCTCCGCCGCCGTCCGCCGCCCATTCCTCTGCTCCCTCTGCGCGCGCGCGAGTCAGACGGGGAAGAAGAACAGTGCGCGCGCACTATTCCTCCGACCGCACCGCCCCGACCCGGCTGGACCGAGCCCGTTCGCCCGCGCCGGACGCGCCCGACCGAGCCGAAGCGACGCGATCCGACCGGACCCGCTCGCCCCGCGCCCGTTGCAGCCGACCGAGCCCGATCGATGCGGTCCGGCCAAACCAACTCGCCGAGTCCGACTCGAACCCGGTGAACAGTGCGATCGGGCCCAATGAATAGTGTCTGGCCCGAACCCAAAAATACAAGTTTATGCTCTCTAGATCCATTTCGAGCCCGTCAACCCAAATCCAAGGCCCATTTCCCCATATAGCCCTCCTACAAGCCCAAAAGCCCAATTTAATGAAGTTTTCCGGACTTTCTTTCTTATTTTATTTTCTTTATTCCTCGCTCATTCCTTCGGGCATGGAATTAGTATTATTTTATTTGCTTTACGTTAGCCTCCGGAGTCGAGTTTGCACAGGAGCCAGAAGGAGAAGCGCAAGCCCAGGCCCAGTTCGCTGAAGAATACGAATTAATTGAAATCACTGATCTGCAAGGCAAGCCGCACATATTTTTGAACGTATTGATCCTACATTTCCTGAATTATTTATTTACATGTACTTTCATTATGTTATTTTCATGCTGTTATTTTATGTACATCAAATGCTTAGAATGACATGATATTAGCTATGTCCTACCACCCGAAAAGCCCAGTTTAACTTGATGGCCATATTCACCTTGACAAACCTAGTCACATAAAATATAAGATTAATCTTATCATTGTAGTTAAGGACATCACATGTTTCTACTGTTAAGGTTTGATATTGGTCTAGAGTTTTGGAAGGTTGGAAATAGGATAAATGAGGATCGCAGAGATGGATCCGAAGACCTTATCCTAGGGTGGAGGCTGGTTGTGGATTGGTGGCAGTACAGTGTGTACTGAATTTGGGTTTGTGCGTGGTTGATGCCTCAGTTAAAATACAAGGACTAGACCCTTATGTTGAGTAAAGGATATAGAAATCGCCCAACCACAAGCGTTGACTTGGTCAAACCTGACTTAGTCAAACCTGGCTTAGTAGCTGCTCAACTTCGATTGAACCTCTGCAACTGGAAAGGGGGAGACAGAGGGTGAGTCCGTATGGGAGGTGGTTAACCATACAACTGTAGGACTGCGATGAGTCGGACGAGATCCGTGGGGTCATCCGAGCTTGTCGAGATTAAACACCTACTAGGTGGAGTCTATATAGAGAATTGAGCAGTGAACATCCTTGTTGTCTTAACTCTCTGGCCGGAATTAAGAGATCTTGTGGGTAAAGCAGGGCAGCTTTGCAAAGTTATGACAAATGGTATTCGAATACGCCGTGCTTCCGGTTAACGAAGCTGTGTTTAATGGGTGAATCCAGTAATGAGGCATAAGTAGATTTGATAATGATTTGGAAAGGTTGAATATTGATAATCAAGTTTGCAAACCCCCTTTACATTAATGAATTGAAGTACATTTTTAAAGGTTTACAAAAGGTTCCAACTAAAACTGCATCCACATAAAATAATAGACTTTATTCCCCTTTTACTTGAAATACCATGCATGTAGTTATTGTTGGACTCCGTGTGACTTGTTGAGTACGGTAGTTGTACTCATACTTGCTAAAAACGTAAACAGAAACAACTAATATTGAGGAGGCAGGCGAAGACGATGAGGTGATTCTGTACGAAGTCGATGAAGCGTGGAACTAGGGTCGCTCTCCGCTCAGGCATGCCTGTGGTAGTTTTTGTTGTAATGTATCTAAGGGCAGTTGACCCTACTGTGATACTTAGCTTTCGCCTTTATATTGTAATAAAGTTCGTTTTTGCTCGTAAGCTTGTGTTGGCGATATTATACACTCGTTGAATGTACTCGCAGTTGAACAGTCTTGGGCAGCTGTGAGGATTTCACAATACTCCCAGAAATGGGGGTGTTACAATTTCTTCCGGATAATTTCTGTGATTTAGTTCAAAAGGATTTGTAAGGATTTGATTCCAAATCCTCCAGGTGTAGCGCTGTAAATCGCCTACTCATACTACACGCTCCACCCACATTACTTCTGACCGAGAAACTTTTACTGGTGCCCCGAGAAAAATAATCCTACGTACGAGACAAGGATTATTTTCCGTGTCCCTACCACTCCACTGCAGCTCAAAGGAAGGAAGAGTTCTTCTTCAAGCTAGGGAACACGATCCCTTGATTGTTGCCTGGAATCATTCCGTCCTGTTTCCCAATCACAATCGATCGAACCAATTATCTGAGCACTCCAACGGGACGAGCTTGTTGTCGAAGAGGAACATTTCTATTCCATTATAAATCGTCGGCTACCGTACGTAGTACATCAACTGGGAACTGATCTCTCCACAATTCATGAACGTTTGGAGCCTTATCACAACCTCGTGCAGCAAGAACATGAGCTGCATTATTACATGCCCTGGGACAAAACCCCACTCGATTAGCAGAAGGGAACTCCTAATGTTGCAGAATAAAACTCCATTCGGCGCAAGATCGAAGGCAACGCCTATCGCCGCTTGCTTCAGCATCAAGCAGTATGAGCTGACCCATACCCAGTGAGATCGCCGCTTGGATAGCGTTGTGCATCGCCTCAGCTTCTGCTTGCAACGCAACGCATAAATTATCCAGATGTCCCACACCAGCTGCCATTAGATCACCAGCGTGGTCACGAATCACTAGCCTCCATCCACTATTTCTGGTGGTTTCATGAAACGCCCCATCAAAATTGACCTTCAACCAATTCGTTGCCGGAACACGGGAACAGCCCGCCTGGGCTTAACATTAACGCCCTAATTATCCTCCTTCAAGTGTGCTGATGCAATTATAGCTTATTGTACAAAGCCATATAAATTCTCTCCTTTCCCTCCCCTCCCCAAACCCTAGCGGCATCCCCATGCCGCCACCGCACAACCTCCTGCCACTGCCGCTCCTCCCTCTCCAACCTCCATCTATCCATGCCAAACACCCTCCTCCACCACCTACTTCTTCGTCCTCTTCAGCCAGATTTTCCACCGATGCCCTTCTTCCTCGTTTCTGGTGGCTACCGCTGCCTCTTCCGTTATCACCTCCCGTCGCTTTCTAACCGCTCCTATCTTTGTCGTCCTTGCATGCCAACCTCTACCGCCCTCCTTCAACCGGTGGCACCGCCGACCGTTGGTCCATGCTCCCCAGCATTCCTCTATACCTAGGGGCTTTGGTAAACCCAACTCGAACCATAAATCTAACTCGTGGGAGTTCCGCCATTGTTTGCCGATCGCTGGAGATATCATCAGAGGTAAAAATCTCGAGGCAAATTGAAGGGATGAAAAGTTCCACTAGAGTACCCCTTAGCAACTCCCTTTATTGTATTAGGCACAATTATAGCGAGTGATACGATGACGAGCTGCTAATCGAGTGTCCATTTGTATAACGATGATTCCTGATCGAATGTGCGTGATTAATTAATCACGTGATCGAATGCCAGTGAAGGAGAGACACGGGACACCTAATCATCGTCACCACCAACAACATGATGCAGCCCCCCGACAGTTCGCCGGTTTCATGTCTCACCACCCACTGCTGCCTGCCCAAGTGCACCCCAGCTAGTAATTGCTTCTTTTCTGGATCGGCTACTCGACCGATCTTACTCCTGATCACGTACTTACGAGTAGTTTAGAGAACATAAGTGTTGTTCTCGTGGATCCTTGCTCTCCTGAAATAATAATTTGCCCCAGCCTTGCCACCTCTCTTCCTTTGGCACCTCACTGTACTAGAGTATACACGTAGCCACCAACAATAATTTGGGAAATTAACCCGAGATCCGCTGACCATTGACTGCGTACGCACACATCACATGCATTTTCGAATTGATGATCAACCAAGTCATGCATGCATGCATGCATGCATGCCACGTACGTACTCTTTTATAAATTAACAACAGCTAGCTAGGTTAGCTACACATAGCGGATGCATGGCCTCGCGCTTAATTAATCCCAAGGTTGAAGCAAGCAGGCAGGGCTGGCGCAAGTGAGTGTTTCGTCGAGTGTAAACGAGATTTCTAGTACCACTTCGCTGCCACTCCGATCCATCAATCATCGATTGGATGGATGGGGCCAGACGTCAGAGTCAGAATCGCGCCTGCTGCTTCGAATGGCTAGCTAGGCTGTCCAGTTCACACGCGACCACAAGCTACAGATACAGATGGAGGCTAAGTGGAAATAAATAAGGTGATTCTTTGAAACATATTTTCTAAGGGATAGACTATTGCAAAGGCGATTGAAATTTTTTTTATCTTTCAATCACTTAAAGTTGCACTTTGAATCACCTGAAGTTGTACATGTTTTTTTTTGGAGGGGGGCTGCAATTTTAGTTGATTGAGAGTGCAATTTCAAGTCATCTGAAGTTGCACTCTGAATCACCTAAAGTTGCACCTGTTTTTTTAGGAAGGCTGCAATTTTAGTTCATTGAGAATGCAATTTCAGGTGATTAAAATATAAAAAAATTGCAGTCGCTTGTACAATAGCAAAACTGATTTTTTAAACGGTCTTTTGAGTCTGTTGAAGGAGAGTCTTCGTGCTACTTCAAGCCCATAATCATAGTAGAGTGATGGTATTTATTGGAGAGTTTATCCTGAACTAAGTTTTCAAACTAATTTTGAGGAAGATACGCGAGGTCGATCCTAAACAGGTTCAGACCAACTCCGAATAAAATACGCGAGACCAACGCTGAAAAGGTTTAGGGCTAATTCCGGACAACCCTAGAAGGGTCCAAAGACGCATGCAGGCAGGCAGCTGACAAGGGACGCATGCAAGTGATGCTACTGCGCCAAACTAGCTGCGCTACTTCGGCCGGTGTAACACTCTATATATATATATATATATATATATATATATATATAATTACATAAGGCACCTTGGTGCCTAGGCACCCACATCAAGAACCGTCCGATACACGTGTATGATTGATAATTTTTTTTGAGTTTGGGTATGGAAATGTTTTATACCCTTGATATATTTATGGTAAGTAAGTTTTGAACTCAGTTCAAACTAGTTTGAACTACTTTTGAGTTCAATGCGACTACAGTGAGTATATACCATAAAAATAGTTCAAACTAATTAAACTGAAGTTGAATTTAATTTTTTTAGAGTTTGACATCTCAAATATACTTTTTTATGGGTATATGAAGATACCCACATCAAACGTTACGAATCTCAAAGCAAATCAACGGGTATTGATATGGGTGCCTAGGCACCAAGGTGCATGAAACACTCGTCCTCTCTCTCTCTCTCTATATATATATACACACACACACATAGAAACAAACAATTATAAACATAAACCCTAATCATCTCCTTAAATAGTGGATCACCTCCTTTTTTTTTTGCAATCACGCCGTTTCTTCCTCCAGGTGCAATCTCCATCCTCTCTCTCCTCTCTACCCATCCCTCTCTCTCTCCATCTCTCTCGCGATGGCTTGCATGGGGCCGCATAAGCGCCGGCGGAGGCGGCGGCCCATGCGTGCGCCCTCTGTTGCGCGTGCAGTTCTGCCATGGCGGCTCGGTGGCTGTGTTGGCTTGGCCGGCAGGCGGCGGTGGTCCGGCCGGAAGGCGGCGGCGGCGGCCGGCCGGCAGGCGGCAATGGCCCCGTGCGGCAGCCACGGCTTCGCATGCACGCCAAGCGCGCACGGCCGGCGGCCAGCTCGGTGGCGGCGACGGCATGGCCGGTGTCCGGCGAGCGGCGGCAGCGCCTGCGCAGCCGTGCGCACGCATGCACTCACCCGCAACGCGCGCTCGCATGCTCGCGCGCGCACGCGCAGCCGTGTGCAAGCAGCTGGGCAGCCGGCGGCGGCCAGTGGTGGCGGCCGGCGGCAAGCGGCGGCGACGCGGCCGATTGGCTGTTGGTGCGGCCGAGCACATGTTCGCGCGGCCGAACGGCCGTTCGCTCGGCTGAACTGCCGTTTTCTTTCAGTCGTTTATTCCTTGTCGTTTCCTAATCAAAATCGTCATATCTAATCGGTGGTTTACATGTCACTCTGTAGGTTCTTACGCAGCTGTCGAGGGAGCAGCTGAGCAGTTGCGTCTCTCGGTTCCATCGTGTAGCGTGTCCATCGAGCATGCTCAAGGCAAGTACCTCGCGGCCGTAACCTTTACGTTTCGTATATCACATGTTTCCTGATTATCACCCTGCCATGGATTACAATTATCAAATCACTTAAACGTACCTAATCATTATTATACCACTAAAGTTATCTGATCATTGTTATATCGCTAAAGTCACCTGGCAAATTGCTAAAGTTACCTGGCTATTACCATATTACCAAAGTTACCTGGCTAGTATCATATCTTTAAAGCTACCTGGTCATTAACATATCACTGATACTCATCTGTTCATTATTATACTGTTCATGCTTGCCTAGTTATAGACTTTTTATACTATATTCATACAATAACGTTCTGGGCTAACTTGTTCACTTGCTTTTAGGTTTATTAGAATGTTCTATTAATAATGTTCTAGAGTCCGTACCTTAAATGAGTGTTTTAGTATCTATGCTTAAATTGTTAATGGGGGGTAGCATATGAATATGTTTAACTTAGGTTTAAATTATTGATGCTCTTTCGATGTTAGGGCTGCTATGTTTTAGGTTCTAATATTACGTTCCAATAATCGTAAGATGTTGTATTTGAACCATGAAAGATATATGTATTAAACCTGTTAATCTGACTAATAATCACTTATCACTTAATAAAACTTGATTGGTTGATAACCTTGTCTGAGTTACAGTATAATACCTCTTAGGGTGATTTTTATATCACTATCATCTTATCATTATTCCACATCGCCTCATATCAGAAATTATGTCTTTCCATTTTCAACTCTAGCACATCTTTTTACTTCTCATAACTTTATTATAGCCTTACCCTTGCCAACTGAGAGTTCCTTAAGTTCATACTACTTAATCTATCCATAACGTATCGGTTACCTTATCACCTAGTATCACCAATCATGTCTCGTTGGATTAAATCATTACTCTCATAACCTTACCTTAATTCAATCACAACTCTCTAATTATATCATGGATAATTCACTAAATAACAAACTAAGAGTTATCACGCTGGGGCTACCCACATATAGGGGTCATTTCCACCCAACCTGGTAACGTACGGGGGGACGTACATTCTCGTTACACAGGATATTACCACCCGTCTGCGGTTATACAGTCGAGGACAAGGTTGTGCCTGGCTATTCTCTTATAACCGGGTATGTGGGAGGAGGTCGCCGGCACCCTTGCTATAACTTGCTATAACTCGCTATAACTTGCTATAACTCGCTATGACTTGCTTTAACTTGTCACATGACAACTATCTTTAATACATAGTCTCTATGATATCCATCTTCTATTTATGACAGTATCTCCGATATCAGTTGTTCATTGTTTGCCTTATGTCCATTGCTTACTTGTCAGGCTTACCCTTTATTTCACGTGGTTGCATTACTTGTCTTTACTCTTGTGTTGCGACCGTTGTTGGGTACTTACTGAGATTTTCAAATCTCACGCTTGCTCTTTTCAGTCTCAGGTAAAAGGCCAGTGGAGTGATAGCATCATGCATGGGTGGGAGCACTCGAGTTTTCAGCACCGTGATTTGCCACTGTTTTGTTGTTTCATTCGTTCTTTATATTTTTAGAAGTGGACCGGTCCCATGTTTTAAACATTTATTCCAGCTTCCGTTGGTTCTCTATGAAAGTACTTTTAAAGTTTTAATTTTCTTATGATTTTTTATTATTATGATTATTTACTTTGGCGATGACGTTCCATAGTAATATCCCATATGGTTATGTGGGGTGTTACAGTTGGTATCAGAGCTCAGGCTGTAGTTTCTGAAAAAACAATGTTTTGCACGTACACGGGGCTTCAGGTTAATTCATTCATGCATGCATATCCAATCACTGGCATATTACCATGAATTCATATCTAATTACCGTCTCCTTTATTTAATTGATATCCTATGACATTCTTCCATACCTACGCTTCCCTGAATCCTGATTCCATTCTTCTGTGTGGGCTGCTTCTACAGCGCAAGACCAGCTGGTAATGCACCCCCACGTTTTCACCTTCGTCCACTGGCGATCAGAACGCGGCTGCAGTTCCTGCTACAATTGCTGTCGTACCAATGGTACTGATGCTCATCTCTACGAATTATCGATTCAAAAGCGGTGTATTTGGTTAACACGTCTTGCCTCTCTATTGCTAACCATCTTATCACTAACTTTTTCTTTTTCGATTCCCTTGACCTTTAGGGTAGTGTTATCTTGAACTCACGCCCTGCTCTTGCATTGTTTAACTCGGAAGCTAGTTTCTTCTTTTTGGCACCTCGCTTCACTCATTAGCACTCTATACCTATCAGTATTTGGCGTATTCCGTGGTGCTGACCTCTATTATTGGATCTTTGCTGGCAATTTTACCTGTCTTAGTGTTGCCTGGAGTTGAAGGCCATAAATTTCAGCTCTGACACAGTTGTGGCATTCATCCAACCCTTGACCTGTTGTAAGCTAGGACTGCCTGTCTCTTCATCCCGTTTTTATCCACTGCTTGACCGCAAGATTATTTCCCCTTCAGGATAATAAAGGGATCGTTAATCAAGACAAAAAACGATGCCTCGATCTTCTATTCTTGGCCTCCTATTCCGGCCATCGCTGGATGACCAAGTTGGACTGCCTTCTCGCCCTACTAGAGAAGCCTCTGCTTGGCGCTCATCCCCGGCCACCCTAGCTCGGAAATCGCCTCCGGCCGGTCGCGTCCTCCGCTCGGCGCTCTCACGGTCTCCATGCCTGGCGCGCTCGTGCGACCCCGCCGGGACCTCCTCCGGTTCGGTCTGCTCGCCCCAGACTCGCCCTCCAGCTCCGCCTGGGCTCACTGACGCGGACCTTCTCCAACCCCTCTCGACCTCGTCGGGACTCCCACCGGACGCCGTATGTTGTGCGCCGACGCGTCCCGCGGGTGCTGCACAGCGCCATGTCTAGTGAGCATCATCAGTCAACGGGAGAAACACGTGTGCATCTGAAGTGCCTCCCGCGTGAGCTCGAGCAAAAAAATTTACGCTGAACAGTACCTCTGCACTTGAAGGCATGTGCGCGCGTCCTTCAAGAGTTCTGCTGGCCTCCTCTCCTCTCACATAGCTTCTCTACTCTTCCTCAACTCTGGCGCCGCCTCCTTCACCCACACGGCGCTCTTGCGCTCCCGAACCACTCACTAGTCACTACTCATCCCTTCCAAGCAACCTGCTTCCCGACCAGCTCTGCAACCGGACCTCGTGTGGCCCCGGGTCTCCGTGCCCCACGCCAGCTCCGCGTCCGGGCTTCGCATGCTCCTGGACCGGTTACGCTTGGGCGCCGGCCCGTGCTGTGCTCCCACGGGTGTTCCGACACCGTGTGTTTGCCCAAAAATAACATGAGCCAGCCTCAAGCTTGACGATATGCACGTCTATGCATTTACAAAGTGTAGCCATGCAAGCAGACACAAGTTCAGTTTGAGCCCGCCACTGATTGATCATACACACAAGTTCAGTTTGAGCCCGCCACTGATTGATCATACACACAAGTTCAGTTTGAGCCCGCCACTGATCGATCATACCAAGCACAAGCAACGTACTAACAAGGGAATGGAACCTTATTAGCAACAGTGTTTTGTTTACAGTATCATTTGAGTTGAGAACGGTTCAGTGATAGCAAAAGGGCATGTTCTTTATCTCACAAGCCGATGGCTTTTGGTTTTTGCTATAGTATCTAACTTTCAAACGGAGTATTTTTTCCAAAACGGGGTCTACAAGTTAAACGATATACACGTTAAAAGCCCAACATCTGTACCAGCCAAAATCGCAAATGAGTATTTGTCTCTTCGTAATCTGTATTGTAAACAGTCAAAATTCAAAAATTTCAGCCAAAAGCCAAAAGCCGCAGCCGAAGAGAACAGGTCCAAAATATGCCGTGCGCTTTTGCATTGGAGCAAAGTACAACAGGTTGACCTGAGGTACCAAAAACATGGTACTTGGAATTTAGGGCCAAGCCCCCTGAACCGATGTCGCACCGGACTTTAGCCTGGACCTAGCCTCCGTCGGGCGCCCTAGGTCCTTCCTCCGCGCCATTTCCACTTGAACGCCCCAGACTACCGCCCGACTGGCTTTGCTCCCGAACTGGGATCATGCATTGGGTCTGTTCTTTTCGACTGCGGCTTGTGACTTTTAGCTGAAATTTTTGAATTTTAGCTGTTTGCGACAGAGATTACGGGGAGAGAGATACTCGCTTGCGATTTTTGTTGATACAGATGTTAGACTTTTAACATGTACTACAATTAACTTGTAGATCCCGTCTTGATAAAATACTCCATTTAAAAATTAGGTACTGTAGCAAAAACCAAAAGCCGCTAGCTTCAGAGGAAAAGAACAGACCCATTGACTAGCGGCTCTTTCGGACTGTGTGTGTGATCGCGCCACTCCTCGCGCCAAGGCTTAATCGTGTGTGTTACTCCACGGCCAGACCGCGCACGGACCTCCTCCGCGGTCGGACCGTGCCCACTCGTGGACTTCCTCCGTGGTTGGACCGTGCGCATTCATGGACCTCCGTAGTCAGACCTCACCCATTCGCAGACCCTATCGATGAGTCGGGTCCGTTTCGACATGTCCTCAGTGTGGCATGACTTGGCCTCGATGGCTTTGGTCGCGGCCGAACTTCGCTCCGTCTCGATGGCATCACCTGGGCTCCTCCTAGTTTGATGGACTTACCTTGGTGATCTCTAACACGCCTTGATAGCTTAGCCTCGGCGTGTTATGACTCAGCCTCGATGGCTTTGCTTCGATCGAGCATCGCTTCATCTTGACGGTGACTCCTCGACAAGGGACTCCCTCTAGATCGATGGATTCACCTCGGTGACCCCCAACATGCTCTGATGGCTTAGCCTCAGCGTAGGATGACTCAACTCGATAGCTTTGCCTCGACCGAGCTTCACTTTGCCTCAATGGTATCTTCTCGACAAGGGGCACCATCTAGATTGATGGATTCACCTCGGCGACCCCCAACACGCCTCGATGGCTTAGCCTTGGCGTAGTATGACTCGGCCTCAACACTTTGCCTTGACCGAGCTTCACTTTGCCTCGATGGTATCTCCTCAACAAAGGACTCCCCCTTGATCAAAGGATTCACCTTGGCGATCTCCAATATGCCTCGATGGCTTGACCTTAGCATGGTCAATGATTTTGCCTGGTCTGGCATTGAGTTTGGCGGTCTCCCCCGATTTGGGGTTGAGTTGGCGCTCCTCTGGTCTGGGGTCGAGTTGACGGTCTCGCCCAGTCTGGGGCCGAGTTTGGTGGTCTTCCTTGATCTGGGGTCAAGTTTGTGCTCCTCTGATCTGGGGTTGAGTTTGGTGGTCTCCCCTGGTTTGGGGTCGAGTTGGCGCTCCCTGGTTTGCAGTCGTGTTGAAGGTCTCCCCTGGTCTAGAGTCAAGTTTGGCAGTCTCCCTCGGTCTGGGGTCGAGTTGGCGCTCCCCCGGTCTGGGGTTGAATTTGGCGGTTATGACACCCCGGCCCATGTTGGCCCATGTGTGTGTACACATGAATTTCTGAGTTAGTCCCACCTTGCTAGCTTACCTTGAGAAGCACTTACATATAAGCCTATGAGTTCCAATGGTAGCACCCCCGGTTAACCGTTTTGTGCGAAGCGAGGACAAAAGTGCAAACGGGTTGCTATGTGTGCGTGGCCTATCCAGAATGTGGTTAGGTCTGAGCCGGTTTGGATTCTAGGGCGTTACAAATGGTATCAGAGCCGACTCTCGCGGTTACATGGGTGCGTGCGGGTCAGGGGCGCGGGCATATGGCGCATGGCGCGTGTGGGCCTGTAGCGGACACACGGCATGTCATATGTGCTGGCACTGAACGTACGGACATGTGCCAAGAGAGGAGATCCTTATCATTTGCCCCGGTGTGGGTATGTTGGTCGACGAGGACGTCGGGTCCTTTGAGGGGGGTGTATGTGACACCCCGGCCTATGTTGGCCCATGTGTGTGTACATATGAATTTCTGGGTTAGTCCGACCTTGCTAGCTTATCTTGAGAAGCACTTACATATAAGCATATGAGTTCCAATGGTAGCACCCCCGGTTAACCGTTTTGCGCGAAGCGAGGATGAAAGCGCAAGCGAGTTGCTATGTGTGCGTGGCCTATCTAGAATGTGGTTAGGTCTGAGCCGGTTTGGACCATAGGGCGTTACAAATGGTTCATTTGCCCCTGTGTGGGTATGTTGGTCCGACGAGGACGTCGGGTCCTTTGAGGGGGGGTGTATGTGACACCCCGGCCCATATTGGCCCATGTGTGTGCACATGAATTTCTGGGTTAGTCCCACCTTGCTAGCTTACCTTGAGAAGCACTTACATATAAGCCTAGGAGTTCCAATGGTAGCACCACCGGTTAACCGTTTTGCGTGAAGCGAGGACGAAAGTGCAAGCGGGTTGCTACGTGTGCGTGGCCTATCCAAAATGTGGTTAGATTTGAGCCGGTTTGGACCCTAGGGCGTTATAGCAGTCTCCCCTGGTCTGGGGTAGGGGTGGCAACGAGCCGAGCCAAGCCTGGCTCGGCTCGGCTCGTGAAAGCTTGGTGGAATGGAGGCTCGATTCGGCTCGGCTTGGTTAGGATATCAAGCTTTTTTGTGGGCTCGGTTCGGCTCGTGGTGTGGCTCGAGCCAGCTCACGAGGGCTCGTGAGCCAACAATACAAACCAACAGTCAACAGAGTTGACAGCCACCGAGGGGAACCGACGGCCAAGAAGAACCTCACCGCAAGCAAGCATCATCAACCAGCCAAACCCTAACCCTTTCTCGCAATCAGCCAACCAACAGTATACCCCAGAGATTCATCCCACATTCATCCAAGCATAGCCAATAGTGAACTAGAGACATTAAGCAATCAATCATACGAGAGGAGGCTTACCGACGAGGACGGCGGCTGCGTGCTACCGTCGGCCGAGGCGCCGAGCCACCTCGCTAGCTGCCACCGAGTACTCCCCCGGGCAGCGTACGGGTGGCGGCTAGCCGGCAGTGGCCAGCCGAGGCAACCTGCCTCCCAACCCAACACCTCGGGCAAAACCAAACAAAATTAGCAAGCCAAAACTGGTAGATCGGGGTAGGATTTGGAGAAAACCACCAGATCGGCCGGATCTGGCCATGGCTCACCGGGCGGTGCCGAGCGGCAAGGCGGGAGCGGCCGGGCCGTGGCTCACCAGGCGGCGCCGAAAGGCAAGGAGGCGCGGGAGGGGGAAGCTGCACCGGTGCGACGCGGCGGCGTGAAGTGAGAAGCCGGGGCCCGGGGCGGAGGAGCTGAGACCGAGCACCGAGGGGAGGCATGGAGCCGGGGACGGAGGACCCGAGGTGCGGCGCCGAGGGCAAAGAGTCGGGAGCGACGGGAGGGGCGCATGAGTGGAGACTGGAGAGAGGGGAACCGAGAGGGAGAGCCGGAGAGAGAGAGCCGAGGGAGTGGCGGCCAGTGGGGAAGGTGAGGAGGCATCGGCACTCAGCAAACGGTTCGGCAAGGGAGGAAGACTGAGGGGCGAGGGCCTGAGGGCTGAGGCCGTGAGGTGTCGGTGCCTCGGTGGAAGGAGCTGGGCCTATTCGGGCCGAGCCAACCGAGCCGCTCGCGAGCTGGCTCGGGCTCGGCTCGTTTAGAGCCCGAGCTTTTTTGCTGGCTCGGCTCGTTTCATTCACGAGCCGAGCCAAGCCTTCACGAGCCCGAGCTAGCTCACGAGCCCGAGCTTTTTTGCCAGCCCTAGTCTGGGGTCAAGTTCGAACTCCCTTGGTATGCAGTCGAGTTGGAGATCTCCCTAGTCTGGGGTTGAATTGGTGCTCCCCCAGTCTAGGGTCGAGTTGAAGGTCTCCTCCGATCTGGGGTCGAGTTTAGCAGTCTACCCTAGTTTGGTTCGAGTTTGGCAGTCTACCCCAGTCTGGGGTTGAGTTTGGGAGTCTCCCCTGGTTTGGGGTCAAGTTGGCACTCCCCTGGTCTGGGGTTGAGTTGAAGGTCTCCCCCGGTTTGGGGTTGAGTTGGCACTCCCCCAATTTGGGGTTGAGTTGGCGCTCCCCCGATCTAGGGTCAAGTTGAGGGTCTCCCCCAGTCTGGGGTCGGGTTTGGCGGCCTCCTCCAATCTAGGATTGAGTTTGGTGGTCTCTCCTGGTCTAGGGTTGAATTTATTCTCCCCTCCAGGGTTGAGCTTTTTCTCCCCTCCGAGGTCGAGCTAATTCTACCTCTCTAGAGTTGAGCTTGTGACGGTCGAGCCACCTGGCGTTCCCCATAAGTGAACTTGTCGCTCGTAAGCTTCGTCCTGAGTTTCGATGGGGGACGATGACGTTCACACCTCCCCAACCGAAGTGCCGCTCGAGAGCTTCGTCCCGAGTGCCAAGTCTTTTTCGATGGGGGGATGGTCACGTACCCTAGATCAACGAATTCACCTCGGCAACCCCCAACATGCTTCGATGGCTTGACCTCAGCATGGTTTGACGTTGACCTCGATGGCTTTGCCTTAGCTTCGCTTCGTCTTGACGACTTTAGGATTAAGGAGACTGACTAGGGGTGAATAGGTGGTCTAAAAAATCTCTTCCAATTATTATCAATTAAAAACCTTTTTTGTCTAAATCAAGTATACAATGCGGAAGCTTAAATCAAATTAGTTTAGCACAAATGAAGCCTAAATCACTTATGATCACCTAAGTGCACCAATACCCTAGAGCTATGTCAAGGTTTGCAATCCAAAGAGAGAAGCAATCAATTTAATTCTATGAATATAAATTTCTTGAATGTAAATTAAGCAAATGAAAACAAACCATAATTGACATAATCTCTTTTTACCGTGGTGTTCAGAGTCTTGCCGGTCTCCCCTAGTACACGTTGAGGTTAACCCAAATGAATTGGACCGGCTCCACGACTTAGATCAAAACACCTCAATTCACTAGTGGTAGCTCTTTTCCACTCTGGGTAGGTGAGCTCCAACCTTAACACTTCACGGGGTCTTCTTACATCCTTCTTTGAGAAGATCACCGTGCACGTCGCCTCCAACGCTGTCTAGGAGTTGGTAAACTCCAAGAGTAATAAGTCAAGCCCCTCGCTTGACTCTCACTACGTGCAACAAATGCACAAGCTTAAGTGGATACTCAATCCACCTCTAGATGCAACACATATAATCTAGAGCCTTCCTCCTTGTTCATAAGGTGCAACACATGCACAATTAAAAGGAGAATCTCACACTAGCTCAAATGAGTGAAATGGAGTGCTTCTATCACTACCCTACACATGAGCACACCACAAAATACCATACAATAACCTACACACCAAACACACAACACCTGTAAACACCAGACCCCACACTAGATCCGCCCCTCAAACACCAAACACCAACTCATACACACTCCTAACACCACACACACACGCATGCACACAACACAAACACACACCACCGGCCACACACCTATTCGGCTCCCTCTTACCCCACACGCACACAGCACTCAGCACCCTCTCTCGTTTACGAACCAGTGCCGCCTCGGCACCTTGAGCGCACTGGCTAGATGCCTCTGGCTGGGGGGTCCACCGCCAATGGTTCCTTCACCGATTCCCCCATGCGTGGCTTCACCTTCTCCTCTCTGAATGACCGGTTTGACTACAACACAGCTTCAGTTAGGGTTTTTCAGCTCAAGCAACACCGTGGGTGCACTGACCTAGGCTTACCACCAGTGAGTCTCTGGGTGCTTGTGAGCCGGCAGGCCCCAGACGGTCCAAGTATCTCGATGAGCACTAACATATTCGACATTCTAAAGCCGAATGGGTTCAAACGGTAAAATATTTTTATTTCTTTTATTCTTCCTTGGACTATTTTTATTCTTCACATTTAGATCGCAAAAAACAGAGGCTAGGTTTTGGTTTTGGCTTTAGAAGGCCACTACTCGCCAAACATGCATAGGAAAATGCAAGGCCCTAGAATGAAGCAAATGAAATTTTATCACTTTCTATTTTAATGAAATACATGTAATTTATTTCTAGATGCACAATGAATTCTTGTAATTATTCAAGCGTTGTAATAATTTTATTTGGCTTGCAAAAGCTATGTTTAAGTTTTTAATTCACTATGTTGTAATTATTTTATTTTCTCTTTAATTATTGTTAATTAAATTTAATTGCACTATTAGAGTTAATTAAGAGTTTCGGTTATTTCACAATATATTAATCCTTGTTCATCTCTGTTAGACCATGTGGCTAGATCTAGAATATTTGTGATGATGAAGAATTGACAATGTTACTTATTGATGTTATTTGAGATGTGTGGCGTGTGTAGACTCATGTCGGTTAAATTGGAAAGAACTTGTGCCAAAAAAAAGATGTTGCTTTGATCTTTGCATGTACAAGATAACTCAGAGGCGATCGTGGCCTATGGTGAAAACCAGGAGATGGCTTGGTGTAAAATCATGGTCCAGAGGGTCAAGGATGCTGGAGGAGATGATCGTGCTTGAGTTGAGGCACGTGGAGATCAAAGATAGATGATGCGTGTTGGAGCTACGGAGGTGCGGTCCGGAGGATACGACCCGTGATAATTTGGAGTGTCAAAAATTCATTAGTGTGACAAAAGTTAAAAACCCGTGTTACGTAAGTGTTTCAAGTCCCTTATTTATTGGAATTAAATAAGAACTCATTTGGACCCTAGACTATAAATGGAGATGGAGTTAGGGGCTAACCCCAAGACTGGATAGATGCAATTTTCGTGTTAGGGTTTGAGGGATGTTAGGTGAGCACTTTGTATCAAAAAAATATGATGATTCAGCAATAAAAATTAGATCTGATAAATTATCTCGTGCATGTGGTTTCCTCGTCTCAGTATGAGCATCGTCAGGCCTCTCGCCGCAAACGAAGTTGCGGCTCGGCTGAAAGCAAGGACACGAAGCCTCATCCCGCACAGCATATCTTCGTCATCGGCCGTCATGCCCTTATCTCGCGTTGTGTGGTGTGTCTTCATTACATGGTCAAGTCACTCGCAAAGTTTCCAAAGGATTGAACACATGCGACAAAGAAAAAGGTGAAAGAGACATCTTTTGAATTTTTCCAATCTATTACAGTAAAAGCATTGTAGCTATAGTACCGAGTACGGTTTGCTACAGTAAACATCTTGTTTGTTACAGTTCTAGCGAAAAAATCTTTTCCTTTACTGTCTTTTTGTTTTTGGGTTCTTGGTGTATGATAGGTTGGACAATCAAGATACAATAGATTTGAGGAAAATGTTTTTGCTGTGAATTACAATCATTTACCCCCTCTGATTGCCATCGATGATCCTACAATCTCATATGGATTCATCTTGTGTTGGTTGATTTGCTCTTGATTTGGTTGGTTTTTACTCCTCTCTCCCCTTCTTGATCTTGTTGTACGAAGGATGTATAAGATATAAAGATAACTTCTAAAAATCAATCTTCACTCATCTAAGTACTTGATTGGCAAGTTCATGAAGAAATCCGATTTTTGCTCTTTTTGGTATCTCCGAGTGATTTCTTGATTCAACTATTTTTGCGTCGATTTATTTGGTGTTCGTGCTTACTATGACATGTGTAAATACATCTAGAGCCATCTTGGCCATCAATCACCTACGAGCAACTCATACTCAACGTTTTTGGTTTTTTGATCGGTTTTGGTGCAACTTCCTTCAAACAAAAAAAAGTCAAAATTTTGGCAAAGATTTTCTTGATCATTAATTGGAATGGGTTCCTGACAATAGTGGCGGACGCATGAATTTTGGAATGGGTGTTCGAAATTGTAAAAATATTTTGCAGTACAAAACATAAAGATCTACAGTAGTAATAGTTAACATACAATTGTTCATACTAGGGATAACATGTCAAATATTATAGAAAAATTCACAGAATCACATACAAGTATACAACTATACAAGCATTGCTCATTCTCATTTTCATTTTTCAACACAGAACCATTATTGAGACATCTAAAGTCAACATTTCTCATTCTGAAATTCAACAATAATTCAACATTTCATCCAAAGATGTAATCTTGATACAATGAGACATCACCTTTCAGGCATTCACCAGTCTAAACTGCTATTTTCTCTCAAATTCAACAACAATTCAATATTTCATCTAAAGTCTAAAGTCTCAACCGATTCAGTCATAATTCATCAGCATTCATCAATTCAACATTTCAACAATTCAACTCAACAATCAACATGACAACATCAATACATCATGGCATCATGCTCAAGTACTCACTGGCCAACTGGGCAACTGGCGGAGGCTGCGAGGCGCGGTCGGCGGTCGCGCGGAGAGGAGGGCCGGTCGGCTGGAGCGGCGGAGCGGAGAGCCGGGTGATGATGCGGTGTCGCGCCGTCGCGGTCGGGCCCGCCGTCGAGGTGCCGGCAGAGGCGCGGAGTGGAGGCCCAGACGGCCAGATCTGGGATCTGGGATCTGGCGTCTGGCGGTGTCACGGACGGCAGACGGCAGACCTCGCGGAGTCGCGGTGCCGGCGCCCGGCGGAGCGGAGAGCCGGAGCGCCAGAGCGGAGCGGCGGAGCCGAGCGGACTGGAGGGGCGGAGCGCAGGAGCGGAGCGGCGGCGCGGAGGGCTGGAGCGCCGGAGCGGAGCGGCGGCGGCGGGCCGGAGGCGCGGTCGGCGCCGAGTCGCCGTCTCGCCGATTAGGGTTCGGGAGAATGCCTCTGCGTCGCCGCGTCGGGTCGGTAGCAAATGGGGGCTGCGGTTCAGGCGAAACGGGGGCCGGGGAAATGGGGGCCGGGCGTGCATGCGGATTCCCTCGGACGTGCACGCGGATTCCCTCGGGAGGTCGGGCCGGGCAGCAGAATATGGCTTGAAATAGATAAACTGGCCCAGTTATATATGTACATATGTAATATACCCTATATATACTAGGTTTTTTGTCAAAAAATTTGGGTGTTCAGCTGAACACCCTTGACCCATTGTAGATCCGCCCCTGCCTGACATCCTAAAGAAAGTGCATACTAAATTTTAAGTGATATAGAGTTTTCGTTTGAGAGTTAGCTCAATTTTAGATTTTGACCCAGTTTTGATGTAGCAAACTTTGACGAACGAAAAAATCCCAATTCTCTTAAGTTCTGTTATGATTTTTGGTTGGGATATGTTCTTAAAGTTATGATCTAGTTTCGGTTCAAGTTTCAAATCTTTTAAATCTATGGATCAAAAGTTTCGTAGATTTTTTAGAAGTAATGTTGTTTTTATTGTTCGTCGATCTGAAATCACTATTGCAAAACAATTTTTCATAATTTTGGCTTCTTGATTTTCATAGTTGTTAGAGTGAAGATTGGTCGAATACTCGAGAGAATTTAAAAGCACCTTTTACCCCTATATTGCTATATCGATGCCACAGTCTCGGACTAGTACTACTATTATTACTCAATTATCTGGAGCATTATTACTACTAGTAGTGTGCCCGTGCTAACCCTACGATAAAATACAACACAAGATAAAATTTGTAAAAAATAAAACGAACAATCAGATTCATTAAGATTCACGTCTCACATGGTTCAATACATTAAGTCAAGGTTGATGCAATCCATAATACAAGTAGAATTTTGTTTGTGAAATAGTTAAGACTGAAAACAAGACAAATAAGTACCAAAAGAACCCATGAAGTTCTTTGTCAAATCTGGAACTTTTCTTACAATCCTTATAGAGCACAAGACAGCCTACAAACAGTAAGAGCTTTACAATCAACAATACTTCCCCACACACATATTTCAAAGCTAACCGATGAAACATGTTGGCTGTAATTTGAAGAAAACACTTGCAATACTTTGGCTGTAGTCCTCAGGTTCAAACCTTAGATATGGTAGTGTCATGTTCTTTAATAGATTAGGGTGGCGCAATACAAATTTCTTCCATTCTTCTTGGTTAATTTTTCCATCCCTATCAGTATCAGCATCTTCAAATGTCTGAAACAATAACTCACAACTTACATCCATGTAAGATGAAAATAAATGACGTGAGAAGCCAAAGCAAATTATTGCTTACCTTATCTATGATGGCTTCAAGAAGGTCATCTAACAATCTCATTTCAGATTCCATGAAAATAGAAATAACCATTTGCTTAACCTACAACATAGGGCATGCCAATGGATCACCTTAGTTTAAACTTAAAAAAATGCATGGTACAGTTAAATATATCATAATGAACTAACCTCCACACGTTCAATAAAGCCAGTTTGCCTCAAGTCATACAGCCTAAATGCAACTGAAACAATCCAGAAAAAGAGCCCAGCTGTAATTATAGCTCAACACATGAACGTGGCATAGCTAGTCTCTGCAAGAACCGTACGTACAATTAATGTTGTCTTCCAAAGGTGCGAATGGATGGAAGACACTGAGGGCATGAATAAACTCATCAAACTCTATTACACCATTTTTCTTTTCATCGAACAAATAAAAAACCTGGATCAGAGATAATTTTAGTTCGATGTTGTAAATCTCTGAAAGCAGCATGTGATGTAAATAATTTCAGAATAATCAGGAGAAAAATTCAGAACTTTGTGCATGATCTGGTAAATCAAGAACTTATAGAGCAAAACGAAGTAAACACTCACCCTGTCAAGAAAAAGATTCTCGCCGCTAGGAGTCTTGAACAATGCCAGCTGAAGCTCTTCCTGGAGAACAGTTCAACAGAGGAACATTTAAAAAATCTCTTTGACAGTTTCAACATAGTATGCAATGAGAAAGGGCATCGAAACTTCATTTATTATTACTCTCTTTGGTTTGTTAATCCCATTAAATTTGTTCATCCCAACATGTGCAGGCATAACAGATGTTCCTGAAAATACAAACTCAACAATCTTTTTGATCAATCGGATGCAGGCAGGGGCGGAACAAATACAGGCAAAGAATTTTATGGGCTGTCAAGACAAATTTTATAATACTCCCATCTGTACTGGTCATATGACAGCGTCCCACTTATCCATCCCCTGAGGAGAGAATCCATTGCGTGCGGTGCAACACTTTCAGATCGATCTTCTCTGTACTAAGTTGCACATCGCACTCAATATAACCAAATACTAATTGGTTGAGTACTCATCAAAGTGTCACTGTCCATGAGCCCAAGAACACCCATTTCTCTCAGATTGAAAGAACCGAATTATTCGCTACAAAGAACATGGATTGAAGTGTAAAGCACAATAATCATTCCTTTAGTTGACGAACTGCGAGGAATTTTTGGATCTCACATTAACCCAAGAAGGCGATAACACATCAGATGCAAGAATTGAAGAGGGAGTATTATATTTGCACCTTGTGGATGAGTCCGTCGTCGATGATGGAGCAGCTGATCTTCTTGTAGAGCTCAAACAGCGCCTCCACCTCGTTCACCGAAACTTGATTCAATTCAATTCAATTCGCATAAACGAATCAGATAAAACGACATTGCTAATAACGTGGGCTAAGAAGGAAGGAATCAAGCAAACGGAAGGTTTCTACAGCATCAGGACTCGTCGGCGAGGCGGGCGAGGTGGTAGAATCATGAGATGCATTTTGACTTGCAACAAATACTTAATGAAATGGAACTATTGAACTAATATTGGCACCAAACAAGTCTGAATTAATAATTAGACATGAATCAGGTGACAGATGATTAGCTCAGATCTGAATATCCGATCGGTTCGGAGATTTTCAAATCGGCGGCGGTTGAGATTTGAATGGATGCGAACGCGCGCGGATTTGGAAATTTTTTCGGATCGCGGCGGTACTAAGTACTAACAAAATTAGTCATTCTCCTTTCTTTTTCAGGATGTAAATATGTTGTCAGCTTCACAGGAGAAACAGAGAATATAGAGCTTACCCTTCTGACAATGTAAGATTCATTGGCAAAATTCAATGGTTCTGTTAATACAGTGAGAAAACCATTCCTGTTTCCGTAGACAACATCAGTAAAGTATCTATCACCAACCTGGAAAAGTGAAAAAAAACTAAGATTAACAAAGTGAAAACGTATAGAAGTAAGAATAGGCACGACTGATGATAGCCATTACTACCAGCACAAGGGCGAGCGGGCGAGCGGATTAGATCTGGGCGAGCGGGGCGGAGGAGAAAGCCGGCGGCCGGGTGGGGGCGGAGGAGGCGGCCGGTGGACGGGTAGGGGTGGAGGAGGCGGCCGGCGGCTGGTGCGACGGCGGATCTGGGCGAGGCGGAGCCGCGGAGGCGCTGAGGGCTGAGGCGAGCGGGGCGCAGGGCGGCGGGCGAGCGGATTAGATCTGGGCGAGCGGGGCGGAAGAGAAGGCCGGCGGCGTGGGGTGGGGTGGGGAGGAGGAAGAGGAGGCGGCGGCGCGGGGTGGGGGGAGGAGGAGGCGGCGGCGGAGCGGAGGGGTGGGGGGGGAGGCGGCGGCGCGGGGTGGTGTGGGGAGGAGAAGACGGCGGCGCGGGGTGGGGTGGGGTGGGGAGGAGGAGGAGGCGGTGGCGCAGGGGGTGGGGGGAGGAGGCGGCGGCGGGAGGAGGCGGAGGAGGAGGAGCGGGGGGAGGCCGCGGTGGAGGAGGAGCGAGGGCGGAGCGGGAGGAGTGGGAGATGGGACGCGGCGCCGAGGGGAAGCAGCGTCTCGAGGCGTCGGGGTGGGTGCGTGGGCGTCGGGTAGGTTCCCGTTCAATGATGTGCATGAACCAAATAATCTTGGCCTTTGGATTTTCAATGAGTAAGAGAATAAGACTTGAGGAGAGATCTAGACCATCTATTTGTATGAAGTTGGAACCTTTTGGTACACAAATCTGGGTGGACTTAGATTAGGCATGACTGTGGGGGTGGTTGAGCGGAGTGGATTTAGTAAAAAAAAATTTGGTGTATTATAGAGTAGGATAGATTTAATTAGTGGTGTTTTGACCTTTCCTCCACCCCACAAAATATCCACAATTATCCCTGCCTCCCTCGCCCCTTCTTGTCTCCTTTAAAGCTCCACCCTTCCGCCTCATTGCGCCACCACACCAAAATCCGTCGATCCGTCCACCGTCTCCTCCTCTCCCCGCGGAGAAAGAAACCAGCACACAGGACAGGAGTAAGCTAAGGTCGAAATGGAGATGATGGTTAATGGGAGAGACGACCAGTACCACCACCACCATCATCTGGAGCTCGGGCTCGGGCTCGGCCTCAGCCTCAGCATCGCCGGTGCCACGGCCCCCGTGGTCGAGGCGCCTCAGCGCGCTCTCAGCGTCGCGCCCATCTCCTCCTTCCCCGCTGCGCCGCCGCAGCCGCAGCCGCAGTGCTGGAACGGCGCCGGTCTCTTCTTCCCCTCCTCGGCCGGGGATCAGCAACGTGCAGGTGCGTGCGTGCATGCGGGTCACAGGGTGGCGGCGTACCACGAGATGCCGTTCCTGCGGGGGATAGACGTGAACCGGGCGCCGGCCGGGGAGAGGACGGGGAGCTGCAGCGAGGAGGACGAGGAGCCCGGCGCGTCGTCGCCCAACAGCACGCTGTCCAGCCTCAGCGGAAAGAGGGGCGCGCCGGCTAGGAGCGGCGGCGAGCACGATATGAGGGCCGGCAGCGACGACGAGGACTCTGGCGCCGGCGGCGGGTCGCGCAAGAAGCTCCGGCTGTCCAAGGACCAGTCAGCCGTCCTCGAGGAGAGCTTCAAGGAGCACAACACCCTCAACCCCGTAAGTATCCTATCTATCAACTCAATTAATCAAGATTAAGCCAACGTAACATAAACTAATTAGTAGGAGACGAAAAAATCTTACTAATTTTTATTTTTGTTGCTCGATGATGATCAGAAGCAGAAGGCGGCGCTGGCGAAGCAGCTGAACCTGAAGCCGCGGCAGGTGGAGGTGTGGTTCCAGAACCGGAGGGCGAGGACGAAGCTGAAGCAGACGGAGGTGGTCTGCGAGTTCCTCAAGCGCTGCTGCGAGACGCTCACGGAGGAGAACCGCCGCCTGCACAAGGAAGTGCAGGAGCTGCGCGCCCTCAAGCTCGTCCTGCCGCATCTCTACATGCGCATGCCGCCGCCCACCACCCTCACCATGTGCCCCTCCTGCGAGCGCCTCGTCTCCGGCACCGGCAAGCCGGACGCCACCGCCGACGAGGGCCGAGCGGCCCTGGCACGGCCCGTGCCCAGCGGGCCGTGGGGCCCCGTCCCCACCCGGCCCATGTTCGTGGACAAGCCGGCCCAGATGTCATAGTTACGTTGCTAAGAATAGGCTGAACCAGTTGGGTTTCGTTATTGACTAGTACCACACTCCTCCCTAGACCAGTATGCTATGAGATGTGCTTACTAATTAGGGTTTGAACTTTTGTTTTTTTTTCCTGTTTAATTATTCCTGTAGTTTGTTCAGTTTTAGTTTTGTAATATTGGCCTTTCTGGCCCTGTTTGTTTACTCAGCAAATTAAAGATCAGTCTTGTACAAGTGTTGCAATGGATTTTAGCACTGCGCATACGTGTTCATTATTTTGTGTTCAATTTTGCCTGTCTACTAGCGTGTTGTGGGCAAAAGAAAGTGATATACTCCTGCTGTATTCTGATGCGTATCATCCTTCAGTTCTTGAGGCGTGTGGGTTCTCAGGATAACGATGGCTTGATTTGTTTTGTTCTGTTCTGTAACTTCTGTTCGTTTCCTATTTGTCTAAGCACATCGCATGAAGGGGGCATCGTCGATTGTGGAATGACTTGATTATCTCCAAATGCTGGGAGACATGATGAGTATGAAAACCAGACACTGACGTTGAATCCAAAGAGGACATCTTGCTCTTCCGTTTCTTCGCTGTGATCTTATCTCTGAAGCATTCTTTGCAAGGAACCTCTTGGAAAGAAAAGTTGCAGATGAGGAACAGAGAGGGGGAACCCAAAAAAAATGGAGGTAAAATGTTGCTGTCATCCGCAGGAAAGGATGGAAGAGGCTGAACCAAAAGTCTCTCTGAATGTTCACTGCTTGGTTTAATTATTTGACAAATCTTCATACGTGTGGATGATTAATCAGGCAGTCAATCAGATGATGGTGCCGTCTGAAATGGGCAAGGTAAACGAGGCTGACCGCTTTCAATTCCCAGGAACTTTTGGTCAGTTCCAGGATATTCTTGCACGATCTCCCTCCATATTGGCGAGTAGTACGGTGAGCGCACGAGAAATATCTTATCAAATCTGGATGAAAAGAACATGAGATCATTGGATGCTTTACTTTCAAGAGGAAAATGCATGGAACTTACAGACTTGAGTGCTTTCTTCGACTCAGGTCAGGTCAATTGTTCAGATGAGTATAACCTGAATTGGTACTAGTAGCTTATTGATAGGTGAAGGTGTGCAAGCATGATTTGGTCAGGCGTGCGTGTGATGCAGGGCAAACCAATGCAATCTTGGTTAGCTTTGGGCGTGCGCCTTGGCAGGTCCTGGCCTAATCTAATGGAAATGAATGAGTAATCACTATTGGTGTGACCTAGGTACAACACAATCCACGATAGTAATGGGCTAGACCGGTATGGTATGATACCGTGGGCTGTGCTTGGGCTTGGGCTGTCACCCTGATCTAGCGTGTCAGCCTGGGACGGCACGAATAGTGTCGGGCCAAGCATGGCCCGTTAAGCACGTTTAACCTATTAGGTACTACTAGCCCATTAAGCACGACCCGATTAACACAATTTTAGCTCGTTAGGCATAATAATGGTCGATTTTTTGAACTTTCGAGCCGTTTATAATTGTTTGGGAGTTTAAAAATACAAAAAAATCTAAATTTGTCTATAAATAGGTAGCAAACCCCCTCATTCAGCCATCATCCATCTCCACTCTCTTCTCTGAATTCTCTTGTGAAAATTTTATTCGCTTTAAGATAATTTAGCAAAATTCAAAATATTTTTGCCAAAAATCTAAAATTCCGAAATCCAGCTACAGGAGGTAACAATACTAATTTTCACATAATTTTATTGTTCTCATTTTTCTTCATTATGGTGTAAAATAGATATAGTGTAATTTTCTATTTGTATTTTGTAGTTTTCTATTATTCTTCATGGAAATTTTTGATAATTTTTCTACGAGTGATTTCGGAATTTCAGCGAAGGATTTGCATCCTTTGAGAATGAAACAGCTTTGCCTCCACCTCAAATGGGACAGCACACAATACCATCATCAAGCTCTATGAGTGTCGTTGTGCCTGCAAGCATCGGAGAAAAAGATCTAGATCCACTACATCGAAGGTTTTTGATGAGCTAATGTTATCTTGATCTTTCGATGAGAAGGATAATTTCGATTGGACGATGATCAAATCTTATGATCCAGGCTACGAACGCAACACATACGAACCAAGCAGTCATTAAACTAATCACCAAGTCGTTATCAACCGTGCCAAAGACCCGATTGACCTGATCATGAGGATCAATTTCTGAAAGCAATCGAAGAACAAGCAAGAACAAATTAACAAGCAATCTGAATTACAAATATATAAATTGAGTTCAAAAAGATGGGATTCCACAGAGATTCTGACAGCTTCAGATAGTAACAACTCAAAATGTAAAAGCTCAAAATCAACCTCCAACAACAAAAGCAAGGCACAAGCAGAGTAAAATACTCATCACTCTCATAGGGCTGCCACTACATGGTCTTACCTCATTATTATATTTCTATAATTTATTTTGTATTTTTTAAAATTCTACATAATTTTTGAAATTATTGTATTTTTAAAAAAATTTCAAACCGAAATAGACTAAACTGGCCTTCATGGCCTATCGGGCTAAATAGGCCCAGGCCGGCATAAAACCCTCATAACCTTGATGAACTGCGTCTGAGTTTGTGACTTAGCTCATGGATCAACACAACATAATCTATCTAGACTAACTGGCTAAATGGATCATATCATGCTGGGTCGTGCAGTGCTGCCTATTTGACCATCCCTGCTGCATGCAAAGCTGGTGGTACGGCGCCTTTCTCTCTCTCTTTCACTAGAAAATGCTGCTCCTGGGAGGCTGGGACACCTTGCCCCCACCCTCCCTGCTTTTGCTCCCTCTTTACTGAAGCCTGCTTTCCTCGCTGAAGTTTTCTAAACTAATTTGTTTCAAAAACAAGTTTTTTAAGCTAATGTTAGTACCAGTTTAATGATGCTGTGGTTGTGCTGGTGCAAAGTCCTTGGTGATCATTGTGTCTTGTGTTGCCTGCACAATGCCCCTGATTAGAAGGGCTGCAAAGTGGTAGTTACTAGTAGTACTCATCAGTCGTTACTGGGACCAACTCTTTGTCTTCTAAATTTCTTCTCCTCTCTCACAGGCTTCTTGCCTCTGATTCTTCAGTCCAGTCCACATCATTGTTCACTGAATTGTGTCGCTGCTCGTACATGACCAATAAATTAGTTTGGTGGTGATTCCGATCCTGATCCTGATGCTGGGATAGTAAGTCGTCCCACTTGAACATCTATTTGCAGCATCTGGCGAGATCTGGCGCGATACGCTGAAGAAATCCACGACGACGGCCGCGGACACAGGCGCCGTGCGTGCTCTGCTCTGCTGCGGCCTGAACTCATGGTCAGCGATACGTGGCGAACGGGCTGACTTGAAGAACGACCAGATGCAGCATCATCAGCTATTAATCCGGGCGAGGCATTCACAGTACTTTGTAAAAAAGGATATCATCTGACGAAGGTGCCCATATGGACCCGGAAATCAACTGACGATGATGTGCTTCTGAATTCTCCTGACCGTGTGCGCTTGTAGGAGGGGCAAAGGATCGATCAACATTCAACAAACAACCAGTGCGGTTACGACTTGGGAGTAGTAGGTGAGCGAGGCGGAGTGATCAACTGACTGGAACAGTCAACCATCGCGTACACATCGGATCTGATTCTTGTTTCGTGATGTCCCATTCAGTGAAGAGTTCATACTACTAGGGTTTACTAGCCTTGATCTGCAGCAGCAGGAGGAGGTCAGGCCAAACTTTGTCGATGGCTGGACGTGTCATCTCTCCCAAAAATTTACTAGGATCTTAGTCAGCTAGATCTGTTATTAGGATCTTCCCATGTTTCTTTCTGCACGTTCCGCGGAGGTTCGAGTTTGCATGCATCGACAAGAAGAATTCAGTTAACAATATTTAGGTCAAGATATTCTAGGTTTTTTTTCCCAACACATGAGATGACTTGTCTGAAGTCTGAACCTTACCAACCACGGCCTCTGGAAGGAAGAACATATGAAGAACAGAACAATAGAGTCGAGTCTTGGGAGACACAGCATCATAACTAACCAAAAAAGAGCATAATTCGCGGTTCGAGTCTTGGGAGAGATGATGTTGGAAACCATGCGAAGCACCTGAAGCTAATACCACCACAGTTCACCAACATGGGTACAGGCACTAGTAGATACAACCCCTCAAAATAAATATAAAAAGTGTATGTCTATACAACATTCGACTGTTTTTAAGGACAGTCAGATTGATCTGAGACGTTAGATCTCCATCCAACGGATCTACCCATACAAGCCCCCATCCAAAAAAAATGACCCCCCTCCAAAAAAAATAATCTAAGACGTTGGATCTCCATCTAACGGCTCAAAATCTGACTGTTTTGTGCTAAAAAATAGTCATGTTGTATAGACACTCCCCCAAAAACACTGGCCGATACAACGGAAATACTGAATCTCATATGCCTACTTTCTGCTGGGATGAAGCTTATACATAGTTTACAATGCCAGCTTTCCCTGAATTTTCTCCAGCTAGTAGACAAACATCAGCTTTGAGAGTCACTTCCTGTGAAAAATCAAGGGACATGCGGAGCGATTAGGACATAGCTCACGTGGTCAAAATCATTTCAGTGCTTACAAATCAACGGCAGAGAAGGCGCATAACTCATGCTTGGGCATAGAAATTCAGAGAGGTGTTTAGTGGTTCAAACATGTGGAGCAAAATGTCAAATTTCCAGCCTAACAAGACTCAGAATATCCACAGATATCGTGTTGGAATATGACACGTTGTAGTTAGGAAAATTGCTATGCTATCAAGGTCAACCACAAAGTAGTTTGTAGTTATGCTATCAAAGTCAACCAGAAAGTTGTGTCAGTCTTTAGCAAAACATGTCGCATTGTATAGTTCTGTTGAATGTTCAGCCATCTCACAAGCCATGAGGGGATAATTGGTTCGTGGTGCCACCACTGGAAGGTATCCGGTATGCCTCAACGTCTACTTGTTTCGAAAATTGTCCCACCTAGACAAAAATTTATGTAGTAACATCTGTCACGTTTCCTTTTTTTTTAGCCAGATACTTTGATTAGGCTCGTGAGAAGTCTATCCATGAGGCTTTTTGTTTTGGTGCCTTATGAGACATGTTTTGTGGTGAGACCAGAGTCTGATAACCCAATCAAAACAATGCCAATGTCTTATTCTCATGACACACAACTAAAGTGAGGCAATTTTGGTGAGAACATGATCCAAACATGAAACTCCTCCTAAATAACTTTCCATAGATGACATAAACAAGATCGAATTTCAGTAATGTATCCATAGCTGCGACCTACAATAACTATCAAACTTCTTCCAGCCTTATGGGGGAACTACTCAACGGTTTCCAACCCAATGCAAAATGTCATAAAAAGAAACTTGTAACCGAGGTGGACTATTAAATAGCTAGTTTTGTTGTGTTGTTTCTGATCCAACTGAATTTCTACCCAGAACACCTGTATTAATTCTTGCTGCACTTCAGACTTTTCTGTTTCTAGCTCCCTGCTTCCGTTTAGGGAGGGGTTTAGTATCTGACTGGTTGGTTTGGGTTTTCTTTGAAATACTGGATTATGCTGGCTTTTCTGTAGAACTATCACTGGAGCTATTTATGTCCTCTAAAAACTCCATGCGTCACCTAAACTTAAGAGGAAATGCAAACTCAAGTTAAACTGTGCAATGCAGAGCATGCATCAACACAATTTGAAAGAATAGCTATACCGAAGATGCCAATGCTATGCACACAAATCTGGACAGGGAAGCGGCATGGAGAGGTGGTTCTTTTCAGCCTTCTTTTTTTTTTCATTTCTGTCCATAGGCGTTTCAGCCACTGAGTTGCAAATCATGAGGCCTTATTAGGGCCATTAGCAGAAGAAAAAGGATTTGTCAGAGTCCTTAGGACTGTGCAATCGCTGTCTGAACTTGTTGGAGTACTCAAATCAATAATGGGAGTCTTGTCCATGTTCCTGTCTCCATTTGAGGGGCTCCCATTATCATACAACCTCAGGCTAGATGGTCTGCCGCGCAGTGGGCTGGTAGACTGAATCGCTATCTTATTCACAATTACATAGCTCTTTTCACTGTTTTCCTCCTGCATGCTTCTTGCCTGTGACACGGCAGGAGCTGGTCTTACCACACCCCCATGAGCATTCGCTGATGTTCCTTTTGGAAAGTCTGGAATATCTGAATCATGTCCTGAACCTTTGCTTGTCCCTTCACCAGATTTGGTTGTTACATCTACATGCTCACTATTGTCACTATTATGTGTGATGCTGTTAGAGTCATCTTCCCAGTCAGGATCATCTCCAGAGTCTGTGTTGCTCCGATCACCTGCCTCTCCCCCAGAACTTTCATCTTCGTACTCTTCGACTGATGTGTCTTCCATGTCCTTAGTTGCTAGCTCAGAACTATCTTCTGGGAGCATGTCTTCATCCCTCTGGTCACCATTGTTCTCCACATTGTTATCTTCTCTCAGGGAAGCTCCACTATCTTTGCCGGCTTTTCCACTGCAGCCTTCAAGTCCAGAGACTTCACGCATGAACTTTGAGAGGGCGTCTGTGATACTAGAACAAAGATTGCCCACAGCATTGCATAAGACCTCCTTCTTCTACAGGCAAAACGTGTGGCAAAAACAACATTAGTAGAGGGGAAAAGTCGATGCCAAAAAATGTAGCTATAGAAAGACATTTTTTTACATAAGAAACTACTGGTTATTGTTAGATGCGTGGGAGGATGAACATATAAATGTTAAATATATTGATCTCAGTCCAAAGGGCTATATATATAGTACATTAGACATACAAAGTCCCTAGAAATTAGAAAATACCACAAATGCTCTTATACCCTTAACATCCCCTCAAATCAAGACGTACGCAATAACATTGCATTTGAAAAGAGTTGACACTAAAATAAAGAAAATCCAAAGTCTGAGTCTTGAAGATGTTGTCGTAGCGTGTAGCTCTTGAAAATTATGTCAAGGCTAGAAAATCTCCATCTAGGGTTGTGCGGCAACCCATAAAGCATGGTGGCATAGATCGAAGTTGGAGACGATGGCAGCGCGGAAGGAAAACGCGGCGGCCTTAAAAACTCAGAGCAGCGGCTCAGAGAGAAGCGGCGGCCTTAAGACTTCTACGATCTGCAACGGCTCAGAGAGAAGAGCGACGACTGGCCATACGAAAAAGAAGAGAAAGACCACACTCGATCCAAGAGGATGGACCGTTGCTAGCAAAGCAATTGGCTGACTGACACGGAAATTTGTGACCTCGCATAGCTTTGATGAATTGAAAGAGATCTGGATTTGGATGGATGCAACGAAAGACTCAAAAAGAAAAACTCAAAATAATAAGCAGCAGAACTGGTAGCTCCCAACAACAACACAAAAGATCTCCTTCCTCCCCCTCTCGCACAGTGCCCTACCTAAGCAGCAGAACTAACAGTTGTAGCACAATATCTCACATCCTATATTCCCAATCAATGCCTACAGAGAAAAGGAGCACCAAAAGTAGTTGCGAGATAGAGAGAGAAAGGAATAGAGGTATAGATCAGATCAAAGGAGAGAGGGCTAGCAACTCCACTTCGATCCCCTCTCCTCTCTCTTGCTCCATCTCTCTCCCTCCCACATGCGAGCACGAGCGAATCAGAGCGGCCAGAAGAAGCGAGCGGCGGCAGCTAACCGGAGCCGTGAGAGCCAGTCACGGCGGGATCCGGAGCCTCACCACCACCACCACCTCCTCACGCGGCAGTGGGTGGGCGGAGGCCTGCGACAGGGGTGGCGGAAAAGTCAAGAGGATGGTGGGGGGGGGCTAGCAGAGAGGCGAGTGACGGCGACGGGGAGGCTGGCAAGCCCTAGATCCATGCAGACCCGAGGAGGAGATAATGGCGATGACCAAAAGCGACCGGAGAGGCTACGAGCGGGCTGAGCGAAAGCAGCTAGCCGAGACAACCGGCGGCAACTGGTTGCAGGAGGCGGCGAGCCGGATTCGGCGCAGAGGAGGCCAAATCCGGGCGGGGCGAGGCCGATGGCCATGAGATTGTGATGGAAAGGCTACGATGACGCGTGTTACATTCTGGGCCACAGGTTTAAATGGGCTGAACACAACTAAGCCCACGGAGCAACGGAGCAATAACTTTATAAGTGGTATTGGGCCTTCTCCCCCAAAAGACTAGTCCAATGGGTGGGGGCTCCCTCACACTTATAAGTTGTGTTTGCTCCTCTCCCACAATTCATGTGGGACTATTCCTAACAGTCTCCCCCTCACACATGGATTGGACACTTCTGCAACCATGAGGTCCAAGGAGATGTTAGGCACCTGAGCTCTGATACCAATTGTTACGAATTTAGCCTTTGATTTCTACTTTATTTCTCGCATAAGTTGCACTGCAAAAAACTGGTTACAAGCATCTCAATATATATGCTAATAACTCCTAACACACGTACTAGGACTTCGAATTGGACATCACTTCAACTTGAATTACACATGAAATCGAACTCAACTGCGACTAGGACTCTAAGTCAAGATTAAGTTTAACAACGCGAATCCCACCGAATCCGATGACAAACAACTTCACCGACGATGGATCCAAATTGACAACAAGCTCGGCAAAGAACACGTAGATCTGGTCGGCGGGGTCAGACTTCTTGGTGCGTTTGATGACAAGGTCGTCACGGTGGACAAGGTCGTCGTAGTGCTCGATAACTTGCGCCTGGAGATGACCAAAGATAGCAGCGATGAAGGCCTGGTGGTGGCGCCCCTGGGAGTGGAGAACGATCCTCCCGAGGGCAGCGGCAGCGGAAGACCCGGTTGGTAGCTAGAGTTGAAAAACCTAGGGCTCTAATACCATGTTAGATGTGTGGGAGGACGAACGCATAAATGTTAGATGTATTGATCTCAGCCCAAAAGGCTATATATATAGTACATAGGACACACATAGTTATACCCTAGAAACTAGGAAATATCACAAATACCCTTAACAGTTATTACCTGTGGACATTTTTTACATAAAAAGCTACTGGTTATTACCTGTGGACTGTACCCAGGTAGGACATTTGATGACACAAAATTTGCTATTTCTGAGACGCCTCCAAACAGGCTAGGGGCACGTGAAACGCCTTGAGAGTTGATGTTACCAGCAGCTTCCTTTTTCAACTGTGTAACATTTGAGCCGCATATAGAGGGGTTTATAACAAAAGATAGAATTTCAAGAAAAAAGGATAAGAGGAAAACTAGTTACCTGTGGACTGAACCCAGGTGGAACATTTAACGGCACAAAATTTGCTATTTCTGGGATGCCTCCGAAGAGGGCTGATGCGCTTGAAAGACCCCTAGAGTTAATGTTACCAGCAGCTCTCTTTTTTTTCAACTGCATCACGAGGATCATAACAGATAAAAAAGATACTGCCATTTCAGAGGAAAAGCGATAAGTGAAAAACTTACAAAGCATTTCCCAAAAGAGCCATTGTTCTTCATGTCCATCTCAATGACTTTGTCTATAAGCTTCTTGTTCCATGCAGATATCCGTGGTGTCCCATCGGGTATATGTGTGTTACGAGTATCAAGTGAGTCTAGATATAGAATCTGTAGCAAAAAGGTTAAACTACCTTTAAAAATGCAGAATAGGATAAACAGGAAATCGTTTTTTTTGTGTTTTTTCCCCTTCTTTGAAGAATTGTTGTAAATAATGCTCAGTTCCTCACCAGGAGGTAGAAAAGGCAGCCCCCTATAGTGTTCTTTCTGCCATATGCACTAATACACTTTCTAAGCTGCTCCACAACAAACTTGCACCAATTCAGTTCCCTGATAGACCCAATGTCCACTAATGATGGGAAGCACCGGGGGCTGATCTTTAGACCAGAATTCGGGCAAAGGAACGTCGAAACCACAAGCAGCATGAAAGTCCGGAGGAAATGCTCATCTGCAGACTTCATCTGTCTGAGGGACTTCTCTATGCTTGTGATGGTAGGCGAGCACCCGTTTGTGACACCGTACTTCTCGAACACAAAGGCAATGCTCTCTGTCTCTAAGCCATATTCGACATCAGCCCCGCTGTTCGGGATGCCTAGTATCTGATGCACGCTGTCGCTGGTGACCGGGATCCTTCCCCGGCCCCTGATTACCAACTCGCAAGACTCCGTATCAAATTGCTGGAGGAGCCATTTGCACAGCCCTGAAGGCAGCGTGGGGCAGCGGATTTTCAGAAGGCCCCCGAAGCCGGCATCCTCTATCAGTTTACGCTGCTCGGCGCTCAGATACGGGTACAGCTTCACAATTCTCGCGGGCGACGCACGGTACCTTGCCTCCTGGAATTAAATCACAGCAATTCATTGCCATGGAATTTCCCTTTCATTGTGTGACAAGAAGAAATGCAGCTGACTGAAAAAAAAAGGTTTTGTGTATCATCAGTCACCTTGTCCTCCCGTGCATGGCGGCTGCCGCCCGATTTTCTTTGCTTGCATTTCCTACAGAAACCGCCTCTACCCATTTCCTTTTCCTATTCGGATCGCGAAGGCAACAAAAAGTAATCCGAAAAATCTACTTGGGGCATGTCCTGCTCCTGCCGATCTAGCCTAGAACAAGGAACCCAAGAAAAAGACCTCTGATAAATCACCTATCCATAGAGGCGCGTGTGTTATTTGGAGGGGGAAAAAAGAGTCACCTAGCCTGATGGTGCGAATCCCTGGGCTTTCCCGCGTCAGTTGCTTGCTTCCTACCGAACAAAACCAAATCGCCCTTGATCTGAATGTAAACACAGAGAAAAGATAAGATTGTCCCTAAATTTAAGCACATTACGATAAAAACATCGCAAAAGGGGCGCATTTTTCTTTTTCCTAGAACAGATTAGGCGGAGCTAGCATACCTGAAATCCAACAGAAAGTACATCAAGGGATCGAGCATTCAGGAGATGACGGCGCAAGAAAAAGATCGGAGAGATCGATTGATGGCGATAGAGCCCCAGGACCCAGGAAGCGGTTGGTGCGCGCGCTCTTGCCCTGAACTGACTGGAGTGGTGAGTGATGAAAGATGAGAGGGGGGAAGGGAAGGGGAGGGACGACGGCCACATGGCGAACACAAGCTGTGCAGTGCTGCAGCCTCGATTTTCGCGCCATCAGCTCTGAGTTTTTTTTTTTGAAAAGCCATCAGCTCTGAGTTGATACCACGTCTCGGGCTCTCTTACCCCGACCACACAACTCAAGGCGGCGAGGTGACTTATCGAGATGCCGCTCATTTTAACTTAAATTTCTATTTGTTTTAATTTTTTTATTTTTTTAGTTTTTTGAGCTTTTTTTCTAGTTTTTTTCGTATTCATTTGCATTGTTCGGGATAGGCTAATATGTTTTTTTCTATTTTTAATTTTTTAAATTTTAGTTAGGCTAAATAAGCCACCATCAGTTACAGTATAATTTCAATCAGCTACAGTGCAATTTCAGCTATAAACCAGCTTATTTTAGCCCAACCGAGCGGCACCAAATACCGGTACTGCCAGCACATAACATTTTGCCGCTGGTATAAACCAGCCCTACTTTCCATACCATCTTTCGCACCGGTCAGCTGTTTCCCATTCTATCTTTCATACCGATTAATACCGGTCATACATATATATTTGATATATTATCTATTAAGCTTATTGAACTATATATTATATTTGATCTTACTATTATATATTTAAAGTAATATTACAACTAAAATTTAATATAAATATAAGTATATATATATAATAAATATTATTATACTAAATTCTGAAAAGATACGTCGGCATAATTCGGTACCGAAATGTACTAATGCTATTGATAAGTATGGGAGGGGCGGGCGGACAGCGGAATGGACGGAGCCTTTGGCAATTTGTTCCGGGCTCGTCCTCTGTCGCTTCGCCGGCCCTCTCTTGGGCGCAACCATCACGGACGGAGCAGGCGAGGCACGGGCTCTGCTACCGTCTGGTCGACGGACGCGCATGTCTCAGCTAGCTGATCTCGAGACTCGAGACTCGAGACCCTCTTGTCCTCTCCGTAAACGACGGCAACTATGCGGTTGGAGAGGAGCATACAATATACTTCGCCTCTTGTAGGCAAGATAGGTTGTGACTTGGGAGTTACATTTTTGTCGTCTGAGCAGAAGGATCTTGGATCTAAACGCACATGTCAGCGCTGTCTTATGGTCTGCTTATTATGGTCGGAGAGGGATGCTGTCAACGCCGGGGAGAAGTTCCAAACACTTACAGAGGTTACTGCGTTGCTCAGGCTGAAAGAATTTTCTGAAAATCAACGTTGACGGAGCCTTTTTCTTCTTCAGGCATCTAGCTCTGCTTAGGGTTAGGGATTTAGTATCAGCCATCCACTGTGGTGGTAATATTCAGGGTGCATGATGCAGGCATGGACAGATTGGTGAGCGAACATGATGGCAAGATGCAATCCACACAGCGACTAAAGCACGTTTGCAGGCTCTGAAATTCGCAACTACCCTGCAGGGTATGGGCAGGATTATTGTTGAGACAGACGCAGTTAATCTGAATAGATATTGAAGCAAATTACAAGTGCACTAGTAAGTAGTAGTAGTTACATTACATCTGTGGTGTGTAATGGTATGGAGAATACAGCCTTGTGTTTCTATTGGCCAGCAGAAGATTTTTGGTGGGTAAAAGTAGAACTGCTGCGTTACGAATAGAGGCTTACTAATAAAAGCTTCATCGAGGGATCTCTTTCCTTTTCCCCTTTGTTTTCTTTTCCAAATTGTTCGCGTTGGTCGAACGTGAAACGCCAGGGGCGTTTAATTCTATTAAGAGAAGTAAAAAACATAGTACAAGAGTGCCCGGAAATGCAAGGAGAAAAACGGGGGAGGGGATAATGCGAGTGGGATTACAACTCCAAGATCGAAGGCGACTGAACAAGCGATTTACTGGGCAAAATACAACCTAGGTTAAACGCCCCCGCAATTGACAAATTGAAGTATTCCTGCTTCACTGAGGCAACTAGGCCAGGAAGGTGGAGTATCCAACCTCTAAACAATATCTCATTACGCTCTTTCTAGATCATCCAAGAGATAAGCAGAAATAAGGAGTCCAAACCTTTTTCTGAACCCCTTCGGCACTGAAGCACGGGCTGTAATCCAGCAATCGCCCAACCTATTGGTGCTGCTGAAAGAGACGGTTGGGAAACAACGAAGCCAATGGAACATGAAGAACCAGACCATCTTAGCACAGACAGACTCTAGCAAGAGATGATCGACCATCTCTGGTTCCTGGTCACAGAGCAGACAGGCCTCCAGCGCCGGGATGTTGTGATTGCGCAGTCGGAAGAAGGTCCAACAACAATGGTGCAAGGCGAGCCAAAGGAAGAACTTGACTTTGTGCGGTGCCCAACTCTTCCACAAGAGTTTCACATAGGGGAAACTAACTGCGCCATGGAAAAGGGCTAGATATGTCAATCTGGCTGAGTAGTCTCCACTCGTCGTCCATCGCCAGCCGCCAGGAGATTGTGTCAGCCTGTTGTGGCTGCAGCTGAATGCCCTCTAGCCTGTCACTTAGCCGAAGGATGTCCAGGATGGTAGGAGCATCGAACGCGGGGGGGGGGGGGGGGGGGGGGCTAAATTCTTGATCCAAGTGTACTTGAGCAGAGAGTCGGTTACCAAACTCTTGTGTCGTCGGGAGACCCTGACCTTCTCCTAGAGAGACAGGAAGATCGTCCTAAAACTTTGGCCACGGACCCAAGTATCCGTCCAGAACCTCGTTGAGGTGCCATTACCCAGATGAATGACAGTGGACGCATTGAAGAAGTCACGAATGTCGTTGTCAAGGGGATCCTGTAAACCGTGCCATAGCCTCCTCGGCCGAGCCCTTGCTAGCCACTCGCAACATAGCCGCAGCGCCATATATACCTGCTAATTTCATATTCAGTACACCAAGATCCCCAAGGTGATAAGGCCGGCAAACCAAGTCCTAGTTAACCAGGCATTTGCCAGATGCCGACGGGTGCCCACCTGCCCAAAAGAAAGTCCTGCATTTCTTATCAATAGCTTTGATAACCCACACCGGGAGGATGGTCGCCAAGAGCGGATAGATAACCATAGAGGAAAGGGAAATTTTACCATCCTTGAGGGGGAAGAGGTACCAAATTTGAACCGTTGATCACACTGATCGAACGGTTGAGATTTGGCAGTACCTAGTGGTACCGGACGCGAGGTACCAAGAGGTACCAAATTTTGAGCCGTTGATCACACTGATTGAACGGCTGGATCTAATTTGGTACCTCCTCAAGGATAGGAAAACTGCTCTAGAGGAAGGGAAAGGGCTGACTTGACCACGACCAGACGACCTGCTTTGGAAAGCAAATTGGCCTTCCAAGAAGGAAGGCGAGTCAAGAGCTTGCCAAGGAGAGGTTCCAGGTCTCGTCTCCTTAAACTTTGGTAAGAGAGAGGGATACTGAGATAGGAGATTGGAAGCTGAGCTAAAGAGCAGCCGATTGTAGCTTTTGCTAACTGAAAATCAGACGGGCTACAGTGCCCCGGACGTCAATAGATTTGTCCCAGTTGGCTTGCAAGCCCGACGCCATGCCAAAAAGGTCGAGGAGTTGAAGCATGGCTTCCACTTGCTGAACTTTTGGGTTAAAGAAAAGCATGACATCGTTGGCATATAGGGAGCAAGGAGAAGCAATCCTGGCATTGTGGGCGAGGGATCCTTGAACAACGAACTCGACAAGCATGTGAAGTATTATGAATAGCACTTGTATTCATATGAGGCCAATGGGCCGGTATATATACACAAAGTACATGTGGGAAATATGCAAAGAACCCCTTATAACAATGGGGAATAACAAACTATACATATATCTCTAACACCCCCCCTCAAACTCATGGTGGATCAACAACACTGAGTTTGGAGAGGTAGAAGCTATGCTGTGCTCGAGTCTGGGCCTTTGTGAAGAAATCCGCTATCTGAAGCTCTGAAGGCACATACTGAAGAGTAATCACCTGATCATGCACACAAGACCTCATGAAAGAAGCATCCACACCAATATGCTTGGTGAGCTCATGCTTCACAGGATCACGAGCAACACTGATAGCACCTGTACTGTCTGACAAGAGAGGGGTCGGTGTAGTGACAGAAACACCAAAATCCTCAAGTAACCACCGTAGCCAAGTAATCTCTGCTGTCAAGAGAGCCATAGCTCGCAACTCAGCCTCTGCACTCGAACGGGACACTGCAGTCTGTTTCTTCGTCTTCCAGGCAATAAGAGAACCACCAAGAAAAACACAGTAAGCAGAGATAGACCGGCGGTCAGAGGGATCGCTGGCCCAAGTAGCATCCGAATAGGCCTGGAGCTGTAACGAACTGGAACGTGGAAAGAAGAGACGGCGAGAGATAGTCCCACGAAGGTATCGCAGAACTCGAAGAAGGTGGCTGTAATGAACCTGAGTGGGAGCTGAAACAAACTGACTCAGAATATGAACTGGATAAGTGATATCCGGACGAGTAACAGCAAGATAGACAAGACTCCCAACAAGATGACGATAGCGAGTCGGATCAGAAAGAGGCTCGCCATCAGAGAGTCGGAGGTGAATATTGAGCTCCATGGGAGTCTCAACAGTACGCTGATCAGTGAGAGAGGCGCGATCAAGAAGGTCCTGAATATATTTCTCTTGGGACATAAAGAAACCATCTGGAGTGGAAGTAACCTCAATCCCAAGGAAGTAACTAAGAGGACCAAGATCCGACATAAGAAACTGCTCATTAAGACGAGCCTTGACAAAGGCAATGTACTCAGAATCATCTCCCGTAATGATCATATCATCAACATACAGGAGAAGAAGAGTCCGACCACGAGACGAAGTGTGGACAAAGAGCGCAGGATCATGATCACTAGCTGAAAAACCAGCAGCAGTGACCACAGAGGAGAAGCGCTCAAACCAAGCACGAGGGGCTTGTTTAAGGCCATAGAGAGAGCGGCGAAGGCGACAAACCATGCCCTCAGGAACAGAATACCCAGGTGGCGGATGCATGTAGACCTCCTCACGCAACTCGCCATTAAGAAAGGCATTCTTGACATCAAGCTGAGAAACAGACCAGTGGCGAGCAGACGCCACCGAAAGAAGAGTGCGAACAGTGGTCATGTGGGCCACAGGAGCAAAAGTCTCATCGTAGTCAACACCATGCTCCTGCTGGAAGCCACGAGCAACAAGACGCGCCTTATAGCGCTCAAGAGAGCCATCAGAGCGAGTCTTAATCTTATAGACCCACTTACATGTGATGGGATGAGAATGAGATGGCAAAGGAACAAGATCCCAAGTACCAGTACGCTCGAGGGCAGCAATCTCCTCGGCCATGGCAAGCTGCCACTCAGGGTGAGTAACAGCATCCCGGTAGGAGACAGGCTCACGAGTAGCTGCGCCAGCAAAGGAAAAACGGGCAGGAGGCCGAATCGACTGGCGATCGCGGAGAGCGTAGCGAGGAGAAGATGACCCATCAGGGGACGATGGAGCATCAGAAGAAGATGGAACATCAGAAGAAGAATGCTCATCTGGAAGGTCCTCAATACGAGGTCGACGAGTGTAGACGATAAGGGGAGAAGGAACTGTAGTGGGAGGAACCTGCGGAGTCGTAGGAGACGACACAGGCGGCGACAACGGTGAAGAGGCCATAGGGGGAATATGTGGAGACTCAGTGGAACAGGTGGACGAGGGCAAAACAGATATAGGTGTATCTGGAAAGGTCAAGAAAGACAGAGGCTCCACAGAGGAAGCCGAAGGAGAGGCAGGACGTGGGTAGAATGGACGAGACTCGTCGAAAGTCACATCCCGAGAAACCCGCATCCGTCGACCAACAGGATCCCAGCACCGATAGCCCTTGTGCTCGGCACTATATCCCAGAAAAACACACTCAACAGACTGAGCGGTCAGTTTGGTGCGTTCTCGAGGGGCAAGGAGAACGTAGCAAACACAACCAAACAGACGAAGGGCAGAGTAGTCAGGAAGAAGACCACAGAGACGCTCAACAGGGATCACACCCTTAAGAGCAGAAGAGGGTTGTATGTTGACGAGATAGGTGGCAGTGGAAACAGCCTCGGCCCAAAAGTGAGGTGGAATAGAGGCGGCGATCATCAGAGCACGAGCCGTCTCAAGGAGGTGACGATGCTTGCGCTCAGCGACACCATTCTAAGCATGAGCACCAGGACAAGAGAACTGAGCGAGAGTGCCCTGCTCAGCAAGGAAGCTGCGCAGGTGACGAGAGAGGTACTCGCCAGCAGAATCAGCTCTAAAGACACGAATAGGAGTGGAGAACTGTGTGTGTATCATAGTGGCAAATTGTTTATAGATAGGTAAGACCTCACTACGAGAAGACATGAAATATATCCAAGTGTGGCGAGAGAAATCATCTATAAAAATAATATAATAACGATGACCCCCTTTCGAAACGAAGGGAGCCGGACCCCAAACATCTGAATGAACAAGATCAAAAGGACGCTGAGACACAGTCTCACTATGAGGATAAGGAAGCTGAATCTGTTTACCTAACTTACAGCCCTGACAATCTAAAGACACGTCTCCGGAGACAGACCCCAGAAGACCACGACGAACTAAGGACGACAGACGGGATCCACACAGATGGCCAAGACGGTGATGCCACTGCTGGAAAGAGCCGGTAGACGAAGTGGCAGAAGCGGAGAGACTGGCGCCGATGGTGGCAGCGGAAGGAAGGTGAAGCCAGTCAAGCTCCCAGAGACGCTGTGAGTCACGGCGCCGAGGGTCAGAACCAACCAGAGCTCCCGTGTGGCAGTCCTGAACACAACAAGAGTCAGAGTCGAGAATAACCCGATAACCAAGGTCAGTAATCTGCCCCGCAGAAAGAAGCTGCAAGGTAAGGCGAGGAACATGAGCAACAGAAGGAACATGAAAAGAGGAGTTGCTAAGAGATCCTCGACCAGAGACAGAAAGAGATGTACCATCAGCAGTAAGAACACTGACAGGAGAATCAAGAGGTGTAATGGAAGACAGAGTGGAAGGATCAGGAGTCATGTGAAAGGATGCTCTAGAATCAAGAATCCACGGGGAGGTACCTGACTGTGTAGGAGGTGGTCTCTCAGTGCCCGAAGAGTCAGTAGCAGAACCTGCAGAACCTGTCGAGGGAGAACCTGAAGCGGCAAGTAGGCGTCGAAGTCTGGCTATCTCCTGCTCGGTGAGAGAAGCTGCTGAAGAAGTCGAGGCAGATGTCGTCGTAGAAGCACTAGTGCCAGTAGAAGAACGGCGTGAATGATGCCGCTTCTTCTTGTAGCACTGGGACTCAGTGTGGCCATCCTTGTCGCAGTAGGAACAGTGAGGACGGCCACCTCCAGACGGAGGACGGCCACCACCACCTGTGGTAGCCGCTGGAGGAGGCTGTGTAGCAGGCGGACGAGCGGCGAGCACAGAGGGGAGTGGCATCAGACCAGCACCACTCAGACGAGTCTCCTCCGCGCGTATCTCGGTAAGAGCCTCCAGGAGAGTGACACGAGGGTGGCGTGCAAGGAGCTGAGCACGCCTTTGCTCGAACTCGGGACGAATGCGAGTAAGAAACTCGTAAACCCGCTGAAACTCTAGGTCAGCACGGATATCCAGGCAGCACGGACAGGTACGACAGCCGGCAGTGCGAAGTGAGTCCAACTGACGCCAGACAGCAGAACTCTGAGCGTAGAAAGCGTCAACAGTAGCATCACCCTGCTTAAGAGAGTGCTCCTGGCGGACCACGGATAGGTACAGGGCATCACCAGAGGGCTCGTAACGCTGACGAAGATGAGTCCACATCTGGAAAGCCGAAGAGAGTCCCACAACCTCAGAAGAGAACTGAGGCTGGACACTGGCGATGAGGACAGCAGCAGCCCGAGCGTCGTCATCGTACCACTGAGTGTAGACGGTCAGACGATCCTTGTAGGAATCCAGAGCCTCCTGGTAGGCAGAGGCAGCTTTATCATCAGCGGCCTCAGCAGCAGCCTTATCGGCTGTCGGGGGCAATGCAACAGGCTCCGTCGGAGGAATAGGGCAAGGCGGGCAGGTGACATCGCCAGAGAGGACGCCCCAGAGACGAAGACCACGCATGTGAATGCGCATGTGAGACACAAAGTCGGTGTAATTAGCACCATCAAAAATCACCGGACAGCGAGGGAGGGAAACGGTGCCCATTGGTAGGCGGCGCTGGACGGCGCGGCGACCAAGGTAACGAAGTCTAATAGGCGGCGCTGGACGGCGCGGCGGTTAGATCGACGTTTTCTCTTTTTTTTTTGCTTTTTTTTGCTTTTTTTTTTTCCTAAACCCTAAAACTTAACGGGCCTTCAGCCCGTTAGGAAACGCACACACGCAGGAGGCGGCGGCTGTGGCCACTGGCGGCGCGGCGGCGCGGGGCGACCTGCGGGGCGGCGCGGAGCCGCCGGCGGAGCGGCGCGGAGCGGCCGGCGGGGCGGCGGGGAGCGGCCGGCTGGGCGGCGCGGATCCTCTGCAGAGGGAGCGGCGTCAGGTGAAGGCGGCGGCGCGGCCTGGGGACCGGAAGGCGACGGCGCAGCCTGGGGGCGGCGGCGCGGCCTGGGGGCCGGAAGGCGACGGCGCAGCCTGGGGGCGGCGGCGCGGCCTGGGGGCCGGAAGGCGGCGGCGCGGCCTGGGGAAGGCGGCGGCGTCCGGGACGGGAGGCGGCGGCGCGGCCTGGGGAGACGGCGTCCGAGCGGGGACAGTTGATGGAGAGCGGAGGCGGAGGAGCGGCAGCGTCGGCCGGCGCGGAGGGAGGAGGGAGCAGCCGACGGCGTCGGGCTGCGGAGGCCGCGTCGGCGACCAGGGAGGCGAGGCGGGAAGTCGCGCCGGCGGCCAATGGGAGGCCGGAGGCGGCACGCGGGCGCGGAACCCTAGGTAATCCAAAACCCTAGTTTTGGCTCTGATACCATATTATGAATAGCGCTTGTATTCATATGAGGCCAATGGGCCGGTATATATACACAAAGTACATGTGGGAAATATGCAAAGAACCCCTTATAACAATGGGGAATAACAAACTATACATATATCTTTAACATGAAGAACATCCATGGCAATGACAAATAGAAGGGCGATAAGGGATCCTGTTAGATCGAGGAGGCCGACTAGAGGGGGCGAATAGATAGTCTAAAAAATCTTCTCCAATTAATTATCAATTTCTATAGGTTATTCACTTGATGGGCTATAGGTTTACAAGATGCACAAGTCAGTGCTCCATCAGTAGAATCTTCTCCTTCTCTTCTTTTGCTTTTGCAGCAAGAGAGATTGGGCAGACTTTTGCTTGTTGACTAAAACTGAAAAGGAAAAAAAAAGTGAAAGCAGGCAAAGACTTGGGAGGAAATGGTGCCATACTTTCGTTCATGATGCCATTTCTCGACTAGCTTAGATTCCTGTACTACTGAGCTATTCGCTAGCGTGATCACAGATACATAACTTTGACCTCGTTCCTACGGACTATTATTAGTAAAATGTTTGAAGTTCAAGTACTCTATTGCATTTCTAATTAAACTTCGAATCTTTGGTACTACTAGCCCTATCAACTGTGACCATACCGTGCGACTGGCAAATCTTGAGCACATGGTACTGGCATGTCCACTTCGCAATGCAAATTCCCTTATCCCTTGTTCATGCCAAGTTAGGTCAACCAATAGGTCCAATTTTTCTTGGTCAGAAACTGCATCATGCAAGTGATCCTGTCAGCACCCATAGCCAATATCCTACTACTAGTACTGTTTTCATCGATTTGCCACCATGGATTCATGGAAGCCGGCTTTCCTGTTCCCTTCTCCGTGTTCCCCTCGTGTTTCCGTCCACGTGGCAGAGATCTAGAGTAGATCTCTGCCACGTGGACGGAAACACGAGGGGAACACAGAGAAGGGAACGGAAAAGCTGCGTTCGGATCCATCGGCCACCTGGAGCTCAAGAAAACAAAAGAAAGATGTGCTCCTCCAAAGCAACACTAGGAAAACACACACACACAAAAGAGGATCTCCACCACCTTATCTTTTCCCTATAGTTAAAGATCGTATATGAATTTCCCAATCTTATGAAAGGTTGCTGATATCTTATGATCCTCGTGGCCATTCGTTTATCCTTCCCTCTTTTGCTGAAAGCTTCCCTCCACCAGCAATGGTGGGCACCGACCGGCGCCGGTGAAAATGTCAAGCAAAAGTTGCAAGGATTGAAAGCTTGCAAGACAACAACAACAAAGCTCAGTTAATTGGGAGCCACGCATTCATACAGCATATATCTTTGCAAATTAAAGGAGCTCGATCGGTTTTGGGTGAGGTGAGGCTCCCACCACATGATATGATATCGCCTTCTCTCCCTCGTGTGGACCACTTATCCTATCAAGATCCACATATCCCATTGTAGATTCGACCACACCACTTTCTTTTCTTGGTGGTGTCCAGAGAGATCTAGAATTAGGTGCTTTCTTACTCAATAGTACTCAAATTTTGAGCCTTCAGATCTAGATTCACTAGGTAAAATCACTTTGCCTTCTTCCCTCTTATTTAAGTACTATTTTGTCAAGGAGTGCTTATTTTTTTTATATCGGATGTATATCTACATCCGTCTACTAGTTTGCTCATTAGTTATTAGCATGTGATGTGATATATTGAAGAATGCTTTGATGCAGATTATTCTTTTTTGTATAACATTCTTACATCAATTATATAATAGTTTTACACAAAATAAATTATGTAAAAAATGGTGTGACAATTTGTAAAAAAAAGATAAACAAAACAAACTATAAGGAACACAACAAACAAAAACTCTACAGAAAAAACCTACATGTTTGTTTATGTTACGGCTCCCGACGACTCTAAACAAATTAGCTACTATCTTATTATCACATTATTCACTCCGAGAAAAACTCACAAGTCGAAATCATAAAGTACAACGTGGACCACAAAGCAATATCTAATAGACAAAAAAGTAAGTACTCACAAACACAAAAACACTCTAGTACCATATAGCAAATCCCTCTTTTCTTTTCTTTTCTTTTCCTTTGTAGCTGCTCTAGATAGACTATATATGCTTTCAACTGAGCATATGATCTGATTTCAGCATCCACTTGCAAAATCCAGGGATCTCAGTTCTGATCAACAGTTGAGAGACAAGAAAACCGGTGCTTCCTGTGTGCTTTCTCTTGTTCCCCAACGGTAGAGAGCACACGGTATTTAGGCAGATCGTTCTAGTGGTGGTACTTTAGTGCGCGAGACCTGCAACCTGTAAGCCTGTAACCAGCATGATCTGATATGACAATAAAGTGTGAATTCTGCATAGCTCTCTAGTTGCTTCTCTGATCAGCTAGTATTAGAAGTAGAAGGATAGCATATATTGACATCACGATAGATTGATGTGTGTTTTGGACAAGAAGGGCGTGAAGGAAAATGTCCGGTACAAATTAAATGATTATATGGACTGAATGGACCTGAAGGGGAAGAGTCCAATTATTGAAGCATTGGAAGCTCAGAGCCACACAAGCAGCTGTCCTCGCTGCCTCCTGAGACAGGAACAAGAAATGAACCCACTTACGAACGAGATGGGGCCCCTTCCCTTCTGCCAATTCCCAGTCCCCCATGCTTGACTATTTCTCCATGCAAACACTGCATTTTGCAACAAGGAGAATACAAACAACCAATCTACTTTGTCCGATTTCTGTTCACCAACGTATACCAACCAACCGAGGCTTAAACATGTCTCGGACGGCACAAGCATTCTTTGCTTGCTGTATTAATTACTCTATAAACTACTGCAAACCGCCACACGACAGATGAACACAAACTTAGAATGACAACAACAAAAAGAACTACAACTGAAGCTGATACAGATTCCTTCGCTAGTCAAGTCCGGCAGCTGGATCACAACACTTCGATGGCCTCGACTGCGCCGCGAGGAGGAGCGATGCTGAGCTCCAGACTGCTGACAGATGATGCCATTTCCAGTCCGAAGGCCATGGCGGCCAGCGACATCTCGGCGGGAACCTTTGGTCTCTTCACATAGTCTGTTAGTTGATCAACCTGCCAGAAGAATCAGTTTGTAAAGCTTTGCTTATGCTGTTACGTAAAGAAGATATTTGCAAATGTAACGGGGCTAGTTTTACCTGCATGTTATTGCCTCCAAGTATGAGGCCTCCAGCATCTGAATAACTTGGCATCTGAGTTGAGGTTCAAAATTCAGTGTTCAGATACGGTAGTTTGCTTCAACTAGCTTAGCTATAGGTAAATTCTAACTGAATTTGTGACAGGACAGAAAAACATAAAGCAAACAAAATCTGTGGAATTTACCGGGACGTCGCCACGGTCGGTATGAATTATCTCCTGAGTAGGAGCAGGTTTAGTTGCCACACTCTGAGGACTTGGCACCTGAAACCAAAGGGAGCAAGAAAAGATCGACCATTAGCTGCGAGCTAGATCTGATCGGTGTTTGGAATCGGTGTGGATGGGATCAAAGTAATGCACTTGATCATCATTGAAGTCGGCGATGCCGACGTCGAAGAGGCTGGCCCGGCGCTTCTTCTTGCCGGGGTTGGTCTGCCGGAGGAAGTACTTCTGAGCGTGGCTGGCCACCTGAGTCGCCGTCCTGGTGGTCACAAAATTCTTGGAGATTCCTCTCCAGTCTCCTTTGCCCATCTGCCCCAAACCATCAAGGAACTTCCTGTGCTCCTCCTCAGTCCATGGGATCCCTGCAGAGATTAATTAATCAATCAATTGCCGCTGTATTCATCATACTATTTGGAAGGCAGTGACAAATTAGTAAATGTTTTTTTCACGGAAACAAATTAGTAAATGTTTGTACCGTTTCGAAAAAAAAATCAGTAAATGTTTTTCTTCAGTTGTGAGAGCCATGTGGATTGTAAGATTTGTTTTCTGCTTGACTGATGCATAAGAGGGCTAAATTTAACTTGTTTTCTTGATTGCTGAATATCCAATCAATCAATTGCCACAGGATTCACCACAAAACCAAGGAATAATTTAATGTTACTTCTTCAGGTGTGATAGCCTTACAGATTGTAAGAGCTGTTGTAACTGATGCATAAAGGGGCTAACTTTTAACTCGTTATTAAACCGTCAGATTATGTCCAAGAACCCCCAACAAGTGTAGAGCTCAAGCTCAAGTTTCAGAGGCAAAGGAATTGAATCCCATTGCAACCGGCGTCGATCTAATACGACATAAATGAAACAGTAGTGTTGTACAAGAAAAGAAACCGTGCGTGATGCAGACATCTAGTAGACCGGTACTCCATGGAAGACAAGTTACCTTTCTTCCTCTCCTGCGCCTTGCGGCGGCGGCGCTTCTGCTGCCGCGAGGCGAGCTCGGCGTCGTCGGAGGCGTAGCCCTTGCCCTTGCCGGCCTGCAGCAGTGGATCGATGGGGGTGAGGTTGGGCATACTGGAGCTCTTCTTCAGCTCCACGAACTCACCCTCCTCCACCGTCGCCTCCTCGTCGACGTTGCCGCAGCGGACCTCCACGCCGAACAGCCGGAAGAGCACCGGCGCCTCCAGCTTCTTCTTCCCCTCCTGCTGCTCCATTAGTTTCCTCCGGAGTTATTATTGTTTGCTGCTTGGTCGTTGTTGCTGCTGATAATCCCCGGCGCTCCCTTCTCTCTGCTCAATTTGTAGCAAGCGTTATACCCCTTTAATTTAGTTTTTTATATAAAAAAATATCTATCTATGTGCGCGCGCTAATGAAACCGTTGTTTTGCTCTTTTTTTCAATGGATTTTGTTAAATATCATCTAGATATTTTCTTTCTAGCTATTATCCAAATTTAAAATTGTTGGATTAGAGATCTAGGGGCTGTTTGGTTGCCTGCATGTGCTCATGCAGCTGTATGAGCGTGGCCAGGCTGAGGAGGGAAGCTCCTCAGCCACGTTTCTTCTCAGCCTAGCTCCAGTTGATTTTTTGCATCCACTCGTGCAGGCTCTCCCCCCATGCAGACAACCAAACACCATCTCCCTGCATGCGCTGGTGCGAGCCACCCCCATGCAGGCAACCAAACAGACCCCTAATAGTCATGAATTCTCTCCATCTCCTTTGAATTCTACCTCCATTTAAAAAAAATCTCTCCCCCTAAAAAAATAAAAGATCCTTTTATTTCTAATTCAATGGTCATAAATTTAGATGATAGTTGAGAAGAAAATAGCCGAGTAATACATAGACACTCTCTTTTTCAATTGTTATTTGCACAAATAAGACGTTTCCCAGCCTTATTATCGTTGACCTGACAGGCTAATAACCTCGAGGGAGCGAAGATTCCATCTCTGTCATTTGCTAAGGTGGGGCCGTACTACATGGGATGTACCGATCGAGTGACGTCAGTAAGTATGTCAAGAGAAGAGACCTCGCAAAAAAAAAACTATGTCGGAAATTAAACTCTCTCTTACTAGTTTTGGGTAGCCAAATTTACTAGAGGGCCTTGGAACATTGCTATTACTTCTGGCTGGTGGTACTTTTCCTGTCGAATTCTCGATTGATGAGAAGCAAATCAATGGATTATATTGCTCATCTTTTATCGTCAATTTAAAATTTTAGGTGAACTGTTACATGCAACTCAATTCGAAGCCATATGCAACATGCAATATCTGCTCACTCGAAAAAAACATTTGACTTGTTTACACAGCACGCCTTTTCCTCCATCTTTCCAAACATTTTCCAGTTAAATGGAGACCTGTTTTATATCTAGCTAGCTACATGTATGCATGGATCAAGAGAGTGGCTTTGCACATGTATATAAATATCCATGCGCTATTCTACCGTCAGTTGTTCCTCAAAATTGATGCAAATTTTCAAAGCTGAAATCACCATCTCATCTTTCAAGCACTAGAATGTTTTTGCACAAATCTCGGAGCATTTTATGTGGCCAGGATAGTGTTTGCACATCCATCTACATATGGATCAATCGTCTTTTTTCCTCATGATCGGGTGAGTTCTTCTGAACTGTAGCTTTGATTTTTTAATTATGATTTTTGAATTTTGGCTGTTCGTGAGAAACAATATACAGAAGGAAACAGTGGTATGTGATTTTGGCTAATGTAGTTAAATTTGGTATAATATCTACTATAATTTACCTGTATATCTATTTTTAAAAGACGCATCATTTAAAGAGATAGTTACCACTGGCAAATCAAAGGAAAAAACAACCAATATTCGATTATCTAGTACGTGCACGCACGCACGCATACATCCATGCATGTTCGATTAAGAGCAAGTATAATAAGAGGTTGTTAGTAGGCTGTATGCTGAGGTGGAGGAGAGAGAGGAAGAGCGAGAAGAGAGGTGGGCTGTAAGTTTACAGCCAGTTGAAGCACAAGAATCAAGAAACTTTGTGAGAGAAAAAGGTGGATCATACAACCTTCAGCTGGCTGTAAATTACTATATAAATAGACTGATAAGTAAACTGTAAGTGTTCATATAACCAGCTGAAGACTATATTATTAGCTTTGCTCTAACAAGTTGTTCGCGGTCGGAGTATGTATGGGAATCTAGCTAAGCTAAGCTAGGGCTAGCATAGCAAAGCATGAATGGAAGTTTCGCGCTGCGCTGCTCCGTCGGCCGATCCACGTACGCGGCTTTGACCTTGAATTTCGTGCCCCGTTACGCTTTTCGATCGAGCGCATGGAATTTCGTCTGCATTGCATGCATATATACCAGCACTGCACGATGTATGACGCATGCAACGCGCTAGCTGCATCGGACCACACAGCTAGCCTAGCCATGCTAAGGGTATATTTTTTTTTACTGCGGTTTATGACTTTTGGTTATGGTTTGTAATTTTTAGGCTATTTGTACGAGAAATTACAGAATAACAGAAACTTACGTGTGGTTTTTGTCAACATAAATGAAATTAGTAAAGTATGTACTACAATTAACTAGTAGACTCTATCTTAAAAAAATACTTTGTTTAAAAGTTAGTTACTATAGAAAAACCGAAAAACAGCTTTTAGAAACTGAAAAGAACGGAGGATCACGTTTACGTACTGCTTCCACCCGTGCAGCACGCACTTTTACTGCCTAAAACATTGCCGCTTAATTTGTCTCTACTAGCTAGTGAAATACTGGATGCCGCTTAATTTGTCTCTACTAGTGAAATACTGGCGGTATACACTGTGCGTGATGCATCTTAAATATCTTATCGTTAGCAAGGTCAATTACATAAGCTAGCTGATGAAGCATTGTAAGAGCAACTCCAGCAGGGCCCCTACTTGAGCCCTCAAATCTCATATTTGAGGGCTTGAGGCAAAAATGCAACTCCAGCAGGGCCCCTACTAGAGCCCTCAAATTTGAGGAGCCCCTCAAATCCCCCTCCCACCCCTCATTTCCAGGGGCCCCCTACTCTGGCTCTCATTTTCCGTTTTTTCCCGCCTCGGTGAAATATCCTCCCGCTCCGCCCGTCCCCCTCCCCAGGCCACTCCGCCAGTCCGCCTCCCCCGCCGCCCCCACCGCGCCCGGCTCCCCCGCTGCCCCCTTCCCCGGCGCCTCCGCCCCCTCCCCCGCCGCCCCCTTCCCCGCCGCCTCCGCCCCCTCCACCGCCGCCTCCTCCCCCGACTCCCCCACCGCGCCCGGCTCCCCCGCCGCCCCCTTCCCCTTCCCCGGCGCCTCCGCCCCCTCCACCGCCGCCTCCGCCCCCTCCGCCTCCTCCCCCGACTCCCCCACCGCGCCCGGCTCCCCCGCCGCCCCCTTCCCCTTCCTCGGCGCCTCCGCCCCCTCCACCGCCGCCTCCGCCCCCGACTCCCCCACCGCGCCTGGCTCCACCGCCGCCCCCTTCCCCTTCCCCGGCGCCTCCGCCCCCGACTCCCCCACCGCGCCCGGCTCCCCCGCAGCCCCCTTCCCCGGCGCCTCCGCCCCCTCCACCGCCGCCTCCGCCCCCGACTTCCCCTTCGGGCGTTGCAGCAGCGCGGTGGGAGGTGCCGGCTTCGGGCGTTGCAGCGGCGCGGTGGGAGGTGCCGGCTTCGGGCGGCAACCGGTGGCGCAGCTTCGGGCGGCGGCCAGGCCGGTGGCGCAGCTGCGGGCGGCGGCCAGGCCGGTGGCACAGCTGCGGGCGGCGGCCACCCTCCGTGCGCAACCGGCGACAGCATGTGTATGACGAGTGGGCCCTACATGTCATTCTCACTTGGATTGAATTTGAGGGCCCTGATTTGAGGGCTTCTGCTGGAGTTTAACTCAAAAAACAGGGCCCTCAAAAGTAGGGGGAGCCCTCAAATCAAAAGTAGGGGCTCTGATTTGAGGGCTCCTGCTGGAGTTGCTCTAACTGTCTACTGCGTACAGTATGATGTGATTGATGCTAGCTAGCAACTGCAGACTGTTCACACAGATAGCGTTGTAGCTTTTTCTAAAAAAAATTAGTTTTGGACACCTATTTTTACAACTCTAGTTACCTCCGCAGACCTACCGATCGAGCTCTGAAGGCACCTGCCGAGCCCCAGTGCGGCAGCAAGCCAGTCGGGTGTTGTGCATACTTTAATTAGTGCTAATTATAATTAATTAGTGCTAATCATGAGTTTACTTAAGCTCTGATCATTGCGTTGATTGCTACCGTATAGTGGGCTCGGCAGGCAACCTTCCGAGCTCTGTCAGGTCGTCTACTGTACTTTCCTAGCTTGATAGGTATTTATCGAGCTCGATCGGTTCATAGAGGAAGATAGATTTGTAAAAATAGATATTTATAAACTATTTTTTTTAAAAAAAGACTATAGTGCTAGTTAGAGCAAGTCCAATAATAGAGCCAAGTGTTTGGCTATAAGTTAAGTTATAAGAGTCAAGTTATACAATAATCTGTCTTTTATTTGTCTACAAAAGATTTTTTTTATTATTATGTGGTACCATGTCTCACATTCTCTTTCCTACTCATCCTCACATACATTTATTATCTGGACCCACCACTGCATAGGCTCCCGTGTGCAACTTATTGCTTGCATGAGAGCCAAGCTCTCATCTCTCTCCTCTCTTCTCTCCTCCACATTAGCAAAAATACTGACTAGCTTGGCTATAAGACTATTGTTGTACTTGCTCTTATATAAACAGTTTGGCACCGGCACACAGCTTTTTTAGCAGCTTTTCGTTGATTGGTCGGTGTGCACGGCAGCTTGCAGCTGGCTAGTGAACAAGTACACACCTTGACGGCTTAATGTATATACTTGCCCCATTCTTCTATACCCGATGGTTTTTATTTTTTTACGATTAACTTTGACTACTATTTTTTTTACGGTTAACTTTGACTACTATTTTTTATAACTTTGACTGCTGGGCGCCTCGTTTTTGCCTCTCCTCTTACGGAAGGTCCAGCTTATCTGTATGTATGTGGGGATTAGTAGTAGTAATTCATGGGCTGGATGTACTGGTAATCCATAATCTATTCCACACGACGTCCTTTTTACTGCATAGAGTGGCTGTAGTTGATCCATTACCCATTTACTTGTGTTCAGTTCGTGTAAAACAAAGCAAGTGTACATACCTTGCTAGAAAGAACTGTCAAGGTTGAGTGAGATTTACTAGCTAGATAAGAGAAAAGAAATTAAAGGCTAAAGCCACTGTCTGCGCCACCGCGTCAGGTGGGCGTATTGCCGTACGTCATGCTTGCTGATAGGTATTTATCGGGCTTGATCGGTCCATAGAGGAGGATAAATTTGTAAAAATAGATATTCATATACTAATTTTTCTTTTTTTTTAAAAAAAAAGACTATACTGCTAGTTTTATAAACAGTTTGGCACCGGCACACAGCGTTTTCAGCAGCTTTTCGTTAATTGGTCGATGTGCACGGCAACTTGCAGCTGGCTATACAGTGAACAAGTATACACCTTGACGGCTTAATGTATATATTTGCCCCATTCTTTTATACCCGATTTTTTTTACTTTTTACGGACAACTTTGACCACTTTTTTTATATAATTTTATACTAAAATATATTAATAAAAATATAATATTATAAAAGTAAATTTTTATGAGAAATTTAATTATACAATTTTTATATCGCTAATCTAGACAATTTTAAAATTGTTAGCAGTCAGAATCCGCGAACTATACGAGGTTTGCCTTGCCCTGCGTCTCGGCGCCGACGAGACATACCCAGTACGTCGTCGTCACCGATCCATCGATTCCTCGCATCGTCAGGTGCCTGTTTTGTCTGTCATCCAGCGAGAAATGGCAGCCCTGGGCGCGTCTCGTTTTTGCCTCGCCTTTGTCGCCTCTCCTCTTACGGAAGGTCCAGCTTATATGTATGTATGTATGTGTGTGGGGATTAGTAGTGGTAATTCATAGGCTGGACGTACTCGTAATCCATAATCTAATCCACACGACGTCCTTTTTACTGCATAGAGTGGCTATAGTTGACTGATTACCCATTTACTTGTGTTTAGTTCGTGTAAAACAAAGCAAGTGTACATTACTAGCTACAATAGCGGATCCAAGATTTTTAGGATGAATGTTCGAATTACAGAACTAAGTTGCTCGAATATATCAATACCATAACGCACTATTTCCCTCAAAACACCGATACAACGGTACATGTATATAGATATAATAAAAATATAGAAATTAATGATTTTTATGTGGAAATGTACGACATAATGTGAGCATGATGACATGGATTAAATAACAAATTATAGAGATTAATGACATTTATATATCTTATTGATTCTGCCTTTTTTGCCCTTTTTCCCGTCAGCAAAACAATCCACCTAAGAGGAAATTGTATGTTCCTTCTATGGAGCAAAACATAGCAAAAATTAGCATGTAAACAAATGTAATAAGGGTCCAACTAACTGCTCATTGCCTAAAGCAAAGACTGTATTTTTATACATCATCTACTAAAAAATGAAGAAAGCAAATGCTAAGCTCCAGAAAGAATCGGAGCCAGAGCAGAGTAGATCAAAGCAGAGAAAGAAAGAAAATAAGTGGAGTAGGGTGGAGTACACCTAGATCTGGAGAGATAACGATAATGATAAGTTGGATGTGTCACACTCCCTCCTGGCTACTGCGCTGCTCCCTTTTCGCTGCCCGCTCGCTATCTCTGAGTTCACCGTGCCATCGTCTGCTTGCTCGCAACACCTCTCTGCTCGTCCACACTGCCACATGCTCACCTTGCACCCCGTGCTGTCTCACACATGCTTGTTGTCACGTCTTGTTGCCACATCCACCGATCGTCGCTTGTCTACGCAGTCCGCGTCCGCCAGTCGTTACTCACCTTCACACCCTGCACCTTCGCCCGCTCACCACTTGAAGGTCGGAGCCGCTTTCCACACAAACAACCACAAAATGAGGAAGAGAACAAAGGTTAGGATTTTGTTTGTATCTTTACATCTTTGGGTCTGTATGAGGAGGGCTAAGGTGGGAAAAAAAATAGGCCTAATGTGTTACATAGGTTGCGCATGAGATATAGGGAGTGCGGATTGAATTTATTTGCGGACATAAAAATATAATTTTAACCCAAGTAACAGTATATATATCTAATATATCTATTATATACTTGATATTTTGTAAAACATTTTTGCCCATGACTAGCTAGAAAAAACGTCAAGGTTGATTGAGATTTACAGCTCGCTCAGTTGGGTTGGAAAAAAGTGACTTATGACTAAAATCATACTATAACTGGTTGAAATTATATTATATCTAATAGTGACTTATTTGGTATAATTAAATTCAAAAATAATTAACATAGAAAAAATATGTTAGTCAATCACAGATAATACAAACAAATACAAAAAAAATCCGGTAAAAAGCTTTAAAAACCAAAAAATTTAAAAATAGTAAAAAGTAAGTTAGAACATAGAAGTTTAGTCGAAATAAGCGGTATCCTACTAGCTAACATATTTCCAATGGGCGTATTGCCGTACGTCATGCTGCTCGATCTTCTTGTCTGCACGTAAAGAGTCCCATCGATGAATTCGTTGGTGATGGCCCCGATAGATCCGCCGATCCCTTCGTGATAGTACCTGATACCGGTAGCAAATAGATAAATGCCCGGTCTTAATCTCTCGTAACCTTTCGAATATGCGAAAAAGCAGTTTTTTGTATTTTTCGTTTGTACCTTACCAAGCTTGGCAACAGAGTGACACTAGAGGCCTCATAATAAACGCAATAAGACAAGTTAATGGTCGCAATTAGACAAGTTAACAGTTTACTTGTGAAAGAAATTAAAGGGCAGTTCTAGTTCTTTATCCTCTCAGTCCCAGACGGCCCATAAATGAAATTCTGTCTCAGAATTGAACATTTTGCAAACAGCGATTCTGATCACACTGGCTAACGTAAGATAGACTAAGGGCATGTTTTTTTTGGCTGAAACTTATGGCTTTTGGCTACGGCTTGTAGCTTTTGGGCTGTTCGTGCGAGAAATTACAGAGTAACAGAAGCTCACGTGCAGTTTTTGCTGATATAAATGAAGTCGGTACAGTATGTACTACAATTAACTAGTAGACCCTATCTTAAAAAGATACTCTATTTAAAAACTAGTTACTGTAGAAAAGCCGAAAAACAGCTTTTAGAAGCTGAAAAGAACAAGGCCTTACTCTAGTGGGGAAAGAATAACAAGCGGATATTTCCACTACTGTGCCATTTCACATGTGATGTTCTGTCGGTTCTAGTGTCCGCCATCTCTTCAGAAGTGACGTTCAACATGGTAGGGAGAATAATTAAAGAAAGGAGATTATCCCTCACGCTTAGAATGATGAAGGCAATCACACGTATCAAGGATTGGGAATTGGCTAAAAGGCGATAACAACATCAACTAGAGTATCAACTGACCTTGAACACATGAACAATATGGACATTGAGGAGTAGTTAGTTTGTACATATGTTGTTACTGTACTCTTTTACTTACTCATGGAACCTCACTCTAGGATATAAGGTTTTTAACGAAGTAGTAACATCGTATCTGTAAAATATCAAGAAAATTTTGCTTTTCCCTAAAATATTTACGTGTCCATGTTTTTACGCAATTAATTTAGTTTGAACGAGGTTTTTAACGAGACATCACAAGAAGAAGATGATGACCGCCGTTACACCTGTTCATTTGGTTTCTTCGGTAAAATTGATTCGGTATATATGGTATATACGACAAATATGGTATTGTTAGTTCGGTAATATATGATATTTTAAAAATATGATTCAGTATCGGTAAATTCTAATTTATCTCGGTGCAGTATCGGTAAATACCATATTTACGAAAGTTAACGTGAATTGCGAACGATACAGCGACTAGCGAGACGAGTAGGCGACAATATATTATCAGCCGGCTTGGTTGTACTGCTGGTTAAAGAAAAGAAAAATAAACACTATATAGTCCAAAAGTCCACAAAAATATTAAATACACTTTGTCTAGCCCATCGTGCGTAAACCCAACACAAGCAAGAAGAACTTGCAAAAAACTCATCCGTGACAACAACTAACCAACACTAATTACTCTATATGCCTCTATGGGCTTAATTTGCGGTTGATTAGGATGGACTGAGGGGCTGGCTGCGCCTGGTCGGCCCACCCGCTGGCCGGCTGCGGCCTGTGCATGCGCATTGCGTAGTGCACACTACTGCTAGTATTAGCGAAGTTCGGTTTGTCCGGTTTTGAGCCGGTTTTTACCCAAAAAACCAAATACAAAAAAAAACCTCCAAAATATAGATCACAAATCGAATACTAAAAACCGGTCAAACCGAGTTAACTGGTTCGGTTCGATCTTTTTAGTCCGGTTTTTTTTGGCTCGGCTCAAAGTTGCATAGTTCTAACCGTTGGCACCATCATCGTCGTCACCTACATGTACATAGGACTAGACTGGGACCGGTGTGGCACAGAGCCGGCTCGTCGTGCTCTAGGCTATAGGGGCTGTTCTTTTCGGCTGCGGTTTATGGTTTTTGGTTGAAATTTTTGAATTTTGGCTGTTTACGGTACAGATTACAGAGAGACAGATACTCACTTGCGATTTTGGCTGGTATAGATATTGGGTATTTAACATGTAGATCATTTAACTTATAGACCCTGTCTTAAGAAAATACTCCGTTTGAAAGTTAGGTACTGTAGCAGAAGCCAAAAGCCGATTTTAAAAGCACAAAAGAACAGGCCCTGATTGGGTCTCGCCGGAGGCGAGCCGTACGAACACAGCCCGAAAAACGCTAGGCTCGTGCCATGCCGGCACTGTCTGGCTCCCAGGCCTAGTTTGGTGCATGCGAAGCGGATTAGCGGTTGCAGTACAGTACAACTATTGATTGGTACCTAGCTACTACATCACCGGCTGTGAAGCAGAGCTTGCCTGCTAGACGCTCAATACCTTCCTAGTCTACTACGTACTACTAGTATTGATCAAATTTGTTGTCCACCGGAAAGAAAGAAAGGAAGAAAAGCATAGCAGTCGGGATCAAATCATATAGCGTTCTATATTAGCTTCTGTTTTTAATTTTTGTTTGTTATAAACTAATATGAGCACCTAACTTCTCAAAGTAGCTTTCTCACTCTTTCACTTTAGGGATAAGACTAGGGATCATAGACGTATCATATATTCTACTCCTTTTACTCCCGTCTGGTGCACATATCTTCCCCTCACTTTTCCACCGTTTACTATTTTTTTAAAAAATCACTTCTTTCACCTTCTATTGTCCGTTGCAGCTAATATGAATAGTCTCGTAATATCATAATCTCTGTACAGATAATCGATGGAGCTTGTGGGAAGAAGAGCAAGAGCAGTGAGCCGATGAGCCAGCTTACAGAGAAGGACGTCTAGCTTGCACATCATTTTGCAGTAGAGATTGTTGTGTAACGCAACGAAAGCTACTTACCGCCACCATCATTTTTTGTTGCCGCATACATTTGGGTGTTGATAAATATCATCTGGATATTTTTTTTCTTAATTATCATCTAGATTTATAAACATTGGATTAGAGATCTAACGGCCATAAATTCTCCCCCATCCCCTCCAAAAAAAATATCCCCCTCCTCAAAAAAAAAATCTCCCCCCTCAAAAAAAAAAGGGCGTTGGTGGTGCGGATTCTACACAAGCAGTATAGCCAAAGTCCACGCGTTCAGAAAGCATCTCCCTTCTAACCAGCACCGGGAAAGTCTTCGGTGCTTCGGCTTCTTCCATTAACTAGGACAGGCATGTCCAGTTGAACTGATCTTTTCCTACTCGGAAAACAGTTTTTGTTGGAGATAAATCACTACATCAACTCATCAATATTACTTCTACTCCTCCATATAATATTACCACACTCTGTATGGTTAACAGGTTTAGGCAGGTACGCATGTGCAACCAACTGTGGATCAATGTAAGTAACTAAGCTTTTCTTCGACCTCAGTAGTGTTAGTGTACGACCTTTGCTTGGACTTCTGATAAAGAAATTAAAGAAAGATCAAATCAAGTAGACAAACAGATGACAGATCCATCCCATTAGGTTTTGCTTTAACCCTTTTTTTAATGAACTTTTTTGGAAAGGTCGCCGAGCAACGCGAAAAATAAATCAGACCGGACGACACAGATTTTCAAAGCATGACAAGTACACTCATGGACGCATGATGCACATGTTAGTGCCGTCTCTGCGCCTCGCTCTGCTTACTATAAGACACCGCATTTAGCACGCTAGTCTATGCACACACTCGCCAACTACTGTGTTCGGTGGTCTCTCTTAGTTTATCACCTGCACTCCTCTAAGTACAGAGACAGGCTCTTTTCCGGCCATGTCCGCCGCGGTCAAGGCGCCGCCGGGCCACGGCCGGCCGTCCCCTCTCAACCCCAACGCGAGGACAGAGCCGAGCGCAGCCAAGCCCAACGCCGTCTCCACGAGGACGCACCTCGCCAACCTCGACCGCTTGCTCGTCCGGCCGCCGCCGCTCCCGCTCCCGCTACCGCTCCAGCCCAAGAAACCGCCAGCCGATGAGCCCAACGACGGGGAGGCCACCCCCAATGATCGCAGCGGCCAAGGCGGCCTCCTCAGCGCGCTGAACCTGTCCACGTTCCTGCCCTTCACCCGCAAGCCCGCCGTCGACGAGATGTCCCCGCGCAGCCTGGCGCACCTGCAGCGCCTCCTCACGCTCTCGCCACGGCCGTCGCCCAAGGGCTCCATCGCCGCAGAGTGGCGGAGGTACCACGGCGAGGGCGGCTGGGATGGCCTCATCGACCCGCTGGACCAGAACCTCCGCCGCGAGCTCCTCCGCTACGGAGACTTCGTGCAGGCCGTGTACACGGCGTTCCACTCCATGCCGTCGTCGGCCTCGCACAGCCAGCACCGCACGCTCGTGCTCCCAGACCGGTCGTACCGGCCGACGCGCAGCCTGTTCGCCACGTCGGCTCTGTCCATCCCGCCGTGGGCGCAGCGGCGGTCGGCGCCCAAGTGGCTCACGCAGCGCTCCAGCTTCATCGGCTATGTCGCCGTCTGCGACAACGAGCGCGAGGTCCGGCGCATGGGCCGCCGTGACATCGCCATCGTCCTGCGCGGCACCGCCACGTGTCCCGAGTGGGCCGAGAACCTCCGCGCCGGCCTCGTGCCGGTATCTGACGACGACGCGTCGGCGCAGCACGTGCCGAAGGTGGCCAAGGGGTTCTTGAGCCTGTACAAGACGGCCGACGACCACGTGCCCAGCCTCTCATTCGCCATAGTGGAGGAGGTGAAGCGTCTAATGGAGGTGTACAAGGGAGAGGAGCTCAGCATCACGGTGGTGGGCCACAGCCTCGGCGCGTCGCTGGCCCTCCTCGCCGCTGACGAGCTCAGCGCGTGCCTAGCATCGGACGCGGACAGCACAACTACCAATCATCAGCCGCCGCCCATCGCAGTGGTGTCCTTTGGCGGCCCAAAGACCGGCAACCGCGCGTTCGCGGACCGGCTGCAGCACGAGCGCGGCGTGAACGTTCTACGCGTGGTGAACGCCGGCGACGTGGTGACGCGCGTGCCTGGCGCGGCGCCGGCCCCGATCGCGCGCGAGGGGTACGTGCACGTGGGCGCGGAGCTGAGGCTGGACAGCCGCGACTCGCCGTGCCTGAGACCGGACGCGGGGCCTGCGTGCTGCCACGACCTGGAGGCGTACCTTCACCTGCTCGACGGGTTCATTGGCTCCGGCCGGCCGTTCCGCGCCGACGCGAGCCGCAGCGTGGCGCGGCTGCTGACGTACCAGCGCCCCAACGTGAAGCGCGCGTACGTGGAGAGCGCGAGGGTGCTCGGGTTCGAGCCGGCCACGCCGAGAACCGCCACGGCCAATGGCGCCGTCGCCGACGGCCAGTACGGCTACTTGGCCAGCCCCACATGACCTTGATCACGCGTATGGTATAGCATAGGCAGCTGAAATTTTTTTATCTTTCAGTCATCTGAAGTTACATTCTAGATCGCCTGAAGTTGCAGGTGTTTCTTTTTATGGGGGCTACAACTTCAGTTAATTGAGAGTGTAATCTCAGGTGACTGAAAGATAAAAAAATTAGTTATTTATGCAATAGTAAAATTGATATATATATACACACACTTTTAAATAAACAAAACACGCGTGTGTCGTGTCGACCATGCATGATGATGGAGTCAACGATGAGTTTTTCAACGTGGTACCATTGCTTTGGTGCACATCACATGCTTTTTCCCCCCCTAAACAAGGGAGACAAAATTATCGTGTTATTTAATGGCTCTTATTGGATCTTACGAAATCGATCTGAACCACTCACGATCGATCGTGCATTAAAAAAAATCATTGGACGTGCAGTGCAAGCTGCTCGTACATCATCGTACACACGATATGCAATAGATACTACGTCGTAGGTAAGCCTTTTAGCATGATGCGGTAATTTTGTCTATGTCCGAGCTCTCTAATCTTCGCTTCTTTCGTGATAGGTCTGGGTTGCTCGTCAGGATGTATGTCCTTGGTTGTGCTTTGGTTTGTAAGGGAGGGTTTCATTGCTATGAAGTTTGGTTGAGATGTTTGAGTTGGCAAACGAGCTGTGTTTGTTTGCCGTGTCTGTAACAGGCAGCAGGGGCACGGGCAGGTGGCGGTGATGGAGTGGGTGTGCGATGGAGCCAACGAGCGAGCGCGTGGAAGTTGTTGGAATTAATCTTGATAATTTGTATATGGTTGTGGTGTTTGTACGTAGTCGATAGTCGACAGCCGTGGTCGATAATCGACTGTCATAGTCGTCGATGCATACTCGAAGGAGTACCGTAGTCGAAGATGGCCGTGATCGGATGCCCTTGGTCGAAGATGGTCATGATCGGATGCCCTTGATCGAAGATGACTGTGGTCGAAGATGGCCGTGGTCAGATGCCCGTGGTCGAATCGTCGTGCGTGATCGGTAACGACCATGTTGTGTATAGTCGGTGCGATCAGGTTGTAAGACGTCGCTACGACCACCGAGTGCTTCCCCGCCTCGTCGCCCCAGCGGGATGGCTGGCTGAGTGATCCGGCTAAGGTGGTCCTTCTCCACCTCCTTTTCCTCCGTGTATCTGTTATAGAATCTCGATCTAGCTGTTTCTTATCAACAATTTGCAGTGCCATTGTGTTGATCTGATCAAACATGTTTCAAGACAGGGGCGGGCCCAGCAGATAGTCCATATAGGCCCAGGACTACCCTGCAATAGTGCAACTTGGCCCAAAAACACCATGTGCTCTAACCCAGAAACTCTCGGCGACAGACATCGGGGCAGCCAGGAGAGAGGAGACACATTCACAAATCACAAACACAAGCCAGATCTGGGCATCGGGCGCAGCCGCGGCGACCCGGCGGCAGCCGGCGGGAGGGAGGAGTCGGAGCGGGGTGACCCGGCGCCCGGCGGCGGGAGGGAGGAGTCGGAGCGGGGCGCACCCGGCGGCGGCCTGCGGGAGGGAGGAGTCGGAGCGGGGCGCACCCGGCGGCGGCCTGCGGGAGGGAGGAGTCGGAGCGGGGTTGCGGCGCTGAGGGAGTTGCGGCCGGCGGGAGTCGGCGGGCGCCTGGCGCTGAGGGAGCTGCGGGCTGCGGCGAGGGAGGGACTAGGGAGAGCGGAGAGGCCGAGAGGTGGACTGCGAACTGCCGAAGTGCTCGGTCCCGGCCAACCGGGGAAATGAGGAAATAAGGAAAAAGGAGCTGGGTCCCGGGGTAATTTTTCTCTACTTTTTGTTATCAATTTAGTAATTTAGACTTTAGATTTTAAACTAATAATTTAGATTTTAGCTGCGGTCTGCATTAATTTGGGCTATAGTCTTGCATTGTTAGACTAAATATTTTACATGCTAAATGTTTAATAGGATCATTTATTTTTTTAGATCTACAACACACATTAGCACTGAATTGAGACTTGAGAGGCATGAAGAAGAAGAACGAAAGCATTGCATTGCTTTTTCAGAAACATGAAGCAAAAAAGATTGCATCTTGTGCTCCACCACCACCAATTTCAGCTTTAGATGAACAACCGTCTGATCCTATTGTAGATGATAATTCTCCAATTTTAGTAATTTAGACCTTATATTACATTTGAACAATTTATATTATCAGTTGTGCAAATTTCGAACTTATTTGTTGAATTTAAGGTATTATGAGATCTTTTAGATATATTATGTTTTTTACCAAACCGTTTACCGAATTTTTGTATTAGATTATATCAATATTGGATAATAATTTTTTAGTTAGGCATACTCTGGATTCAAATCCTGGATCCGCCACTGTTTCAAGATATGTGCTTTTCTCTGAAAAGCACGCAGTAAATTTGCATTGATCGTATTTGTCGTGAACTAACTACAAGAGCAGTGAAATATAATCCTCCCGTCAAGTCATATTTACATAGCAATGTAAACATGCAGCAATTGTTCTTGAATTTATACTATATTGGGATGTGTGATATATTGTGAGTATGATCTTTACATAGCAACGTGCAGGCTCCCCTTTTTTTCTCTATCGGAAAAATGGTTATGTTTCTAATATGGCAATTTGAGAGAAATATGTAAAACTAGTCGTTGATTCTCATTTTTTGTGTGTGCTGACAAATTGTTAAATCGAAGCGGCTTATCTTGTAATATGACATTTGATTTATTGATATAAACACTCGATCTAAGGATAAAAACTATTAACTACAATTATAAGTCACGGCCCGCTAGGAGTGCAAACGGAGTGGATATGAACGGATATTGCTCATTCCGTATCCTTTTCCATATTTTTTGTCGGAATCGGAGTCGGACACGGATAGCGTCGGATACGAATACGGATGCGGATATTCTCGGTCACGAATACGGAGCGAATACATGCCGCTCCGAATACGGCTAGTTTCGGACACAAATATTTATTCGGATAATGCGAAAAAGCAAATTTCACATGGTAACAGGGACAAGTTAAGCAACTAGTAAATTCTAGCTAGCAAAGTAGCAAATAAATGATAGAAACTAATTAAATAAGTAGTAGCTAACTAGTTATATGTCACATGGTTCAAAAGTACGAATTGTCCATAGCCAAGTAGTCAAGTACATCACTAGTTTATTTAACTTCATTATATTTAGCAAATGATTCCACAAGACCTTCGTATTCGGTATTTGGTATCTAGAGAGGCCAGGTATCCGACTCTGTTTCCGTATCCGGTAACTATCTGAAAAAATATTCGGATAGTTCTGTATCCATCGGATAATGCTTTTTCCGAATCCGATTCCGATTCTGACAAAAAATATCTGACTCCGTTTCCGTATCCGACAAAACCTTTAGATATCCGAAAATTTGCTCCAAATTGTATCCGAATTAAAACGAACGGACGGTCGATCAGAAAATATCCGCTCTATTTGCACCCCTACGGTCCGCAGCAAAAGAAGAGGGCTATAATTGGCTGGGCGGTAGGGGAAGGAGAAGAGATGATTGCGAATTGTGATTTGAAACCATAGTAGTTTCCTCGTTTGGCTTGATGCCATGCGAGGACAGCCGGAGACAAGACTCTACCAGTGACCTAGCTAGCAATGGAGTGAGTGCGCCGACGAGGGTGCAGCGGTGGTGTGGTTTGATGGTGTCAGTGCACGTATGTGACACCCCGGCCCATGTTGATCCATGTGTGTATGCATATGAATTTCTGGGTTAGTCCCACATTGCTAGCTTACATTGAGAAGCACTTACATATAAGCCTAGGAGTTCCAATGGTAGCACCCCCGGTTAACCGTTTTGCGCGAAGCGAGGACGAAAGTGCAAGCGGGTTGCTACGTGTGCGTGGCCTATCCAAAATGTGGTTAGATCTGAGCCAGTTTGGACCCTAGGGCGTTACAAATGGTATAAGAGCCGACTCTTGCGGTTACATGGGCGCGTGCGGGTCAGGGGCGCGAGCGTATGGCGCATGGCGCGTGTGGGCCCGTAGCGGACACACGGCATGGCATATATGCTGGCACTGAACGTACGGACATGTGTCAAGAGAGGAGATCCTTATCATTTGCCCCAGTGTGGGTATGTTTGTTCGACGAGGACGTCGGATCCTTTGAGGGGGGTGTATATGACACCCCGGCCCATGTTGGCCTATATGTGTGTGCACATGAATTTCTGGGTTAGTCCCACATTGCTAGCTTACCTTGAGAAGCACTTACATATAAGCCTAGGAGTTCCAATGGTAGCACCCTCCGGTTAACCATTTTGCGCGAAACGAGGACAAAAGTGCAAGCGGGTTGTTACGTGTGCGTGACCTATTCAAAATGTGGTTAGATCTGAACCAGTTTGGACCCTAGAGCGTTACAACATAGCGGATGGATTCCTTCTTCCTTTCTTTGTGTCGGCCGGAGACAGTCGCACGCTCGCAGCATCCATGACTCGATCAAATGCTCGATCGCGTCTCGCTTAGTAGCTAGCTAGCTAGTGGGGTAGAGCAGCGAACCATTAGCACGCAGCGTGCTAATCGCTAACGACGTGCTAAACTACACTCGCATTAGTTGCAGCTAACGCAACATATCTTGTTGGGACTTGCATTACATGTGCTAGTTTATTGTACGGTTAATTATTAATAACTCAACTTGATTGTTCTGTAATCATGTCAGTGGATGCACGATCCACATGCGGAATTAAAATTATTTACTAGTATATACTGGACTGCTGGTTGATTGATATATCGCTTTATCACCACTAGGACTTAATTTGCGGCGGGCAATGCCATAATTAAGACTCCTTCAATTCCAACGAAAATGCTTATCTAGTCAAAAGTGCTACGCTAGCTAATTTAAAGGGGGAGCGGCTCAGGTGCAGAGGCCCCTATACATAGCTATGTACAGGACGTTTAGATTCGCGACACGTTGTCTTAGGACGTCTAGATTCACGACATGTGGTAAAAAAATAAAAAAAATGCTTAAAATCCAAAAAATCAAAAAAATACTTAAAATTTTTAAAAGTATTTTTGGATACTTAAAAAGTATTTAAGTACTTAAAAACACTTTTAATAAAAATATTTTTTAAGTACTTAAAAAATACTTTTTATTATTTTTGCCACATGTCGTTAATCTAGACACCCTGCTGCCACGTATCGCGAATCTAGGCGCTCTATACATAGCTATGTGCAGGGGCCCTGCACCTCCCATTTAAAGGCAGAATAGCTAGTTTATGAGGAAGCTGCCTGATCTATGGCCCCGATCGGTTGGGTTTAAGCTTAAAAAATAAAAACATTACTTAGGAAAGAACGGGGATAGTACTACCAACTATGTCTCATATGGTTTGCAGCTCTTGCAACTTGCAATACACAAATTCAGATCATATTCCACCTGAACTTGATTACTCTCTTTCGTGTAAAAACAGCACAAGTCATGAATATTAGGTTGCATACACTAACTAGTTCACCAAAATATCTAAGTTGATGAGAAAAGTTGAACAATTCACTTATACTTTGACACCTCTCACATGTAGAATCTATTAAATCTAAGACATGGAATAGAAGTAGACAATTATTTTTGTGAAATTGCGCTAGTGAGTCTAACTCAGAATCTCTTAGCTCTGATATCATATTAAATTATACACACCAAATAATACATCAAAAATCTAAATTGATGGGGAAAGAAAGATAATTTCCTTGTACTTCAATAAGGAAGTCAACGGCAGAACAATGAGAAAGCGAATTAAGCAACATAAAACGCATGCTTGATAATTCGAATCGCTGTATCAGTTAAGTCTGCTTACAGCATGACTTGACAGGTCACTTCAATTTGGCCTCTCAAGTCCCGAACATAACTGACAGCGAATTTGGCCGTCGTCTGAGAAGAAAAGAATCAAGCAAAACAAAAGCAATTCGGACCCAATCCGAACTTTCTTTGAGGAGCAAAGTTGACAAAGATCTATTGATCGCTGAAGCTCTGAAATGTTTATGTGGATCATATGCCATCATCTGTCGAACTCGATTGGGCAGCACCTTAATAATCGTAGGATGTAGATACGGCGAGCGTCACTCTCTGTGTATGGCTTCTGGATTCTTTCTCCCTTTCTTTGTGTCGACCGGAGATACTCGCACACTTGCAGCAGCTTGATCCAATGCTAGATCTCCGAGATCTATGCTGTATCTGTAATTTGTTGAATAAATTAAAATGATTTAAATATTTTTATTTAATATATAATATAAATGAAATGAGTCGTGTAAATGCACTTAACATGCCTGATCCAAGATTTTCTATACAGATGATCAGCTCTAGAAAATCTACAGATTTTTTAGAGCTAGAGCTCTGCCAAACGGGGCCTTAGTAGCTAGGTAGCTAGCTAGTGGGGTAGAGCAGCGAACCATTAGCACGCAGCGTGCTAATCGCTAACGACGTGCTGAACTACTTGCATTGGTTGCAGCTAAATATCTTGTTGGGACTTGCATTACATGTACTAGTTTATTATATGGTTAATTATTACTAACTCAACTTGATTGTTCTGTATCATGTCAGTGAATGCATGATCCACATGTGAAATTAAAATTATTTACTAGTATATACTAGACTACTAGTTGATTGATGTATCGCTTTATCACCACTAGGACTTTAATTTGCGGCGGGCAATGCCACAATTAAGACTCCTTTAATTCCATCGAAAATGCTGATCCAGTCAAAGTGCTATGCTAGCTAATTTAAAGGGAGCATAGTGTAACATCCTGTTTATTTTCCAGTGCATTTTTGAAGTTTTTAAAATAAAAAAGGCCATATAGATTTTTTGAAATTAATTAAACGTTAATTTAAATTTTTAGAAATTCAAAAGATTTAATATGAATAAAGTAAACATCAATTAAATGAAACCCGTTTTAGTTGGGTTTCTTGTGATGCAAGAAATTTTTCTACATTTTCTTGAATTTTTTGAATTTATTTGCTATTTTTAGAGCTCAATTCCCCCTTCCCCCCATTTTCTAAAATTAGGAAATGCTTAGAGATCTGAAGCCTTTTGGGCCGAATTCCTTCTGGTAGCCCAAATTCCTTCGACCCAATCCTCTTTGGTCCGTTTTGTGCTAGCCGACCGATCCTCTACTCACCACGCGTCGATCATCCAAGCCACTGTTTGCCCAACCGTTGGATCAGTCGCCGTGCCACGCATCCCTCATTGGTGCTTGCCCTCATGCCATCGTTGACAGATGGGGCCTACCTGTCAGGCCTGTCTTCTCCGCCGTGCCCGAGCCGGACTCGTCTCCGCCTAGTGTCCGCCTCGCCGTGCTCGCCTCGGACTTCGTCCCATGGCCGTCTTGACTTTCATGCCACTGAGTATTTAAGGCCGCCCCACCCTCTCGAGTTTCCCCATCTCCGAGCCGCTAAACCCTTAACTTCCACGTTGTCGTCATCGAAGCTTCTTGCCATCATCGGAGCTCGAAATATCATTGTCTTCTACGCCATTCGACTTTGCCATCAATCGTCTGCGCCACCATTGACCTTCCCACCGGTGAGCCCTTCTCGAGCACTGCCCCACTGTCAGACCCCAGATCTTTCAATCCGGAATCTACTGTGTCTACTGCACTATTCCCTGGATCAGTAGTTTGTGCACACAGTAACATTGCTGAATCATTTCATACATCGCATAATCATTCATTATATTACATAAATTGAAATACACCACGTCGGGTGATCAGTGTTTACAAAAGGGGCCGCTTTGGCCAAATGCCTTCATTACACAAATGCAGCGGAAATTATAGCAAAGCAAACCCAAATCCACAGGCAAGCGACCAGTAGGGTAATGTGCACAATATATGCCACCAGGGTCCTGGTAACATAAATGTACACAACGCCTAGAGTCTACTTGTCTATGCCTAACCACCGAGGCCTACGCCTTAATTATCGCCTTTGCTTCCGTCGATGCTGGCAGGGGCCTCCTCGTAGGCGTAGTGTCCTTGAACTCCTGTTTCTGAATTTTATCGCAAAAGCGAGAATGAGCACTCCGACCCCGTGCTCCGCGAGCCAATACACAGAATGCAAATAAATAGTATACATGGCTTAACAAAGGAGAGGCTCGGGTTGTTTTATTTTGCGAAAAGTGCTTTTGAATACAGTTACTTAAAAATCCCTAAGACCTAGCAGTTTGAACCAAATCATAATGTACAAGGAATTGCATTATTAATATCGATTCAGATTCCATCCACCGTTACATGGCATCTGCACCATATAGCAATTTCTTCAGCGTTATAGCCGCTTAACTTACCACTGGGACGACACCCAGGACAATTCCAAACCAGGGCAGTCCTTCGCCCTTCAAGTTTCCATTCCCAGTTTCCAATGTTTTTAAAACAGAACTATATCCAGTTAAGTTCCCATGTCTGCCCTTGACCGTGGGCACGGCTATTCGAATAGTTTTGACTCTGCAGAGTTTGTACACTTTCACCACAAGAGACAATCAACTCGTTGCCCCACACGATTCCTTAGACGTGTGGTTGAGCAAACCATAATAGTAATCGTTCAAAGTACCTCGCCCCTTCCATCATTTCACCCTATGGGTCGCTCCCACTTGCGGTGGGTCCCATACGTTGTGCGGGATGTCCTCCTTCTGAACGTCTAGCAGCTGGCTCCCCACCCCTGCTAGCCCGCCACAGCAGAACTTCACCTTACCCGGGTGTCCCATTCAAGCCGTCTCACCGACTGCCGCTTGCACCATCCCACACCTCCTCCTGGAAGGATGACTTCTAGGGTCCGGTAAATCTACTAAGCCAAGTCATACTTTACGAACTTCTGGTTGTACTGCTTTACCCGGGAGGTCATGACAAGATTCGGTCCTTAGTGGTATCTGGGCGGTCTACCACTAACCACTTTGTGCTTCCACTGCACCACACTCTCACACCATCGAACCAATCCACCCAGATATTAAAGCATGTTGGGGTTTTTGGAAACATAAAATAATCATATCCAACATTTATCAGTCATTACCACCATGACTGCCCAACCAATTTTTCTCAGGATTAAAAGTGATGCTTGGGCGCTCTCGCGCCCATGATTACCTAAACAATACTAAGCACGGCATATAAATTACGGACTTATTTTCGAAAGGTTACTACTATAATTTTGCTAGGGCGACAAGGTTCGTTCATCCAACATTTCAACAGAGGGTGTAATATTATTCAAGGTGATAGTGGCATATAACTAGAATATTGAATTTAGCATGTATTTGCCTAAAAATAACAGCATGCAATTTGTTAATTTCAAACAAAGTAAGTTGCATAAAGTGTAGGTTCAATATGATCAAAGTATTGACTCGCCTTGCTCGCGGGGGTCTTGGTCCTCCTCTTCCTGAGCCTCGTATGCTATTTAATCGTGCGAAATACCCAAATAAAAGGAAAGCAACCAATCAACAAAATATCACCAAAAATTCAAATGAACTCCACAAATTATGGTTCTGATTCCATTAGATAGATCTTGAATTTAGACTAATTTAGAAATTTGTTTCATTCAAATTGGAGCAAAAATGAAGAAGTTATGATTGGTCAAAGTCCTCTGTTTCGGTCAAATCCCAAAAATTATTAAATCCTGACGTGTGGGGCCCATTGTCATTCTCTGGCATTATTTGGTTTTTCCCATTTATTTTTCTTTTATTTTCTCTGTGCCACTGACATGTGGGTCCAGATACTGTTCATGGGGTCCACATGTCAGTACGGGTTTGGTGTAAGAGTTCCACTGACCGGTGGGGTCCAGCGGTCAGCCTCAGCTCTGGCTACCGTGGCTGACATGTGGGGCCCACCTGTCAGATGGAAACAAAAGAAATGTTCGACCTCGGCGCGCTGCGGAGCCGGAGGCTCGAACGCGCGCGGCCGAGGGAACGGGGGGGGGGATCGAGAGTTAGCGCTGATAGCCAAGTGAGCGGGAGGCTTTGCCTACCTCTATAGGGCGATTAAGTCCCTTAAGGTTGGTCTGCAGCGGGGTCAGGTAGCGGAGTCGGGGTGACGGTGGCCGGCGGCGAAGGAGAGTCGGGGAGGTCCAGTGGAGAAGCTAGACGCGTTCCTCAAGCTTCGGGGGTGCCGGTGGTGAGCTTTGCAGGGGCCGAGGGGCACGGTGGCGGCTGGCGTTGTGCGGCGGCGGCGGTTCGGGGAGGTCCGCGGTGCCGGCGGCGTACGGCCGATGGGAAGCTCGGGCGAGGCAGGGAATCGCTTCGCGGTGCTCCGGGGATGGTGTGGGCGAAGGGAATCGGACGCTAGAGCTAGGGAACGGCGGGGCGGTGTGCTCGCCGGAGTTGGGGAAGAACGGGCTCTCGGTGGCTACGGGGCTTGATTGGACAATTACCTGTGAGGGAGCGAAGAGGGGTGCGTGGGGAACCCAGTGGAGCCCTCAGCGGCATTTATAGGTGCGCGAGCGGGGCTGGCAACGGGCGACAGCCCGTGCGGTCGCGTCGGAGCTGGTGGCGGAGGCAGGTAGGGATGCAGGCGGCGATTAATGCCTGTCTATCGGTGAAGCTACGACGCGCAGCTACGCCCAGGGTGGTTGTCTCAGCGCTGCTGCCTCCTCTCCCCCTTTTGCCAACGTGAAGCGGCAGCGGACCGAGCGGGGCGAAGTGACGGAGCGGGGAAAAGCTGCGCGCGGTGGCACCAAGTCAAGGGCGACGGGGGTCGCAGGCTTTCCACCTAGGCGACGGGACGGCGCGGGCAGGGGCGAGGCCGTGCATGCGCGCCATGGGGAGCAAAAGCTCTGCCCGTGGTGCCAGCGCGTCCGCGCGGGGGAGAAAAGGAGCGGGGAGGAAGAAGCTGACAGGGCGGGCCCATCGGTCAGCGGGAGAGGGAGAGGGGAAGAGAGAGCCGGGCGAGCGGGAGGGCCCGCTGACCAGAGGGAGAGCGCGGACGCGAGCGCGGGGCCACCGACCAGGGGAATGAGCGGGAGAAGGCGCCGGGCCCGCGGGCAGTGGATGAAGGCGGGGAGAGGAGGCGTGGCCCGCCTGGCAGAGAGCGCGGACGCGCTGCGCAAGCTGGGCTGGGCCACGCTGCGGAGTGGCTGCTCGGCCGACTGATGGGAGTGGGGTTGGGCTGGCTTCGGCTGGCCCAACTCCATTTCATTTTTTTTGGCTATATTTTGGTTAAACTTTGGCACAATTTTCTGCATAAACCCCCAGATATTATTTCAATTCCTCTCCCCTAATTTCTGGATCATCTTTTCAGATTCTTAATCTCAGTTTGAATTTTCCTTTTAATTGTATATTTTCTTTTTATTTCAAATTTTGGGAACCTTAACCAAAACCTCGAGAAAACACCATAAAATCCAAATCCAATAATTAGAATATATTGCAAAAATAATTGAAAAACTTTATATTTTCGAATTCGAATTTTTAGGATGTTACACCCACTATGCCGTCTACCCTAACTGCCGTGACACTTCGCCCGCTGTGCCGTTGTCTCACTTCGCCCATCACGCGTGCGCCATCGCCTTGTTTTGTGTGTGCATCGCCTCGGTTCATGCGCTGCGCTAACGTCAACCCGTGCGTCAGTGATGATGTCATCGCACGCCACGTTGTGGTCCCGATTAGTCCGTAGACCTAGCCCACCGTGAGCCGAGTCACTGACAATGTAGTTACACGCGCCAGAAGCACTGTTCCAAAGACCATGAGCCAAGCCATGTCAGTAACCATGTCACCGGTCCACATCAGCCCCAGGTCCACCAATCACTGCCACCTCACCAATTTTCGCCATGTGTTATGCCACGTGTCAAGCAACGTCAGCCCTAGTGCCACATCAGCCAAGCCTCAATAGCAAACACTGTTCCAAGCACCGAGTCTATGGTAGACCAACACTATTCTATAGGCCTGGTCCATAGCATAGTAGTCTTTTTCAATTTTGCAGTATTTTCTCAGCCAATTAATTTTTCGAGAACTCGTTCTTCTCCATCCTAGCTCGGATTAACTCGATTCTTCTTTCTAAATTCATCTAAAATTGAGTTCCATCTTTTGATTCTGGTTTTGTAGTTTTTGGAATTTATTTGAATTTTTTTGTTGTTCATTTACTTTCTTACTCATTAGATAACTGAGTAAGACCAAGGCAAATCGTGATCTTTGATCATGTTAAACTTATTATTTTAAAATATATTATTTATTATTTTATTTTAAATTATCATGCGTTGCTAATTTAATATAAACCTTTGTATCTGGTAGTTATTATCCAATTTGATTAATTCCCTCAATTGATAACTTGAATGCTTTGATTCCATTGTCACCATAGGATGGGTAATTATCTAGTGATGCAATATTAGTATGCACATGCGTTGTACGCTTAGTATGTTTAGCCATGCTTGTAATATGTTGGGCTCATCATCATATGTTAGTTAATTAATTAGTTTTTAACTTATTGAGATATTGAATCACGGTGGTCAATCACAATTATAAATTTTGAGTATCATGATATGCGTAGTGTCATTGATGTTAATTATACAAAATAATTTTCACTTGGATGAATGATCATGCAGTAAAGGTGGAAGCGTGGTCAGCACTTTTAGGATATAGATGTTTCACTTGAGTAATGTCTAAGCAATTAACTTTGTACGTCATTGATCTGAGTCTTATCATATAACCATATGTCTAGTATGGATATATCTGGCTGATTAAATTGTGATGTTTCAAACTCAAATTTGCCATTGAGATGTTTTATTAGTGCAAGAGGGGCTTTTACCGACTAGGTGGTTAGACTACTCGGCAACGAAAGCTTAGCGAGCAGGATCAGTTAGAGATTGAGCATTGTAAAGCCTTTTTGTGATCTTCTTAATTAACATACCTAAGGAGACATGTTATACTGGTAACATTACAAGATAGTCATATCATGTGGGTAAAGTTATGCAACCTATACAGAGTAAACATATTCAAATAGTGATATCCTCGGTTATAGATAATGCTCGGTGATTTCACACGAGGGTTAGGTTTTTTTTCTAAAACTTTGTTTTGGCTAGATGGTAAGTTGGATGCGAAGTGAATGGTCAGTTTACTTAGGCTTAATTAACTCTTGATTCTTTACTTATTTATTTACATCATTTTCATAAATGTGTTTTCAATCTATTTATTGTATTTGCTCCAGAAGAAATAATAGATCATATATGTTCCAAAAGAAGTTCTTCGGCGACTTGTTTTCATCTCCGCTTTACGTGCTCTATTTTGTCTTCAACGTGTACTCGTTCGGATGGTGGTCGAACGACTGAGGACCTCAAGCGGAAGGTTACGACTACATGCATCGTTGTCGTATCGAGCCATCAGAACGAGTATGCGGTCAATCCGTTGTCGTACCGAGTGATCGGAACGGTCGGACGATCAATTCGAGCACTCGTAAGCGAGCGATCGTAAGCAAGTGGTCGTAACGAGTGTTTGGGACGAGCGGTCGGGTGACAGGGCGGTCGTAACGAGTGGTCGTACCAAGCACTTGGTCGACAGAGGCTTACAACCACGTACGAGCAGCAGCTATGGTCGTGATCTCCGTTGGTAATTCAGATTACTTTCATTTCCCTGTGTTGAGTTTTGATTTCATATAATAAAAGTAGAGACAATCATTTACCCTCCTCCCTCTCTGATTGTGCCATACGATCCTACACAGGGGCACTGCTCACCACTGAAAAACAACGCTGCTTCAGTTCAGACTTCGGACTTGCGAATTTTTCCCTTGAAGAACCCTGACTCATTTCAAACAGTAGAACTACAGAGCACCGGCTTCGGTTGCCAGTAGAGAAGCACAAGCGTACTTCGTCAAATAGACTATTGGAGTGCAAGGTGACCACAATGTCTGTACATATCTCTCTCCTTCCACTTGCTAGAAAGGGTAAAGAACATCAACAATCCTGGGCAAAATCATTATCTACAATCAAAATGATCAATTCCCAACAAGGCAAAACGTCAAGGGAGGCCTTCTCCCTATATTTCATCACTATTTTTAACTATATATATTGCATTTTCCCTATATAAATTACTGAACCGCCCAAAGGGGCACAACAAATGATTTATTGGTAGTTCTGATGGGGCAAACTTCTACCGCACCGATCCAGCTCGCCGGCAGACAACGTCGAGAGCTTCAACAACTGTTCCCGAGAAACCAGCTATTGCTTGGAACATTCCTGGCAGGCCTGTCTGGATGTTGTTCAATGTCATCCATCTAGTTACCTCGACAGCTTTAGCATGCCTTGTCATCTCATCCTCCACCTTCCGACGGCATAGGGCAATCTCAGATTTCTTCTCAGCAAGAGGATCACGGGCATCAAACGAATGGCTTTCAATGCCATCACGACCGCTGCCAGGAAGGCCAAGGCCAACCATTGAGTACGATTGGTAGTACTTTTTCTCAATGGCCCTGAGCGAGTTGGTTTTCTTTTCGAGCTCCTTTGAATATGTCTCTGCCCGCTTCTTGATCTTCATCTCCTCTGCCTGCTTAGAGTAGATGACATGGACGACACTCACGAAGCTCTTGATAGCCTCTGAAGCCACGGCATCTGGAAGCCGGTCCAGTGCTTGCTTCCACTCGTCACAGAAGGTGGTGAGTTCACGCGAGATCAACAAGTTATGGGCCTCTTGTGGGGCATTGGTGTCCACTTGGAAGAGTGTGAGCTTCAGCCAGCCATAGAGAGCACGGATGTAGTCACGTTGATACTTGATGAGGCGGTTGAAGTTTGAGTACCATGCTGAGACAGCAGCCTCAAGATCATGGGTTGCAAGCCGGTGAAGGTCAGATGTTGACTCAGCCATAGAATTGTCCATCAGACCGCGGACTTGCTGAACAATTTCATTCTGGATCTCATGGAAATGATTCATTGATCTCCACATGCTCAACAACCTGCATGTCAATATTCAGAAACAATTATATACTTTCATGCAGCATCACAAGATCTGGAATTGGGGATGTCAGAACAGGGAGCAGGACTTACGCAAAACAAAGCTCAACAAGCTGTGGTGCAAGCTCATTGTCGCGGACTCTGACAATGGCTGAGGATGTGGTGGTAGCAGCCTGTGAAGTCACGACGATCAATGATTGCAGCTTGTTTATGGAGGCCTTGGTCTTGTCCAGCTTGGCGCTATCCCTCCCTCTGTATTCCAGGCTTTGCAGAGTAGAAAGCTTCTTCTCATGTTCAATCTTCACGCTCTCTCTAGCCTGCAGCAGTTAAAAATTAACCCATATGTTAGAAGTTCCGAATAGTAGGAGCTAGGGCTCAAGAAACTGCTTAGTGAATAAAAAGAATTTAAAGTACAGTGCCACAACTTGACGGCAAGAATCCATTCCATCCCAAACTAAAGAGACCAAATGAACACTTGTTTGCTTCACTCAAATTATCTAATATAAATGCTATAAGTTTTGTACCTGCAAAGCAAAGGGTAATGCCCCTAAAAATTTCTGATGCTCAAGACATAGATATGCTAAATCTAGCTTTGGCATTATCATATATATTACGTACACTAAAGACAATTTATTGAGGATCCAAACCTTTATACAATAAAGGATCTCAAAGGACAAGAGCAGTTTAGACAAAAATGGAGCATAAAGGAAGGGAGGAGAATATGAAGGTGTGATGAAGAGGGCAATTGCCATGTATCTTGTTTGCTAACTTTACTGAAAGCAGTGAAAATTATCAATCAAATGCCCCAGCTAGGGCAATTGCCATGTATCGTGTTTGCTAACTTTACTGAAAGTAGTGAAAATTATCAATCAAATGCCCCAGCTGTTCCAAAGTAGGAAAGTGCAGGACCTCTCTAAAAACGCTTTATGGAACAGAACCAGATTCTTCTTCCACGTTAGCTGAACAAAAGGGGAACTGCTCAACATTAAAATTGTGTGAAGATACCAATTTCAAATATGGAGAAGCTCCACCTAATCCACTAGAAATATGGAGAAGCTTCACCTAATCCACTAGAAACTACAATGTATAGGCATTTGTACCACAACCCTAATTGAGGGATAGAGCTCTCTTCTTGGCAAAAGTGTTACAGCTAGTTTCAGTTCACCCTTGGTCTTTTGACTGTTTGGTAGCCTGTAGCCCTATAGTACCAGGCTGAGTGACCACATGTCATGGTCATGGGTTTTTCCAAGAAAAAACAATACAGGCCATGCACATCTTATTCTAGCACCATAGATGCATTTCATTTTTTTTCCATGCCCAACAAAGGTGGATACTAGAATGTGATAGCTCACCAAGCTTGCATTGCTGCTAGAGCCTGTGGACTGTCCTAAATTATCCGCTACTATCCTCTAGGTAATATAGTTGGATCATAAGCAAGTGGAGCCAAGCTGAATAGTTTCAAGATGCTTCACCGACAAGTGATGATTGAGACATCCAACAAATTTTTCATAGCAAACAAACATCTCAATTCAAGTGATGTACTCAACTGTTAGCTATAACTAACAATCACCAATGGCCATGTAATCATGAATAGAAGAGCGAAATTACCTTGACCTCCTCGTAGAGCTTCTTCTCCCATGCCAAAAGCCGCTCCAGTGTCGACCCATGGCTCTTCCCTTCCATTGACTCCATCTCTAGCGCGTTTGTGTCCAGCTTGTAGCGTACAGCCAATGGCGGCTTTGATGTCCACGTCGACGACAGTGCTGATAGCACACTGTTGGAGTGATACACCGTCTCTGCAGAAGAAGAAAACAAATTAGGCAAAACAGCTGAAGCATTGTGACCATTCGAATCAGAAAGCATTGCATTTTCGTTCCAATCGTAAATCACTGCGACAGTTCGAATCACATTTTAATTGTTAGAGGCACAATTTGTGTACTGTGGTTACTTTTGAGTTGCCGAAAGTTGCGGTCGAGCTGGGCGCGGCTGGCCTCCAGGAGCTCCGACACGCCGTTGCCGGCTTCAGCTGCCTTGACAAAGTACTCCTCGATAGCCGCCACGATCTCCGCGAGCGTGCGGTGGCGCACCACCATCCGCATCTCAGGCGCCGGCGTGACCGTGGACAAGGAGTCCCCGGCCTCCGACCTCTTGTCCCTCCTCAGCGGCAACGGCACGGCAGCATACTCCGACGGCGCCGTTCCGCCGTACTCCGATCTGGCCGCGAACCCGCACTCCGATCTATTCCCCATCTCCTCCTCCTCCGATCTGGTCTCCGACGTCGTCGTGGACGCGTAGTGGTCGTCCTCATCCTCCCATCCGCCGCAATGCACCTCCTCCCTTTCCTCCCCCTCGTCGCCGTCGACCTCGTCCTCCTCTCTGAGTTGGTGGCGGTGGTGGTGGAGGTAGCTCCGGGCCTTCTCCTCCTCCTCGAGCTCGCGGAGGCGGTTGGCCTCCTCGAGGTCGGCCTTGCGCCGGTCGAAGAACTCGGAGTCCGGCGGAGACGGCGGGTAGAAGTTCTCCCAGTCACACGCGGACGACGAGGACGGCGTCCCCACCACCGGCTTCCGGAACGACGATCGCGCGGGGCTCGCCACGCTGGAGTCGGACAGGATGTGCGGCACCTTGAGGCGCCGCACCCGCGGAGCCCTCACCGAAGCAGGCTGCTGCTGCTGCGGCGGCTGGTGCTGAGGGAGCGGCGGCGTGGGGGGCGGGAGGCAGGAGGAGGCGGTGGTGGAGGGTGCGGGCGGCGCGGCGGTGGTGAGGAGGACGGGGGCGGTGTGGTGGGAAACGGCGAGGGAGGGGTGGCCCTGGGCGAAGCGGGAGAGCGCGGCGGCGGTGACGCGGAGGGAGCGGAGATAGTCGGCGTGGGCGGAGGCGAGCAGCTGCCGCGCCGCGACGGCGTCCTTCATGTGGCGGCGGCGCTCCTTGCAGCGCCGCACCGTGTCCTCTTGTTCCACCTTGGACGCCGCGCAGCCCATCACCACCTGTGCTTCTTCGATTCGCTTCGATCCGATCTGAGAAGGGTTGGGATTCTCTCCTCTCGCTCTCCTCTCTGCTTCCCCACTCCACTCTACTGATGGGGATGGGAGTGAGCTGCCTGCCTGCCTGCCTGCTCCTTGGCTGCTGCTCAGTTTAATTTCGTTGGTCTTTTTCTTTCTAAAAAAGAGCCCTTTCTTCCTTGTTGCTTTCCCGTCGCTAGCCGTCCACCGAAAGTGACTTCGAACGTTCGTTAAACTGATTTCAGCTGCTTGAGATGAGTTATCAAACATGCATGCCGCATAAAACTCAAAATATGCATCGAAATGATGATATCTTGTACCATGCTAGCATGAGTAGCAAAATTCGATGCTCGCCTCATTATTTCCTTCTTTTCAGTTTTTTAGTAAGGGATTGTCTATACAATATTCGACTGTTTTTAGAATAAAAATGGTCAGATTTTGAGTCGTTAGATGGAGATCCAACGCCCTAGGTCATTTTTTTCAAGGGGTTATTTTTTTCGAGGGGAGTTTGTATGGATGGATCCATTGGATGGAGATCTAATGTGCCAGATCAATTTGACTGTTTTTGTCCTTAAAAACAGTCGAATATTGTATAGCAATACTCTTTTAGTAATTATTATTTATTTATTAAACTTATAAATTATATTTAAAATTATAAACTGCAGCTTAAAACAGCAGTCGAAATAGCATTTTTTTTTACGAGACTCGTTAGCTGCTGGCCAAAATTTCGGGGAATTGTATCGGGCCTGTTCGGTTGGTGAGAAGCCGCCCGGCTTCTCGCAGCCGCTACAGTACCTAACTTTTAAACGGAGTATTTTCTCAAGACGGGATCTATAAGTTAAACGTAGTACACGTTAAAAGCACAACATCTGTACCAGTCAAAATCGCAAGTGAGTATCGATCTCTCCGTAATCTGTACCGTAAACAGCCAAAATTCAAAAATTTCAGCCAAAAGCCATAAGCCGCAGCCAAAAAGAACAGGCCCATCATCTGCTTTGGGGGTGAATGGTAAAGGACAACGGTTCTATATCACGATTTTCGATCAAGCATACAATTGCTGCAGTAGAAAACAGTGTCCTGCCGTATGCCGCGCGCCTCTGGCTTTCTTCCCAACAGTGGCGAAGCCACGGTAGGTACACGAAGGTATACAAAAGACCGAATATGATAATAGATAGAATGAATAGTATCATTTAAAATTTTCTTTAAGTATTTAAGATTCTATTTTCAAACACCTAAAGAAATGTAGAACATAGAATTCTCAGCTGAAAACCTAAATTAACTAAGTCAAAACAATAAAACTTTAAACCTAACCCTTCCTGACGGTATGATCGGCCTCCAAATGGTGGTTGGACCGTTCAGCCAATCTGGCCGCTGCTACGATAAAATCAGGCCAATTAATATTGTTTTCAGCACGATTTCAAAAACGGAAATCAAGAGAACTTTTGATCCGTAGATCCAAATGATATGAAACTTTACATGGACCTACTCTAAGATATCAAGAACCTATTCTAATAAACGATCATGAAAAATTGAAAATTATGGTCAAAGTTGTTACCTTTTTCAGATTGTTGGAAGGTTACATCAAAACCGAGCAAAAACCCCAAAAGGTGAATACAACTTGCTCGTGGGTAGATGATGACCAAGATGACTCTAAATGTATTACCACATGTCACAGCAAGTTAGAACACCGAAAATCCCAGCCAAAAACTCTCGGATCAAGAGATGGACCAAAAAGGCCAAAATCAAGCAAAATCGGGTTTTCTTAATAAACTTGTTATCAAAATGACTAAAAGTCTCATCCTTCAAGGCTAAAAAAACACCCAAGAGAAACTCGAGAAGTCATCAACCACTACAAGAACGTACTATTTCCCACTGGCTAACTGCACTGTAGCTGGACCAACAGTGTCCATATGAAGAAGCTATACTGGTGTATCGGTCACAGTCATAGCGACTAGAGGATGAGAAGCGGTAACCATCTTGCCATGCCCGCAAGAAGCACAAACTAAGTATTTGACCATCTTGAACTTAGGCAGACCACGAACGAGGTCGTAACCACTCACTCGGGGTCAAATGATCAAAATCAATATGACCAAATCTCCTATGCTAGAAGGAGAGATTACGGGACTCAGAAGCAACTAAGTATCAGAGAGAATCACCAGAGGACTCAATAAAATCAGCACGCAAGATCCTTCCAAATCAAGAAATCGCGCAAACAAAACTTCCTGAAGAATCAAGGATTTTACAAGCATTTTTCTTAAAGCTTACCTCGAAATCAGCATCGGTAAGCTGAGAAATAGAAAGCAAATTATAACGCAACTTACTCACTAATGCAACATCTTTAAGAATAAAAGAATCATTCATGCGCACAACACATTTAGCGATGACTCGACCTAATGAAGCGTCTTCAAATGTGATCGTCTCATCACCTGGAGCTCGGACTAGGAAAGAGAACCAACGAGAGTCTCCGGTCATATGGCGAGAACAGCCGGAGTCCACAAGTCACACATCTTCCTTTCCAGCCCGACGAACCTCATCGGAGCCGCTATAGAGATCGTCATCGCCGATGCAATTCTCATAAGTCATAAAGCATATCTCGGTGAAGTCATCGCCATCCTTGGTGTCCTTGTGCAGATTATCCTCGCCGTCGTCATCACTCTAACCATCCATGTCGCTAAAGTCAAAGTTGTCGAAGGCGATGAGGATGTGGTGGAATAGCTTCTTGGCCTTGCCAAGTTGCGGTATTTCTTCTCCTTGCCTTGATCACGAGCTGGGGACTTCTTGTTGTGATTTTTACTAATGTATTCGTTCTTTCTCACATCGCCATAGTCGTTCTTACCCTTCTCCAGCTTGGGGCAGTTTGTTCGAATGTGGTTGGGGCCATCACACTCGAAGCAAATCACCGGACATGCTTTCTTTCTCTCTCTCTCTCTAACCCTCTTGTATGTGTATGAGAATTTTCTAGCTAAGAGGGCTAGATCAATCTCTGAAAACTGCTCAAACTGGTCATCGCTCATCTTGCACAAAGCAGCAAAAAAGAAACCTGAAGCACCATCAGAAGATACTCCAGAGGCAGAAATGAGATCGGTGACCAAAGTCATCGACTGTGACTTCGTCTTACGAAAGACGATGTCGATCTCATAAGTCTTGAGGCTTGAGTACAATACATCAAAAGTCAAGGTCGACAAATCAGCCGTGTGCTTGATGGTGGTCACTTTCATCTCCCAAACCTGTGGTCCAAGGCGGAAAGTATCTGGCAAGCATTATCTGAGTCTGAGTATGTGAGACCAACACATCGGAAATTGCTCAGAATCTTGTGAAATCTGTCAAAGCACTCATCTAGGGACTAGCCTCCCCCATTTGAATCAATTGTTGAATGTCTTCCTAGCCAGTGCATGAAATCAAGGCTTCCTAGCATTCCTAGAAAGCCACTAGCCTCCCCTATTTGAATCAATTGTTGAATGTCTTTGGCAGTGGGTTTTTGAAGATACTGTTGACCAAAATTTTCAATTGCACCCTTGACAAAAAAAAATACTACAAGCACTCTATTGTAGTGCTTTCAGCAATCCTGAAAGACTCATCAAGGTTATTCTCCTTTGTTGAAAAAACGGAGACCATTCACCAAAGATTTGCATAATATGTAGAAATAAGGATCTTCTCATTTGGTATCTGCGACGAAATGTAGCATCTGTGCCCTGTTCTTTTTAGCTTCTAAAAGTTGTTTTTCGGCTTTTCTACAGTAACTAGCTTTTAAATGGAATATCTTTTCAAGATAGAGTCTACTAGTTAATTGTAGTACATACTTTACTGACTTCATTTATATCGCCAAAAACCGCACGTGAGTTTCTGTTACTTTGTAATCTCTCGCACAAACAGCCCAAAAGTCAAAAGCTGCAGCCAAAAAGAACAGCCCTGTGTATGTAGGATCAATGGATAAGTAATATGAGAAGCGACGTGCATGGCTAGCCTCACAATCTCTCTCAATGTGCCTTATACTTCCACTGCAGCGGTGACAGTGAGGAGTTCCAAATAGTTGTGCTTCAATCTGTTCTTCCATTGCAGCTGTAAGACGATCATCTGACATGTTATCTATCACTTCATCAACCAGATCGCCAAAGTTGAAGATTGAGAAGGGGGTGTCATTGACTCATTGTCATCAAAATTCTCGGATTGGAAGCTCGAGTCGTGGGACATTTTGGAAGAATGTTTTTTGGTGTATATATGGTTGTTACAACAGGCCTTATGCCTTTATTATACAAGTGCGAGTTGAACATAATATTAAATTATTCTTTTTGGAAAAATGAGAGGCCTATGCTAATTAAGGTGGTGATCGGTTCGGCTGAAAAGCTCATGGCTGAAAACACTATAGCTGGCTGAAAAAAACACTGTAGCTGACAGAGGCTTATTTAGCATAATTAAATTTAAAAAAATTTAAAAATATAAAAAATATGTTAGCCCATTACGTATAATACAAATAAATACGGGAAAAAAAGAACCGGCAAAAAAGCTCAACAAAAATTCAAAAGTTCAGAAAAAGACGAAACTTATGAATAATGAAAAATAAGCCAGAAGCCAGAAGCCGAAGCCGAGTTGATCAGGACCTAAGTCAAAGACATCATAGTACGTAGCTTGTTTCAAATTAGAGATATACGTATTAACCATTATCTCTTAATCGGAAAAACTGTTTGCTAATAAATTGCACCATGGAATCTGTTTGTGCAACGTCAACTACTCTTTATTTCATTGGAAAAACTCTTTATTCGAAGGGAATGATAATATTAAACATGACGTTCAAAATTACAAAACTATTATTCAAATAAAATAGGCAACAACTGTAGTGGAAAAGTGGTAGGTAAACTAATCATTAATTGTTATTGCTACGTAGAATATCACAAAAAAGCTTCAACGCTCTCTCATGTTCCATCCTTTGCACATTAGAAAGTATTATAAGAGGCTGTAAACTGGCTGTATGCTGAGGTGGAGGAGAGAGAGGAGGAGAGAAAAGGGAGGTGGGTTGTAAGCTTACAGCCAGCTGAAGCACAAGAACCAAGAAACTTTGTGAGAGGAAGGGGTAGATCATACAGCCTTCAGCTGGCTGTAACTACTATATGAGTAGGCTGATAAGTGGACTGTAAGTATCCATACAACCAGCTGAAGGCTGTATTATAAGACTTGCTCTATTCATCCTAGTTCTGTCGGCCGTCAAATGCTCAGCGTACTTATCCATAATCTTTGTTTGCCTCTTTGCCATAGCTGCTTACTCATTTGACTGGCGGGCTACTTTGATCTGGTCTTTTGAGAGTTGTAGCTGAACATCCATGCAACTTTTGAGATTTGGTGTACCCATGCATGCAACTTTTTAAATTGAGTCCATGCATATAGAAAATCAGCGTCGGTCAAGAGTCCCTGACGCACTAGGGTTCAAATAGGAGGCAGTTGCGCTACAGGAAACTCACCAAGTATCGTAGTTTTCCGGAGCTAGCAGTGATTCCACGAAACTCGCCAAGGGTTTCCTTCCTCTGCAAGAGTCCAAATCACGCAAGGGCTTCTCGCTTATTTTTCACTATTCAACAAGTTCATCTTTTTTTTTATTTTTTAGCTTTTTTATCGGTTCTTTTTTCGTATTCGTTTGTACTGTCTGTGATAGACTAATCTATTTTTTTCTATTTTTAAATTTTTTTAAAAAAATTTAATTACGTCAAATAAATCATCACTAATTACAGTATAACTTCAGCCAGCTTTAATAGTTTTCAGCTATAAATCATTTAAAAAAGCCATTTTGAATACCCTGTGAACTGGGAGAGAGGAGCAAGCGCGAGGCCGCACGCGCCAGACAGCCCACGTGTACGTGCGGTGCGCCTTTACTTGCTCCTCCGGCTCGCCGTCCGCCGCATGTGTCTACTCGTGCCGCCTCCCTCTTTTTCCCGCCCCTTTTGCAGCTTCCGTCGGAGTCTCACACATCTCCTCTCTACCTACGTCCACGTGCTGCCTTCCCTGTCAGTTATCACGGCCTTCTTCTTCTTCTCAGTTTGGGTTGCATCCATGCAATATCTCTACTGCTGTCTGCTTTTACGTGCCTGTGCCATGTTACAAAGCGACGACGATACTCATTATATAGTAGTCCAAGAAGAAAAGGAGGCTGTGCAGTGGGCAGATGCGACGGAAGCTACACCGGTGATTTCAGCCTAGCTGTTCTGTGCCACCTAACAGTGCAATATGCTGGAGATATTCTTAGCTTAGTAAAGTTTGAAACAGAAAAAAAAAAGAAAAGAAAAGAAGAATTCCTCGGCTGAATTTCGCGAGATTCTTTGGGCCGAGTAAGAAACAAAGGAGAAGAGGTAAGCAGCCCTATGATCTTACAAAAGTAGAGGGCCGAGTGGAACGAGGGAAGAATCCTGTGATCTATTTCTGTGAAACAATTGTTCCTTCTGTAGCCACGGCCCTTTTTATTTCGGCCCAGCGTCTAAGAGAAGAAGAAGAAGAAGAAGAACCCTTCAAAAAAGAGAGAAGAAGAAGAGATAATCGTTATACTATGGTGGATTGCTCTGACAGCGGCAATGAACAGTACATGTTCCACCGAATAGAGTATATGCCCCCTCCTTCGCTTTTCTAGCTATCCACAGTTCTTTTCGTTTGTTCATCGATGAAGTGAACAAATTCAAAACTCATTTCTTTCACGGGTCAAAACGTATACGAAGTGATTTTTTGTAATCGATGCTTCGTACGATTTTTGTTTTTCCACATTGTTTGCATCGCGCGGGACGTGAGAGGAAGATGCATCTCCCTTAGATCTTCGATCATGTCGTACGACACAGGATTCCACTGCTGTTTGATTTTCTGGCTCGAGAGAACAGTTGCTGAGCAAAACGAGACGAGGAACAAAGCCACACGCACAAGCAAACAGATCAAGTAGCTCTCACATGATAACATGGCGTACGGTGCATGGCGATGAGCAGGGCCTTCTCGTTGAACATAGCACGCGAGTCTTGAACACAGGGGGCCTTGCGTGAGACCTCGAAACGTCACCAAACACGAGCTTTCCATGAAGCACCTGAATACCTGATCGCGAGACTTCAGTTTGCAGCAAGGGCAGGAAATGGGTTTAACAAGTCTTAGACGGCAAAGCATTTACTGTTTGGCTAGAGTAGTTTACATTTCCATGTAATTACAATTGTAAGTCAGCTAACTGGTGCCATCAACTCATGTTAGTAGATACTTGACGTAATCTCTCCTCTCCCGTCCCCGGACTCTTTCTTTCATCTTGATAGGCAGGCAACTGCCATGCGGCATGCTGGCCTCTTGTAAACAGTTACTAAGGCCCCGTTTGGCACAGCTCAGCTTCACTAGTGAAGCTGTTTTTTTTTAGATTCAGCTTCACGAGCAGCTTCACCGGTGAAGCTAAAGCTGTTTTAGAAAACTGTTTGGCAAAACAGCTTCACCAACAGCTTCATGCATGGCTGAGAGAGGTCAATTGTCCAAGATGCCCCTGTCTACCTGACTTGTTCTAACATTTGGAGTTGTATATTTATATATGGTCATATGAATTAAAAAATAATATATTTGAATGAGTATGAATTAAAAAATTAAAATAATAAAAAAAATCAAAATACGTGAACGAAAGAGAGCGGTGCGTACGCGAAAGAAAAAAGTGAACGGGATTTTTGTGAACTGAGCGGTGCGTACGCCTGAGGGAGAGAGTGGCAAATACGTGTAAATTTTTGTGAACTAGAGGGGCATTCGCTTCCTTGGAATATGGGCCTGAGGGAGAGAGCTGTGAAAAGCTACTTTTTTCAGCTTCACATCTCCCCATTCCTTTGTGAGAGCACAAAAAAAAGGAGCTTCATGGGTGAAGCTATTTGTAAAAAGGATGTTTGGCAAAAAACAGCTCACAACAGCTCATGAAGCTGTTGGTGAAGCTGTGCCAAACAGGACCTAATATGAAGGCGTTCAGACTTCAGAGGGGTATCCCTCTATTGATTCTTCAAAAAAAAACAATTTTAGGGTTCAGAATTTGTGTTAACTTTGCATTGTATTCTATGCCGTCTATTAATTAATTAATGCATTACAGCCATCGTTAAGCAGGAAGGGGGTCCAAGCAATCCTTGCAAGCCCTTGGAATTTCCAAGGCCGCACAGGTAGCCTAGCTATTATTATACTCCATGCACAGATAGCCTAGCTATTATTATACTCCATGTAGTTAGGTTGGCTTCGAAGATTCAAGAACCAGTGCTTAAAATAATACCTAAAAATGAACCCTGATACTAGTATAGAGTAATTCAACAAGTAGTGGTCAGTCAGATGAGAGCCGCAGCTTGGTTTACAGGTATTCAAAGGTGACATGAGTTTTAGTTTTTTAATGTAGCTTTTGGCTTATTCAAGAGGGATAAAAAAACGTAAATGATACTCGTATTAAAATGGCACTTTATTTAAAATCTATTTAAAATAGCTCCTGCAGTGATTTATACAAATAACTTACAGAAACTATCTTAAAAAATATTAGATTGTAAGGGTTTTCTCACATAAAAAACTAGGTAATGAGGTGAAGAACTCTCTTACTTTTAAGTTAGGTTCCTTACTCTTCCACAAACAATATGTGATTATTCTAACAATCTCTCCCTTCATACATTGTTGTCCCTCAGCCCTTCACCGTATACCAACGGTCTCTCAGGCATTCACACACTAGTGTCTATTAGGCCAGATATATTAGAATCGAGCTCTGATACCACTTGTTAGATCGTAAAGACCTTCTTACCTAAAAACTAGCTAATGAGATAAGAGATTTCCTCACTTTTAAATTAGGTCTCTCATCTTTTTACAAATAATATGGTACTACTTCAATAAAAAGCTACTCTATCTAAAAACTAATTTTTTAAAAGTCAGAAGACGGAAGACGACTGGCGCAGCTCTCCAGCGCGTGGTCTGCTGGGTTTTACCATTTCCAGCGACACTCTGCCTTGCCCTTTCGAGTTTTGACGTAAGCATAGACGGCGGTAAAAGAGGCTGGCCATGTAGTAATCGGCCACGTGTTGAAACTTGGACCAACGTATACTCCTGCTGTTGACTCGATCGTATGTCCTTAGCTGACACGTAACGAAGCACCAAGCTAGTGTGTATGACTCGACCTAGCTAGTAGTACTATCTTGTAAAGAACCAAAAACAAAAAAACAAGAGCCGAGACTTAGCCTAGACTTTTTCAGTACAACCGTGACTTACGCGCACACACGTCTCGACTTTTATATATATATATATATATATATATATATATATATATATATATATATATATATATATATATATATATATATATATATATATATATATATATATATATATATATATATATATATATAGTGCCTCTGTTATTTATAATATATAGGATAAGTCTCTCCGCTTTTGAATTGTTTTTAGATACGTACAAGTGCAATAATATATAATATATCAGGATGAAAAATCTTAATCATAGAGTCTGGACACCATGATACCTCTCTTATTTATAATATATATGGTGTAATATATTCTTAATTAGAGTGAATATTTATTACTTACAGAACATATGTTTTAATTACTAAACATATCTATATAATACACACATTTTTCCTCTTGGCACCTAGCCCTAGAGGATAAATAAGACATCCTTTGTTCCATCGAAATCAGTACCAGTGGTTCGAAACAATTGGGCCCGCCAGAGAGTTAACACTCAGCTCCTCTCTTGACTAGAGTCTGTTGAACGGCAGCGTGGACTACATGTATACACTCGACGCCGTATGCAAGATGAAGATGCGTCGAACTTTCCAGTCACCGTAGCAAGCTAATCGCGGTTAGAGCATCTGTAGTGTATATAACTCAAGAGATTTTAAGGTGGGTTTCATCTAAACCTTAAGGCTGAATTCATAGTGTATATAACCCAAGAGATCTTAAGACGGTCCCACTTGGCAGATAAAGAAAAATTGTATTTTAATGCTTGTGGTCAGGTCTTTAGCTTGAGGATCAGTCTTAAGCCTTTTTTGCTTATAGCCTTCTTAAGGTCACCCCTGTAATATATAAGATTGATCTTAAGATAGTTTAAGACTCTCTATTTTCATATACTACAGATATCCTTAAGAGGAGAGCGTGAGTGCATGGCAAAGACGGTGTGTTAGCCCGCCCTTAGCTTGATCGGTCGTGTCCCTCTACGTACGTACGTACGCACGGTCTTGCTTTCTGGATGATCAATCGAAGTGACTGAGTTCCAGCATGACATGATGGTCGTGCGCCATCGGTAACGTACGCCGCCTTCTGGAGCCGGCCGCGCATAGGGTCGAAGAGCGCTTTCTGGACCCAGTTGCGAGATCCTGCATGCGTTCACCGGGTCTCTGTCCATTCGCCAAGTTGGTTTGGCACGTGCCGTGCATCCGTGTGTACACGATCGCTTTCTTCTTGGAAAAACTAGAAAACGATGTACATTTCTAACTGTTCAGTGTTACCTCCTCGCTCTCGATCGTCTCCTCCGTTGCGCTTTCTCTCTCGTCCACTCTTGCTCACACACAGACAATGGGTGTCGCTACCGATGATATGTTCAGCGTATCTCCTAGATATAGAGAAAGACCGAGTAGACGGTAGTCCGATAAAACAAGGAACGGCAAGACGACACACTGAATATTAGGTTAAATGGATGGCGAGGTCAAGATCACCGCTAGCCGTTGGTGCTGGAGGAGAGGTACGAAGCTACGCCGATGTTGGAGAAGAGAAAGGGAAAGAGGGAGAGCTCAGTGAGCGGTGGGAAGAGGAAAAAAGATAGAGGCTCTCATATCGAGAGCTTCCTCCACGATATAGTGCTTTCTAGATACATTTTTTTCAGAGCGGTCACTTTTTTCGTATTCTTTTTTTAAGGTAATAAAGTCCCTAAGGAGACCACCCGTGTCTAACTTAAAAAAGAGTACAAGCATCCCTCGCGATTACAGCATTGACCCTAGAAGGTTATGCCGATTACAAGTAAACTAGTACATCGGGCACGTGTCCTCTCGAAGAGCGGCTTGTCTTGCACTTGTCTCGCGGCTATTTTGACGAGGATGGCCAGAGGGGAACTCCGGTTAAACTCGTCGTCGGTGCCGATGAGGTTGACAATGAGGGGCTGACAGCTGAATTTGTGTGTTGACGGCGGCAACGTCTTGTTGCCTCCATTGCTTCTAGAGCAGGAGATTGCTGGTGAAGGCTTCCGAATCCTTGTTGGTATGGACGGCTTCAACCGCCGCCCAAGAAGAAGCTCAGATCTTTTGTAATTTTGTTGGACGGTCGCAGTAATAGTTAATTAGTAATGAATAGAGGATTAGTTAACCAGACCTTGCATGATATGTTCGGCTGAAAAGCTCGTGGCTTATGGATGAAAACACTGTAGCTGGCTGAAAAAAGTACTGTAGCTGACAGAGCCTTATTTAGCATAATTAAATTTAAAAAAAATAAAAAATAAAAAAAGTATGTTAGCCCATTATGTATAATACAAACAAATACGGGAAAAAAAGAACCGGCAAAAAAGCTCAACAAAAAGTCAAAAGTTCAAAAAAAACAAAACTTATGAATAATGAAAAATAAATCAGAAGTCGAAGTCGAGTTGATCAGTGCCATTAATTAATCAATGGATCATGTTGTAGCCATGCATGTCGTGATGCTACAGAATTAATGAGCAGCAGAATTGATTAGCCTTTGCGTGTGCCTGTGTCCCAGCGGCAGCGGGTTTGACCGGGAATGAATTCCGGTTCGACCGGTTTTGGGCACCTGACCGATGTGGGCACATGGTCAGACCGGGCGGGCAGCAGGCTTCGGCGTGCTCTGGTTTTGTGATTTTAAGTATTGCGATGATTTCTATCGACTCAGTTGTGAGCATATATATTACATATGACATGTTATTATTAACATAGATCAAGTTATAAAAAATTTATGTCTAAAAATATTTTTTTTATCTTTAGATATATAGAATCGTTTGTGGTCAATCATAGTCAACAACGAAGATCGGGACTATATTCATAGAGGAGCCGAGGTCTAGAACGATTGAGAACATTAGGTGAGACTGTTGAGCTTAAGCATGGCACGAGAAAAGGTGAAAAATATTAAAGGGAAATTCGAGAGAGTGATCAGGATCTGCAGGGAGGGTAAAGACCTCCTGTCTAGAATATCCAATTACGACGGAGGTTCCCTCGTTTTAAGAATACTCCAGCGAGAGTGCATCGCGGCCTGGAACATATTGGTTTCTTAATGCTATCTTTTTCATGTTTTTCTTTTCTTTGTTGCATTATCTGTGTAGATATAACGGCATTTTCCGTTTTCTCTCATTTTTCTTAATTTTTCTTTAATTAAATATCTTAGAAAAAACTAACAGCCGCTATTATATTATTTCAAGCAAAAACCAAAAGAACATTAGACAAAGTCAGATTGAACGGATTTAAGGCTATATGCAATAGTATAGACAATTAATACCCTCCATATCATCAATAGACGGTATTAAAAATAATTCCTATAATATATTAATTTTTTATCTCGATAGCATATGTCTTATTTCTTATCTCACAGTCATAAAAGACGATTTAATTCTTTATATTCTCTCTTTTTTTCACGTCATTTTGTGTCTTACATTGTAACAATAGCCACCATTGTACAAGCTGCGAAAGATTTACTAAATAGTTTTGGTAAAAAGAAGATCGAAAGCGGTAGACAGGCTGTAAAGCGGAGCGGTCTGGATCTGGCGTGGAAGTCGGGGGGAAACGACAATTTATGACACGAGCCTGTCAGAAAAGACAAGGCTAGCAGTAGCAGTAGCAATCCATTCCATGCTCCCCTGCTTCGTGCGGCTCACCTGGAAGCCTCGTCGAACCACCCGCCCACCCTGGCCTTACCTTATCCCACCCCTTTATAGCCCGTGCGTACTTCTACAACGACGGCCACCCCACCACGCTCCACACTCGAGCCGAGCTCCTCATCGGCGCACGTGGGTTCGCCGGACTCGACTCGAGTCGACCCGAGGCGCCTCTTCCCACGCCGCGTCGTCGCCATGGCCTTCCTGCACCAGCACCTCGACCTCATCCGCGCCCACCTCCTCGACGACCACCACGGCGACTCCGGCTCGAACGCGTCGACGACTTCGCCGCCGGGGCGGAGGCCGGCTCCCGCGCTCTCCGTCTCGCTGCCCCCCAAGCCGGCGTCGGTCATGCAGCAGCAGCAGCAGTGGGCGCCTCAGCAGGAGTACTGCTACTCGCAGGAGGACATCCGGCGGTACCGCGGCGTGCGGCAGCGGCCGTGGGGCAAGTTCGCGGCGGAGATCCGGGACCCTGCGCGGAAGGGGGCCCGCGTGTGGCTCGGCACCTACGACACCGCCGTCGAGGCCGCGCGCGCCTACGACCGCGCAGCCTTCCGCCTCCGCGGCTCCAAGGCCATCCTCAACTTCCCCAACGAGGTCGGCACCGCCGCCGGCCAGTGGGAGCCGCCTGTTCCGCTCGCTGTCCCCACCATGACCACCAGCGGTAAGAGGGCGAGGCCGGATGAGCGAGCACAAGAGGAGGAGTTGAGCATGAGGGAGGTGAAGAAAGAGAGGGTACTGGAGGGTAAGGAGGAAGTCGCCAACAGTAATGGCCTCGCGGCGGCGAGCTGGGACGGTATGGCGTCGACGGCGCCGGCCGGAGGGGGAGTGGACTTCTGGGAGGAGTTGGAGGAGCTGAAGGGCATCTGCAGCCCGCCGCCCCTCTCGCCGCTGTCGCCGCACCGGCACTTCGCCTTCCCGCAGCTCTCCGTCAACTGATCAGCTGCAGCTAGCCTGAGCTGAGCTGAGGCACTAGCACATGCATGCGCGCTCATGGCTGCCGCGCGGTGCCTGCATCAACATGATCAGTGCTATCTCCTGTGACGTCACCTGCAGAAGAGCTTTTCTTCTCTCACATCACATGACGGACGCGCGCGGCGAATGAGTGGCCGTAATAGACTAGCTAGTTCGTTGCTAGGATAACTATTCTTTCGTTCTTTTGTTCCGGTCTTATCTGGGTGATGCCTATTATTTCATGTGATCGGCATGGAGTGGTTGTACTACACATGCATCGAGTCGCAATTTATTAATGAATTTAAATTTACATAGAAATTAAATTACGAATCAGTTCATGACTTGTATATTAATTAATGGATGTTGGACTTAGATAAACTCCTCGATGGATAAATGCACGAGCGATTTCTTGCATTTGAATTCTACGTACGTCCTTCTGTCATAAATATTAGATGTTGACATATTCCTAAAATATAAATTTGATTACTATTTTTTATAATACATTTATAAAACTCAATGAAACTATACTATTATAAAAATATTTTTCGATATAAATCTACATATGAGTTCTATATACCCAATCTAAATATTTAAAAAGATATTGATAATTAAAGTTTTGAAATTTTAGCATGTGTACCAATGCACGTATACTAAAACGACGTGTTTTAGTGACCGGAGGGAGTACCTGAGTGCGACGGAACTAGCGACGTGGAATCAAAAGGGTGATAAGCATGCATATGCAGTACTATATTGTTAGGCAGTCGCTGCATAATTGTATTATAAAACGTCCTAACTATAAGTATGGGATAGACTATTGCACAGGTGACTGAAATTTTTTTATCTTTCAGTCATCTAAAGTTGCACTTTGAATCACTTGAAGTTGCACATGTTTTTTTAGGGGGGCTGCAATTTTAGTTGATCACTCTGAATCACCTAAAGTTACAGCTGTTTTTTTGGAGGGGGCTGCAATTTTAGTTCATTAAAAGTGCAATTTTAGATGACTGAAACATAAAAAAAATTTAGTCACCTGTGCAATAGCAAAACTTATATAAGTATTAATCTAGCAGAGTACTATAATATGTATATATTTACGCATGGCAGCTAAGACATCGATCGAAGATGCTTGATCACTGCTCCGTCGACCTTTGTTAATTCAAGAAATTAAAAAGATTCGCTCAAAATAATATAACAACAACATGATGAAGAAGAAGAAGAAGAATAATAATAATGAAGATGCATACGTGCTAATTAAGCCTGCAGGAAATATGAAGACATGGCAAGCAAGCAAGCAAGCAAGCGCGATGCGTGCCGTAAGAAACGCGATCGATGGAGCACGTCCTTCTCTAGCAATAGCTTGCTGGCTCGCCCAGTCGCTACTGCTCGCTCCTCCTTCCATTCACGCATTCATGCATAACGCTGAAGCTTCCGGCCCGTGCTACCATGCAGCAGCTATATATATTGGGTGTGTATATGTATCATCCAATGTTTTATTCCTAACAATCATCTAAATTTCGGACCATTGGATTAGAGATCCAACGGCTTCTTATTTTTGGAGGGGGGAGATTGTTTTTTTTAGGGGGCGGAGAGAATTCATGACCGTTAAATCTCTAATTCAACGGTCACAAATCTGGATGATAGTTAGAAAGAAAATATCCGGATGATATTTATCAATACCCATATATATTAGCTGTTAATTGTTGATAACTACGGGCATGTGCTTCGTCCCTGTAACGCCCCCGTTTCCAGGGGCGCGTACGGACACGGCATTCCGCAACTATTCACGCATGAACAGTTATGGAGTGTCGCGCAAGAGTATACCATTGCATGCTTACAACAAAATCCAGCATATATTTCACATATGGAATAACATCCAGTTTTAGACAGCGGGGCGTGCAAGCCCAAAGTATAATTACATTACAAAAGACTTCCAGAATCCGCTTGAGCGCGGCGAAGACCTAAAGCCACGGGTCCTCGTCGAAGAAGAGACCCTCAGGGACGTCCTCGACGGGGAGACCTTCACCTTCGTCTTGATCCTCTAAAGAATAGATTAAGCAAGCCGTGAGCCAATCAACCGGCTCAGCAAATCCCAAAGGGATCCTAACTTATTACATGCACGGAACATCAAAGGAGGGGGAATATATTTGGTTTATTAACTTTGAGTGGATGCAGTTTTATTTGCAAGCATTTTACAAAATGGACCCAAAACTACTTCTTAAGAACTCAGGGGTTTTCATGAAGATTTAATTAACCAACTATGTCAAGTTAAAGCATGTACAAAACTACTCAAGCTTTGCTGCTGGAATCACCCAAGTGACACAGCTCCATTAACCGGGAGCACGGCGTATTCGAATACCATTTATTTGACTCTGCAGAGTTTGCTCAGCTTTACCCACACGCACCCTTAACCCTCATGACTGAGTTAAGGAACCGGGTCTTTTCGCTGCTCAACCCTTGGTATACACTCCACCCGATAGGCGAGGAAACCCGCACATCCTCGGGTATCCGCTGGCCCTCGCGGAACGCCGGACCCGAGTTGTGGAGACCTATCGTTGTCTTGCTCCGACTCCCAATGTGGGGCTTCACTTAAGTTGAGCAGGTACTAAACCAGGGTTGACAAGTCAACACCTGTGGTTGAGCGATCACTATGACATTTGCTCAGCGTAAGGGTTTCAGTCCTTATATTTTCACATGGTCCGCAACCTTACCAGGCCCGCGACCCAACCTAGGGTAAGAGTTGGGTGAATAATCATCTAGCGATGCACCACAACCCCCCTACCTTCAATCCTAGGGTAAGAGACGGGTGAAAAATCATAATTATCTTGCGATGCACCACAACCCACTTACCCTACCTTGTGCACGCCGGCACTCTCCGCTCTAAGATACGGTGTCCCATACCACCCTACCTTAGAGTCGGGTTTTATAAATTCTGTTGGCTCGCTGCCACGACCTTATTAGTATAAGACTTTTGAGTGATAATAATATCTTACGGTTATCTAGATTAACAGATAATTATTTCTAGGGTTACAAGGCATGGCTACAAGTTTAACATGGCATTTATCGGTGGTAGGTTTAACTACATAACATGTCATTCTAAACATTTTCTTTTACTTTGAAGTAACATTTCGCAATTAGCTCAATGCAAATAACATAATAACATAATTAAATAACATGGGTTGCAACATGATCAAAGGATTTGAGACTTGCCGTCAATCCGGATGATCTCAGCTAGCTCGAACGTAGAAACTCCTGGATCCTGCGACTGCACTTGAGCTTCCGGGATCTCCGACACTAGCGCAAACACAGAAAAATAACATAAATCCGGCTTGAGCCTAATCAAGCGAGGAAAAATAATCTATTTAAAAAGGAGTAAAATGCATAAACCCTTCAAATGGAATTTTAGGAATTTATCTGGAATGATTCTGGAGGAATGGAGGTCAAAAATGGGTCAAGAATATTATTTGGAGCAAAGTGGTGAAATTTGGGAATTTTTGGGATTTTCTGTGATTTTCTAGGATTTATTTGGATTTTCTGGGATTTTGGAAATGGATAAACCGGGGAAAATGGTTTGCACAGTGTTGGGCCGGCTCGGGTGCTACAGTGCGGCCCGGCCGGAAAAACGGCTCGCGCGGCCCAGGCGATCCGCTCGCGCGCGCGTAGAGAGAGGCGAAGCAGGCCGGGGTTCGGCCCACGCTCGCGCTCGCGCTCGGCCGGAGGCCCGTGCGCGCGCGTCCGCCCCGACGGATGGGCGACACGCGGACCCGGCGGTCGGCTGGGATGGCGAGGGAACGAGCGGAGGGATGGCGCGCGGGGTGGAGATCGGACGGCACGGAAACAGTGAGAGCGGGCGAAGCGATACGACCACATCGGACGGCTGGGGTTAGAAAGCAACGGAGAGATGAACGGAGGAGGGATGGCCACGTCGCGGGGAGGGAGTCATCTTCTACCTCCCGCCGCTACAGTGTGGCTGCGGCAGAACAGCGGTGGCGACGGCGGTCCGGGCGCGGGGAGGGGCGTCGCCGGTGATCAAGGACACCAGGAGAGAGAGGGGAGTGAGGGGATTTCATTTGGGCGCTTGGGGACTGGGGAGACCAAAAGGGGGAGACGGGAGAGGGGAAAAGGGAAAACTCGGTCTCCGGCGATGAAGGAGGTCGCCGAGGCCGATTGGGGTCGATTGGGGGCGGCTACACCATCTGGGGAAGGTGGAGCTCACGTGGGTGGTGGCGGCGAGAACTGAGGAGCTTCGGAGCGGTCTGGCCACGGGGAGGTGGTTGCGGTCGGCGGGGAGCTTCGACGCCGGCACGGTACAGAGCTTCACCTGGCCAGGGACAAGTACCAAAATGGTCAGCGAGGTGAGGAGATGCTCTTGGCGAACGCAATCGAGGAATGAGGGAGAGGAGAGGGAGATCCCATTTACAGGGCCGCCGGCGCAGGGGATGGCAATGGTGGGGCTGGAGGCGACGAGGCGTCAATCGGCCGCTTAGAGAGGAAGCTGGGAGGGGTAGGAAGTAGCTGGGGTTGGTGGAAGAGCTCGGGAAGCAAAGGGACGAGAGGGAGCCGGGATGGGGCTTTTATGCCCGAGCGAGGGAGAGGGGAGCTTCGGGAAGAAGGAACGGGCGGTGGCGCAGAGTCAACAGGAGTGGACGGGGAGCTGGTGGAGAGTCTCCTCCGCGCAGTGGGGTGACGGGGGCGCTGCCAGGCGAGTAATGGCGAGGTGACGGGGGCAGGTGGAGCTGCGGCAATGGCGGAGGCGCGTCCGCGCGCGGGGAGGGGAGGTGCGGCCGCTGCCAGGTGGGGTCGGGGCAGAGAAGCGGCGACGCGTGGCGCGGGAGGGCTGCCGGCTTCGGACCGCGTGGCGTCGGGCTGACGTCGAGGCGCAGGGAATCCGGGGCGCAGAGAGGCGGTGTGGAGGCGGCGCGAGCGCAGTTCGGGCGCGGGCGCAGCGAGAGGGAGAAGGCGGGGAGAGAGCAGAGGTGCCAGCGGAGAGGAGCGGGGAGAGGCGCCAGGGAACGGGGAAAGCGGAAAAAGGGAAGGGCGCCAGCGAAGGAGGGAGGCGCCCGGCCAAAAAAGAAAGCGGAATTTCGAGCGACTTTCCAAAAAGGGAAAGTTTCCAGATTTCACTCAAAAAATGCAGCAAAAATTCACAAAAATTTTTAGGGTTGAAATTTTGGGGTTTTTCAACCTACCCCCCTTAAAAGAATCTCGACCCCGAGATTAACTTGGACCAGGGAGTAAGTTGGGGAAATCCCGCTGCAAATCTGACTCTCTTTCCCAAGTGGACTCATCCGCTGTATGGTTCTTCCACTGAATTCTGTAAAATCTGGCATTCGTGTTTCTGAGCTATCTTTCTGACGTCTCAAGTATTTGTAGTGGTTCTTCAGCATACGTGCAGTTAACCTGTAATTCAATATCTGACAAAGGCACTTCATCGGTGGGTTGTCGCAGACACTTCCGAAGCTGGGATACGTGGAACACGTTATGTATTTTTGACAAGTTGGGCGGAAGCTGCACTTGATAAGCAACCTCTCCAACTCTTTCGGTAATTTGAAACGGTCTCACATATCTTGGTGCCAATTTGCCTTTGACTTGAAATCTCTTGACTATTTCGAATGGGGTAACCTTGATATACACATAGTCTCCAACTTCGAAATTCAAGTCTTTCCTGCGGTTATCTGCATAGCTCTTCTGTCGGGTATGCGATAGCGATCACGGAAGGTAAGAATTCCATGCTCGTCTATCACATATTCTGTTGAATCTTCTTCTTGAATTCTCTTTTTCAGTTTTTGAATCTCTTCATCTTCATTTTGTGCTGCCTTAATCTAATCTGTTAACAACGGTTGAAGCTCCAACGCTGTCATACTGCCTTGCTCTGTGATCGCCAAGTTTAGTCGTAGGATATCTCTTTGCAACTCTGGTGGGTACTCTGTCGTGCTGACTTTGCTTGGGCGAGCTTTTCGGCTAAGAGCATCGGCAACCACATTTGCCTTACCCGGGTGGTACTGAAGCTCAACATCATAGTCTTTAATCAACTCTAACCATCTTCGTTGTCTCATGTTCAATTCTGGCTGTGTGAACAAGTACTTCAAGCTCTTGTGATCTCACACCGATCCCCTAGCAGGTAGTGCCGCCAAATTTTGAGCGCATGCACCACGGCTGCTAGTTCTAAATCGTATGTGGGGTAATTCTCTTCATGTGGCTTTAACTGCCTTGAAGCATAGGCAACAACTTTTCCGTCTTGCATAAGCACACATCCCAAACCTTGCTTCGAGGCATCGCAGTAAACTTGAAATTCCTTCTCTGGATTGGGCAAAATCAAGACTGGTGTTGTTGTCAATTTGGTCTTCAACAGCTGAAAACTCTCTTCACAAGCATCTGTCCATGTGAAGGGCTTGTCCTTCTTCAGTAGCTGAGTGAGTGGACGAAAAATTTTCGAGAACCCTTCTATGAATCGACGATAATAACCCGCCAATCCAAGAAAGCTTCTCATGTCTGTCACTGTCTTGGGTTGTTTCCATTCCATAACTGCTGCGATCTTTTCTGGATCAACCTTGACTCCATCTTCCGATATAATATGACCCAAGAAAGCAACTTCTTTTAGCCAAAAGTTGCATTTATCGAACTTGGCATACAGCTGATGTTCTCTCAATCTAGTTAATGCCATGTGCAAATGCTCTTTGTGCTCTTCTTCACAAATAAAACTGGGGCCGACCAAGGTGAAACACTCGGTTGTATGAATTCTTTTTCTTGTAATTCATCTAATTGCTTCTTTAGCTCTTTCAACTCACTGGCTGACATTCTGTACTGGTGCTTGGCAATTGGCTTGGTGCCTGGCACCAACTCTATGGCAATTTCTACTTGTCTATCAGGGGGTCTGCCTGGCAATTCCTTTGGAAACACATCAGGGTATTCTTGTACTACTGGCACTTGATCAGGTGTAACTGCTAGCATGTTGATCATGCGCCTTTTTGCATCCTTCAAAACTTCTCGGTCTGTTTTCACTATCACTCTCTGACCTTCAGGATTTACCAAGGATACGGTCTTGATTTCACAGTTTACCTTGCCTTTGTTTTTGGCTAACCAATTCATACCTAGAATGGCATCTAATCCTGATATGTCTAACTGCAACAATTCTGCTCTGAAGTCTACCCCTTGGATTTTTTTTTTATATTGAGCCCACTACACCCACTGTGGGACTCCATTCTAATCCCAGGGGTTTCAACCACATAGGGTCTTGGCAATGAAACAGAAGGCAACTGATTTATTGAAGCAAAACTCTTCGAAATAAACGAATGCGTTGCACCAGGGTCAAATAAAATCAATGCAGGTATGGTGTTGATTGGGAACATACCGGCAATGATGTCACTAGCTTCAGCTGCATCTTCTGCGGACACATGATTTACTCCTGCATAAAACGTGGGTCTGGTACGACCTTTGCTACTACCTGCGGATGTGAAGTTCGCAGTGCCTGCCGGTGATTGAGGTCCATCTGCTTTGATCTGCAGAGAGCCTCCTTCGGGGGTGCTAGAGCCTGACTGTGACTTTGTTTCCTGCTGCCGCTGGTTTTGGAATTGGAGTTTAGCTGCATCTGATTTCAAACTCCTCCTGGGACACTGATGCTTGTAGTGTCCAGTCTCTCCACAATGGAAACATGCATCTGTCCTTCGTGGACAGCTGCTAGCAAGATGCTTGCCATTGCAGGTGGGGCACTTGGTGGCGAAGGGTAAAGGAGAACTGTACTGTTGAGATTGTCCAGACTGGTTCTTCGGTAGCTTCACAAACTGACGTGAGGGTTGGGATCGGAATGAGAATGATCCCGAGGTTTTGCTTCGCTGGGCACTATGCGAAGAAGACTGAGATTTGTGCACTGCCTTGCGCTTCCTGTAATCTTCCATTTCGCCTCTAGTCTCTTCTGAAGTAATCAGGCTGTTCACCATATCGTGCAGGTCTTTGAACTTCATGGATGAGATATGGAACTTCAATGACTGTTGCAGTCCTGCTCGAAACTTGCTCATTTTCTTATCCTCGCTGTCAACATCCTCCGGAGCAAATCTGGATAGGTGGTTAAATTGATGCAAGTATTCCATAACAGTGCGTCCACCTTGTTTAAGCGCTAGGAATTCCCGGCGCTTAGCCTCCATGATGCCATCCGGTATATGAGCCTTGCGAAAGGCATTGGAAAACTCTTCCCAACTAATCTCTCTGTTCTGCAGTGTGTGTTGATAGTTGATCCACCATGTTGCTGCAGCGCCCTGCAACTGATGGGATGCATACAACACCTTTTCTTTATCATCACATCGAACAGTGTCAAGTTTCCTTTCCACGTCCACGAGCCAATCCTCAGCTACTATGGGGTCAGCTGAGGTGAAAAAGACTGGTGGACGTGTTTTCATAAAGTCTGCCCATCGGGTGGAAATTGGTGCACCATCCCGAGGAACATTGCTTCCATCTTGAATTCCCGGAGATCTGGCTGCTATCTGTTCAAGAAGTCTGGCATGCTGGTCTAACGCTTGTAAGATGTTCTGTTCTCCCTGGTAACGATTCTGCTCCAACATTGCTATCACACTGGCGAGTGTCGCTTGATCTGTGGCAGGTGCACCCTGCCTGTTGGTCTGACCACTCTGCTCTGCCGGATCCATCTGTTGATTGGGAGCTTGAAGTCAGCTTTGCAGCGGCTTTGGCAATCAAGAGGGGATAAGTAAGACATCGAATTTTCAAGGTAAGTATAGGGCGAAAAAGGTAAGAACGAGAGCGAAAGGGACAGGAGAAAACTTTGAACACAGGGGGATTACTGATAATTAAGCAAACAACATACAAGGATAATAAATATAGATTTACAATATGCAAGTGGTACACAAGCCACTTAGGGTTCATGATTACACCTGCTTTACATTACAAAAGCACTACTACAACTCAGGGTCAGTCTAGTCTAGCGAACGACGGCTACTCCTCCAGCTGCCGAGAAACGAAAATTTTGAAGCTAGACAAGAGGAGCAGAAAATATTTTGCGAAAGCAAAACTTAAGCAGAAGAAAACTAAGATAGATAAGGTAGCAACAAGAGAGGAGAAGACAGCAATAATACTTATGTTTTTCGTAAACCCTTTTTATGGCTTAAATTAAGTTTTTGCGATAAAATCGCTTCCTAGTTTGCCTTAGGTCTCAACCTACGGTCAAGAGCCTGCTCTGATACCACTTCTTGTAACGCCCCCGTTTCCAGGGGCGCGTACGGACACGGCATTCCGCAACTATTCACGCATGAACAGTTATGGAGTGTCGCGCAAGAGTATACCATTGCATGCTTACAACAAAATCCAGCATATATTTCACATATGGAATAACATCCAGTTTTAGACAGCGGGGCGTGCAAGCCCAAAGTATAATTACATTACAAAAGACTTCCAGAATCCGCTTGAGCGCGGCGAAGACCTAAAGCCACGGGTCCTCGTCGAAGAAGAGACCCTCAGGGACGTCCTCGACGGGGAGACCTTCACCTTCGTCTTGATCCTCTAAAGAATAGATTAAGCAAGCCGTGAGCCAATCAACCGGCTCAGCAAATCCCAAAGGGATCCTAACTTATTACATGCACGGAACATCAAAGGAGGGGGAATATATTTGGTTTATTAACTTTGAGTGGATGCAGTTTTATTTGCAAGCATTTTACAAAATGGACCCAAAACTACTTCTTAAGAACTCAGGGGTTTTCATGAAGATTTAATTAACCAACTATGTCAAGTTAAAGCATGTACAAAACTACTCAAGCTTTGCTGCTGGAATCACCCAAGTGACACAGCTCCATTAACCGGGAGCACGGCGTATTCGAATACCATTTATTTGACTCTGCAGAGTTTGCTCAGCTTTACCCACACGCACCCTTAACCCTCATGACTGAGTTAAGGAACCGGGTCTTTTCGCTGCTCAACCCTTGGTATACACTCCACCCGATAGGCGAGGAAACCCGCACATCCTCGGGTATCCGCTGGCCCTCGCGGAACGCCGGACCCGAGTTGTGGAGACCTATCGTTGTCTTGCTCCGACTCCCAATGTGGGGCTTCACTTAAGTTGAGCAGGTACTAAACCAGGGTTGACAAGTCAACACCTGTGGTTGAGCGATCACTATGACATTTGCTCAGCGTAAGGGTTTCAGTCCTTATATTTTCACATGGTCCGCAACCTTACCAGGCCCGCGACCCAACCTAGGGTAAGAGTTGGGTGAATAATCATCTAGCGATGCACCACAACCCCCCTACCTTCAATCCTAGGGTAAGAGACGGGTGAAAAATCATAATTATCTTGCGATGCACCACAACCCACTTACCCTACCTTGTGCACGCCGGCACTCTCCGCTCTAAGATACGGTGTCCCATACCACCCTACCTTAGAGTCGGGTTTTATAAATTCTGTTGGCTCGCTGCCACGACCTTATTAGTATAAGACTTTTGAGTGATAATAATATCTTACGGTTATCTAGATTAACAGATAATTATTTCTAGGGTTACAAGGCATGGCTACAAGTTTAACATGGCATTTATCGGTGGTAGGTTTAACTACATAACATGTCATTCTAAACATTTTCTTTTACTTTGAAGTAACATTTCGCAATTAGCTCAATGCAAATAACATAATAACATAATTAAATAACATGGGTTGCAACATGATCAAAGGATTTGAGACTTGCCGTCAATCCGGATGATCTCAGCTAGCTCGAACGTAGAAACTCCTGGATCCTGCGACTGCACTTGAGCTTCCGGGATCTCCGACACTAGCGCAAACACAGAAAAATAACATAAATCCGGCTTGAGCCTAATCAAGCGAGGAAAAATAATCTATTTAAAAAGGAGTAAAATGCATAAACCCTTCAAATGGAATTTTAGGAATTTATCTGGAATGATTCTGGAGGAATGGAGGTCAAAAATGGGTCAAGAATATTATTTGGAGCAAAGTGGTGAAATTTGGGAATTTTTGGGATTTTCTGTGATTTTCTAGGATTTATTTGGATTTTCTGGGATTTTGGAAATGGATAAACCGGGGAAAATGGTTTGCACAGTGTTGGGCCGGCTCGGGTGGTACAGTGCGGCCCGGCCGGAAAAACGGCTCGCGCGGCCCAGGCGATCCGCTCGCGCGCGCGTAGAGAGAGGCGAAGCAGGCCGGGGTTCGGCCCACGCTCGCGCTCGCGCTCGGCCGGAGGCCCGTGCGCGCGCGTCCGCCCCGACGGATGGGCGACACGCGGACCCGGCGGTCGGCTGGGATGGCGAGGGAACGAGCGGAGGGATGGCGCGCGGGGTGGAGATCGGACGGCACGGAAACAGTGAGAGCGGGCGAAGCGATACGACCAGATCGGACGGCTGGGGTTAGAAAGCAACGGAGAGATGAACGGAGGAGGGATGGCCACGTCGCGGGGAGGGAGTCATCTTCTACCTCCCGCCGCTACAGTGTGGCTGCGGCAGAACAGCGGTGGCGACGGCGGTCCGGGCGCGGGGAGGGGCGTCGCCGGTGATCAAGGACACCAGGAGAGAGAGGGGAGTGAGGGGATTTCATTTGGGCGCTTGGGGACTGGGGAGACCAAAAGGGGGAGACGGGAGAGGGGAAAAGGGAAAACTCGGTCTCCGGCGATGAAGGAGGTCGCCGAGGCCGATTGGGGTCGATTGGGGGCGGCTACACCATCTGGGGAAGGTGGAGCTCACGTGGGTGGTGGCGGCGAGAACTGAGGAGCTTCGGAGCGGTCTGGCCACGGGGAGGTGGTTGCGGTCGGCGGGGAGCTTCGACGCCGGCACGGTACAGAGCTTCACCTGGCCAGGGACAAGTACCAAAATGGTCAGCGAGGTGAGGAGATGCTCTTGGCGAACGCAATCGAGGAATGAGGGAGAGGAGAGGGAGATCCCATTTACAGGGCCGCCGGCGCAGGGGATGGCAATGGTGGGGCTGGAGGCGACGAGGCGTCAATCGGCCGCTTAGAGAGGAAGCTGGGAGGGGTAGGAAGTAGCTGGGGTTGGTGGAAGAGCTCGGGAAGCAAAGGGACGAGAGGGAGCCGGGATGGGGCTTTTATGCCCGAGCGAGGGAGAGGGGAGCTTCGGGAAGAAGGAACGGGCGGTGGCGCAGAGTCAACAGGAGTGGACGGGGAGCTGGTGGAGAGTCTCCTCCGCGCAGTGGGGTGACGGGGGCGCTGCCAGGCGAGTAATGGCGAGGTGACGGGGGCAGGTGGAGCTGCGGCAATGGCGGAGGCGCGTCCGCGCGCGGGGAGGGGAGGTGCGGCCGCTGCCAGGTGGGGTCGGGGCAGAGAAGCGGCGACGCGTGGCGCGGGAGGGCTGCCGGCTTCGGACCGCGTGGCGTCGGGCTGACGTCGAGGCGCAGGGAATCCGGGGCGCAGAGAGGCGGTGTGGAGGCGGCGCGAGCGCAGTTCGGGCGCGGGCGCAGCGAGAGGGAGAAGGCGGGGAGAGAGCAGAGGTGCCAGCGGAGAGGAGCGGGGAGAGGCGCCAGGGAACGGGGAAAGCGGAAAAAGGGAAGGGCGCCAGCGAAGGAGGGAGGCGCCCGGCCAAAAAAGAAAGCGGAATTTCGAGCGACTTTCCAAAAAGGGAAAGTTTCCAGATTTCACTCAAAAAAATGCAGCAAAAATTCACAAAAATTTTTAGGGTTGAAATTTTGGGGTTTTTCAGTCCCTGGATGATCGGTCCGCGTACGCCTCGTATATGCTTGCATGGGCTCAGCCCCAGCAGCATATTAGACTTGGCAAGCAAGTTTATTTGTCACACGTGTGGAATTACCGTCCGTTAAATAGCCCGCCTCCTGAAAAACACCCAACGGCAGGGAATACTAGCTGGGAATAAACTTAGGCCCAACTCCTTTCGGTTCACGGAGGCGTTGGTATTGGTTTTTGTCGATGGGTTTTAGCTATGACTTGTAACTTTTAGCTAAAGATAAAAAGTAATGGGTGAAATAAGTGGCTTTTAGAAGAAGGTGACGTGCGGTGCAAAAAGTGGGTGAGAGATACGTGCGTGTGATGGGAGCGAGAGGAGTGGGGTGCGTGATATACCTGTGGCCTCCTGTCTTTCCTTGGAGTGAGACGGTAGCGAGAAAAGTGAAAAAACTGCTTCGAAAAGTCAGTGTTTATATTTACTTTCTAGCTTTTTAAGTAAAAGTAAAGAGCATAACACTGCTACAGACAGCCCTATCACAGACGGTTCGGAACCGTCATCACAGACGGTTCCTGAACCGTCAGTGTTTAGGTGTCAGTGATAGTTGATGGTTATCACAGACGGTTCCCGAGCCGTCTGTGATAAAAACATCACAGACGGTCTTTATTACTAACCGTCTGAGATAGGCGAGTATCACAGACGGTTTTTTATAAACAACCGTCGGTAATACTCGCATATCACAGACGGTTAGTAATCAAGACCGTCTGTGATATACACAATATCACAGACGGTTTGTAATTATATCACAGACGGTCTTGATTACTAACCGTCTGTGATAGACGCGTATCACCGACGGTTGTTTATAAAAAACCGTCTGTGATACTCGCCTATCTCAGACGGTTAGTAATAAAGACCGTCTGTGATATGCACAATATCACAGACGGGTATTACTAACCGTCTGTGATATTTTGTATATCACAGACGGTCAGTAGTAAAAGCCGTCTGTGATAGCAGTCACACCACATACGGCACTCTTTGAAACCGTCTGTGATATGGTATCACAGACGGTTTTTAACAATGAACCGTCTGTGATACCAAGTGCATCATCCATTTTATATGCTGTTTCTTGGCTAGCCTCAGGATATGCTAGCCATGCCCTCTGAAAACAAGCAGATTACAGATAAATGACAGATATAAGTTAATTGCAACTCATAGTAAATTACAACAAAATTCGATACACAGATGAATGTAACAATATCACATATATAGAATGAAAATTGTTACACAAAATCTGACAAATGTATTCAATTGAGGAATTGTTTGATTTGTACAGTTGAATCCAATGTTTCAACATCTAATTATCATCATCGCCGGCGTGGAACTCTCCCCTCTTATTTATGACCTCTGCTAGCAAGAATTGAGAGATGATTGCACGAATATCGACGAGATTGTCAAGATCATATGCACTTCCGTCGAAGTTCACCCGCTGTCGCTAGGAGCAATGTTAAGTCATTAATTAGCATGTGTGTGTAATATAATCAGAAAATAATAATTATTGGAAGGACCTGACAAACCTCTGGATCATTGATCTTAGTACCCATGATTTCCATCATATTGCGGCAAACGTAGAATCCACATACGTTGCCCTGTAGCTGCTGGTGGCACTGCAAAAATAGAATTACATACATCGGTATTGTCAATTCTAGAGGCATTATTACAAAGTATGATATAGGATTATTGTGTTGTAGCGGGTACCGGAAATCGCGTGTTGTGTCGTAGCGTGTCACTGGATTTGTCGTGTGTTCCTCCTTGGGCAACATATTCGGCAAACGCCCTACGTGATTCAAAAAACTTAGCCTCGGCCGTGGCAAACAAAAGAAATATTACAATAGAGTTATGTATGGAGGAAATGAGTTTACCTGTTAAGTACTTCTTGCACACGACTGAAGTCATGGTTGCTCCTAAGGAGGGAATCAAGGTATATTACCTTGCTCCACTTTGGTACAATCACAATCAAAATCCAGTGATTCCTAGTCATATGTGTCGCCATAGTGATTAATCCTAAGTTCATGCTGCATGTAAAGTACAAATGAAACATATGTGTGGCAACTAGTGAAGCACTTACCCTTGGTTGAAGGGTACCATGACGTACTCCTTGTCGGTGTGAGCAATCAATCCCCTCGTTATGTAACCTTCCACGAAGGATGCATCTGCGTTGATAGATTGCTCGGAGACCAAGTGAGGGTCGAGGAAACCCACCGGTCGTCGCAATTTCCGGGCTTGTTGGATCATGTATCTATACATAAAGAAAGGGTAATGACATTTATCTGTATAACGTGAATGTAGAACTTCATTGTACAGTACACTTACAGTGTCCAGCATCGTAGAAGTGAGGCGTCGAGTTCGTCGAGATTGAATAGTAAGAATAAATCTTCGAATGTCACGACGATGTAGCCCAAGTCATGGAGGAAATGCGTCTCTTTATATTTCACAGTGAATGCACTCTGCCGGTTTGGCTTCATGTTGGACTTCTCCATGTACCAGGCATGCAATGTATTGCAAATCATACCAAGCTGGCGTAATTGTGAATCGGGCACCAACGACACTCCTAGAATAAACTTCCATGGCACGGGACCCGGCTTAATTTTCTTCGCATGAGCCTTGGAGGCCTTGGAGCCTCGCTTATGATATGTTCTCGGTGGCATCTCAGCGGGAGCCGATGCAACAGACTTTACTGGATTTGGAGGTGGAGGTGGAGCCACCGGAGCCGATGTGCCAGGTCCAGGGCGACGTCCCTCTTGGGCCACTGGATGTGAAGATTGTGGCACGGACATGTCGAGGACGATGTCCCTCTTGGGCCACTGAACGAATGTGTGGACGGCATCCCCTAATGTCTTAATCTCTTCGTTTGGGGGCTTCTCAAGAGGGACAGGCTTAAAAATATCATTAATCATGTCCACCTGGACCTTTATGAAACCGGTGTCTACTTGTACACCGTGCACCTGCGTCCCTGGCAGCAATGGATACACCATGCCGCGCCCAGCGTCAACGGGAATAGAGCCAACAAGCCTGACTTTGAGGCTGCAAGGCATGGGCTCCTACATAACGATACAAGAGATGAGTTAAGGCGTCCACCAGAGAGATCTATGTACCATTCTAAAGAGGTACATTACCTGAATGTCATCAATACGTAAGTGGTCGTCGCTATGTTCAGAAATTGGTGTGGACGCGCAGCTACTGCGACGTTGAGGGGGACTGGGTACCGCAGTACTAGGAGTGGGTTGCGATTGGTTGCGGACTTGTCTCAGTTCTTCCCGCAACGAATCTATCTCTCCTCGAAGTGAGGCAGTCTGCTCTTGAAGTGAGGCAGATAGTTGTTCCTCAAGTTGAGCACGAAGCTCCTGTTTTATTTGTTCGCTGCGGTACGCCTTGGTTCTCTTCCTACTCCTATATGTGTCGGAGTAATCTGGAAATCCGTGCCTCCAAGGTACATAAACCCCCATGCCTCGTGTGCGACCTGGGTGCTCCTTGTTTCCCAAGGCCTGTGATAGTAAATCTATCTCCCTATCTTCTTCAAAGGAGCCACGAGAAGATTCGGTAGTCAATGATTGCTGCAAGAGGCAATTAATCATGTTATTTTTGAACCCATGAAGTTCAAGAGGTGTTAACAACTATGTTGTTTAACATATTTTACCATGCGTTGGGACACTTCCTCATCTGCGGGGTTTTTGAAAGAGACACCCGAAGATGTGGTTGATGACCTCGCTCTTAACCAGTTTCGAGCGCGCTCGTTTGCGATCCCGGCAAATGGCGGAGAGGCCTCCGATCGGATTGCGACCTCATCCTGCATCCTCCATTGCGGGATTTTACCCGCGTACCCAGCAGTGCCGAGTCTGTGAGGGTGCGTGTTTTGTGACTGGAGATCCTTGTGCGCCGCACTTTGTTGTACAAATTCGGGCGTCGTCTTCATCTGCACAAAGGCCTCCCATGTTTCCGGCGACACGAAAGGATACTTCGTAAAGGGCGTGACATCCTCGGCCACGTACTTCGTCACAAGAGTGCTCTTAAAATTCTTCCATGCTTTTCCCATCGCGAGGAGCGCTTGCCGTTGCACGAGTCCCTGTGCTTCTGCTGGGAACTCGAACGAATTTGTAAGTTCCTCCCATAGCTGATTTTTGTGATCCTTTGTCAAATCTTTCCAGCTTGCTATGGTGATGGGGACCCATTGCCTTCCAATTATCCCGCAGGTAGTCCGAAATGATGACGCTGCTTTCGACGGTTCCAGAGGGACCCCATCCGGAGAGACCACCGTGATGGTCCTTCGGCCCTCTGGCCTTTTCGATACTCCTCGGCCACGTTTAGATTTCGCAGTCTTGGGAGCGTGAGACCCAGATGACGACGACGAAGACTGTGTGGACGCCATCTCTCTTCTAAGAAAAAACTAACTGAAGTGAGCACTGGAGTGTGTCACTTGCTTTATGCCCTTTGACAAAGTTCTAACGATTAGCTAATTGCAGTGAGCTATGGGCCTTCCAAATAGACCTTGCGAAGCATATAACATGTGAAGCATATATATATATCATGTGAAGCATATACATGTGAAGCATATATATATCATGTGAAGCATATACATGTGAAGCATATATATATCATGTGAAGCATATACATGTGAAGCATATATATATCATGTGAAGCATATATATATCATGTGAAGCATATATATATCATGTGAAGAATATACATGTGAAGAATATATATATCATGTGAAGCATATACATGTGAAGCATATATATATCATGTGAAGCATATACATGTGAAGCATATATATATCATGTGAAGCATATACATGTGAAGCATATATATATCATGTGAAGCATATATATATCATAAAGCTAACATGTGAAGCACAGGGAGGGAGGGACCGGCGTTGGGCGGGAGCGGCGGCGTCGGGAGGGAGGGACCGGCATCGGGCGGGACCGCCGGCTACGGGAGGGAGCGGCGTCGGGAGGGAGGGACCGGCGTCGGGAGCGGCGGCGTCGGGAGGGAGGGACCGGCGTCGGGGGGGACCGCCGGCTTCGGGAGGGAGCGGCGTAGGGAGGGAGCGGCGGCGTCGGGAGGGAGGGACCGGCGTCGGGGGGGACCGCCGGCTTCGGGAGGGAGCGGCGTAGGGAGGGAGCGGCGGCGTCGGGAGGGAGGGACCGGCGTCGGGGGGGACCGCCGGCTTCGGGAGGGAGCGGCGTCAGGAGGGACCGGCGGCTTCGGGAAGGACCGGCGGCGTCGAGAGGGACCGGCGGTGGGAGAGGGAGCAAAACCTAGCTAGCAGGGGCGCTGCAGAGTGGAGACAAGAGACTGCGGCAGAGCGGACTCCGCAGACCTAGCGCGGGTATTTAAAGATGATCTATCACAGGCGGTTCTATAAATATAACCGTTTGTGATAATTCATATCACAAACGGTTCTATATATAGAACCGTCTGTGATAATGAATATCACAAACGGTTCTATAGATAGAACCGTCTGTGATAATGCATATCACAAACGGTTATATTGATAGAACCGGCTGTGATGTGTTATCACAGACGGTTTCTTTTGATAAACCGCCTGTGATAGTTCACTATAAATACCCGCAGCTAGCTAGGTTCCTATGTCATTTATGAAAAACGCAAGCATAATCATAAATATAACTATTTCATAGTTCCTTAGTCATTTTACAATTACAATGCATGGGTTCCTTAGTCATTTTACAATTACAATGGAACATACATACATTTATGAAAAACACAAGCATAACCTATATCATTTATTACACTTTGGCTATATCATTTTAAATAAAGGCCTTCACGATGATCGATACGCATATAGCTTGCTTCATCGCCTTGTTCTTCATCGAGCCTGATGCCGTCTCCGAATGGAGGCAAATCATCAAATTGATTGTACTCTTTCTCATCCACAACATTCTCAACCCCGACAATCCTTCTTTTTCCCTGAAGAACTACATGGCGCTTCTTATTTGCCGGGTCGGTTACATAAAATACTTGAACAACTTGCCTCGCGAGTACGAATGGTTCGTCTTTGTATCCTACACATTCGAGGTCCACGGTAGTGACGCCGTACTTGTCAACCTTTACACCCCGTGGGAGTTGGACCCAACGGCACCGAAATAGAGGAATTTTGAAAATTACGTAGTCAAGCTCCCAAATCTCCTCTACAAGCCCGTAGTACGAGCTTGGGCCAGCGGTTCTGCCGTGCGAATCATAGGCATCTATGCGGACACCTGAGTTCTGCACTGTGCTCTTTCTATCTTGATCTGTTGTATAAAATGTGTAGCCATTAATGTCGTATGCTTGCCATGTCACAATTGTAAATTTTGGCCCTTTTGCCAACCATTGTAGTGTTTCATTTGACGACCTCCTAGTCAATTGCGCCTTCAACCATTCGTTGAACTGACGGTTGTGTTGTCTCGTGATCCAAACTTCTGACTGGCCTGCATTCTCCTGACGTAGCATGTCCTTGTGCTCTTCAATATATGGGGTCACCTCAGTCATGTGTCGTAAAACCATGAAATGGGCTTGAGCATACGTATTTTGATCCGGGGTTATTGCTTTCCTCCCGATAGTCCCTATACCCTCTAACCTCCCCTCGTGACGAGATAGAGGTACACCTATCGGCTCTACCTGAGCCATGTAGCCGATGCAGAATTCAATGACCTCTTCTGTTGTATAACCTTCGATGATGCTACCCTCCGGTCGAGATCGATTGCGTACATAGGACTTCAGAATTCCCATGTACCTCTCGAAAGGATACATATGACGTAGAAATACGGGGCCACATATTTTTATCTCTTTCACAAGGTGGACAATGAGATGGACCATGATATCAAAAAATGATGGAGGGAAATACATCTCTAGATGACATAGAGTTGTCACCACCTCGGTTTGCAGAGCATCTAGTCCATCTGGATCAATGACCTTCTGAGCAATTGCGTTGAAGAAATAACATAGCCTTATGATTGTCACTCGAACCTTGTTCGGCAAAATACTTCTAATTGCAACAGGTAGCATTTGAGTCATTAGCACATGACAGTCGTGAGACTTCATGCCAATTAATTTCAAATGTTCCATGGAAACAAGTTTCTTCATGCTTGTCGAGTGACCGGATGGAACTTTCACACCATTTAAGGACTGGCACAATTCAGTTCTCTCCGACTTAGACAGAGTGTAACATGCTGGGGGAAGGTACGTCCGGCCTTTATCGGTCTCTATCGGTGCTAACTCGGTCCTGATGTTCATAGCGACCAAGTCACGCCTTGCGTTAACACCATCCTTTGTTTTGTCAGGAATGTTCAGTAAGAGACCAATCAAACTGTCACATACATTCTTCTCGACGTGCATGACATCGATGCAATTGCGAACTTCTAAGTGCTCCCAATAAGGCAAGTCCCAAAATATTGACCTCTTTTTCCACATGTTCTTCCTCAATTTACGTCCCTTTCCAAACACAACATTTATATCCTTGACCATATCATACACCTCTTTCCCGCTAAAAGGTCTTGGTACTGAGTCATCCTCTTTTTTTCCGTCAAATTGTTTCTTCATCTTGCGGTATGGGTGATACTTTGGAAGGAACCTACGGTGACGCATGTACACAGTTTTTCGGGAGTTGTTCAACCACACACTCTCCGTATAATCTAAGCAGTGCGGACACGCTTTGGCTCCTTTTATACTAAACCCTGACAGGTTACCAAGGGCAGGAAAATCATTAATGGTGCAGAACAACATGGCCCGTAGAGTGAAGTTCTCTCGTTTGTCCGCATCTCATACATGTACCCCTTCATTCCACAGTGTTGCAAGATCTTCCACCAATGGGGCTAGGAACACATCAATATCGTTGCCAGGTTACTTCGGCCCTTGGATAAGTAGTGACGTCAAAATATATTTCCGCTTCATACACAGCCAAGGAGGAAGGTTGTACATGCACAGAGTCACGGGCCAGGTGCTATGTCGACTGCTCATGTTACCAAAAGGATTCATTCCATCTGTACTCAACCCAAACCTTATATTTCTCGGTTCCACACCGAAATCTACAAACATCCTATCGATGTTCCTCCACTGGGCAGAATCAGCAACATGTCTTATCATTCCGTCTTTCTTACGCTGCTCGCAGTGCCAACGCATCAATCTTGCATCCTTGCGGTTTGCAAATAAACGCTTCAAACGGGGGATTACAGGAAGATACCACATCACCTTAGCAGGAGGTCCTTGCTTCACCTCGATGCCCTTCCCATCATCAGAGTCATTTTTACGTTTGTATCGGGATGCTTTGCACACCGGACAAACATGTAAGCTAGCATACTCTTTACGGTAAAGGATACAATCATTCCGACATGCATGTATTCTTTCTACTTCCATTCCTAATGGACAAAGAATCTTCTTGGCTTGGTAGGTGGTTCTCGGCAACACATTTCCCGTTGGAAGCATGTCCACTAGGAGACCTAATAATGCCGTGAAACTCTTGTCGGACCAACCATTGCTTGCCTTCAATTTTAGCAGTTCTAGAACTGATGACAACCTCGTGTATTGCGGCTTGCAGCCTGGGAACAAAGGTTTCTCCGAGTCCTCCATCAAGCCCTCGAATTTACCAAACTCTCTCTCACTATAGTTCCCTTCTGCATCACGTAACATCTGATCCAGATTATCATCCTGCGACCTATCCTCATGATCCAGATTGTCATCCTGCGACCTATCCTCATCATCCAGATTGTCATCCTGCGACCTTTCCTCATGATCGAAAGAACAGTCCACAACTGGCATATCGTTGCCCCCCTCGACTATGTCATAACTATCTTCTTGTGTACTCTTCTCTTCACCGTGACTGGTCCAACATTTGTACCCTTTTCTGAAACCCCTTCGAATCAAGTGAGCTTCAATCTGCGCTGAGTTGCTAAACATCTTAAGATTATCACAATCAATACATGGGCAATACATATATTTCATCCCCTTCTTCAACATATCCAGCTCGGCCGCCCTTCTAAAGGCAGACACGCCAGTAATGTACTCTTCACTCACACGGTTCTCAATATACATCCAGCTTCGGTCCATCTACGCTACACAAGTGAAAAATGGGTGTCAAAAATGATTATTACCTCTACTACTAACCTCTGATCAGATCACTAAGCATGTTAAGTAATTGAATACTAATCTCTGATCAGATCACTAAGAATGTTAAGTAATTGAGTATGCTAACCTCTGATCAGATCAATAAGAAGACGGTGATATTTTTACCCCCAACTCCCTAAAGCCGGCCGCCTTGCTCCACCGATGCAGCGCAATGAAGACAGATCGGTGTCGACATCCTTCAAGCAAGTACGCCAAGTAATTAATACTACGCAGAATATCACAGACGGTTCCAACTACAAACGGTCTGTGAAAATTACATATCACAGACGGTTCGTATTAATACCCGTCTGCGAATTATCACCGACGGTTATTAATATTAACCGTCTGTGATTTCTACATATCATAGACGGTTAGAATAAATAACCGTCTGTGATAGTCTCATTATCACAGACGGTTCGAAATATAAACCGTCTGTGATAGTCCTTGACAGACGGTTTAAATTACAAACCGTCTGTGATAGTTACACGGGTATGAACTGTTTCGTCAGGCGCATGACTGCCAACTCGAAGCATATATAGCATAGCATTCGAGGCACATCCGAGGCCTGCTGCTGTGTCTTGAGGAATGCCAAGAGCTGGTCTTCAGATGTGGCAGCCACATCTGAAGATCAGCTCTTGGCATTCCTCAAGACACAGCTGCAGGCCTCGGATGTGCCTCGAATGCTATGCTATATATGTTTCGAGTTGGCAGTCATGCCCTGACGAAACAGTTCATCTTTCCCGACAAAATTCAAGGCAATTTTATTACAATAGTGCAAAGAAAAGACATTACCAGATTCTTGGTTGAGCTGGTCGAGGAACATGCAAATACAGAGGCAAGCACAAAAACTCAACAACACATTCAGATCGATCTATTACAGGATAACAAGCTAACAAACCCTTCGCGGCACGACGGTTCACACTAAACTAGACACACTTACGGCAAGAGTGTGTTGTTTAGTATGAACCGGACGTGCCGCGATGGAGGTGCTAGCTCACAGCGGAGGGGAGATGCATGCAGGAAGCTAGCTAGTGGATGAACTCACGCGTGACTAGTACCGGTGGAAAGGTTGATGGGGAGTTATTAATAAGGGTCTGGCCGTGGGAGGAACTGGTGCCAGCCATTCGATGTGGAGAGAATAGACGGGTGAGATCGAAATCCTATGTATACGCCAATTATTGGTGACATGTGATTATTACAGACCAATTATCAGTGACATGGGATTATTACAGACGGTTCTTAAACAGAACCGTCTGTGTTACTCGATTGGTATAGACGGTTCGTATTAAGAACCGTCTGTGAAATTATCACAGACGGTTCATGTTATTAACGGTCTATGAAATTATCACAGACGGTTTTTTATGAAAAACCGTCTGTCATAAGCTTCATACCAGAACTGCTTCGCGCGTGTTTCGATGCCAGAACGCTTCGTGTTTCGATCGTCTAATTAACGTCTCTCGATCGTTATACGAAGCGTCTATATCATTAATGTTTGGGTATACGAACCGTTTGTGCTGAGGGTTAAATATGCGCTCCTAATCCAGGTCTCTTCTACGTACGTACAATACAATATACAATACAACATGGCTTCTACTACTGTTCTTGTGATCATCTCCTTCCTCTCATCTGTTCATCACGAATTGTTCGGCCGGAACCTTACACAGGCGGCCAGCAATTTGCATCTGGAGCGGCTTCTCCGCACCCGCCCTGCTCTCCTTCCCCGACTTTCTTGCATCCGTCAGCTTGACCTGATCCTCCGCCGTCGACGGAGGCGTCTCGCTGCCGCTCAAGAAAGGGAAACGGCCCTCACCCTGGTTCTTCTCCACAATGTGCGCAATGCGGAAGAAGCTCTACACGCATTGCAGAGACTGATGGATAGCCTTACCGATCAAGCAGAAACGGCAGATTCTGAGGAATCTTTTCATGCTATCCTCTACAACATTATGGATGCTGCTGATCATTTGCCCAGGCTGCACGAGGAAGTGCTAAGGACAAGGGCAATCTTAACGGCGTTCGAGAATTTAGCGGCTGATCCTCCAAGTCCCCAAGTCGAAGAAGAAGCTTACGAAGCCCAAAAGAATACAATCTGGGAAACTCTGTACCTGTGCGACTTTTGTAATAAATTTGCCTCTAATTGAAATTAATAAATTTGCCTTTAATTTGTGATCTCTTGTCTCAGTAGTTCTGCAGTTAAGTTATTAGAAGCAATGTGTACTTACATATTAACCTCTGATCTAGAATATGACAGAGAAAGGGACATCACAGCCGGTTCTTGTGAAAAACCGTCTGTGAACATTCCCAGACGGTTCTTAACAACAACCGGCTGTGATAGTCGACACAACACATACGGTTTTTAATAAAAAACCGTCTGTGATAATCCCAGATTATCACAGACGGTTTTGAATAAAAACCGTCTATGATATTCCAGTATCACAGACGGTTCAGCGGTAAGAACCGTCTGTGATACTCCTTTTTCCCGCCACAAATACGACAGACGGCCTTCAAATTAAAACCGTCTGTAATAGTTTACATTACAGACGGTTTCACAAAACCGTCTGTGATTTGCCGTCTAGTATAGCCTCTTTTGTAGTAGTGTAAACCAATACGAACGGAAATGTCTTGTGTTTGTAGACAAAGCTGTATACCGAAGACTGGAGTGGCTTGAAGACTCTGGATGAGGGAGAACCATGTGGACCCTGTATCGATGCCTTGTAAATGTACATTGGTGAATGAAGGGGAAAAAACGTAGGGCAAGGCGAGCGGCAAGTTGGGGCGATGTCAGCATAGCGCCTCATTGGTCGAGTTAATCGAGTATCCAATAGCTAGTATAGTTTATTGACCCTAGCAAGTGTCGAGGGTCTCATTTTTGGCCTTTTCATAGTGGACTATTATTGGGCCCTATTTGGTTGGTAGAGTTCAGCTTAATCGGGCCGACGAACTAAGCATGCCCGTTTTGTGCCAACTATGGGATCATTTTCGGCCCAAGTACATTTATGGCCCAGAATATGCAGAGTTTGGCCCATTTATGGCCCATAACACTATTTGTGCCAGCTTGGGACATTTACGGCCCAATAAGAATTTGAAGGCCCATTTGCGGCCCAAAACGCTTTGTTTGGACTAGCTAGGGCCCAACTATGACCCAATAAAGCATTCATAAGCCCATTTTAGGCCCAAAAATTATATTTGCATCGACTTTAGGGGCATTCGACCCAATGAGATTTATAGGCCCATATTTTGTGGATTTTGGGCCCATTTGCGGTCCAAACGTTCTATTTGGGTCTATTCTTGTCCCAATGGGCATTTATAGGCCTAGAGTTTGTGGGCTCTATGCCTATTTATGGCCCAGTAAAGTATTCATGGGCCCAGTTGTGGAGTTTGGCCCATGTTCAGCCTCAAACATTCACGGTCCATATTCTTACGCCTACGTCGCTGCTTTGGGCCGACGTAGCCATTCATATCATGGTTGATCAACTTGTGCTAATGGGCCTAACAACGGGCCTACTACGGGCTCAAGAGATTCTATCATTGGTGCTTAATTTAAGCAAGCAACTTGTTTTTTGTTCCCCATTATTTCTTTTTCCAACCTCCAGTCGTCAAGCAAAGAAATAACAAATTGTTGTTTTTAGGTATTATATTACATATTGTTGTCAAGCAACAGTCCATAAAGCGTTGTTTTACAGGTATTACATTACATATTGCCGTCAGGGAATAGTCCATAGCAAAATGCTATTTTACATGTATTAATGTTGTGGCTACGGACCAAACAGTAAAAGAGGGGATTAGTAGAGGGAGTATGAGAAAATTAGTTGTGTTCTCCTTTATTCATCTAAGGAAGTATATATACATGGCCATAAGGTCTTATTACAACAACACCCCTACCGTGGGGTACTATTTTAAGGGTACACATGTCCTTATGTCTTATTGGGGCCTCTTGCCCCAACAGGCCGAATGGATACCAGTGGGGGCTATCCCCACAATAGGACCCTCTTATTGATACGGGGTCGCCCGATCTTCTCGACGTAGGATGGATACTCACGGGAGTCTTGATGAATCGTAATGATCCTAAGGCCAGTGCAAGGGACGAACACTCTTTAATCCGCCAAAACACACTCGTGTTGATTTCGACGACCACCAAGCGAAGATCTATCGTGCAACCAATTCCCAACGGAAAGGCTGAACGATCTTGATTGAAGAAGATACTCCTAATTCCATAAGGAATTCCGACAGCAATGCTAAACTCGAAAACTTTAGTAGATTGATTTTTCTCAAACGTGGTCTGAGCCCTAAAGGCTGCCAATACAAGGCTTATATAGCCCCTTGGGACGTCCATATGGTCCCCAAACTAAGTACAACTCAACCCTATATGGTTTTAGATACGAACTCTCACAAAAAGGAAACTATATTTTTCACCTATCATATTTTTTTGGTCATAACTTTTTATCCTTGATGAATTTGAAGGTGGGACCAGATCCATTGCGTATCCCTTGAAATTATCTTTCCAACGAGTACAAGAACACCTGAATCGGACTCCGTTTGTGAAAGGTATGGCCTTTTTAGTAACTGTCTATCAGGCTGTCCCGAACCGAATCCGAATTGAATCCTGAGTTGAATCCGAGTTTGAATTGGGTTGAGCACGTGGGAAGTCCGAATTTGGCTTAAAAATATTATCCAAAACTTGTAGTTTAAGTCCTTGGGCTCCTCCCTTTTTGCTCTCCCACTGCATGGGCTTCTTTCCTCCTTGTGCTTCTCCATTGCTTTGGCCCCGGAATCATCATAATATTCAAACCTAATAATAAACAAGAATTTGGCATAAGGTAGTATATCGTTCCTACGAATAGAAGGAAATTCATTAAGAAATAAATTCACCTGACAATATTTAATGCGGCTCAATACTTCTTTCCAGTGAAATAATGTGTTTGACTTAAAAGTGTTAAGCATGTGCGTATCCGCATCATCCTCCCCTTCTTCAAGAAAAGCCGTCCTCGGCTTTTGATAGCCTGTAATTGTACTAAACAAAGAATACAATGTATATGCATGGTATATGTATTGGTCAGTTATACCCCTTTCGTCTTTCACATTATTATTATTACCTGGAGGTGTAGTAAGCAAAAAGAACAACACATATGCATGGTATATGTATGAATCAATTATTGTGTCATTCTCATTCTCACTGTTTTGCACAAACCAATTGATACTACAATAGCTATCAAATGCATACATTGTAATGTTTTTATTCACACCATTCTCCTTCCCATAAGAAAAAGTCGTCCTCGACTTTGCGAAGTATGTGGACAAGTCATTAATGGGCAAAACCAGATCAAACGATTCAAATATGGAAGAGAAAATTTTAAGTGCCTTCCATGCTTCAGTTGCGCTACTCTGATTATTTGTACATGATGGTTCATCGAAAAAGGAACAAGTAGGCACAAGAAATCTTTGTAAACAGCAAGCACTATTGTTAAACCTCATCTCATTGTGATCATGGCGTGGTATAAAAGATTGTTTATCCAAAATATGCAATTTCAATTTAGCAAGCTTATCACACGTAATGCATATTCGGTACACATAAAACTTGTCATTTACACCATAATCTCCGATCAAATTGAACTTGTATGTGTAGGCATAGGAACTAACTAGTGATTTTAAATATGAAATTTCAGCAACATTCTCAATCACACTAGATAGCTCTCTAGGATCATCAAACATGATATAGTACAAAGAATCACTAGGAGATATTCGAGTAAGAATTTCCTTATGAGTAATCAATTCCACATTATGTAAACTGAGCAAAGAAATTTCAGAACATGGAATTTTCATTCGCACATATGAGTTCTCACAAGTACTCACCGTTTGACAATTAATTTCAGCACCAATATTGTTACCTTTGTTGTTCTCCTCGGTTGATGTAGGTGTTGTAGATATTAAATCATCATGATGTAACAACGGGACAGCAAGTACTTCATCTTCAACCATGGTTATCTCCTCATCTTTGACTTCCAATGATGCCGGTTGTTGAATGTTTAATTCCTCATCTTCAATTTCAACCTGCACAATGTGAGAAACAACACTAGAAGTAGATATTAATGTGTTAGTTTCAAAACCAAACCTCACTTTGTCCATCATCTACCTCTTTCTTCTCTTTTGGTGTTCCTCTCACACTCTCAATTTGGATGCCCTCAAACTCTCATATGGTGGGATCACATAGCTCCCTCCTGGGTCGAAAAGTGGCTGGCCCAGATTGAGCCACGCCGCCTCCCGGCCCATCTCCCCCGTTCGCCGCCCCTCTCTCCTCTCGGCCGTCGGATTTCCTCCAGGCCACGTGGCGCCATCGTCGCCGCCCGCGTCTCCCTCCCTCTCTCCCACTTCGCGCGGGGCCCCACTTGTCAGAACCGTCGTCTCCACACCGCTCCTTCCTTTCTTCTTCCTTTTTCCTTTTTCTGGCCAACGTCCGAATCCCCGCGCCACCGCCTTCTTTCTTCACCTCTACTCGATTTTGGAAACCGCACAACGCCAGGATCAAATCCCCTCAACACCGTGCCCCTTCTTTTCTTTCCTTTTGCGCCCCTTCTTTCCTTCCTCCCCCTCACTTCCTTCTGCTGACCGCCATTAACGGCGAGCAATCCCCGCGCCCTTGCTCCCCCATCGCTCCTATAAATAGCCCCCTGGGCCTCGCCTCCCCTCACACCAGCCCCACCGCCTCCAACCCACCCCGAGGAGCAGCCCAAGGCCCCAAGGCCCCAACCCCGTCCTTGCCGAGCTTCTGAGGAACTTCAATGAGCAATCCCTGCCGTTCCAACCACCCTCAAGGAGCACCACCACCTCCGTCAGCTTCCCCGAGCCTCGGCGAAGCTCGTTGACCCCTTTGCGGCTCGAGTTCACTGCTGACGTACCGCCACACCGGAGACCCGAGCTGCTGCCGCCGCCATCTTCATCGTCAACCAGCCTCCGGCCACTTCCGGTATTGCCCGCATGCACCACTGCATTCCCCTGCCTGAATCGCCTTTCCCTTGCCATTTTTGGGAGTCAAGCGATAGGGTTGGGTCCTGGAGGAGGCTTCCCCAGAAGGATCAACACCGAGGAGGCAAAAGAGGCGCCATCCGCCGGCGTCGGAGCCCAGAGGGGAGCGGTGGGCGCCTAATCCTCCTCCCCTGCTTGCACCACCTTTCCCTTTCTTTTTTGGAGTTGGCAATAGGGTTGGGTGCTAGAAGAGGCTTCCTAGAAAGGATCAACACCGAGAAGGCGGAAGAGGCGCCATCCGCCAACGACGAAGCCCAGTGGGGAGCGGCATTCACCTAATCCTCCTCCCCTTCCTGCGCCTCCTTTCCCTTGCCCTGTTTTGGCCCCTACGCTCCCAACGTTGTTAAAACTCGATCTGATAATCTGCTTGCTTGCGTCGTCTTCTGGTCGTTTGTCTCTCGCAGGGGCGAAGGCGGCTCAGAAGCAAGGTCCGAACCCTAGCATCCCAGCTAGGGTTTCGGTTGGGTTTTTTCCTCAAATCTCCACCAAATCTCTCACTGGTCGGCGCGCTCTCCAGTCCCGTTCCACTTCCCCAAGTTCTGGAAGGCTGGGAAGGGCTCCCGCGAGGTCCGGCGGGGGTGGGTCAGGCGAAGCCAGGAGCTGGGGAGCCAGGAGCTGGGGAGGCGTCCTGCTGGTGCGCGGCAAGCGAAGCGGGGCCTGAGGCGGGGGTCGGCGGGTGGCCGGGTTGTGGAGGACGGCGGCGGGGCTGGTGTATGCGGCGGCGAGGTGCGGGGTCCTGCCGGAGCTACAAGAGGTCCGGCGCCTCCTCGCTGCCAGGTTCGACAGGGAACTCGTCTCCGCCGTGATCGAGCTCCGCAGCGGCTGCGGGATCTACACCAAGGTGAGTACTGGTGGCCGGGTGGTGGAAAATGATGCCAAGCCGATTGGTGTGGGGGTGCTTTGGGGGTGTTGTATGTCTGTGGGTTGAGGCTGCGCGAAGGCAGAGGGGGAGGAGGTGGGAGTCCGGCGGCAGCGGTACTGCGAGGCTGGGGGCGAAGGTAGCCGGGAGCGGCGAGTGGCTGGGGTCCTCTGTCTGTTTGGTGCTGGCGGGGGGCGCTGGAGGTCTCGGGGATGATGGAGCATGGAAGGAAGAAGGGGGCGGAGGATTTGGAAGGCCTGTTGAATGGGCTGAAACTCACGGAGGAAGAAAGGAAGGCTGTGAAAGGGGCGCGGCAGGCTAAGTCAAGGGATGCTGGACGACCCCCACAGGCGGTGGGCAAACTGTTCGCTTCGAAGCCAGGGTATGCTGATGGTATTGCGCAATCGGTGGGAAGGATTTGGTGCCCCAGGGAAGGTATTCGGTGTAAGGAGCTGGGTAGCAACTTATTTCTATTCACGTTTCTACAGCCGGGGGGTAAGCGCAGGGCGATTATGGATGGGCCATGGGAATTTGGAGGTGACCTGTTAATAGTGGTGGATTTTGATGACTCCAAGAGGTTGAAAGACCTGGAGTTTCTCTTTGTTCCGGTTTGGATCAGAGTTTTTGATCTACCACTTGGGCTAATGAATGGGGAGACGACTCGTCGGATTGGGAATAAGGTGGGTCGGTTCCTGGAAGTGGATACAGATGAAGATGACATGGCTGTGGGTGAATTCCTTCGGCTCAAGGTACTGCTTGACATTCGTAAATCCCTTCTCAGGGGAACAACTATGGAGGATAGGGATGGGGAGAATGTGGGATGGTGCAGCTTCAAATATGAGTTCTTGCCAAATTTCTGTTATTCGTGCGGTCTCTTGGGTCATGTGGAGGAGTGTGATGAGGGGGCTTGGAGGGAGGAGGGTAAGCAGTTTGGGGAGTGGCTTAGGGTTAACCCATCACGAAAGAAAGAAGGGAAAGGGAGGTGGTCTGAAGGGGGTAGTTCTGGGGGCAGCCACCAGCAGAGGAAAGATACGAGTTGGGGAAAAAGCACTGGACAGAGGGGTACTGGTAGTGGCGACTTTTCTTGCAAGGCTGCTGGCGGAGTGGAGGATGAGCTGAGGGATGATGGTCAAAGCCCGCTGAAACTAAAAGAAAAGCTAGTGCGCGAAGGTTTACCAAAAAGACTGGAGTTTGGGGCGGTGTCAAAATCAGCAGGGGAACAGAGTGGTTCAGGGAGGTCTGTGTCCGTAGGCAAGGCTAAGGAGGCGCCGGTGGACACAACGGAATCTGACGAACCGTTGATCACAGGGTTGAGAGGTGCCCCCCCCCCGGAGGAAGGTAGGGGCAATGATAGTGGCTTTCAGCAGGTTGTTCAGGGGGAAGACGGAGCTGAGGCGGGTATGGAAGTAGATGAAGGAACAGGTATGCTGCAGGGTGGCGCTGAGGCCGCGAATGCCACTGGCCAAGCCTCAGGCTCAGCTCGGCTGGAAGGAAATGAAGGGAGGAGTGGAATGAAAGCTAAATCAGGGATTGAATTTTCAATAAAGAAGCTGACTTTCAAGCGCAGACCAAGGAGTGAAAGAGCAGGGAAGAATAGTGAGGTGACACTGGAGGCTAACAAAAAAAGACAAGTCCCGGACACTATTGAGGAGTACCCAGGGGAAGGAATGAAAAAGCACAAAGGAGGTGAAGGAGCAGGGGTTACTGGTGGTATGGAGGCCGAGGGTTATGCTGAGTTGGCGGGGTTGCCTGAGCAATCCCGCCAGACCCAATGAGACTTATAGCTTGGAACTGCCGGGGATTGGGGAATGGCCCGGCAGTTCGTGGTCTTCTGGACGTCCAGAAGAAGGAGGCCCCAGATGTGCTGTTTTTGTCGGAAACTAAGCACAACACAGGTTGGATGGAGAGGTTTAGGTGGAGCCTTAAACTGCCAAACATGTTTGTGAAGGACAGTGTGGGCCTAAGCGGGGGCCTAGCTTTGTTTTGGAGAAAAGGGATTGATATCACTGTTGGCAGTATGTCGAGGTACCACATTGATGCCTTTGTGAAGGAGGAGGGTGGCTTCGAATGGCATTTTACTGGGATCTATGGTGAGCCAAGGGGTGAGGAGAAGGAGAAAACTTAGAAATTGTTAAGAATTTTGCGTAATAGAAGCGATCTGCCGTGGCTATGTTGTAGGGATTTCAACGAGATTATGTTCAACTGTGAGAAGGTGGGGGACCGCCTAGACCGGAGAGGTGTATGGAGAACTTCCGACGGGCTCTTGTGGAGTGTGACTTATGTGACCTCGGTTTCGAGGGTGACACCTACACCTGGAGAAATCACCACCATAGGGTGGACAGCTTTGTTAAAGAAAGACTGGATGGATAGAGCGGTGGCCAATAGCTCCTGGAGGGCTCACTTTCCTTTGGTTCGGGTTATAAATGGAGATCCAAGGCACTTGGATCATAGACCAATCATTGTTGAACTAGGGGAAGGGAGAAAAAGGAATGGCGGAGAACTCTGGAAACTTTGAGGAAGTTTGAGGCGCGTTGGTTGGAGGAGGAGGAGGGTCCAGTTAAAGTGGAGGAAGCTTGGTGTAAGGCGTTGGAGAAGGGGGAGACAAGGCTGATGGAGATTCAGAAACAACTTTTAAGTGATTTGTGGGAGTGGGATAGGTGTGTTTTGGGAGAGTTGGAGAAGCATATAACAGTTGCAAAGAGGGAGTTGGAGATTTGCCGGTGCAGAAGCATGAGCCAAGCTCAAATTAATCGTGAGCACGTGTTGCGCTACAAGCTGGAGAGGCTGCTGGACCAGCAGCATACTTATTGGAAGCAGCGGGCCCATTCTACATGGCTGACCCAAGGAGATCGTAATACAAAATTTTTCCATGCCCAAGCTTCTGAGAGAAGAAGGAAAAATCGCATTGACAAGTTAAGGGAGGAGGGAGGGGCTGAGGTGGAGGGGAAGAACCTAAAAAATTTTATTGCTAACCATTATCAACATCTTTTCATGTCAAGTGCAGGTGAACAGATGGAGGAGGTTATTGGGTGTGTGCAATCTCGAGTCTCTCAGGACATGAACGAGGGACTGATTGCACCTTTCACTAATAAAGAAGTTTGGGAAGCTTTGCAAGAGATGGGTGAATTGAAAGCTCCGGGGGCTGATGGTATTCCGGCAATTTTTTACAAGAAGTTCTAGTCTTTAGTGGGTGACAAAGTGAAACAGGAGGTTCTGAATGTGCTGAATGGAGATAATATGCCACAGGGTTGGAATGATACAGTAGTGGTTCTGATTCCGAAAGTGAATAAACCGGAAAAGCTTAAAGACCTCCAGCCGATCAGTCTGTGTAATGTTGCCTACAAGCTGATTTCAAAGACCGCTGCGAATCGGATGAAGTCCATCTTGCCGAAGATTATTTCTCATTCACAGAGTGCCTTTGTCCCGGGGCGTCTAATAACTAATAATGTGTTGATAGCCTATGAGATGACTCACTACCTGAACCAGCGAAAAAGGGGAAAAGTAGGATTAGCAGCAATAAAGTTGGACATGAGTAAAGCCTACGATCGGGTGGAGTGGACCTTCTTGAGAAAAATGATGGAGAAATTGGGCTTCCATGAGAGGTGGATCGAATTGATCATGCGGTGTGTCACAACAGTCTCATATCGCTTTAAGGTAAATGAGGCCTACACCACTACAGTGACTCCACAGAGGGGACTCCGGCAAGGGGATCCACTTAGCCCATATCTTTTTATTATCTGTGCGGAAGCCCTCTCTGCTATGCTGCAACAAGCTGAAGCTGATGGGAAAATTGAAGGAATCAAAGTGTGTGGGGAGGCCCCTAGAATCAACCACCTTTTCTTTGTTGACGATTCCCTTGTCCTGATGAGAGCACGAATAGAGGATGCCAAAGAACTACAAAGAATTCTCGATGTATATGAAAGAGCCTCGGGTCAGATGATTAATAGGGACAAATCCTCTGTTCTGTTCAGTCCCAATACAAATCAAATGAACAAGGAGCAGGTAAAGTTGGAATTGCACATTGAGTCGGAAGCAAGAAGTGAGAGATATCTAGGCCTCCCGGTCTCGATTGGCAAATCACGAAAGAAGGCCTTTGAATATATAAAAAGGAAGATCTGGGGGCGTATACAAGGGTGGCAGGAAAAGATGCTCTCCAAGGCTGGAAAGGAGGTGTTGATTAAAGCTGTGGCACAAACTATCCCCACTTATGCCATGTCTTGTTTTGATCTAACAAAAGGACTTTGTGAGGAGCTGAACTCTTTAATTGGCAGATGGTGGTGGAATCAAAATGATAAGGAAAACAAAATCCATTGGTTAAGCTGGGACAAAATAACCTTGCCAAAGAAGGAGGGTGGTTTGGGTTTCAGGGACTTACATTTGTTTAACCTAGCTATGCTTGCAAGACAGGCATGGAGAATCTTAACCAATCCTGACAACCTTTGCAGCCAGCTCCTCAAGGCAAAGTATTTTGCTAACAGCAACATTTTGCAATGCAATGCTCGAGATGGGATCTCATACACCTGGAGGAGTATCCTTCAAGGCGCTCAGCTCCTTAGGGAAGGGATAATATGGCGGGTGGGAAACGGAAACTCTCTGGATATTTGGGCTGATCCATGGATTCCACTTGGGGCTACACGTCAGCTGGCCACCCCGAGAGGCACATCTCTAATGACTAAAGTTGCTGAACTTATCAACCCGGTTATTGGCACTTGGGATGAAGATTTGGTTAAGGATACCTTCTGGCAGCGGGATGCAGATATGATTTTGTCAATGGCGACGGACGATAATACTGACGATTGGCCAGCTTGGCACTACAATCCGAAAGGGGATTTTACTGTTAAATCGGCATACAAGGTGGCTGTAAAGCGGAGAGAGCATGAACGAGGGAGAGATGCGTCAGTTTCAGAGATGGGGGGACAAAGCCAGGAAGCCTTTAATTGGAAGAAACTCTGGAACTTACCGATACCAAACAAGGTCAAGATGTTCTTATGGCGGTTTGTCCATAATAGCTTGGCAGTCCGAAGGAATATAGCTAGAAGGGGAGTGGGACGTGAAACAAGTTGCCCCATGTGTCACAGGATGGACGAAGATTGTGGTCATCTTTTCTTCAGATGCCATGGGGTGAAAGAAATTTGGCGGCTGTTGGATCTAGAGCAAATCCGATTGAAGCTTGCAAAGTGCAATTCAGGAAAGGAAGTAATCATGGAAAGTTGGAAGATGGATGTTGCTACACAACAGAGAGTTTGGGTGTTGCTCTGGAAATGGTGGTCGGCCAGAAACAAAACAAATGTGGGGGGAAAAAGAATGTCCGCAGCAGAACTATGCTCAATTGTGAGCTACTATGTGATAGAATTTGAGAAGCTGAAGAAAAGGGAGGGAGAGAAAAGACCAAAGAAAGAACAGAAATGGGAGCCACCACATCCTGACTGCTACAAGATCAATATTGATGCTTCTTACAGGGCTACAACGGGGTCAGGTGGGTGGGGCTTTGTTGCTCGTAACAGCAATGGTGAGTTCTTAGAGGGGGGGTTGTGGACATCTTGAGCGGCTCACAAACCCCATTCATGCTGAAGCTCTTGCTGCTTTGCGAAGTCTTAAGAGGGTGGCACAATGACTAGAATTATTCTTAAGACTGATGCAACAATTTTGGAGAAGGCTTTGAGTTCTGACTCAATGGACAGGAGCCCAGAAGACTGCATCTTTCGGCGTATCAAGGAGTTTATGAAGGATTCTTTTGATTTCTGTGAGGTCCGGTCATGCCCGAGATCTTGCAACAAAGTGGCTGATAGCCTTGCTGCTTATGGGGCGAGCGTGTGCGCTATGATTCTGAGGTCTTCATGGACTAGGTCCCCGAATTTGTGACCAGCTTGGTCTCTGACAATATGCCCAGAGCCACTGGTTAGTGGAAACCTTTGTGTTCCAGTTCAAAAAAAACGTTGTTAAAACTCTTTGGAGTCGACAAGAGAACGTGGAAGCAGCCCAAGCCGCCCGATCTATCAATCAACGGTACAAATATCAGTCACTCGTACTTATACGAAAAGGGTGAGAATGAAATCACGTTGAATTTCAACACCGCCTGTTCTAGTACACAAATTACATCTAAAAAATCACAAGTTGCACGGTTGTTTGCCTAATGCTCCTTATTTTATCCAGATCTAGAGACACATGGGATGGATCGACAATCTCTTCATACTAACAAATTCAGTAAAAGATGCACGTGTACTCTGCAAATTACAGGAACACACATGGGGGCAATTGAAATAGTAATCAGTACATTTACAAAGTTACATGTATGTTGCAACAGGTGGAGCAGACAAGTCTGTCACGCTGTCATGCACCTCATTAATCAACAAATAACAAATATCCATAACTTAGGCGTATATACCACACAAGTTCTTAATTCGTATCGATGCTAACATTTTTAAAGTTACTTTTACACACCAAATGAATACCAGGAAATTGCACACTCAAATCGACTGACCTCTCATGGAGGGGGGCAAAAAAGGCCAATCCCCTAATTGTTTCATTCATGTCGACTCACAGCTCTCCTTAGGTGCTTGTTCGGTCGATCGGTTATCGCTTGCACGGGCAAAGTTGCAACGAAATAGCTTCCAAAGCCAGCACTATACCTGAAACCGCTACTTTGCATCATTTTGAATCGGCCAGGCAGGGCTTCAAAGCGATGCTTTGTTTGGAGGATTAACGCACTCCACCGTGCTTGCGCTTTCATGTTGAAGTCCCTGTCTGGTGGTGTTCCAGATTCCTGAGGACAATTCTTGCAAAGATTTTGGCTTCGATAGAAGCTGTTGTTGCTGCCGCTGCTGCACGCAAGACTCGAGCTGCTCCTGCTTTCTGCAAGAGACCTGCATGGTGCACCGCATGCCGACCTCCTGGGATTGTGAACTGCATTGTTTTTTGAAGTACTTCTCATCAGACCTTAAAGAGTAGGGATAGACTATTACACAGGTGACTGAAATTTTTTTATCTTTCTAAAGTTACACTTTGAATCGCCTGAAGTTATACATGTTTTTTTTTAGGGGAGCTGCAATTTTAGTTGATTGAGAGTGCAATTTCAGGTCACCTAAAGTTGCACTCTGAATCACCTAAAGTTACAGCTGTTTTTTTAGAGAGGCTGCAATTTTAGTTCATTGAGAGTGCAATTTCAAGTGACTGAAACATAAAAAAATTTCAGTCGCCTGTGCAATAGCAAAACTGTAAAGAGTATTGTTGGACGGTAAAACTGTCGCATCAGCCAAAACAAAAGGAAGATAGAAAGTCATAACTAAAGTCTTTAAGTCTTCATGAGAGAGAGAGAGAGAGAGAGAGAGAGATGACATGAACAATCAGAGCAACCCCGAATTTCCTTGTGTATGCACACAAGTAATGACCAAGCCGAGCAGAGACATGCAGCAACCCGTCTTAGCCTCTTAGGTATCATAAAAATGAACCTAATGGAGTATGATTTTGCACTACGTAGTCCGTATGCCCATAACTTTTTGCAATTACAAGCTTGGTAGTTGGAACTGATAAATGCCAACTTAAATCATGAGGTAAAAACGAAAGTGCTTTTTTGAGATTTGCAGATATGGGATACTCATCATACTGTTCCCTCTGTTTCTAAGAACAGAACACATCATGACGTGCCACTACTTTCATACGAAAATTGCAAGTCTTCTCATGCATGCAGTATAATCCAGGTATATCATGATGATTCTCAATGTATAAGGCTCAGATAAATACATTAGATGGTGAGAAGGGATAAAAGGAAACCAACCTGAAGAAGGGCAAATGCAGCACAAGCACGAAGAACCGATGAGGGATTCCGAAGCATGGCAACAAATCTACCTATCTCAGCCCCACTGGAGCAAGTAAAGGACTATGTTAGTAATCTGTTCTTCCAGCTACATTTATACCAAGACAGAAGATTCATAAGATGCACAAGAAAAACATGAATCCTCTTACAAATGTTTCCTGCATTCTGACCAAATAATAGCCATATAAAATTCATGAAGTGCCAAAACTGAAGCGTAAAGCCAAACCTGCATCTCAGGTGTCCAGCTTCTTGTATAAACACTGCTTCAGCAACCTGAGATAGTGCTGCTGGGGCTGAGGAGGCGCCAGCCATAGAGAACACTTGTGGATTTGAAAACGTCAACACAAAGGTTTCTATATGCTTCAAAGCCATTCTCCTAGCTCCTTCCACATTAGCACTCTTGGAACTGCCCTCTGAGGATGTCCCAACCAATGCAACCTCATCCATTCTGTCAGTTCACGAATTTCAGATTTAGACCATGCAAATTCCTTATTAAGATAATCTTGTAAGTCAGCATACAGCAATGCCAACCAGCCTACAGTGGAATTATGTAAGGAATTCCATCATACTATTGGCAATACTACAAAAGATAAGCCAACTATTGGATAATATGTATTAGCACTTATAGTTAACAGCTCTTCAAGTAAATATTATGAAGGATAAAACATACAGTTAACAGTAATAACACTTTCAGTTTCAATGCAAATATCTTCAGATCCACTACCTATACAAAATTACAAATACTGCTGCATAAAACTCTGAAGTGCCAAAAAATATTCTTTCTTATATGGCTTGTACAACTTAATGCAACAGTAGGGAAGCTAGAAGTGCTCCATGTCAAGTTGTCAACAATAGGCTGACCTACAATAAACTAATAAACAGAAGCAATCATGCATTTAATTTCTCAAAACTGCGTTCTACCACATCATTGAATAAGAAGATTGCAGTGCTTCTATTGCAATTGCAGTGTCAAAAAATGATGCACATAGGATCTGACAAGTCATCTAGCCTAATTCTGACAACTAACAAAGTAACAATGCAGTATGCCGATTCCAAGTAGGCAGCCTGACTCTAGAAATAGATTGCATTCATGCTAATCACAATACCACACAACTGCACAGAACCAATTAGATGATTTCCTGAATGAATCCTGATTTTTTGCAGGACATGCAGTCTTTGCCTCTTTGGTACAGCATTTATAGACCTAATTCCTAAAATCCTCAATAAGAACTGCTAAAACTGGACGCTATTAAGAATACAGTTAGCAGCATCAATATATACAAAACAACTTAGAAATAGAACTTGTAGCTACAGACTAGACTGATGAACAAGGACATGCTATATAACCATGATGTTTTCTTGATGTCAACACAGAAGCCCTTGAATCTTGCAATCTAACTTGTTGCTGGCTAATATTTAACTGGGCAGTTTAATTTGAAGTCATCCAACTATTTCATAAGCCAATGCATCCTATAAAGTTATGTACAAAAGAAACTCCCAGCTACAACATGCTACCTAAGTTCTCAGCAGACTTGGTATAACTTAAGCCTAGAAGAAGGGTGTATAACTGTATATTGCACTCGACCAGAAGTACATCATAAATCAATAACCGAATTTTGGAGCTAACACTAAAGGATAAATCAATGCCCTACCACGATTTCATGCTGTTAACCTGCTGGTGGTCATTGTCTAACTCAGAACTGACGGCAGATATTGATAAATGAAAACTAAACAACAACCAGCTACATAAACAGCATACCTTCCATCGAACATATAAGCAAGGGCTAGCGCAGACATGAAGCGGGCCATTTTTGACCCTGATGATGAGCAAAGGTGTACAAGAATAGGCACCCCGCCTTCTTCAACTATGCGGAGAGCGTTACCGGAATAGAAAGCAAGATTCCACAGTGCCCCTGCAGCTGTCTCATGAACATCCTGCAGAAAAAAGAAAGATATTCTATAGTTTATATTGATTGTTCCCATACATTGTTTTTATCTTTCTTTGGATAACTTAGCACCACAAACTAGGAGCAAACCTTAACAAGAAATTAAGGACCCTAATAAAGTAACAAAGTAAAAAAATCTAATTGACTTGAGATCAAACTGTTGTGGACAAATAAGCTACATGTGTGCAGAAAGGCAATGTTAGTAATGTTATAATAGCATTGAGAAATGGAACAAATGATGTGTTCATACATACAAAGGTAGGTCACCAAACAATGCGCACTCAAGCAAGCAAAATTTAAAATAACATGATATAAAGTAGACAAAAGAAATTCAACACATATACTGAATACGGTTAACTCCTTTGGATATATAGTCATCTGCCCCCCCCCCCCCCCCCCAAAAAAACAAAGAATCAAGAGCTTGTGCAAAACAACCAACACTAGTAATTTCAGGAAACCAGGACATCGAAAGCACGAGCTGCAGTTCTACGCTACAGATGAAATTAGCACCTAAGCTCCTGGTGAATTGATCAGTAGCTGCTTTGAGAGTGAACTGGTTATAGACAAAACACTACTTGTTACCTAACAGAAGTAGAACAGTTACAGCATTTTTTAAAAAAGGGTGGTCAGCAACTCAGCATCAATCATCAAAATATAAAAATTGATCATGCACATGTCTGTGGCATTACTCGGACTTATTACCTAACAGAAGTAGAACAATTTCGGAATTTTTGAGAGTGAACTTGTAGTGGACAAAACACTACTCATTACCTAACAGAAGTAGAACAATTCCAGCATTTTTGAAAAGGGTGGTCAACATCAATCATCAAAATGTAAAAACTAATCAAGCATACGTCTGGGCATCACTCAGACTAATGCATGAGCCCATGAGCAAGTTATTTGTCTCTTGGCAGTGTTACCTAGTGCCAAACAGAAGGCCTTTCATAAAATGAAAATGATTCAAAGTTTCTCAGTAACAGAATGTAGAAGGCCTTTCATAAAATGAAAATGATTCAAAGTTTCTCAGTAACAGAATGTATCCGCACATGAACAAAACATTTATCAAGCATACTAAGTATCTTAAGTGTAATGGAAACTTACTTCAACCTCTGACCGTGCCAATGTGAGCAACGGTGCAACACCACCCTCCTGTCCAATTGCAATGCTGACAAGTGCAAAGAAAAGTTATCGCCAACAAGTTTTAGATAGTTACACAACCAAAACCCCTCCAATATGGCACAACAAACTTCAAAGATTGACTTGAACAACTCTTCGCTTGTCTCCTTTAATGTAGAGCTGTAAAATTAGACCAAATAGGAAGAAACAAACCCACGGTACTATTACAAGTTACAACCTTATAAATGCTAGCACCTCATCCCTTTACTGCATTGCACCAATTATCAGATACCTGTCCCAAGCTGAGTCTACACTATCCCCCTTACAAAACTTCTTCCAACATTTGTACATAATGATCTGAAGTTCACCAGCATAATTTGCCACTATAACCCACCATATCTCATGTCCAATAATCTTAACCCAAAAAAGACAACCCCCACAAGCGTGTAGTGCAAGTCATACACCATATCTATCTGCATCAAGTGCTTCAGAGAGAAGGGCAACATTGAGATTTCAAGTGTAACCAACCACTCTGCATTTGCTATCAGCAAGGTTAGTCCCCAATTTAGCAAGGACACAGACATCGTGTAACTCACTTTAATGATGGTATATTCTTAGCATGTGAGGAGCTATCTAATATACATGTTGGAGGATATATAAACTTGAGGCCAAATGCCCAAATCTAAATGCATACCTACACTGGATATTTTTAACCTTCCCTTGCAAGCCTTCTTTTTTATTTTGACTAAATTCCCTTTACTTGATTGAAACTAAGCTACCTTTCAACGCTTCATCAGCATGCATGATTGACTTTGAAATTTTTTGATGAATGTTTATGGCCAAA